>CM044397.1:4320000-5017500 GCA_024322285.1 Musa beccarii | reverse complement strand
TCCTGCCCATTTGCCTCCATGGAGTCATGCATGAACCTCTCTGGATCAAAGACATGAGGCCTTCCCCACGAATTGGGATCTCTTCCTATCGCCCAAGCATTCACATACACCCATGTTTTGGGTAGAATATCATAGCCATTAAGCTTAAAGTGATGCATGGTTTCCCTAGGAAGTAGCAGCGGAGCGGGAGGGTGCAGCCTCATTGTCTCCTTGATGACACACTTGAAGAAATGAAGTTGGTGAAGGTCAGTCTCCTCCACCTCCCCTTTGCTTCCGACACATCCTCTTACCTCGTCTTGTGCTCTCTTCATCAGCTCAGGTTGTCTGATGAGCTCCGCCATCGCCCACTCCACGGTTGCTGAGGATGTGTCCGTCCCAGCAATGAAAATATTCTGCACTTGAGCTTTGTTATTATGAAAGAGAAAAGGCGTTTACAAGAACTGGATGCTGTGAAAAGGGTGGTATCAACTACCATGAGCACTCCTTTGATGTGGTCTTCTGTTAGACCCTCTTCATCCTTTTGCATGCGGAGCAAAGCATCCAAGACGTCTCCATCTTCTTTACCTTGTTGCCTCAATCGATCTTGGTGGTAATCTATATGGCGTTGCTAGGTGCTATCGAGCTTAAGATAGGCCCTTTCAAGTCTGGATCTCATCCCACTTAGCCTATCAACCCACCCCAACAATGGTAAGTAATCAGATAAAAACAAGCCAGCTAACGCCGCTTGGGCTTCTCTGAGCATGTCGTGGAGTTGGATGTCGCCTCCATCGTCGAAAACAGAGCCAAAGGCAGTTCTGCATGTCATGCTGCAGGAAAGCGAGAGCAGCAACTCGCTCAGGTTGACCATGGTTGAAGCGCGAGCATGAGAACATATCTGTTTCGTCACTCGCTCCATCTCTTCTTTTCTTATGTCCCTAAAAGAGTTGATCTTCCTGGTGCTGAAGAGTTCGACGGTGCAGAACTTCCGAAGCTGCCTCCATCGTTCTCCGTATGGGATGAAGGCGACGTCGGAGAGACCGTATGAAATCTTGGAATAGGAGAGGAGCGAAGGCCGACTGCAGCACTCAAGGTCGTGTGTCTTGAGCACTTCCTTAGCCATCTCCGGCGAGGGCACGACGACAACGGGGACTCGACCAAGTTTCAAGTGCATGAGAGGTCCATGTTTCTTGGACAGTTCCCAAAGGGAGCGATGCAGCAAGCTGCTCCCCAAGAGGTGGAGGTGGCCGATGACGGGGAGCTTGGCTGGGCCTGGAGGGAGCTTCCAGGTCGCCGAGCCACCTCTCGCCTTCCGACCTGCGAGAAGAAGTGAAGACAGCACTGCGAGAACAACGAGAAGAGAAGGGAGAGAGGAGAGCAGGAGGGCAGGAACTGCCATGGTTGCGTTTTGTGATGGTAGCTCGCGTATGTTGACAGGGGAATGGTAGGAGTGCCTGCTGATTTATCGTTGTTGCACTGAATTGAGTTGATCTGTTTTCATATGAATTGCTACACAAGTATTTCGTTCTTTTGAGATTAATAATAATAATAGATAAGATAATTATATATCCAACTAGGAAGACAAAGTAGATAAAAATTCTCTTCCAATGGGAAAACCAACCTCTCAAGCAACCACCAATTTGTCACTAAATAATCATGTGTGCTTCTGTAAGTTTTTTTTTTCTTTTTTCCAAAAGATGATTCTTTAAATGGGTTTCTGTTTCCAATAATAATTGAAATATCCCTTGATAATCTGTAATAATAATGACAACCAAAAGACATAATATGATGTAAATTATAACTATTTTAAAAATAATTTTATAGTATTTTTAGAAACTTAATAAAATATTATAATGCTATTGGAAAATACTGTTGTGATTCAAAACTAATAAAAAAATAGCAAAAAAATTGATAGACAAAATATCATTGAGGTTATTGAAAGGTATTTTATGTATTATTCGAATTAGGAGTATCATTTTGAAAAAAATTAAAATAACAACTTGGAAGCTTTCTGAGAGAAATCGTCCAAGCATCATTATTGGCCCATGGTTTCATAATTACAAGGATTAGATCCTATGGTAAGCCCTCGTCAATAGGGTCTTCTTATAATTCACTGATCAATTGATTGAACTATATATTTAATGAAATATTATTAATAAAAATATCCAAAAATATGTGAAGAACTTAAACTAATTATAAATTATCAGGATTATATCAAATAGGATTTTTTAGAATAATTTTTATTTATAAATTATAGTTCTAATAAAGTAAATCTTTAATGTTCTTTTAATCGAAATGCTCTTTCCATCTCTTTATTTTTTTTTGTCCTATTACATAAGATTGCATTATTGGGTCATAAGTTTTGATAGACATATAGGTCTTCTTTTGTTTCTTTTCCTAGTCCTAGAAGCGTCTACTTTCGTCTAAAGACATGTCAAATGTCATTTGATTGAGATGGACGAAGAATAGATGTCATATGATGGATGTGAGATGCATTTTACATGTCCATGTTTTACACAAGTTACTGGATAAAGCAAGTTGGAACCGTCAATTACTATGGTTGGCCAGACCAATAAGTTGAAGAAAGGTGTTGGGGTTTATATGGCCACATTGGTGATGGTAGCTCGAAAACCAATATTCTGTTTATCATTTTTGGTGTGTTTTAAAATTATCTTAATTTGGTTCAACCAATTTTTCATTCTGATTTTTCAGAAATTTTAGATTCAATTAAGTATATATTGAATTTTCTAAGACGAGAAAAGGTGTCAGGTGTATAGTCACATCTTAGTGATACTAACTCCAAAACAAGTATTTTATTGGTTATTTTTTGAACATTTCAAAATTATCCTAATTTGGTTCAACCAATTTATTATTCCGATTCTATAGAAACTAATAGATTGGATTCAATTAAGTATATATTTAAATTTCTAATCCAAAAACCAAATCAATTAGCCAAATGTTTAGTTTTCAATTCTTTTTTACATAACTATCTAGTTGGATTGTGAACACAATAAGTGAGGGGGGAGGATGTGAATTAGTGCATAAAGTTTCAATTTAAAAATTTTAATCGATAAAAATTATATCAAAAATTTATTTAATCAAAAATATAAGTAAAAAAAGTGAGCAATTAAATTAGTTAGTAATAGTAAAGAAAAGTATACAGAAAAATATAAATAAAATTTATAGTAGTTTGGTCATCCCAACCTACGTCCACTCTTGATTTTTTTTCCCTTGAGATCATCGATTTTTACTATCGATCTTTTTTTCAACAGGCAAAAATCAATTTTTCTTATTACAACTCTTCTCCTTTTTACAAGCTTAGGAGAAAATCTTTATATATCTCTTCACTTTTTAAAAGGCTTAGGAGAAAACTTTTATATCTCTCTTTTATATAAGATCTTACACCTCTTTAGTGTAACCTTTAAACTCAAAGAAGAAGAGACTTAGCACTTTTCAAAAGAATTTATAAAACTTTTATGCTCAAGAATATCTACTCCATAAAGTAAGCATGAGTGGGACATTTATAGACCCCAAATAGCTTTAAAAATGTAGCCAAAAATTTAAATCTCCAAGTTTTCAAGGTACCGATGATACTATCACCGATGTTGGATGGTACTACCACCGAACAAAGCCTAAGAATCTGGACTCTAGTGGTACCACCATTACCTAGGGCGTTACTATCGTCGAGGTTCTTGGAAAAGCATAAATAGTAGTTTCTGGCTCTTAAGCGGTACCGTCGTCTGAGTGTTGGAAAATCTAGGGGTGACATTACATGTGTAGCAGAAGAATAGAAAAATAAAAATCCTAGATTTTCACAAAAAAAGGCTTCGTCATCATGCGGTGTGCAAAACCTCATAAAACTAAAAATTATGTATAAGAAAGATGTTACCTATGAAGATCGTATATCATTGAATTCCTACATATATGTGGGAGAAGATGACGGAGGTCGAGTATCCTCCTCTCTAACGGTGATCCATATGGTAGGGGCTACAAAGATACTCTTCAAAGAGACAGAAGAATAGGAGGTGGTAGCCAGAAAGCCTTAGTCTATAAGCTTTTGGTTCCCTTCCATATATAAAGGTCTCTTGTCAACTTAATCCTAATGGATCCTACCTTATTGGGTACTAGATCTCCATCTAATTACCCAAGCCTCTTTGATTAGTGGGTCTCTACCTAATAATATCTTATTAGCTCTTATTGGATCTCCTCCATAAGATCCAATAATTTATAGGCTTATTGAATGTCTAATAAGATAGGGGCTTTAGTGAATATCTCATATATGAACCTCTACTCATCGCAGCACCTATCAAATGTGTATGACTCTCTAGGCCCAATATCCAGCTGGCCATGAGCCATATCTATCAGAACTCCTTTCTGACTCAGTGAATTATTTTCTCCATAATAATTCACTTGACTCATCGACTACAAACGTATTAGGCCACTACACTATAGTTCCCAAATGATACAGGGGAATATAATTCTTTGGATTTATCTGCCCTCAGTTATCATATACCTATAGTTTCTTATCCATCTAATATCTTAGAGACCTATATCAGGCATGGTATTGTCAGGCCCATATGGTTTCTACCCGAGTCTCACTCTAGTCGAATTCTCTTAGATAACTCTTTCTCTTTCAATCCGAATGACCCTGGCTAGGGATTTATCTAAATAAGAATACATAAGATATTCCTCTCATGACACCGAGAGTGGATGATCCTCTATCAATACTTAATATCCCTTGTAAAGTTGGCTGTCACTCTTGATGACCGACTGTACTAGATTTGAAACTACCAAACTTGTAAGTCTGGTATCAAAGAGTAGAGTACTAATATATGATATCCTTAGTGTCTCAAGTCTAAGAACCAAATATACTACTAGGACTACAGAATCATTGTCTAACCATAAGATATCATCAACCATCTAGCATTCCGTAAGTAGATCAATCAGGAAAATCATTCTCCAAGAGCACCTGCACTATATCCTTAGTGTCTCCATATGAGTAACTATGAGATCAGCTGCCTCTATCATATGGATGAGTATATAGCATACTAGTCTATCTGGTTATCTCGATGTCCTTCTTGAGTAACTTATGATTGAGATTATTTATGCTTTGTTTAAAGGTGAATCGATCTTATTATCGTGATCTCATCACGATCTGATTCCCATTGGATAGATCCATAGACATCATAATATATGTAACAGATAGTATAAAGTGAAAAAAATATCAAATAAATAATATGTAAAAAGAGTGCATATCATGTCACATGTGTCATCACTCATGTAATTGGCTTGCAGGGCACTTATGACTAGCACTGAGCCTGATAGTGCCACCACACAACCCAACTCTAGATCATTGAATTAGCCTTCCAATAGGCCCAATTTGACCTTGGTTCAGGCTCAATAGCCTCCTAATTAAGTTGACATTGTCATACCCTAAAACCAACTCAGTTAGACTCTAAATGACTTTGATCAAGACTTAATAACTCTAATTATAATCATAAAGCCTTTAACACATTGTTTGGCATGTTATCTATTCATCCGATACTTTGTTTGAATCTTTGGCGCATCGTCCTTTTTTTTAGCGTATTGCTTAATCCATTAGCTTGTTGACCTCCCACAACATCCAATCTTCTTAGTGTAATACTCAATCCTTCTAGCTCGATGCCCAAACTTATGGCACGAAGTCCATCCTTTGGCATGACGATGTATCCTTTAGCCTAACGTTCAATCTCTGATATGATGCTCTCTAGCCCAATCTCTGATTCTCTTACTTTAATGATTTACTTTTCGATGGTTCAAGTCCATGATCAAAGTTTCTCCAACATCACTTATATCAAATGCTTATTAGTCCATATACTTATCAATTGATTTCATTATCAAAATTTGAGATTCAATAATCTTCCACATTTTGATGATGACAACCAATTGATGATCGAGTTTTAACTAATCTTCCACTGTCTATATGTCATTTTGAAATAAACTAGAATTTTTTAAAAATAATAACCTTTCAATGCTATTATTTGAATTCAAGTCGGTATAATTTTTAATAAGAAACCATAGTGACTTTTGTTGGAAAGGTCATATATATAATTTTTATTTTTATTTATAAAAATTAAAATAATTATTATATACTTTATATGCATAGTTAAAATATCAAAGTAATCATTGCATAATTCTAAATCATAGTAAGTTAAGATATCATAATTTTTCAATGTCATCAAAGAGTATAATCGACTTCTCCTTCTTTATCATACATATTTCATATGTATAGTTAAAATATCAAAGTAATCATTACATACATCATATGTATAATTTCAAATCATTGTAAGTTAAAATATTATAATTTTTAAATATTATTAAAAAGTACAATCAACTTTTCTCCTTTTGTCATTAAAAAAAAAAGAGAAAAAAAGAGAAATATGTAAGTTACTATTCTTTTCTCCCCCTTTATTATCATAAAAAAAAGAGAAAGATATCATAGATTCATAGTGCTATTTTTCTTCATTTATATTAATGTGTCAATTAAAAAACTATTTTGATATCAAATAATGATATTAATATAAAAAATTTAAGTCATGAGAGATTAATTTAATGATGAGGTATATTGTTGAATTTCGAATTTTGATAATGAATCCAATTGATAAAGTTATGATCTAATCAACGTTTGAGTGTTGTAAGACTTATTTCAATTATGGAAAGACAATTTGATTAAAGTAAGAAGAATCAATTATTGGGCTAGAGTGGAACATGTTAGAAGATTGGTCGATGTGTCGGCAGAAGGCTTCGTGCCATGAGTTTGGGCATCGAGCCAAAAAGATTAAATATTACGCTAAGGAGATCGAATGTTGTGGGAGGTCAATATATTGATTGGACAATATGTCGAAAGAAAGGACGATACGCAGAAGGGTCGGATGAAGTGCTGGATGAACCAATGACATATTAGATAATATATGATTCATGCTTTATAATTATTTGTTTAGATCAAAGTAGTTTAGAATTCTAATTGAGTTGGTTTTGAATGTAATTAGGCCAACTCAATTAGGGGTCAATTGGGCCTAAGTTTGGGTTGATTTGAGCCCATTGAGAGGCTCATTTAATACCCAAAACTTGGATCAAGTGGTGCAACCACTAGAGGCTTAATCTCCAAGACACAATCTCCAAGATTATGTCAGGCGATGATACTACCAAACTAGATGGTGGTATCACCCAGTGTCAAGCGGTGGTACTGCTAGTACCCCGAAATCCCAAGGTGTTTGAATTTTTGATTTTATTTTTAAAGTCATTTGGGGTCTATAAATACCTTAGCTATTTCTACTTGGAACAAAAAGAAAGTAGAATAAAACTTTGTAATTCTAAAGTTGTAAACCCTATTAGAAAGTTAAGTTCCCTTCTTATTAAGCTTAGAGGTAGTCCTAAGAGAAGTGTGTAAGGAAATACTTATAAAAGAGAGCAGTAAAAGTTCTCTCCTAAGCTTGTAAAAAGGAGAAAGAATTGTAATGATAGTTGATCTTTACACATTAGAAAGAAGATCGATAGTAGAAGCCGGTGGCCTTGAGTGAAGAGGAATCAAGAGTGGACATAGGTCACGACGATCGAACCACTATAAATTTGGTATGCTCCCTTTATTTATTGTTTACTTTTACTGCAAACTACTTTACTTATTTATTATATTCTTATGAATATTTTTAAGTTAAATATCTTTCCAATATGGGCTTTATCAAACGAAAGTTTTCCAAAAACACTAATTCACCCTCCCTCTTAGTACCAATTTTCATCCTAAAAAGTTGGTATTAGAGCCAAGTTTTTCTCATTTGATTTAATGCCCAAGAGAAATAACTTCTTTTAATAATCAAGAGAGTCATTCTATCACTCGTACTCCTATGTTTAATGGGACATACTATACTTAATAGAAAACATATATAAGAGTTTTCTTATATTCTATAAACTTTGATTTATGAAATATTATCAAATATGATTTTCAAATACCCTCTAAACCTATGAATGAATGGAATGATTAAAAAAAATTATTTTCATTAAATACCAAATGAATGCTTTGTTTTGTACTTTGGACAAAAATGAGTTTAATCATATTTTAACTTATGAAACTGTACATAATATTTGGCACACACTTGAAATTACTTATGAAGGCACAAGTAGAGTAAAAGAATTTAAGATAAATCTTTTGATGCATAGTTTTGAATTATTTAAAATGAAGCAAAGCGAAACCATTCGTGATATGTACACTCATTTTACGGATGTTGTCAATAGTTTGAAAGCTCTTGACAAATATTTTTCTAATCTTAAACTTATAAATAAGATTCTAAGATCCCTTCTAAAGAGCTGGGATCTGAAAATAACTACAATACAAGAGGTAAAGGACTTAAATAATTTTTCACTAGAAGAACTTATCGATCATTGATGACATATGAAATGACTTATTTGGCACATGATGAACATGAGAATAACATTCCAAAGAACAAGAATATTATTACACTTAGAACTAAAGAAGACTACTCTAGCGAGAGCTCAAGTAAAGATGATATAGAACTCCTCACAAAAAAATTAAAATGTTTATAAAAAAGAATAAGACTAAATTAAAACAAGAATCTATAAATGAAATAAAAAAGGACACAACCACTTGCTATGAACACAAGAAACCGAGGCACTTTAAAGATGAGTATACAAAACTGAAGAAGAAGAAAGCACTCAAGGCCATTTGGGACGAATCGAGTGTATTGGAAGACGAAGAACAAACCAATAAAGATGAGGTGGTTTTTGATAATGAGGTATGTAACTCAACCAAAATCCCTTTACCTTACAATGAAATTACTTAGTGCGTTTTATGATTTGATGAATTTAAACTAGTTAAAAAATATATATAAATTGTAAAAAAAAAGATCATAATAATTATATGTTTTATGATCAATGAACAAAATGTTAGATTTAAATCTAATACTTATACACCAAATAAGAATAATTCTATGTATGTTTATTTAAATGATTTGTGGTGTGTGGCAGGGGAGGAGAAAAATTGTTAACTTGCACATTGTAAAAAAAAGCAAAACATGCTTAATTGAATGTTAAACTTAGGCATGTTAAATCTTTTAAATGTATAAATTCTTCTTATACATTTTTCGGATCATTATCTTGATTACTCAATTTGTATGACTTGAGTTCTCATTATAAATCAAAATTGTTTCCTATCATTCTCTCTATTTACAAAAGAAAATATTTATCAAAAATAACTCATGGTCTTTTAGTATTCATGACTTAATCTTTCATTTTTTATGATTGAAATATTAATATAGATTTATTTTTATTATTAATATTTGTCATGATCTAAAAATTGATGTAAAGGGAAAAGAATTACAACATTGTATTATTCTCTTCTTTTTGACAATGGTAAATGGAGAGAAAGTCTTGCTAGTTTCCACATCGCAAAGAAAAGCAAAATTGCTAAACTTGCACATCTCAAGAGAAGCAAAGAATTGCTAGCTTGCAAATCTTAAAAGAAGTAAGAATTGCTAGCTTGCACATCTCAAGAGAAGTAAAATTGCAAACTTGCATATCTAAAAGCTTACTAGTTTGCATGTTTCAAGAATTTACTAGTTGTATTATTCTCTTTTTTATTGATAATAAAGGGGGAGAAGTTATGATGATGATTAGAAATATGCATGAGATGTTTTGATTATGCATGATTTTATAATGCATGCAATGATGTAATCAATTAGTTTTTTCAATACTCATAATGCATATAATAATGAAATACTTATAATTCTATGAATTTAAAGGTTATATCAATATGGTATATTGATACGGGGAGTTTGGTTAAACTCCGTCATCAATTGGTTGTCATCATAAAAAAAAGGAGAGATTGTTAAATCTCATATTTTAATAATAAAACTAATTGATAAAGTTATGGTCTAATCAGTGTTTTAGTGACATAGGACCTACTTCGATTATGAAAAGATAATTTGATTAAAGCAAGAATAATCAATTATTGGGATGGAGTGGAACATGTCAGAAGATTGGTTGATATGTTGGTAGAAGGCTTCATGCCGTGAGTTCAAGCATCGAGTTAGAAAGATTGGATATTATGCTAAGAAGATCAGATATTGTGGGAGGTCAATATGCAATATGCTGAAGGAGAAGATGAAGCAATAAAGGGTCGGACGAAGCGCTGGATGAACCAATGATATGTTGGACAATATGTAATTCATACTTTGTAATCATTTGTCTAGATCAAAATAATTTAGAGTTCTAATTGAGTTAGTTTTGAATATGGTTAGGTCAACTCAATTAGATGTCCATTGGGCCTAAGTTGAGACTGATTAGGTCTCATTAGGAGGCCATTCAATGACCCAAAAGTTGGGTCAAGCGATGGCATCACCAAATCAAGCAATGGAACCACCAGAGGCTTAGTCTCTAAGACAATCTCCAAGACTATACCAGGCGATGGTACCACCCACACCCAGCACTAGCTATGGCACTGCTAGTACTGTGAAATCCTAGGATGTTTAAATTTTTGGCTCCATTTTAATAGTCATTTGAGGTCTATAAATACCCTTATTATTCTTGCTTATAATAGAAAGAAAGTAGAGCAAAACTCTATAATTCTAAAGTTATAAACCCTATTAGAAAGGAAAGTTACCTCCTTAAGCTTAGAGATAGTTCTAAGGAAGGTGTGCAAAGGAATACTTGTAAAAGATAGGGGGCAAAGGTTCTCTCTTGAGTTTGTGAAAAAGAGAAAGAGTTGTAAGGGTAGTTGATCTTCACCCATTAGAAAGAAGATCAGCAGTGGAAGTCGGTGGCTTCGAGTGAAGAGGAATCGAGAGTGGATGTAGGTCACGATGACCAAACCATTGTAAATCTAGTGCGCTCCTTTTCCTTATTATTTATTTTTACTGCAAACTGCTTTACATGTTCATTACATTCTTACAAATATTTTCAAGTTAAACATCTTTTTAGTCTGAGCTTTATCGAATTGATTTAAAAGCACTAATTCAAACCCCCCCACCCCAATGCCCACTCCCCCTCTCTTAGCATCGATTTCAGTCATAATAGTTGGTATTAGAGCTAAGTTTTTCTTATTTGATTTAACAACTAAGAGAAATAATTTTTTTCGATAATCAAGATGGTCATTCTATCACTCATCCTCTTATATTCAATAGAACGAACTACACTTATTGGAAAACATGTATGAGAGCTTTTTTACTTTTTATGAACTTTGAATTATGAAATATTATTGAATATAGTTTTCAAACACCCTCTAAACCTATGAATGATTAGAAAGATTTTGAGAAAAAATATTTTTCATTAAATGCTAAAGCTATTGATACTTTTGTTTTGTGCCTTGGATAAAAATAAGTTTAATCATATTTCGACTTAAAAAACTGAACATGATATTTGGCACATGCTTGAAATTGCTCATGAAGGCATAAGTAGAGTAAAAGAATCTAAGATAAATTTTTTGATGCATAGTTTTGAATTATTTAAAATGAAGCCAAGTGAAACCATTAATGACATGTACACTCATTTTATTGATATTGTCAATAGTTTTAAAGCTCTTGATAAATGTTTTTCTAATCTTGAACTTGTAAACAAGATTTTAAGATCTCTTTCAAATAGTTGAAATCTGAAAATAACTACAATATAAGAGGCAAATGATAAAAAATTTTCACTAGAAGAACTCATAGATCATTGATGACATATGAAATGACTTATTTGGCATATGACGTGTTGGGATCTAGAGTGGCACTAAGAGGGGGGTGAATTAGTAAAGTAATTAATAACAAAAAATTTCAGTTATTTAAACAAGTTCGTACGTTGAAAACTTCATAGGATAAAATTATGTTTTGATGAAATTTGATTTCGATTAAAGCGTATCGAAAACGTATTTAACTTGGAAGCATTTAGAAATGAAGAAGTAGAGTAGCAAATGAAGATGGTTTGCTGAAATGTAAATTACAAGAAAGTAAATGCAAACTGAGTTTATAGTGGTTCGGTCATACGACCTACATCCACTCTTGATTCTTCTTCACTTGAGGCCATTGGCTTTTCACTAGTTATCTTCCTTCCAACGAGCGAAGACAAGTCCCTTACAGTATTCTCTCCTTTTGACGGGTTTAGGAGGTAACCCTTATAAGCACTCTCTCCTCTCTTTTAACTTGAAAATAAGTAAGGACTAGAGGAGGAGATTTCTAGAGATTTAAATATAGTTTCTCTACTTTCAAAGTGTATGTGCTTATCTATTCAACCTAGAGATGGGAGGGATTTTTATAAGCTCCAATTTGATTCAAACTTAGAGCCAAAAATCTTCTCATCCTGGGTTTACCGGGTACTAACGGTACCACTACCAGTTTGACCCTAACACTGGCGGTACTACCGTTAGTCTAGCGGTACCACCGCCTGACACACTGATATGGTCAGTGTACTGAGCGGTACCACCGCCCAGTACAACCTGGGGAGTTGGACCTGGCCGGTGCCACCACTAGACAAATCCAACACTCTTAGTTGGGCCTTAAACTCAACCCAAACCAATCCATTATCGGGCCTAGTTGGCCCCTAATAGGGTTAAAGGATTAACACCTAATCCTAATCCTAATTATGTGCTAACTATAAAATTAAAGATATTTTCTAAGCTAATACAAAATTAAAAAAGTTAAGACTTCTTCCTACGATCTTCCGATGAACCCTCGGATACCATTTTATGGACTCCCGACAAGCTCCTGGGCTTCACGACGATCTTGGCAAGTTTCGACGAGCTTTTTCGGCAAGCTTCAATCTTTCTTGGTGAGCTATGTGAACTTCCGATGAACTTTTCGACGAACTTCTGAACTCCCAACGATTCCATCGCACTTGACTCCAGCACTTTATTTTGCTTTATGTCTTTATTGTTATTGTAGTTAATCCTGCACACTAAGTAAATCTTAACCTTACTTCGATCTAGATAATTATTACATAAATCAATATCCTGTTGCCCGACACATCATTAGTTGACGCTACGTCCAGTTCTTTGATGCACCGTCCTCTCTTGCGGCTTATTGCCTAATCGACGATTGATCTCCGCAACCCTAATATCCTTGGCACAATACCACTCTTGGCTCGATCCTCCATGCCCGAAGTCTTCTACCGATTGTCGACTGGACCTCCGACACGATATCGTATATACTGACGTGATATCTTCCGGCACAATGCTGATTCATCCTATGTCAACTGTCTAATCCTGATTGATGGTAGATCTGCGTCACTCAAAATATAATTAGATAATAAAACATAATCAATTAGTTTTATCATCAAAATCTGAGATTCAACATGACGAACATGAGGATCACCTTCCAAAGAACAGGAAGGTTATTGCACTTAAAATCAAAGAAGATAACTCGAGTGAGAGCTCAAGTGAAGATGACGTAGAACTCCTCACAAAAAATTCAAAAAGTTCATGAAAAAGAACAAGACTAAATTAAAATAAGAATTTGAAAATGAACTAAAAAAGATACAACTACTTACTATAAATGAAAAAAGTCAAGATACTCTAAAGATGAGTATATAAAACTGAAGAAGAAATTGTCAAAAAAGAAGAAAGCACTCAAAGCGACTTGGGATGAATCAAGTACATTGGAAGATGAAGAACAAACCAATGAAGGTGAGGTGGCTTTTGGTAATGAGGTATATAACTCAACCAAAATCCCTTTACCTTACAATGAAATTACTTAGTTCTTTTCATGATTTGATGAATTTAAATTAGTTATATATAAATTATTAAAAAAATCATAATAATTACATGTTTTATGATAAAGGAATAAAATGTTAGATTTAAATCTAATGCTTGTACACTAAATAAGAATAATCCTATGTATGTTTATCTTGATGATTTCCATATTGCTTTTCGGTTTTAAACAATGATGCATGGATTTAGCATAAAAAACTTGGGCATGATTATATGAAACCAATCACATAAATTAAACTAAAAAAGGAATGTATTTTTCTCTATCTTTAAAGCTTTTTAACTTTTTAATAAGAGATTGATGAATCCATGTATATTATCTTTTATGAATCTTTTGAACTATTAAAGTGATTTTGATGATTTAAATTGGAATGAGTTTTATCCAATCTTACACTTGATATTTGATTTTTCTTTTATTTATGAATCATGATCTTGATGACTTAAGATTTCTTCTACATGAATTGAGATCTTTTATTTATTCTTCTATGTCTCTTTTTTGCTATTTATTATAGAGAAATTTTTATCCAAATCAGGATCTTGATATCTTGATAATTATAATTTACGATTTTTATATAAATTAAGATTGTTCTTTATGATTATTTCATTTTATTAAAGAGAATTATCCAAATGAATCATGATTTCTCTTTTGATTTCTTAGAATTATAGCTTGAAATTTTTATGAATCAAGATTTTTATTGATTCTTTCGGGTTATCTTTCTGCTAAGAAAGGAGGGGTATTTATAGACCTCAAAAGGATTCAAATTTGGGCTACAAATTTAAATTCATTTTGGGTTTCCTAGTGCTGGCGGTGCCACTACCTGTTAGATGATAGACTGACAATATACTGGGCGATTCCATCGCCCAAGGCAGCAGTGCCACCGCCTAGTCTCTCGGGTGCTAGGCAGTGCCACCGCCTAGCTTTTAGCTACTAGGTGGTGCCATCGCCCAGCACTTTTCAGCACATCGGTTTGGGCCTTAAACTCGGCTCAAACCGGTCCAAAACAAGGCCCAATGGGCCCCTACTTTGGGCTATAGGATTAACACTTAATCCTAACCCAAATTATATACTAACTATGAAATTAAAGATAATTCTAAGTGATTTAAAATGACATTCTTCAAGTCTTCTTCTGGCGAGCTTTCTGGCGAAATTCCAGTGGACTTCCGACACTCCTTTAGATTTCTTCCGGTGGACTCCCAGTAAGCTCTCGGATTCCGTGGCAAGTTCAACGAGTCTTCGGCAAGCTTTCGAACCTTCTCGATGATCTCTGCAAACCTCCAACGATTTCTCCGACGAATTCCGAAACCTTCGGCAAGTCCCTAATTCTATCTTGGTTGGTTCTGACAGCACTTTCGACGATCCTTCTGGTGACCTCTTGAACTCCCAGGGAACTTGACCTCAGTAAATCGTTTTATGTTTTCATCCCATCGTAGTTAATCCTGCACACTTATCTCGACAATATGGATTAGAACAAATAATTCACTAATTGACTTCATCATCAAAATTCGAGATTCAACAATCTCCCCCTTTCTAATGATGACAATCAATTGATGATGGAGTTAAACTTAACTTCCCCTATCTATATGTCATATCATGAGAAGGTAAAAACATTTGAATTCAATCTTTTGAATTCAAGTCGAAACCGATAAGTTTCATTTATCGTCAAGCTTAATAAGCATGCTTTAGCATAAATACAAAACTTCATATTTTCCTTGATGAAAACAATGTCAATGTATAACACCTATAAATATTCATCATTACAACAAGAGATATCAATTATCAATTGAAATACAACAATGATCAAATGATATAAAAAAAGGTGCCCAATATCAAGGCATGATATCAAATGAAATAATAGCTTATCTCAAGAAAATTTATATTTTAAGTATTTGAGATATATTACAATACATTACGATGCTTTTAAGCATAGAAATAATTTTTGATTTCAAAGCATGGCAAAAGCAATTTGTAATATGAACCGTATAAGTTATTGTGATGCAATATGATACATTAAATCATTTTTCAATATTATCATCAATTTTATATTTTTCTCTCCCTTTGTCACCAACAAAAAGGAGGTGAAGTAGCTATCACAAGGTATCATACCATACAAAAAAAAATGAGTGGCTAATTTTCAAGCATATGATAAATGAGTTAAACATAATGCAAAATATGTTATCCTTGACGGAGAAATCCAAAAAATGTTTGGATCATTTTTATTCATGTTTATGAGATCTGAAAGAAAACGTAATAGTGTTAAAATGCTCATAAAGAATTCATATATGAAGAATAGAAGACTCAGTTTTTTGATTGAGAATTCATAGAGTTGTGAAAGGATAGATCATTAAAGTCATTCATCAAGGATTTCATATTTTAAGGTAAACTCCATGAGAATGAGATGTCAAAACTCATAAAACTTCAACGGATGAAATATATCAACATCAAAAATTTAAAGAAAAAAACTTCGATGTGGTATTCTTGTAGTGATTCATGAGGAGGAAGTCATAAAACCTTGAATCATACCGATTAGCACAAGAATAAAAATTGAAAATGAACATTTAAGAACTTAATTTTACACAAATTATGACATTAATTTATGCATATGTTAAGCTTCATATAAAATTCAAGTCATGAAATATCTTTAGTCATACTTAAAGGAGGGTATAAAATCAGTTTTTACTACATCATTAGTATCCACTATTTAAAGGAGGAAAACAACATCATGATAGCTTTCATCAAGATTGTGATCGAAAGATAAAAATGAGAGCTCCATGATATAAAGATGTCATCAAAAGGAGAAAAATATAATATCAATGCGAAACTATCAAAACTGAAAATTTAATCATTTCATCAAAAGTCATGGCATAACTCAAAAATTCATCAATAGGAAGATCAAAATGTTAAGATGATATTGTAAAGATATCATTCAAAGATGAAGAGGTGATATTAAGATGATTCAATCAAAATCGAAGTTGAAAATTTTCAAAAAAGAAACATACATCATGTATTAGAATAATTTAGCATGCCTAATTCTCTTCTAATGAAGTCAAATTATTCTTTATTTAGGGGTTTTGTGAAGATGTCCACTAATTGGTGTTTTGTATCAATAAATTCTAGAATGACATTATTATTATTGACATGATCTCATATAAAGTGATGCCTAATGTCAATATGCTTAGTTCTTGAGTGTTGAATTAGATTTTTGGTTAGACAAATAGCACTTGTATTATCATATTTTATGGGAATGTTCTTTAAATAAATTCCATAGTCTTCTAACATATTTTTCATCCAAACAACTTGTGCACAATATGCACTTGTAGCTATGTATTCGACTTCTGCCGTAGATAGTGTAACCGAATTTTGTTTCTTGTAAGTCCAAGAAAAGAAACAAGTGCATGTCCTAAAAATTGGCATGTTCCGGATATGCTCTTTCTATCTATTCAACATCCACCAAAATTTGCATCCGTATAGGCTTTTAAATCAAAGTTATCAGATTTTGGATACCATAATCCTAGATTAGGAATTCCTTTTAGATACCTAAGGATTCTTTTAATAGCTTTAAGGTGAGATAACTTAGGATTAACTTAGAATCTTGCACATAGACCTACACTAAACATGATATCTAGTCTAGTTAAGGTGAGGTAAAGTAAGCTACCTATCATTCCCCTATATGTTTTTTAATCAAAATTTTCTTCACTTTCATCCAAGTCTAACTTTGTGGAAGTACTCATTGGAGTGTTGATGGCTTTTGAACTATCCATGTTAAATCGTTTTAACAAATCTAATGTATACTTTGTTTGATTAAGAAATATACTATCACTAAGTTATTTAACTTGTAATCCTAAAAAGAAGGTTAATTCTCCCATTATGTTCATTTTAAATTCATGACTCATACACTCGGCAAATGATTCACATAATGATTCATTCGAAGAACCAAAAATAATATCATCAACATAAATTTGAACAATAAGGAAATTATTTTTAAAATATTTAATAAACAATATAGTATGAACCTTGCCTTTAGTAAAGTTATTTAAAATTAAGAAAAAACTAAGCCTCTCATACCAAGCCTTGGGGGCTTGTTTTAATCCAAAGAGAACCTTAGTTAGTTTAAACACATGATTGAGAAGAAGAGAATTTTCAAATCTGGGTGGTTGTTCAACATACACTTCTTCAGAAATAAAATCATTTAAGAAAGTACTTTTGACATCCATTTGAAAAAGCTTAAAGTTATTACTACTAGTATAGGCAAGGTGCATCCTAATGGCTTCTAATTTTACTACAGGAGCGAATGTCTCTTCATAATCGATACCTTCTTCTTGGTTGAAAAATTTGGCTACTAGTCTAGCCTTGTTTCTAATCACGATACCACATTCATCTTGCTTGTTTCTAAAGACCTATTCACTGGTCACTGGGTCTAGGAACAAGCTTTTAGACCTCATTCTTTTCAAGTTGATTCAATTCTTCTTGCATTGTGATAATCTAAGAATCATCTTTCAAGGCATCGTCAATGCACTTAGGTTCAATTTGAGAAAGAAAAGCGGCATAGACACAAAAAAATTTAAAAGAAGAATGAGTTTGAACCCCTTTCGATATATCTCCTATAATTAACTCCTTGGGATCGGCATTTACATACTTTCATTTCTTATGTAGAGAAATTTGGGAAGAAGATGCATCCAAGTTGCTATTTTGAGGAGAGGGTTCATTTAAATTCAAACCATCAAAACCAAAATCATCATCAAATTTTTTTTTCTTAAATTCAAAATTTTCATTAAAAACTACATGAATAGACTCTTCTATAACTAATACTCTTTTGTTAAAAACACGAAAAGCTTTAGAAATGGAAGAGTAACTAAGAAAGATGCCTTCATCGGATTTAACATCGAATTTTTCTAAAGCATCCTTTTCATTTAAAATAAAGCATTTACAACCAAAAACTTTAAAATAAGAAATAATAGGTTTTTTGTTATTCCATAATGTTGAATCTCGGATTTTGATGATGAAACTAATTGATTATGGTTTATTGTTTAACTGCGTTTTTGAGTTACACAGGTCTACTATCGATAAGGATTAAATAGTTGACGCTGGAGGAATTGACATTACGCTGGGTGATTACGTCTGGATATTGGATGTCGAGCTGGAGGTTCGGTCGACAATCGACGGAAGGCTTCGTACGTCGGGCATTGGGCCAAGAAGAGTGTGTTGCGCCAAGGATATCGGGGTTGTAGAGGTCAACCATCGATTGGGCAATAGATCTCTAGAGAGGACGATGTACTGAAGAATCAGACGAAGTGCCAATAAGCCAATGACGTGTCAGGCAACTGAATGTCAATTCACATTGTAATAATTATCTAGATCGAAATAGAGTTTTGGTTTATATGTGTAGGATTAACTACGATGATGATGAAGACGTAAAACAAAACAAAGTGCTAGAAGACAAGTGGGATGGATCATTGGGAGTTCGAGAGTTCGACGAAAGTTCGAAGATTCGTTGGGAGTGTTATTAGAACCGGTCAAGAACGAGTAGGGAGCTTGCTGAAGGGTTTTCGAAAGTTCGCTGAAAGGCTTATCAGAAGTTCGTGGAGCTTGCCAAGAAAGATTGGAGCTTGCCAATGAAGCTCGTTGGAACTCGCCAAGATCATTGTGTAGTTCGGGAGCTTACCGGGAGTCCATAGAATGGTTTCCGAGGGTTCGTCGGAAGACCGCCGGAAGTTCGTCGAAAGCTCACCGAAAAAAGTCTTATCTTATGGACTTTGTAATAGCTTAAAAAATATCTTTAAAATTTATAGTTAGCACATAATTTGATTTAGGATTAGGTGTTAATCCTATAAACCAAATTTGGGCCAATTTGGACTTTATTTGGATTGGTTTCGATCGAGTTTTCGGCCCAAACCACTATGCTAAAATGACCTGGGCGGTGGTATCGCCCAGTGGCCGAACCTTGGGCGGTGGAACTGCCCCAGGCTAGCGGTGGCACGGCCTAGCACCCGAGGGCACCAGCAATGGCACCGCTGGATGGGAGGTGGCACCGCCAGAATCGGGAAAATCGAGGCACTTCAAATTTGAGCTCCAAATTTGAATCCTCTTAAGGCCTATAAATACCCCACTCATTCAGAGTTTAGAGGGTGTCTAGAACTAAAAAAAGAATGGAAAAACTCTCTTGAAAGTATGTCAAATCTTCCCTCTAAGTTTTAAGAATGTTCTAGTCCAAGAGAGGGGTAAGAGTGCTTGTAAGGGTTATCTCCTAAACCCGTCAAAAGGAGAGGAGCTATAAGGGAGTTCATCCTTGCCCATTGGAAGAAGGATACTTAGTGGAAAGCCGGTGGCCTTAAGTGAAGAAGAATCGGGAGTTGATGTAAGTCGGATGACCGAACCACTATAAATCAGTTTGTATTTACTTTCTCGCAACTTACTTCGTTGCAAACCATCTTCATTTGCTGCCTTACTTACTCAACTTCTTCTTCATTTTCATACATATCATTTTAAGTTTATATGCAATCGAAACGGTTTCAAACGAAATATTAATTTTTATCATACGAAGTTTCCGAACTTGTTTAAATCGCCAAAAATCTATCATTCTTTACCGCTGCACTAATTCACCCCCCCCCCTCCTAGTGCTGCTCGATCCCTAACAATTGGTATCAAAGCCATGTTATTTCTCATTCGGATTTACACCCGTAGAAAATGGCTCTTCATGGCTTTCAAGAGGGCTTTTCGGTTTTTCGTCCATCGTTCTTTAACGGTTCGGACTACACATATTGGAAAACTCGAATGAGAGTTTTCTTGATTTCTCTCGATTTAAACTTATGAAACATCGTTGAAAATGGATTTCAACTTTCCTCTAAACCGATGAACGAATGGTCGGATTCGGAGAAAAGATCATTTTCTTTAAATGCAAAGGCTATGAATGCCTTATATTGTTCTTTAGATAAAATTGTGTTCAATCGGATTTCTACGTGTGAAATGGCTTTCGATATTTGGAACACTCTTGAAATCACACACGAAGGAACGGGTAGAGTTAAAGACTCGAAAGTTAATATTTTGATGCATGATTTTGAGTTTTTTCGAATGCAACCAAGCAAGACTATAGGCGATATGTACACCCGTTTCACGGATGTCGCTAATAGTCTAAAAGCTCTTGGTAAATATTTTTCGGATCTTGAACTCGTAAACAAGATTTTAAGATCCCTTCCAAAAAGGTGGGATCCTAAAATAACCACAATACAAAAGACTAAAGATTTAAATAATTTACCTATTGAAGAACTAATTGGCTCACTAATAACATATGAAATGAGCCTCCTAGAACATTTTGAACATGATGAATATTTGAACCACCTTCTAAAAAATAAGAAGGTTTTAGAATTCCGAACTATGAAATGCCACTTGAGTGATGACTCAAGTGATGAGGACAATGAAGAGGACATTAAACTTTTAATGAATCTTAATAAGTTCATTAAATAAAAATCTAAAATGAACAATGAACTTGAACGAAGGAAGAGGCTAAAGATGAAGAAGAAGCGCAAAGAAGAATCAAATGACGAAACGACAAATTGTGCTTTAACGGGCTTCGACTACAAGATAAGTAACTTAACTCCCTTAAATTATTTTGAAACTACATGATGCTTTCCATGAATGCTTAACTTAGTAAAAAAAATTTCATGCTTTTCTTATGTTTTTAAAAATTAAAAAAATATTTTAAAAAAATTATATCATGCTTTTCTTTCCAGTACTTTTGAAAAGTAAAATTTTTGAATGGTGTATGCAACATTATGAATGATGATTGAATGATTTGTAATAATGATTGTACATCAACTATATGTTATTCTTGAAAATGTTTTGATGATAATTTTATAAGCATCATGCTTATGATTTGAAAATGTCTATCTTGGATTAATGGCTCTTAAACATTTTTATGATGAAATTTTTAGATGATGTATACTTATATGAAATAAATGAAACATATAAAAAGGAAAGTATATGATCACGATGAATTCATGATTTTGCTTTTAGTTTTAAACAAGGTGCATGTCTTATGTCATGATGAAAATTATTTCTCGAATTTATATGATGCTTGGCATTTGTGTGAAAATGTGAACATGCTTAAACAAGATCAATTAACTT
The DNA here is from genome assembly GCA_024322285.1 of Musa beccarii. Classification (NCBI taxonomy): domain Eukaryota; kingdom Viridiplantae; phylum Streptophyta; class Magnoliopsida; order Zingiberales; family Musaceae; genus Musa; species Musa beccarii. The sequence continues at coordinate 4,995,679 of CM044397.1, read as the reverse complement.
AAAGTGAAACACACTATCATGATGTTTTATAGTGAATATGTTTGGATTTGATAGTTTTGATGACAAAACTCAAGTTTTGGTGTTAAACATGGTACTCATCTTTTAAAACTTGAGCTCACCTATATAAAACAAATAACTTAAAATAAAAAATTAAAAATGTGCTATCATGATAATACAATTCCATGCATATGCTTTCCGTATCAATTTTTGATTTGAAACATGATACATATCTATGTATATTATTCTTAGAAGTGTCTTAATGAAAATGTTTGTCTTATGCTTGACTTTAGAATTTGATATGCTATAATGTATTTTTGGCTTTGATGTAATTTGTTTCATACTTATACGATAATGCATACAATGATTTATTTTACAAAATTTATCTTTCACTCTTGAATATGATACTAGTTTTTATTAAAGGGAAAGACATACTTATTTGAAGTAAATCATAAAAAGGAAATGCATGATCTTGGAAATTTTTCTACCTCTAAAGTTTTCGGTTTTGATGAATCCATGTGAATTTTTTGAATCGAATCTTTTGGAAAATGCCACATACTTAATGGAATTCCACTTAATGATCTTAATGAAAATTTGCCTTTCCATCTTGAATGTTGACATTTTATTTGAAGGCAAAGACATGCTTATAAGAAGCAAATTATATAAATAGAAATTTATAAAAATGAAATACAATCCTCTGTCTTATCAATTTTTTCAATAAATCTATGCTTGTCATATGTGAATTTATTGAATGTAATTTTGAGGATGATTTCAAATTTGATAAATGCTTGATTCATATTTACGACATGAGATACATTTTAAAAATGAATCATGCTTCAATTATGTTCTATCTCCCAAAATTCATTTTTTTCTCCTATATATCTTCTTATTTACTAAAGAGGAGAACCTACCAAATGAATCATGAATTCAAATGAAATGATATAAATGAATCACTTATCGATATATCTTTTTGAAATATCCTTTATAATGTGATGTTGATAACTTGAGATATCTTTTAGAATTCATGACACAAGTTTTAGCCTTTATGTCTTAAACGTTCATGCTTGTTTCTATTCGATATAAAAAAGACAAAGACATATTCATAAGAAATCAATACAAATCAATAAAAGAGAAATGTATGTTTCTTGAACATCTTTCTATCTCTAAAGTTTTCGATTTTTCATAAAAGATAAGTGATGAATTCATTATAATATTTTGTAAATCACTTGAATTATGAATGAGATTTTGATGAAGTATTAAATTTTCAATCTAATCAAAGATTAAAGAACTCATTTATGTGAATCTTTTGATCTATGAAAATGGTTTTGATGATAAGTTGTGTTCAAGTATATCTATGTCATTTATGAATCTCGTAAGAATGATCTTGATGAAATGAATAAGGTTTATAAATCATGACTTTGAATTCTTGACTTGAGATATATTTGAGAATCAAAATACTTTCCTCTATGATTGCTTCTTTTTATCATTTACCAAAGAGGAAAATAATTCAAATCCATGTCATTTATTAATGATTTTGATGATTCAAACTTGAATGAGCTTTATCGCAATCCAAGTCTTGATATCTTGACATCTATATACTTAGAATTTTTTTTAAAATATAATCTTGATAAAAACTATTATGCATGAATCAAGTTGTTTCACTATCTATTCACAAATGAATCATAAATTATTTTCTCTTGACTTTTCAATACTCAACTTGAGAAAATGTGCTTTGGTGATTAAAACATTACATGCATAATTTGATTTTTCTCCTACGTTTCAATACACATGACTTGATGGTTGAAATATTAATACAAACATTTGATATATCACTTGTCATGGTTTGAATATCGATGTAAAAGAAATGTTGCTCTTCTTGATATCTTTTATGAATTTGAATAAGACTTGTTAAAGATTCTTGATTTATCTCTTAATCTCTTAGAATTATAACTTGACTTGTGTGAATCAAGATGCATGAAACAAATTGTTCTCTTTGCTATTTGCTATCCAATGAATCATGATTGATATTATTGCTATTTTACCTCCTATGATTCATGCTGTAAAAATTTTATAAATCATGATACAATGAATTGCTTATGTAATAATAAAGTTGCTCTTTGTGCTATATCTTTTCGAATGAATCATGAGCCTTGATGTCATATATTTCATGATCCTAGAAGTGACATGATTTCTTTGTCTTGTGTGGCAAATTGAATATTTGATAAATGAAATTTGCTTTATGATGAAGAATCATTGAATCATGACTTGATCTATGAGAATGCTATGTTCTTATGCATCATGATTCTAGGTTGTATATCCTTTATCATGAATTGGAACTTGATGCTGAAGAAAAATATTTGTGAATCATGATTTTGATTTCTTGGAACTATATGCTTAGAATTTGTTTTAAAATCATGATCTTGATCTTGCTAAAATGAAAAGTTATGAATCATGAATAATATCTTTTGGTTTTGATTCTTGTTGAATTTACATATTAATATCCTTCATGACATTATTTCTCATGTTTCAATACCATCTTGTATGCATCATGTGATGATTGATATATTGATTGATGCAAATTTATAATTAATCATTGGTTCCTCCCTTCTTTTCGATAATGATAAAGGGGGAGTTAAATTGCTAGCTTGTGCATCAAAAGAGAAAAATTTGTTAGCTTAAACATTGAGAAGCAAAATGTTGCTATCTCAAGAGAGGTAAAAATCTTACTCAACTTCACTTTTTCAACAAAATTGCTTGCATCTTTGTTACAAATTATTGTTGAATCTCATGCAAGATTATTTGTAGTATTAATCCTCCCTTTCTTTTTGACATTAATAAAGGGGGAGAAGGTTTTTGCTAGATTGCATATTATAAATGAATGCAAAAGTCCTAGCATGCAAAGAAAGTAAAACTTGCAAGCTTGCTCTTCTCAAAAGAGAAGAAAGAAATTACAAAATTACATGCATATGGCAAAGGAAGTCAAGAAAATACACATCTATGAATACAATTTGCTTGCACTTCTCAAAGAAACATAGAAAAACTTGCTATCATCACAACAAGTGCTATCTTGCCTATTATTAGAAACTTGCTATGTTTGAATGTTTTAAAATGTTGTGTGATATGATTAATAGCTAGTATGATTGTAAATTTGCATATCCTTAAAAACTAGCTATGATGCAACTTCTCCTTTTTGTTGATGACATAGGGGGAGAAGTAGATTGATGACTTCATGCATTGAATTGAATATTTTATATATTTGTATGATGGTTTGATGTATTCTCATATTATAATGATACATGTTGCTTGGATTTGGGATAATCCAAGTATTCTATCAATGGCATATTGATAGGGAGAGTTTTGTTAAACTCCGAGGAGTTATGGTTAACTCCGTAAGTCATCAATTAGTAGTCATCATCAAAAAAGGGAGATTGTTGAATCTTGGATTTTGATGATGAAACTAATCGATTATGGTTTATTGTTTAACTACATTTTTGAGTTACGCAAGTCTACTATCGATCAGGATTAGACAATTGATGCTGGAGGAATTGACATTGTGTTAGGTGATCACGTCTGGATATTGAATATCGAGCCGGTGGTTCGATCGACAATCAGCGGAAGGCTTCGTACGTCGGGCATCGGGCCAAGGATATCGGGGTTGTGGAGGTCAACCGTCGATTGGGCAATGAATCCCTAGAGAGGACGATGTGCCGAAGAATTGAATGAAGTGCTGATAAGCCAATGATGTGTCGGGCAACTAAATGTCAATTTGCGTTGTAATAATTGTCTAGATCGAAGTAGAGATTTGGTTTATGTGTGCAGGATTAACTACGATGACGATGAAGACATAAAGTGAAACAAAGTACCGGAAGATAAGTGGGATGGATCATTGGGAGTTTGAGAGTTCGACGGAAGTCCAAAGATTCATTGGGAGTATTGTCGGAACCGGCCGAGAACGAGTAGGGAGCTTGCCGAAGGGTTTTCAAAAATTCGCCGAAAGGTTTGTCGAAAGTTCGCGGAGCTTGCCAAGAAAGATCGGAGCTTGCCAATGAAGCTCGTTGGAACTTGCCAAGATCATCGTGTAGTTTGGGAGCTTGTCGGGAGTCCGTAGAATGGTTTTCGAGGGTTCGTCGGAAGACCGCCGGAAGTTCACCGAAAGCTCACCGAAAGAAGTCTTGTCTTATGGACTTTGTAATAATTTATAAAATGTCATTAAAATTCATAGTTAATATATAATTTGGTTTAGAATTAGGTGTTAATCCTATAAACCAAATTTGGACCAATTCGGGCTTCATTTGGACCGGTTTCGGTCGAGTTTTCGGACTAAACCACTGTGCTGAAATGACCTAGGCGGTGACACCACCCAGTGGCCGAACCTTGGGTGGTGGAATCGTCCCAGGCTGGCGATGGCACCGTCCAGCACCCGAGGGCACCAGCGATGGCACCGCCCGGTACCGACAGAATCAAGAAAACCAAGGCACTTCAAAATTGGGCTCTAAATTTAAATCCTCTTAAGACCTATAAATACCCCACTCATTTAAAGTTTAGAGGGTGTCTAAAACTGAAAAAAAAAAAAGGAAAACTCTCTTGAAAGTGTGTCAAATCTTTTCTCCAAGTTTTAAGAGTGTTCTAGTCCAAGAGAGGGGTAAGAGTACTTGTAAGGGTTATCTCCTAGACCCATCAAAAGGAGAGGAGCTATAAAGGAGTTCATCCTCACCCATTGGAAGAAGGATACTTAGTGGAAAGCTAATGGCCTCAAGCAAAGAGGAATCGGGAGTGGATGTAGGTCAGATAACCGAACCACTATAAATCGGTTTGCATTTACTTTCTCGCAACTTACTTTACTACAAACCATCTTTATTTGCTGCCTGACTTACTCAACTTCCTCTTCATCTTCATACGTATCATTTTAATTTTATACACAATCGAAATGGTTTCAAATGAAATGTTGATTTTTATCGTACGAAGTTTCCGAACTTGTTTAAATCGACGAAAATCTATCGTTCTTTACCGCTGGACTAATTCACCCCCCCCCCCTCTTAGTGCCGCTCGATCTCTAACACATAATTCATAAGGAGTCTTGGATAGAGATGGTCTTACTAAAACCCTATTCATGACATAGCAAATCGTATTAACGGCTTCGGCCCAAAAGTATTTGGGTAAACTATGTTCATTTAACATGGTTTTTGTCATTTCTTATAAATTTTTATTCTTTCTTTCTATTACTCCATTTTGTTGAAGATTTCTTGGAGTAGAGAAGTTATGGTTATACCCGTTAGATTCACAAAAATTTTGAAAGTCATGGTTTTGAAATTCTCCACCATGATCACTTCGAATCAATGAAATCATGAAACTCTTTTCGTTTTGAGTAAGTTTACAAAACGTAGAAAAATATTTAAAGCAATCAATTTTGTGAGCCAAAAAATAGGTCCAAGTATATCTACTATAGTCATCTACAATAACAAATGCATATTTGCTACCTCCTAGACTTGTTGTGTCAATTGATCCAAATAAATCCATATGGATCAATTGTAATGGTCTAAAGGTGCTTATTTGATTCTTTGATTTGAAGCTAGTTTTTATTTGTTTTCCTAGTTAACATGCATCACATACTTTATCCTTGACAAACTTGATGTTTTGGATTCCTCGTACTAGTTTTTTAGAAGAAATTTTAGATATTAGTTTCATGCTTGCATGACCTAATCTCCTATGCCAAAGCCAAGCATCATCATTTAAAACGGAGAAGCACATTTCATTACTAAGTTCTTCAATGTTAATAGTGTAAATGTTATTTTGTTTTAACGCAATCATGGATATGTTGTTATTTGGTTTTTCAATGATGCAAGCATTAGATTCAAATCTAACAATATAACCTTTATCGTATAATTGACTAATGCTCAAAATATTATGTTTTAATTCATCAACTAGTAATACATCATCAATTGAAAAACTTGATATGTTACCTATGGTTCCCTTACCAATGATTTTACCTTTGTTGTTGTCTCCGAAGGTGAAATACCCTTCTTCTTTACTAGTGAGCATAGAGAATTGAGATGGATCTCCGGTCATGTGCCTTGAGCATCCACTATCAAGATACTATCTATTGCTCGTAGTTTGTGATGGTGAATGGTTCTACAAAAGAGGATGGTTTTTGGGTGCTCATTTGATTTTGGGTGCCTCAAATATTGATCTACTAACTTTGTCATTTAGTATTGAATTATTTATGGCTCCATTAGGAACCTATATCAATTTATGTGGACTAATTTTTCTAAATGAACATTTGTAAACAACATGTTCGGATTTACAACAAAAATTACATTTTAAATCAGGTGATACATGTAATGTGGATCCTTTAATGAAGGTGATAGGATTTCAGTGAGATCTACTAACAAATCCAATTCCACTTCTATTTCCGACGTGACCCTTATTTGCAAGGATCATGTCCAAGCCCTTGCTACCGACCTTAAACTTGTTTAGGGTCTCTTTAAGTAGCAAGTTCTCATTTTTGATTACTTCTAAGTGTTCACACTTAGAGCATGGGGGTGAAGAAGGAGTTTGGAGACTATCAAACTTATCTTGTAATAAAATATGCTCTTTCTTTAATAAATTTAACTTCTTACTAATAGTTCTACATTCATCAAATAATTCATGAGAAGTGATAGAAAGTTCATCAAAAGATAACTCTTCATTAAATAACTCACTAACCTCTTCTCCTAAGGCCATTAGCGCAAAGTTGGCCTCCTCTTTGTTGCTTGCTTCTTCATCCTTGGAGTTACTTGAGTCATCCCATGTAGTCTTCAATGTCTTCTTCTTCTTAAGTTATTTCTTATTGGCTTAGGGGTATTCATATTTGAAGTGTCCTGGCTTCTTGCATTCATAACATATGATTTGGTCCTTTTTTTGTTCAAGTTTATTTTTGGTTTCTTTTTTAAATTTACCCTTTTTAATAAATTTTTTAAATTTTCTAGTTAAGAGTGCAATGTCTTTGTCAAAGTCCTCATCACTTGATGTTCCTTTCAAGTAGTCTTCTTGTGTTCTTAATGTCATATCCTTCGTGTTCTTTGGAAGGGGGTTCTCTAACTTATCATTAGCATAGCATTTCATTTCATAGGTCATTAGAGACCCGATAAGTTCTTCAAGAGGAAATGTTTTAAGATCCTTGGCCTCTTGAATGGCTGTAACTTTTAGATCCCGACTCTTTGAAAGATATCTTAAAATTTTAGTCACAAGTTCAAAATTAGAAAAGCCTTTACCAAGTGTTTTGAGTCCATTGATGACATCCGTGAAGCGGGTGTACATGTCTCTAATGGACTCACTTGGTTTCATTCGAAAAAGTTTATAGGAATGTATAAGAATGTTGATTTTAGACTCTTTCACTCGGTTAGTGCCTTCATGAGTGATCTCAAGAGTATACCAAATATCAAAAGCCGATTCACAAATCGAAATACGGTTAAATTTATTTTTGTAGAGAGCGCAAAACAAGGCATTCATAGTCTTTGCGTTTAAAGCAAAAGTCTTCTTCTCTGATTCATTCCATTCGCTCGTCGGAAGAGAAGATTTTTGAAATCCATTTTCAACGATGCTCCAAAGCTAAAAATCCATGGAAATAAGCAAGATCCTTATACGAGTCTTCCAATACATATAATCTGACCCATTGAACATAGGTGGACGTGTAATAGAATGACCCTCTTGCATGCCGGAATAAGCTATCTCTCTTGGGTTTTAAACCAAATATGAGAGTGAACCTTGCTCTGACACCAAATATTAGGATCGGAGAGGCACTAAGAGGGGGGGTTGAATTAGTGCAGCGGATTAAAACTTGTAAGTTTGAAACCGATTTCGTAAATAGCTAGTTTGTATGAAGATTTTGATTCAATGAAAGGTGACTTAATTAAAGTAGCTTAAGTAAAGGAGATGAAAACCGAATGATTTACAGCTAAGTAGAGAAATGATTCAGAAATTTAAACACTCACATTCAAGGAACACCACGATGTATAGTGGTTCGATCAAATGACCTACATCCACTTCTGAAGCCTTCTTCGATGAGGCTCCCAACTTTCACTAGTAAGTCCCTTTGAAGGGGAAGGACCAAATACCCCTCTTACAACCCTTTTACAAGAGGTTCATACTCTTACAGATTTTTCAAAGAGAAAGAGGGAGGTGAACACTAGCTATCAAAAATAAGACTTTGCCAAAGTTTTTGCTCAATTTCTAACTCTCAAAAGAGTTATCTTTCTATTGAGAAAGGAGGGGTATTTATAGACCCCAAGATGATTTAAATTTAGGCTCCAAATTTGAATTCATTTTGGGTTTCCCGGTGCTGGCGATGCCACTGCTTGTCAGTGGCAGTGCCACTGCCTGTCGGTTGACAGACTGACAATGTACTAGGCGGTTCCACCGCCCAAGGCAACGGTGCCACTGCCTAGTCTCTCGGGTGTTGGGCGATGCCACCGCCCTAGCCTGGGCGGTGCCACTACCCAGCACTTTTATCACATTGGTTTGGGCCTTCAACTCAGCCTAAATCGATCCAAAACAAGACCCAATGGGCCCCTGCTTTGGGTTATAGGATTAACACCTAATCCTAACCCAAATTACATGCTAACTATGAAATTAAAAAATAATTCTAAGTGATTTAAACCGACATTATTCAAGTCTTCTTCCGGTGAGCTTTCTGGCGAAATTTTTATAGACTTCCGACACTCTTTCGGATTTCTTCCGAAGGACTCCTAGCAAGCTCTCGGATTCCATGGTGAATTCAATAAGTCTTCAGCAAGCTTTTGAACCTTCTCGGTGATCTCTACGAACCTTTGACGATTTCTCTAGTGAACTTCTGAAACCTTCGGCAAGTCCCTGATTCTATCTCGGTTGGTTCCGGTAGCACTTTCGACGATCCTTCTGGTGACCTCTTGAACTCCCAGTGAACTTGACCTCGGTAAATTACTCTATATTTTCATTCCATCATAGTTAATCCTGCACACTTATCTCGATAATATGGATTAGAACAAATAATTCACCAATTGACTTCATCATCAAAATCTGAGATTCAACATCTAGTTCTCCACTTCATTCTTATATTCCCTGAATTTCTCAAAAGCCTCAGACTTATACTTCATCAAGTATACATATTCATAACTTGAGAAATCATCAGTGAAAGTAATGAATGTTGAATCTCGGATTTTGATGATGAAACTAATTGAGTGTGATTTGTGGTCTAACTGCGTTTTGAGTTATGCAGGTCTACTATCGAGTAGGATTGACTACGATAGGGATGAAGACGTAAAGCAAAACAAAGGGCCGAAGACAAGGTTGATGAATCATTGGGAGTGCGAGTGTTCAACGGAAGTCCGAAGATTCGTTGGGAGCGCTTGCGAACCGACCGAGAACGAGTAGGAGCTTGCCGAAGGGTTTTCTTCGCCGAGGTTCGTCGGAAGTTCGCGAGCTTGCCAAGAAAGATCGGAGCTTGCCAAAGAAGCTCGGGGAACTCGCCAAGATCATCGTGAAGTCCGAGCTTGCCGTGAGTCCGCGGAATGGTTTCCGGGTTCGCCTTCTAAGATCGTTTAAGTTGACCGGAAGCTCACTAAGAAGTTGTCATGTGGACTTTGTAATAGCTTAGGAAACGTCTTTAAAATTCGTGAGTTAGCACGATTTTGGGTTAGGATTAGATAATCCAAAGTGGGGGCCCATTGGGCCTTGATTAGATGAGTTTGGGCCAAAATTTTGGCCCAAACCGAATCAAGCTTACGCATGCATGCATGCTACGTGACATCTTCCAGTAGCCTCGCTATCAGAAGCGAGCCCGATATCTTGTGCCTCTCATCAGAGCGAGCCCGATATCAGTATCATGCGCTCACCGTAGCGCGCCGCCTCTTCTTGCAAAGGTAGCGTAGCATCGCCGCTTAGCACCGCCTCAGCTACTCAGAGCAAAGCGGTAGCACCGCTGGTCGCGGTAGCACCGCACCGGTGATGCGGTAGCACCGCCTGGTGCGTGGAAAGCCAGGCGGTAGCACCGCCTGGCGGGCGTAGCACCGCTGGTGCGGTAGCACCGCTGGGCAATGAGAACCGCTTGGGTGTGTCGGTGCCTGCCAAGACTTGATCAATCTCAAAGGATTCAAATTTTTGGCTCCAAGTTTGGGCTCCAAATTTGAATCACTTTGAGGCTTATAAATACCCCTTCCTTTTCAGCTAAAAAAAAACAACCCTTTTGAGCAAGAAAAAGTTTGAGTCTTGAGCTTTTGAAGAGTTTGAAAAGTGTTGTTTTCTTTGCTAAGTGTTCACCTTCTTCTTCTTCTTGAGAGATCTTGTACAAGTGTGAACATCTTGTAAAGGGTTGTAAAAAGGGGTGTTTGATCCTTCCCCTTCAAAGGACTTGCTAGTGGAAGAGCGGAGCCTCATCGCAAAGGCTTCAAGAGTGGATGTAGGTCATTTGACCGAACCACTATACATCATTGTGTCCTTAAATGTGTGAGTGTTTATATTTCTGAATCATTTCATTTCTTGGCTGCAAGTTCATAGTTAGTTCCTTTTCACAAGCAATTACTTTCAAGTTCTCTTTCGTCGAATCGAAATCTTCCTACGAACTTGTGTTTCTTTGCGAAATCGGTTTCAAGAATACGAGTTTAATCCACTGCACTAATTCACCCCCCCCTCTTAGTGCCTTTTGATCCTAACAATTGGTATCAGAGCCACGTTCTTTCTCTTTCGGATTTACACCCGTGAGAAATGGCTCTAAATGGTTTTCAAGAGGGCTTTTTTTTTTCGTCCCACCGCTTTAACGGCATCGGACTACACATATTGGAAAACTCGAATGAGAGTTTTCATGCTTTCAATGGATTTGGATTTGTGGAACATCATTGAAAATGGTTTTCAACCTTCCTCTAAACCGACTTAACGAATGGTCGGTTTTGGAGAAAAGGTCGCTTTTCTTTAAACGCAAAGGCTATGAATGCCTTATTTTGTGCTTTAAACAAGAACGAGTTTAATCGGATTTCTATGTGCGAAACGGCTTTTGACATTTGGCGAACTCTTGAAATCACGCATGAGGAACTAGTAGAGTTAAAGACTCAAAGTAAACCTTTTGTTGCATGATTTTGAGCTCTTCCAAATGACACCAAGCGAATCTATCGACGACATGTACACCCACTTCACGGATGTCGTCAATAGCTTGAAAAGTCTTGGTAAAAGTTTTTCGAATTTTGAACTCACTAACAAGATCTTAAGATCCCTTTCAAAATGGTGGGATCCTAAAATAACGACGATTCAAGAATCAAAGGATCTAAATAATTATTCTATTGATGAACTCATTGGGTCTTTAAAGACCTATGAAATGGAACATGATGAATATGATGAACATGATGAACACATGAACCACCTTCTAAAGAACAAGAAGGTTTTTGAACTTAGAACAAGAGAATGCCACTTGAGTGATGACTCAAGTGATGAGGACAATGAAGAGGACTTTGAACCTTTAATCGATCTTAATAAGTTTATTAAACAAAAATCTAAAATCAACAATGAACTTGAACGGAGGAATAGACCAATGAAGAAGAAGAAGGCTCACCAAGAAGAAGAAGTAAACTACGCTTTAATGGGCTTCGACAATGAGGTAAGTAACTTAACTTCCTTGAATTATTTTGAAATTACTTGATGATTTCCATGAATGCTTAACTTAGTTAGTAGGAATTTTTTTAATGCTTTTCTTGTGTTTTTAGAAATTAAAAAAATTCAAATTATACTATGCTTTTCTTTATAGTATTTTTGAAAAGTAAACATATGAATGATGCAAGATTTGTGATAATGCTTAGGATTAATCCATGCATGTGTATCTTGATGGTTTACATTGTCTCCGAATATGATGCTTGATGATTTTATCATGCATGAGCTTTTGAAGTAATAAAGTGTCATATTGTGATGATGAAACATATTTTTCGAATTTATAAATAGATGCATGATTTTGGCAAAAATTTGAACATGGCATTTTAACATAAAAATTGAAAGTGTGCTATCATTTTTACATATTTGGTCTTGACGATTTAATGACTAAGCTTGTGTTTTATTTTGATACATGTTTTCATAAAAATTTTGAATATGCTCACATCAAATTGCTTAAAATGAAAATATCTTTTTTATTCTATTGAGATGAATGAATTCATGTTATGAGTCTTGTGAATCTCATGAAAATAAACATGATGAATATTTTAAAAATGTGCTTCATGTTTTCGGTCTTAATGATTTCTCTTGAAACTTGCTCTTTGGATCTATATGAAAAACATGAGTATACTCATATCAAATCACTTGAAATGGAACACATAAAAAATGAGAAATTGCACTATCATGATGCTTTACGTGTAATGCTTTTGATCTTAATGGACTACATGACAACTTGTATTTCAAAGTAATACAATGATGATTTTCATATATATAATTGGACATACCTTATGTAATCATCATTGATAATAATAGTTGGTTGTCATGCTTAATGATTTTGTGATATCTTATGAATCTTATAAATTAAAATGATTTTGATGATATTTTCGTTTTTGAATATAATGCATGACATTTTCATATGAAAAAGTTGAACATTCTTATGAAAGATCAAATCACTTAAATTGAAACTCATAAAGATGAGAAAATGTATTGTCATGATATTTGATGCATATGATCTTGATGGATATAATGACAAACTTATGTTTTGAATTTCTACAATGATGGGATCCACATAAATGTTTGAACATACATTATGAAATCATCGTTGAAATAAAAATACTAAAAGTTTGTTATCATGCTTAATGACTTTGTGATATCATATCTTGATGACAAACTCATGTTTCGGTTTTAAAATTTGATACTCATCTTTTGAAACATGAAACATATTATCATGATAAATTGAATCTCATGTCTTGGAATAATATGTTACATTTATGCCTTGACAATTTTTATGATAAAGTTTGATTTTCAATTTTTGATGAAAGGCAAGTGATAAATTCATTTATGATATTTTATAAATCATTAGAATTACGAATGAGATTTTGATGATACGGTAATGACTTTATTCATGTTATTAATCTCAAAAATAATAATTTAATTATGAGTCATAAGTTGATAAATTGAGCTTGAATGATTTTTCTTTTAATGATTCTTGAATCTTCTAAAATTATGATTTGTTAAGACATATTTAATGCTTGAATCAAGTTCTAAAAGATTTCATTTTGCTATAAAGAAATTTTATTGAAATCATGATCTTGACAAATATGACTTGAAACTCTTTATAAATCAAGATCTTTTACCATGCTCCTTCCGTCTTATCAAAAGAAAATTCCTTAAATGAAATGTAACTTGTCTTTTGATTTCTCGAATTCAATCCTTGAATTTTTATGAATTTGTGATCTTGATTCTTATGAAATGTGATCTTGATGAAAAATCTTATACTTGAATCAAGTTACTCTTTATGCTATATCTTTTTAAATGAATCATGAGTCTTATTATCATATATTTCATAATATAGAAATGACAAATATTCTTTGGCTTGTATGTCTTATGTGGCAATTGAAAAATAGATAATTGAAAAGAAATTTGCCTTATGATGAATCAATGAATCATGACTTGATCTATGAGAATGATATGTTTTTATGCATCATGATTCAAGATAGTATACCCTTTATCATGAATTGATATTTGCCATGTAAGCCTTATACGATTGAAAATTTGATGAAAAAGAATTGTGCTTAATATTTGAATCATTGATTTATTCTTTTATCATGGCTTAAAAATGAATGAAAAGAAAATATGTTAGCACTTGTAATCATGATTTGATCCTTAATATCGATATGCTTTCATATATCATGATTCTTGGTTGTATGACATTTATCTTGAATTAAAAATTGATAAATATGAATCTAGATCTTGCTAAAATGAAAAGTTATGAATCATGGATGATATCTTTTGGTTTTGATTCTTGTTGAATTTACATATTGATATCCTTCATGACATGATTTCTCATGTTTCAATATCATCTCGTATGCATCATGTGATGATTGATATATTGATTGATGCAAAATTATTTGATTGAGATAATATTCATCCCTTCTCTTTGACAAAAACAAAGGGGGAGAAGATTTATTGCTTGCTTGTGCTTCAAAAGAGAAAATTTTGCTAGCTTGAACATTGAGAAGCAAAGAGTTGCTATCTCAAGAGAGGCAAAAATCTTGCTCAATTTCACTTCTTCAAAATTGCTTGCATTTTTGTTACAAATTATTGTTGAATCTTATGCAAGATTATTTGAAGTATTTTATCCTCCCTTTCTTTTTGATGCTAACAAAGGGGGAGAAAGTTTTTAGCTCGAACATTGCAAAAATTTGCCATCTTGATTCCTACTTTGCAACTTCATGAGAAGCTAAGCATTGTTATATCAAATGATGCAAATATTGCTATCGTAAGAAACAAGGTGCAAACTTGCACATCTCAAGAAGCAAGTGAAAATTACCATCATTGCCCATCTTTAAAACTTGCTATGATTGAATGGTATAACTTAATGTTGTATTGCAAAATGTTGTATGATATTGTAAAAATCTGCATATCTTACAAAGTGCAAGCTAGTTTGTTGTAAAAATCTGCATATCTTTTAAACTAGCTATAATAATACTTCTCCTTTTTGTTGATGACATAGGGGGAGAAGTAGATTGATGACTTCATGCATTGATTGAATATTTTATATTTGCATGATGGTTTGTTCTTATTTCACTACATGAATGATACATATTACTTGGATTTGGGATAATCCAAGGGTTCTATCAATTGCATATTGATAGGGGGAGTTTGTGTTAAACTCCGGGGAGTTATGGTTAACTCGTTAGGTCATCAATTAGTTGTCATCATCAAAAAGGGGGAGATTGTTGAATCTCGGATTTTGATGATGAAACTAATTGAGTGTGATTTGTGGTCTAACTGCGTTTTGAGTTATGCAGGTCTACTATCGAGCAGGATTGACTACGATAGGGATGAAGACGTAAAGCGAAACAAAGGGCCGAAGACAAGGTTGATGAATCATTGGGAGTGCGAGTGTTCAACGGAAGTCCAAGATTCGTTGGGAGCGCTGTTTTAGGAACCGACCGAGAACGAGTAGGAGCTTGCCGAAGGGTTTTCGGAAGTTCGCGGGAGGTTCGTCGGAAGTTCGCGAGCTTGCCAAGAAAGATCGGAGCTTGCCAAAGAAGCTCGGGGAACTCGCCAAGATCATCGTGAAGTCCGAGAGCTTGCCGTGAGTCCGCGGAATGGTTTCCGAGGTTCGTCGGAAGACTGCTTTCGGAAGTTGACCGGAAGCTCATTTGGAAGAAGTTGTCATGTGGACTTTGTAATAGCTTAGGAAACGTCTTTAAAATTCGTAGTTAGCACGTATTTTGGGTTAGGATTAGATAATCCAAAGTGGGGCCCATTGGGCCTTGATTAGGATGAGTTTGGGCCAAAATTTTGGCCCAAACCGAATCAAGCTACGCATGCATGCATGCTACGTGCATCTTCTTTGTAGCCTCGCTATCGTGAGCGAGCCTGCTATCGTGAGCGAGCCCGGATATCTTGAGCAGTGCTCTCACCGTAGCGAGCCCGGATATCTTGTATCATGCGCTCACCGTAGCGCGCCCGGTTATCTTGAAAGCGGCGGTAGCACTTGAAATAAGCGGTAGCACCGCCCGGCCATCTATCAGAGCCAGCGGTAGCACCGCTGGTCGGGCGGTAGCACCGCTGGTGAAGCGATAGCACCGCCTGGTGCGTGGAAAGCCAGGCGATAGCACCGCCGGGTGAGCGGAGAACCGCTTTGGGTGTGTCGATCTGCCAAGACTTGATCAAGATCTCCAAGTTTGGGCTCCAAATTTGAATCACTTTGAGGCTTATAAATACCCCTTCCTTTTCAGCTGAAAAAAAAACAACCCTTTTGAGCAAGAAAAAGTTTGAGTCTTGAGCTTTTGAAGAGTTTGAAAAGTGTTGTTTTCTTTGCTAAGTGTTCACCTTCTTCTTCTTCTTGAGAGATCTTGTACAAGTGTGAACATCTTGTAAAGGGTTGTAAAGGGGTGTTTGATCCTTCCCTTCAAAGGACTTGCTAGTGGAAGAGCGGAGCCTCATCGCAAAGGCTTCAAGAGTGGATGTAGGTCATTTGACCGAACCACTATACATCATTGTGTCCTTAAATGTGTGAGTGTTTATATTTCTGAATCATTTCATTTCTTGGCTGCAAGTTCATAGTTAGTTCCTTTTCACAAGCAATTACTTTCAAGTTCTCTTTCGTCGAATCGAAATCTTCCTACGAACTTGTGTTTCTTTGCGAAATCGGTTTCAAGAATACGAGTTTAATCCGCTGCACTAATTCACCCCCCCCCCCCTCTTAGTGCCTTTTGATCCTAACAATGAAGTAGGAGTAACCACCTATGGCATGAGTCGACATAGGACCACATACATCACTATATATGAGTTTCAATAACTTAGTGGCTCTCTCTCTCTCTAGTTCTACTAAATGGAGAGTTGGTCATCTTTCCTTGAAGGCAAGGTTCACATGTCGCATATGACTCATAGTCGAACAGATCTAGATATCCATTCTTTAGCAACTTTTGAATCCTTCCCTTATGGATGTGACCTAGCCTACAATGCCACAAATATGCATTGTTCACCTCTTCTTGTTTCCTCTTAGACTCATACTCATGATGTGTGGAGCTGTCTCTAGCATAAATAAATCATTATACAATGTTTCTCTCTTGATGATCTCATCATCTAATGCTATCGAATAACCATTGTTCTCAAAAACTAATTTATATCTACTAACTGTCAAACATGAAATGGAAATAATATTTTTGATAATAAAAGGAACATAATAGCATGCATCTAATGTAATAATAGCTCCACTAGGCATATGTAAAGTGACCTTGCCAACAACCACTATAGCAACCTTTGCTCCATTGCCCATCTTAAGGTCCATCTCGCCTCTCTTCAATCTCCTAGGTCTTACCAGAACTTACAACGAATTACAGATATGATAAGCACTCCCGATATCCAAAATTCATGTGTTATTATAAGATTCTAACAAATGGAGACTGATCATGAATGTACCTAAAGCTTCTCTAAGCTTCTGTTTTGCCCTCTCTACAAGGTACTCTTTGTAGTGGAAGTACTGGCCTTTGTCCTTTGTTGGGTCTTTTTTGACAACCTTTGTCTTACCCATTTTGCCCTTGCCCTTACCCTTCTTAAGGGACTTCTCAACCTTCCTTTTCTTTCTAATCTCACCAGCATAGAGAACTGGCTTCTCTTTCTTAATGGTACTCTCTACTTCTCTCAATATATTGAGGAGCTCTATGAGGGTCACCTCAAGCTTGTTCATATTAAAATTTATTATAAATTGAGAAAAGGAATCTGATAGGGACTGAAGCACAAGATCCAAACACAAGTTATCCTCTAGGACCATTCCTAGACCTATGAGTTTCTTGAGCCACTCAATCATCTTAAGGACGTGGTTCTGAACCGGTGTCCCCTTAGTCATCCTAGCATGGAAAAAACTCTTTGATATCTTATATCATTGAGTTCTTCCCTATTCCTCAAATAGTTTATGAAGATACAAGAGTATGGAATTAGCATCCATATTTTCATGTTCTTTCTGTAACTCAGTAGTCATAGAGGCCAACATATAATACTGAGTAAGAGTGAAATCATCTATATACTTTACATAACGAGCGATCTCATCCTCGCTTGCCCCTTCGTCAGGCGTAGAGATCACTATATCAAGGACGTACTGTCACGGACTTAGCTGATTTTGCCTAAGCCGTGCGGCACCAATGCGTATCACCGCAAAGGTCAGCCTCCCCGAAATCTCTTACAATCCCTTAGGACCTACGAAAGAGAAGACGGGACAGAGAAAGCGCTTCACACGGGATCCGCAAGCCACTCTTTTAGCAAACACTTTATAGCCGATGAACATTCCAACCATGGATATTACAAGCTCAGAACAGTTGCACAACAAAGGTATAAAATTGGTCCACTACAGACCGAATTCTAGTACAAGTATGCACTCGACGCAAACATTATGTACAAGCCTACAATGGCTACCAAACTCGCTCAAATAGGGCATTTTGCCTTTGACAAACCCTTTACAAGCTTTACAAATTACAACCTACCAAAAGGGACACGGACAAGCACAAGCATTACCCCGAACAAGCCATTTTCAATTTTGTCCGTGACATTCTCCCCCACTTATTCCTTCGACGTCCTCGTCGAAGCCTTTGTTGACGCTGCAACTTCTTTTCTTTGTTGGATCTTCGATCTTCTGCTCCTGCTGCGATGCGCCTCTTGGCTCCCATTTGTTCTCCGGTTGTTGTTGTTGAGTCGTCGAACTTTAATCCGCCATGCTGCTTCAACTCGCCAATGACTCTGACTTTGGTGTGGGGTTGGCAGAGTTGTGCTGATCCTTGCTAGCTCTTGCGGATTCATCTGATGAAGGTAAAAGACCATCATTGATATGCGCCAGTCTTCGAATTCTTCTTGTCTCTTGAACTGGATAGATGCTTGTTGGAGCTTTAACGAGCATCGCCTCGCAACCTTTGAAATTTTCAAGTCCTTCCTCCGTAAAATTTACCCATCGAATCCTCTTCCACTTAGTTGTCTTCGAAGGGTCTTCAAATCTGTGCAGAGCTCCTCTGCTAGATAACTAAGAGAGCTGGGGTACTCGGTTTCACCCATTCTCTTAGGAATTGAGAAGGCAAAGGTTACTTGACTTCGCCCGCCTCCTCGAGGTTGTACTTCGCACGTCGTCAAGTGGTTACTAGACTTCACTGCTCTTAGCTCACACTTCCGAAGCACTTGAAGTGTTTGCAATCCTTGCGCCGAGTCGCCATCGTGATTCACCTTCTCATTGCCATTGAACTTCGGAATGCAAGAAGTTATCACTCCAACTTGGAGTAAGTCTCCGATAAGATTTGGTCGCCTTTGGGGTTGTACCGCCTTCTCCATCATTTCTGTGCCTTCAAAGACCACAGCATCTTGTGCTTCGATCCTTGGTCATGCACTCTTGCATCGACCAAGTCCTTCACTCACGGCTATCTTGATGGAAAGTCTGCTGACATTGGTCTTACGAGTTCTCTCGCCATCGCCCTTCAGACTTTGTCTTGGTACATGGAGTTTGCCAAAGCATTCTCCTTCTCCACGGCCCATATCCCGACCAAGCGCTCTCCCTATGAGAGCAAGGGATTGATGACTCCCGAAGTCCCACCTCAGCGGTACCATGGCATTGCGACGCCCATGGCACTACTATCCGTTGTCTCGCATCTGCATCCCTTCTTCGTGATCGGTAGATCTGCCTCTGCGGCATTGTGACACTCCTCTGAGTTCACCTTCAATCTACTCGATGATTGATCTTGGGTAGCTGAGTCCCTCTGGACTCGTCATTGCTTCCACGCCCTTTTCCGACCCCCTGCTTCAACACCTCCGTGTTCTCTGAGCAGTTCCACTTGGTCGATGGAAATACAGACTGCAACTCCCATGTATGGCCACCGCCACCATGTTGCAGGGTTTGCACCATTTCTGTTCTCCTTAGCTTCATTGGCTGCAATGTTCGCTTACTCGGCCTTGTCCTCTGACTTGCCGGGCTCCCTGCGAATGTGAGCTCAAGTAGTTCCACTCTTCGCAGCTCGATCATACCTCTGTATGATCCAGTCCCCAAATGGGACTCCCTGGTATTTGCATCTGAACTTCTTCCTTGAGAGTGCACAGCCCCCATAAGCTGATGTCCAAGGCTTCCATTCAATGCAACATTCGGTGCACGCACGGAAGACCCGCCTCTGCGGTACCATGGCATTCACTGCTTGAATCCATAGCTCTTCTTGCCGTCGTGTTGTTCACCGACGTGGAGCTCCTAATTGCGCTCCCGGTCATACTTCCAGATGACCATGTCCCTCACGGGATACACTGTGTGTGTCGTCTTGCCACGAACCATTCCACCCCGATCCCCTGCATCATGTCGCCTCCTGGTGACTTGCATTCCCGATCCTGTGGTATGAACTCGAATCTGCGATATCTCCATGTGTGGACTCCGCCAACACATCGCAGGGCCTTCGCCAGCTTCGATTCTGTTCGCTCCTTTGGCAATCGACCTTCGTCCACCCACTCTCGGGTCACACTCGGACGAAGGCTAGCTCTAGGACAATCCATTGCCTAGCAGCTCCTCTGAAGTCCCCTGACTTCGCTGAAATAGGTGCACCATTGTCTGGATCCTGGGACTCTGCCCCTACCAGCACAATCTCTGCTGCACACCGCTTTCCTCATGGCAACTCGAATGGCAACATCGTGGCATATTCTTCAAGAGTAACTGCCTCTGCATCCTCTTGCCCCGTGTCAAGGCCTTTTGACACCAACTTTGCCTCAGCAAACTGTGTCGCCTTAGAATCTCCACCAAATGCTTCATCGAGATAAAGTGCATGTGCCTCAAAGCTCCCTTGTCTTTGGCACTATGCAAGACGAGTCGGCTCCATCTGAATATGAAACCCATGGAACGGCATGATCTGATTCCTGCCTCTGCAAGAGTCCATGTCCTTGACTTCTGTCTAGGGAAAGCTCCAAGCCTCCGCTCCACATTCCATCTTCTAAACCAACTCCCTTCATGCGGCCTGGGTACTTCACCAAGTTACCCCCAAGTTGCTTTGCTTCTCGATTTGCATTGGATTAATGGTGGCCCTCACGCCCACCATTCCACGGGTCAGCCCTCTATTGAGACCGATCTCACTATCGGCTCCAAGTGTGCCTTCACTTTGTGTTGCCTGGGTTGCTCCCCCACTTGATCTCGCTATGCGTCCACCAACGCATCACCACTAGCGAGATCATGCAATGACTCCTTACCGCTCACTCGATCCGTCGAGCTTCGTCTTGAGGTACTCCTCAACTAGTGCGGTTCATTGCGCATAACTCTGCCTCTGCAGAACCGGGACTTATCCCTCCTGGATATCTGCCCCGTTGGAGCAACTTCTCTCTTCGCATCCTTCCCTTAGGAAGTTTTGGAGACCACAATCCCCTTGGACTACTTCGCCTCTGCTGAACAAACTAGTGCACAATTCTGCCATTGCAAATGCACTTGCTAGATTGTGACACTTCACCAATACAGCTCGCCCTGCACCCCTCTGGGTCTAGCAACATGCTGAACCTGCTGCACACTTCAGCATCTTACGAAAGTATCCTGCACATGTCGAAGAGAAAGTTTCAATGCTCCATGGCGCCGACCTTCGGTCGCCTTGGGATGGCCACGGACAGTCCATCGTCCGCATGCAAGCCCTTGCATGAGTATCGAATTCCTTGAGTTTGCAACTCCCCTCACCTCTGTGAGCTTTGCACAACTCTTTCGATCATTGAACAACCCACTCCGCCTTGCACGGTCTCATCCTTTGCCAAGCACTCCGCTTGCTTTGAGCACCGTCAAGTTTGGGTGCCACTGTCGAGCCACTGCTCAAACTCAGCCATCCCGACCTTTGTGCGCTCCGTAATTCTTCTTAGCTTGTTGTCCTCGTGGTGCCTCGCTAGGTCCCCCACGTATGCATGCTAAGTGTTTCTAAGTGGGCTTATCCCGCTCTGATACCAACTGTCACGGACTTAGCTGATTTTGCCTAAGCCGTGCGGCACCAATGCGTATCACCGCAAAGGTCAGCCTCCCCGAAATCTCTTACAATCCCTTAGGACCTACAAAAGAGAAGACGGGACAGAGAAAGCGCTTCACACGGGATCCGCAAGCCACTCTTTTAGCAAACACTTTATAGCCGATGCACATTCCAACCATGGATATTACAAGCTCAGAACAGTTGCACAACAAAGGTATAAAATTGGTCCACTACAGACCGAATTCTAGTACAAGTATGCACTCGACGCAAACATTATGTACAAGCCTACAATGGCTACCAAACTCGCTCAAATAGGGCATTTTGCCTTTGACAAGCCCTTTACAAGCTTTACAAATTACAACCAACCAAAAGGGACACGGACAAGCACAAGCATTACACCGAACAAGCCGTTTACAATTTTGTCCGTGACAGTACGTGATTTTCTCCGCCATGAGAACGATTCTCAGATTGCAAAGTCAATCCGTATAATTTGAATAAGTGAGGTGGTTGGCATCAATTATGCCACATAAAGGATTTGAAAGTGATATTTTTTTAAAATTAAAGATGTAGTAGAAATCAATAACATACAAACTTTGTAAAAATTAAATAGTTAAGATAAGGACTTCTATCTTAATATATTCTCATTAATTTTTTGCGAGATGCACAACACCCTCCGATATGTGAATCGGAGACCCCCGGTGGATCTCTAATGGAGATCGGGATCCAATCAGCATCTTAACGTAATCTCGAGGGACTCTACCAATCACGTTAAGCCCGTAAAGGTAGGCAACTCTTATTAATCATAACTCCTTGTGATTCCCATCATGTTCGGCCTCTGAACCACCATGGCCTCGAGGGACTCGACCAACCATGATGTTCAATTAAGTCATCACCATCGTTACAAGATGAGTATGATTTGATGATATACTCTCGAGGGACACGAACAAGCATACCATGTCCTCAGGTCACCGGTGACATCTCTATATCATAGATAAGATAGTGAAATACGATATAAGTAAGTCTCGAGGGACTCGACCAACTCAACCTGCACCAAGAATCGGTTCCTACCTATAACAATAGAAGGCCACGTGGGTCAATCTAATTGCCTCACGTTTACCAACTTAATATTATTAATAGATGAGATTTTTTATTTGGTCTCCTAACATAATGTGTCACACACATGCATATTTAATATATATATATATATATATATATATATATATCTACATCGCATGCAAATATATATACATATATAGTAGATGTATAATCAATCTCACATCATATGAGCAATCACACCAGATGATCATAAACCACATCAAGATCTATGTGTGTATTGGCACATCTCCATACCCTGTGATCGTCCATCTCGTTTTGTCGGTTCCGTCGGCATCTCTACGCATTTCCATACGTCGAATCGTCCATCTCGACCTCGTGGGTCTCGCTATTGCTTACACGCTCCCGTTGTGCCTCCTCATGTAATTACAATAAATTACGAGCACGCACGCAAGCCTGATAATAAACGAAAAAAATAGAGACTCGTAGGTCCCAATAATAATAATCACATGTACACACATTAAATCACATAATTCATAATCATCTGTCCACATCATACATCACATGTATATGTTATTATATAGGACTGCTAGATAAATAATAATAGTTAATTAAATATTTTAATTAACTAATATTTTCTAAAAATAGAGATATACAAGAATTTTTTTAAATTCTGAAGGGTATTTTGGTCATTCGACCAAAAAGGATAAAACTGGAACTTTAAAATTTCTAGGGGTAAAACTATCTTTTATCCAGAAAGCCCTAATTCCTCCCTTACTGCATGCGCTCTAGCAGCCGTTGCCACCCTACCGTCACCGGCATTGTAGGGAGTGCCCGCCCATTGGCATTGCCCCTGTGGGGCAATGCCCGTAGCGGCCCAATGCCCCTATGCGGGCAAGCACCGCTGCGAGCGTCGCCCTTCCCTGTGAGAGGCTCTACCACTCGCCATGGGCGCAGTGCCCGCGCACTGGCAAGCCACCCCTGCAGCGAGCGTAGTGCCCCGCGCGCAGGCCTTGCGAGCGCCGCGGGTGAGCGCTACCCCCGCGAGTGGTGCTGCCACGCAGATGCGCCCACCCCTGTGGGTGTCAACCACCCTTGCGGGCAAGCCGCCTGCAGCGTCCGTCCGTTGCTTCTGCAAGCTGCCGGTTATCAACTACCGCCTGCACGCAGGCCACTAGTTGCCAACTGTCGCCTGCATGTAGGCCCCCGGTTGTCGGTTGCCGCCTATATGCAGGCCATCGACTGCAGACTGTCGCCTGCATGCAGATGGCAGCCAAGGGCAGCAACAGTTGCTGCCCTTTTTCACTTTTGCATCAACGATTTTGACATCAAAACATAACACACGCAGTTAAGATCTGATCTTCGAACAAATAACCTGACTCTGATACCACTATTGGGAAATCCAAGGGGGTAACATCTCATGCACACGGAAGAATAGAAAACAAAACCCCTTAGATTTCTGCTGAAGGTTTCGTCATCGTGCGAAAATCGGTGCGTTCAAAAACAAATTCATGAAAACAACATGTGTAAAAGAAAGTACCTAAGGAAATCGTATATCTCTGGATCCTTACAGATCTGTAGGAGACGATGAAGAAGGTCAAGCGTCCTCAGCTCTAGCGGTATCTACACGACAAGGACTACGATGATGCTTCTCTCTTGGGCAGAGGAGAATAGAAGGTGACTACTAAGAGAACCCCCAACCTATGAGCCTTCAATTCTGTCCTATTTATAGAGGCCCCCTATAAACCCTAATAGATCCTGCCCTATTGGATATTGGATCTATATCCAATTACCCAAGCCTCTTAGATTAATGGGTCTCTACCCAATAATCTCTTATTAGCTTTTATTGGATCTCATCTTAGGATCCAATAATTCAAGGGCTTATTGGATATCTAATAAGATAGGGACTCCGACGGATATCTCATATCCAAACCTCTACTCGTTGCAACACCGACCATATGTGTGTGACCCTCTAGGCCCAATATCGAGCTGGCCATGAGTCATACTTATCAGAACTCCTTCTGACTTAGTGAATTATTATCTCTATAATAATTCACCCGACTCATCGACTACGGACGTACTAGGCCACTATACCGTAGTCCCCAAATGATATAAGGGAATCCAATCCTTTGGACCTATCTGTTCTCAGTTACCATATATCTATAGTCCTTCATCCATCTAATATCCCAGAGACTCTATACCGGGCATGGTGTTATCAGACCCATACGGTCTCTCCTCGAGTCTCACTCTTATCAGATTCTCCTAGAAAACTCTTTCTCTCTCAATCCGAATAACCTTGGCCAAGGATTTGTGTGAGCAAGAATATATTGGATATTTCTCTCACGATACCAAGAGCAAATGATCATCTATTGAAACTTAATAGCCCTCGTAATGTTGGCTACCATTCCCAATAACCTATTATACTAGATCTGGAACTTCCAAACCTATAAGTCATGTATCAAAGAGTGGAGTACTCATACAAGACATTCTTGGTATCTCAAGTCTAAGGATCAGATACTGAGGCTACGGAATCGTTGTCTAACGTGAGGTATCAATAATCATCCAACATTCCGTAAGCGGATCAATCAGTGAACTCATTCTCCAATGAGCACTTGTACTGTATCGTTAGTGTCTCCATATGAGTAGTTATGAGACCAGCCACCTCCATCATATGGACGAGTATACAGCACACCAGTCTATCCTACTCGAGTGAGAAGGGCCGTCACCATTGATCCATGGCCAGTAGACCACCCCCCTCCTTGTCCCTGTTCCACGGCTAGTGGACCTCCACTCCTACCATCGGTGACGTTGCTCGCAGTCATGCATCCATAGCCGCTCGACCATCCCTCCTCGCAGTGATCAAAACAAGGCAATCACGACTGTCGCAGCCATCGCTATTTCCTCCCCATTTCATTGCCGGCATCGACAGAGCACTGTCGTCGTTTCCCGACCAATGGACCATCCCCCTCGGTGACGTTGCTCCCAGCTGTGCCACCACCACTACTAGCCACCGTGCCCTTCGACATTGCTAGCATTCCCTTCTATAGTATGACAGAAGCATAACACTGTCTGTTGCCATAGCCATCGGTCTCTCTACTATCGCAACCATCAGTTGGAGAGGAGCGGAGGCCGACTGCAGCACTCAAGGTCGTGTGTCTTGAGCACTTCCTTAGCCATCTCTGGCGAGGATACGACGACAACGGGGACTCAACCAAGTTTCAAGTGCATGAGAGGTCCATGTTTCTTGGACAGTTCCCAAAGGGAGCGATGCAGCAAGCTGCTCCCCAAGAGGTGGAGGTGGCCGATGACGGGGAGCTTGGCTGGGCCTGTAGGGAGCTTCCAGGTCACCGAGCCACGTCTCGCCTTCCGACCTGCGAGGAGAAGTGAAGGCAGCAGTGCGAGAACAACAAGAAGAGAAGGGAGAGAGGAGAGCACGAGGGGAGGAACTGACATGGTTGCGTTTTGTGACGGTAAGTCGCGTATGTTGATAAGGGAACGGTAGGAGTTCCTGGTAATTTATAGTTGTGACACTGTACTGAGCTAATACGGATTTTGTTCTTTTGAGATTAATAAAAATAATAGATAAGATAATTATATATCCAACAAGCGGAAAGTTAGATCAAAATTCTATTCTAACTTACAGTTGGATATTGTGGCACTGAGTTGATTTGTTCTCTTATTAATTGCTCCACAATAAGTTCTTTGTTCTTTTGATATTAATAAAAATAATATACAGAATAATTATATATCCAACTAGCGAGATAAGTTTCATCAAAATTTTCTTCTAATTTATAATTGAAAATTATGATCATATTAATTGCTTCACAATAAGTACTTTATTCTTTTGATATTAATGGAAATAATAGGGAGGATAATTGTATATCTAGGGTTAAATTAAATTAAAATTCTCTTCTAACTTATAGTTAGATATTGTGGCAAAGTTGATCAATTTTCATATTAATTACTCAATAATAAATACTTTATTCTTTTGATAATAATGAAAATAATATGTAAGATAATTGTATATCCAACTAGTGGGATAAGTTAGATTATTTTATGAGATCAACCACATAAAATAAAATACATAAAAATTGAAAATGTGCTATCATGATATTTTATTTTTGATGTGTTTGTTCTTGATGGTTTTATAATGAAACTTATGTCTCATTTTTAAATATTGATACATAAAAGACTTGAACATGCTCACATGAAATCAATTACATGAAATGAAAATGTAATTTCTATCCTATTGAGATTAATGAATTCATTTTATGAATCTCTTGAAGATAATCATGATGAATGTTTTAAAAATAAATATGTGTATCATGTTCTTGGTCTCAATGATTTCTCTTGAAATTTGCTTTTCGGATCTATACGATGATAAAAGACAAAAGCATACTTATAAGAAGCAAATCACATATAAAAACAAAATGCAATCCTCTATCTCAATCTTATCGATTTTTCTATAAGAAATTCATGAATCTATGCTTGTCATTTATGAATTTCTTGAATGTGATCTTGAGGATGATTTCGGATTTGATAAATCCTTGATTCGTGTTTATGACTTATGATGTATTTTAAATACGAATCACGTTCAATACTTCAATCATGTTCTTTCTCCCTTAATTCATTTTTGTTCTCCTATATTTTTTTATTAAAGAGGAGAACCTTCCAAATGAATCATGAATTTGACGATTGATTATGAGTTTCAAGTTGACGAATTAACTTGAATGAAATGATACATTCAAATGAATCACTTATTGATATTTATGATTGTGATATATATTTTTTAAATATCTTACTAATGTGATTTTAATGTCTTTTGAAATTCTTGACATGATATGATTGAATCATTGATTCACTCCTTTTTATCATGGCCTGAAAATGAATGTTAAGAATCATACTTGACAAGTTGTTTTATGAAAATTACCTTTAGGTCTTGAATATTGATGCTTGTTTGACATAAAAGGATAAAGGCATGTTTATATGAAATCAATGAATGAATTAAAATCACAAAAAGAGAAAAGCATCTTTTAAAATCACTTTATATCTATCTTTTTGATTTTCCAACATGTGATTTGTTTTGAGAATCTGGTGAATTTCTTGAATGTGACTTTGTTGATGAGTTGATGAATTGAACTAAAATGAGTTTTCTCAAAATGATTTATAACTTTTATTTTTAAACTTTCGAAAACATAACCTTATTTTGTTGGAATCATGACTTGTTGAGTAATGATAATTTGAATACATAAATCGATAATTTTTTATACCTTACTCGAAATTTTTTTTTCATGATTTTGATTTCTCGGAACTATTTATTTGTAATTATTTCTATGAAATCATGATCGTGATGAAAATTCGTATGTATAAATCAATATCTTGTATTTGATCTCCTAAGACTTCCTCTTATTATTTCCTAAAAAAAAGAGACTTGTCAAAATGATTCATGAACCTTTTGATTTATGATTTTTGGATTCATGACTTGATGTCGATAATTGAAACATTATATGCTTAAATTAATTTTTTTATATTTCAATACTTCCTTGAATGCATCATGCGATGATTGAAAAATTAATGTATATTTTTATTGATGTAAATTTATAATTAATATGAAAAGTGAATGTAATTGAAATTTTAAGTCATTGAGTCCTCCACTTCATTTTGACAATAACTAAGGGGAAGCTAGCTTGTTAGCTTGAATGTTGAATTCATATTTATGACTTAAATTTTGATGATTAAAATATTTATATCAATATTTATGTTTTATATCTCACTTGTCATTTTGATGAAAAAGGAAATGAATTACAACATTGCATTCACCCTTCTTTTTTAGAATGATAAAGGGGGAGAAAAATTGCTAGCTTGAAATAAAATTGCTAGCTTGGTATATCATAGAGAAAACTTGCTAGCTTGTGTATCACAAGAAATAGTGGCAAAAGTAGCTACCTAAAACTTACAAAAAAATTACAATCTTGTAATCTAAAGACAAGCAAAGAAGTGTTGTCTCAAGAGAAGCAAAATGCAAAACTTAGAAAACTTACAATCTTACACTTGCTATGCTTCTATATTGTAATAAAAATTTAGCTTGTATATTTAAAGTGATTATACAAAATTGCTAGCTCAATACAAACAAAATTTGCTAAGGCAAAACTAAGAAGCAAAAACGCTTTCTTGACTATCATGAGAAACAAAGCAAAAATTACTATGCTTGAACTTAATAACTTGCTATGATTGAATGTTGTATATTTTGATAACTAGTATATTGTAAAACTTGCATATCCTTAAAAGCTAGCTATGATACAACTTCTCTTTTTTGTTGATGACAAAGGTGGAGAAGTAGATTGATGATTTCATGCAATATATGTTGTATTGAATATTTTATATTTGCATGATGTTTTATTATTTTTCATAATATGTTACTTGGATTTGGCATAATCCAAGGTCCTATCAATATGGCATATTGATAGGGAGAGTTTGGTTAAACTCTAGAAGTTAAGATTAATTCCGTCATCAATTAGTTGTCATCATAAAAAAAGGGAGACTATTGAGTCTCAAATTTTGATGATGAAACTAATTGATTATGTTTTATTGTCTAATTATATTTTGAGTCACGCAATTCTACTATCGATCAAAATTCGACAGTTGACATAAGATGAATCAGTATTGTATCGGAGGAAATCACGTCAGAATATTGGACATCGAGCCGGAGGTCCAGTCGACAATCGGTAGAAGGCTTCGAACAAAGATATTGGGCATTAAGCCAAGAAGAATTGAGTTGTGTCAAGGAGATCGGGATTGCGGAGGTCAACTACCGATTAGGCAATAGGCTGCAAGAGAGGACGATGCGCCGAAAGACCGAATTAAGTACCGACCAATGACATGCCAGGCAATAGGAAATTGATTCGTTATAACTACCTAGATCAAAGTAAAATTTAATTAGTGTGTAGGATTAGCTATAATAATGATGAAGATATAAAGCGAATCAAAGTGCTGGAGTTAAGTATGATCATATCGTTGGGAGTTCAAGAGTTTACCGAAAATCTAAAAATTCGATGGAATACTGTCAGAATTGGGCCAATAGTGTAATCATCAATAATTTCTCCCTTAACATAAATTAATTATTATAAATAATATATTACTTTATCATTAACTTCTATATTTGTGTATTATAATTAAAGAAATAATTAAATTTGATTTCCTTAATCATGTGGATAAGTTAGGAATCTTACTAATTAATTAGATTATTAGTTAATTTATTTTCTAATAAGTGATATGATTTTTAAGAAATAAATAGTATACATTCCATTTTTAAGTGTGAACTATTATAAATGAATATTATGTTTCTATCTTTATGTTTGAAAGTAAAATAAAAATAAATTTAATATAAAATTAAATATTTACTTACCTTTTGGAGAGATCTCATCTTCTCTTATATAAGGGGGCTGCTCTTCCCTCATTCCTCACCAAGCATGACAATAAGAGGGTTGAGGAGAAGACTTCCTGAGGAGATAATCTCGAGGAAAGGATAGTCGATGAGAGATAGGATCCTTTCTCTTTTTTTATTTGGTTTGATTTATATTTTGAAATATCGATATTAGAATTATTACAAATTTTATTATGCATAATAAGGTTTAAATTTTCAAAATTTATGATTAATAAATAATAATAATTGATTCGTGATATTAGAATGATTATTTAATTGATATTGATCTCTTAAGCTTAAGTGAGTTTTAATATTGATTTAACTATTAAAATTTTTATTTTTATATTAATGATTCTAATTTATTTAATTAGATATTTTTATATTTTAAGAATTATGTGTGATTTTTTATGATTTAATTAGTTTTAAATTTAAGATTATGGATTTAAATTCTTTAATTCATGGATTTAAGTTATACTTGATAATTTAGATTTTTTGAAATTTAATTTGATTAGAGGATTTAAATTGGGGTCTGACTTGAGTTAAGTTGATTTGTTAGACTAGATCAACTCAGCCCACGTGGCTATGTACAACCCAGCTCATGTGGCTAGATATAATTAGCTCATGTGACTAAGCATAATCCAACCATGCGGCCAGGTAGGAGCCAGCCCATGTGATAAGATATGACCTAACCCATGTGGTCAGGTATAAACCAACTCATATGGCTATGTATGACTCAATCCTTATGGTCAGATATAAGCCCAAATTATGTGTTTAAGTATAACCCAACTCGTGAGCCAAGCATGACCCAGTTTAGTGGTAAGGCTCAGCCCAATTTATAAGTAAGGCTTAGTCTAATCCATGAAATTAACCCTGCCCAATGATGCAATTGGCATTAGACATATCATCGTTCATCTTTCTAGCCCGTTATACCTCAACTTGACCTATTACTTGGAACAGGCATGTGCAGCGCATGTGACCCATCCAAGACTCAGGTGGGTTGGTTCAATTTGGGCTAGCACTATATGATATAGTCTGATCTCCTTTTCTTTTATTGGTTTGAGCTCTTTAATTGACTAAATCAGACATGTTTGATTAATTAATGTTAGTTTAGGTTGATTCCAGACTAACTTGATCAATTCAAACCTACTTGGCCTAATCGAGATCAATTAAATCTAAATTAGACCAATCTAGGGTGATTCCAAACCAATTCTATAAGGATTTGAGATTGGTTTTGTTACGTCATAATTGAATTAAATTTGGTTTAAGTTAATTGAGCTATTCCAATTAGGATTTTGATTGATTAAAGACTATTAAAATATTAATGTTTTTAAGTCTTTATGATTTTATGAATTTAAAGAATTTATTTGAAAGTATCATTTGAAAATGATTATGAGTTTTTTATTTTTTTTTTAAGTTTATGATATTGACACGATTGTAACTATGTAGTATATGTAACTATGCTAGTGATCTACATTGGAAGTACAACCTGTGAAAGGCACTATGGGCCCATCACAGTGTGGAGCCACCATACATAAAACATGGTCTCTTATAATATTTGATTATACTATTTCTTAGATGCATGTGTGAATAAATAAATGAATGATCATGGATATTTATGTATCTCTGCCAAGGGCAAGTATAATAATTCCCTTTGAGGATTAGCGAACCATCAAACGTGATGGTTAGACGATTCTTCCATCTGCTGTTGGGAGAAACATGTCCCCACTTAGGTGGGTGAGGGACACCACTCCATCCACTATTGAGAGTGCAATATGAATTATCTTCATCCACTATTGAGAAGAATCCATCCCGTGGAGTATACCTCTCCATCCATTATTGGGATAGTACACCATCGGATGTAATGTACATCTTTGTTACCTAGTTATTATATATGTGTTGGATGTGGTTGATACATGATTTTGCTTAAGAAATTATTATCATTTTTCTGATACATAAGTTTTATAATGAATTAATAATTATTATATCTTGTTAAATTATTGATATTTGTTTCAAGATTATTTTTATGATTTTTTTGAGATTTCTACCTATGTGGTTGTTGATATTTTTATTTTATATTTATTTTCAGTGTAATCTATAACCTTGTAATAGATTTGAAGCTTGGGTGAAAGAGACTTGTAACCCTACTAAGAAGATGTGATCCTTTTCCTAGT
The DNA here is from genome assembly GCA_024322285.1 of Musa beccarii. Taxonomy (NCBI): domain Eukaryota; kingdom Viridiplantae; phylum Streptophyta; class Magnoliopsida; order Zingiberales; family Musaceae; genus Musa; species Musa beccarii. The sequence continues at coordinate 4,963,433 of CM044397.1, read as the reverse complement.
TAATAGAATAATTACTATTGCAAAGATAAGAATTTGAATTCAAGGATAAAAAAGAGTGTATTTTACAAATTATGAATAATAAAATAATGTAAATTATATTTCATAAATTTAGGATATAATAATTTTAATGGTATCAAAGTAATGATTTTGAGGACCTATTGGAATATGGGATCCTAGGATTAGATGACCTAATTAGTTTTTTAGAGGTAGATTTTAAAAATTACATAGTAATAAAAATAAACATGGTTTTAGGAGATTAGGATTATTTTATTATAATTTATTTTTGATAAGAAATTGATTGATTAAAGATGTTACACAAAAATAATAATATTAAATTACTTGAGATTATTGAGTAAAAGGCCAAAAAAAATTTCTCTAAATTAAAATAAATAGTGTATTAGTTTATCTTTAAAAAATCCTATAAAATTTTACATTTTGAATATAATTTTATCACGATACTCTTGTCTTCTTTTTGAAAAGTAAATAAGAATTATTAATTTGATTATAGAATATAGATATTTTTAGATGTATATAGTAAATAAATAATATCAATTAACTTAGTTATTCATGAAGATGCACATATTAAATTTATATCTAATACTTAAAATAAAAAATAAGTTAGCAATCTAACTAGAAATATTTTATTATATTTATATTTACTGTAAAATATTTATATTTTATAAATAAATTAAGTTTATTGCATAAGTCTTATAGTATTTATTATTTTGGCCATGTCATTTTCATGTTGGAGACCAAAAATTCATTCATATAATTTTGTTATAAATTTAATGTAGATGATACATGAATGAAGTTTGACAAAATTTCTACTATAGTTTAACATATTATTTTGTTGCCGTTTGTTCTAGAATATTATTTTATCTATAATTATGAATAAGATAAATAAAATATATTTGTTATTTATTGTGTGGTTTTAGGATTGATAATTGATTGTCTTTTTTAGTTTTATCTTACATCGTTATGAATGCTTATAGTTAACATATCTAGTTTTACTAATTAAATATTATACTAAGTTTCAGTTATTCTATTGGATATAAAAGTTTTGATAATTTTAAGTATACAAATTTTATAAGATATTTTAAAAATATAAATTAAAAAGTTTTTATCTGTATAATTTTTGTTACCATATATTATTTTTAAAATTGAGATTAGATTTGACATGTGTTAGGATGATTTGTAGAAATTATTTTTGATATTAATAAAATATGTGCCTTTGTAGTTGAATAAATTTGATCATACATTAATTGTACGAGTAATTAATTTGAATAGAATTTTGATTTAATATCAAATTAATTATCATATATTATTTGTTTAAAACAATGATGAGATCTAATGAGAATTAAATATAATATTATTTCTTAAACACATATGATATATAAATAATTTAAAATTATAAAAGAATATATATTGAATAGTCAAATAAATTTACAATATTTCAATTGCTTTTGTTTGTTGAGTTACACCTCAACTTATATTTTTGTCAACAATCAATTAACTTTTAAAACTTAAAAATTTCATTGATTTATTAGATATAGAATTTGATATAGTTGTTATGAGTAATCTAAAACCAAATTTATTCAATGAATTTCATTAATTTGTCATATACTTTATGTTAATATATATATATATATATATATATATATATATATATATATATCTTTTTAACTTAAAGTTTTTGAGTGGCATATTTAATCTAAATATTTTTCAAATTTATCTATTGACTTAGTATTTCAAAAGCTAACTATATTGATTAATATTATTTTTAATCAAATTTGGGGACCAAATTTCTATTAAGTGGGGGAGAAATGTAACCACCGATAATTTCTCCCTTAACATAAATTAATTACTATAAATAATGTATTACTTTATTATTAACTTCTATGTTTGTGTATTATAGTTAAGGAAATAATTAAATTTGATTTCCCTAATCATGTGGATAAGTTAGGAATCTTACTAATCAATTAGATTATTAATCAATTTATTTCCTAATAAATGATATAATTTTTATGAAGTAAATAGTAAACATTCCATTTTTAAGTGTGAACCATTATAAATGAATATTATGTTTCTATCTTTATGTGTAAAAGTAAAATAAAAATAAATTTAGTATAAAATTAAATATTTACTTACCTTTTGAGGAGATCTCATCTTCTCTTATATAAGGGGGTTCCTCTTCCCTCATTTCTCATCGAGTATGACAATGGAAGATTAAGGAGAGGGCTTCCTGATAAAATGATCTCGAGGAAAGAATAGCCGAAGAGAGGTAGGATCCTTTCTTTTTTTTATTTGATTTGGTTTATGTTTTGAAATATCAATATTATAATTGTTACAAATTTTATTATGCATAATAAGGTTTGAATTTTTAAAATTTTATAATTAATAAATAATGATAATTGATTCATGATATTAGAATCATTATTTGATTGATATTGATCTCTTAAGCTCAAGTGAGTTTTAATATTAATTTAATTATTAAAATTTTTATTTTTAGATTAATGGTTCTAATTTATTTAATCAGATATTATTATATTTTAAGAATTATGTGTGAATTTTTATGATTTAATTAGTTTTAAATTTAAGATTATATATTTAAATTCTTTAATTCATGGATTTGAGTTATTCTTAATAATTTAGATTTTTTTGAAATCTAATTTGATAAGAGGATTTTAATTGGAGTCTGACTTGAGTTAAATTGATTTGTTAGACTAGATTGATTCAACAAATATGGTTATGTACGACCTAGCTCATGTGACTAGGTATAATCATCCCATGTGACTAAGCATGACCCAACCATGTGACCAAGTAGGAGCCAGCTTATGTGATAAGATATAACCTAACCTATATGGTCATGCATGATCTAAACTTGTGGCCAAACATGATCCAATCCATATGGTCTTGTACATCCCAGCCCATGTGGTAAGGTACGACCTAATCATGTAGCCAAGCATAAGCCAACTCATGTGGCTAGATATGACTTAGTCCATATGGTCAAATATGATCCTAAATTATGTGTTTAAGCATGACCTAACTCGCGAGCCAAGCATGACCTAGTTCAGTGGTAAGGCTCAGCCGAGAATATGAGTAAGGCTTAGTCTAGTCCATGAAGTTAAGCCTACTTAGCGATGCGATTAGCATTAAATACATCATCTCTCTTCTTTCTAGCCTGTTATATCTCAACTTAACCTATTACTTGGGACAAGCACGTGCAGCGCATGTGACCCATCTAAGACTCAGGTGGGTTGATTCAGTTTAAGTTAGCACTATATGATACAGTCTGATCTCCTTTTCCTTTATTGGTTTGAGCTCTTTAATTGACTAAATTAGACATGTTTAATTGATTAAGGTTAGTTTAGATTGATTCCAGACTAACTTAATCAATTCAAACCTACTTGACCTAATCGAGATCAATCAAATCTAAATGATTTCATATCGATTCTATAAGGATTTGAGATTGGTTCTATTATGTCAGAATTGAATTGAATTTGGTTTAAGTTAATTGAGCTATTTCAATTAGGATTTTGGTTGTTTAAGGACTATTGAGATATTAATATTTTTAAGTCTTTATGATTTGATGAATTTAAAGGGTTTATTTGAAAGTGTCATTTGAAAATGATTATGGGTTTTCTACTTTTCTTAAGTTTATAATATTGACGCGATTGTAATTATGTAGTATATGTAACTAGGCTAGTGATGATCTACGTTGGATGTATAACCTGTGAAAGAAGCTACGGGCCCATCACAGTGCAAAGCTACCAATGGACATAGTCTAGTACAATATACATAAAACATAGTTTCTTATAATATTTGATTATACTATTTCTTGGATGCATATGTGAATAAATGAATGAATGATCATGGATGTTTATGTACCCTTACCGAGGGCAAGCATGATGATTCTCTTCGGGGATTAGTGAATTGTCACACGTGATGGTTAGACGATTTTTTCATCCGCTATTAGGAGGAACATATCCCCACTTAGGCGAGTGAGAGATACCACTCTATTTGCTGTTGGGAGTGCGATATGGATTATCTCTATCCGCTATTGGGAGGAATCCATCCCGTGGAGTATGTCTCTCCATCCGCTGTCGGGAGAGTGCACAATCGAATGTGATGTACGCCTTTATTACCTAGTTATTATGTATGTGTTTGATGTGGCTGATGCATGATTTTGCTTAAGAAATTATTATCATTTTTCTGATGTATAAGTTTTATAATAAATCTATAATTATTATTTCTTGTTAAATTATTAATATTAGTTTCATGAATGTTGAAGATTATTTTTATGATTTTTCTGAGGTTCCTACCAGCATGTGCGGTTGTTGATTTTTTTAGTTTATATTTATTTTCAGTATAATCTACAATCTTGCAATAGATTTGAAGCTTGGGTGGAAGAGACTTGTGACCCTACTAAGAAGATATAGTCCTTTTCCTATTTAATAGAATAATTACTATTGTAAAGATAAGAACTTAAATTCAAGGATAAAAAAAGAGTATATTTTATAAATTATGAATAATAAAATGATGTAAATTATATTTCATAAATCTGGGATGTAACAGAGAGTGAGTCGGAAGCTTGACGAGGGGTTCATCGGAAGTTCTCCAGAAAGACTTATTGGAGGTTCGTAGAGCTTACCGAGAAAGATCGAAGCTTGCCAAAGAAAACTCATCGGAACTCGCCAAGATCGTCATGACGTTTAGGAGCTTGCCAGGAGTCCGTAAAATGGTATCCGAGGGTTTGTCGAAAGACCATCGAAAGTTCATCGAAAGAACACTTGACTTGTCATATTATGTTTTGTCTTAGGAAATATCTTTAATTTCATAGTTAGCATGTAATTAGGGTTAAGATAGGGAGATAAGCCCCTTAACCTTGATAGGGGTTAACTAGGCCCATAATTGGTTTGGATTGGGTCGAATTCAAGACCCATCTAGGTTGCTGGACCCTATTTGGCGGTGCTACCGCTAGACTAAGGTTGTGGAACCGTCCAACGATCAATTCCCTAGGTGGTCTAGGCGATGGTATCACCCAGGGATAGTGCACTTAGGAGGTGGTACCGTTGACTGGGCGATGGTACCGCCCAATACACTAACAATGTCAATGTGCCCAAGCGATGGTGCTACCCAGACTGAACGATAGTACCACCCAGTGTCAGGGTCAAACTGGCAATGGTACCGCCAGTGACAAGCGGTGGTACCGCCAGTGACAAGCGGTGGTACCACCAGTACCCGATAAACCCGGGATGAGAAGATTTTTGGCTCTAAGTTTGAATCAAATTGGAGTCTATAAAGACCTTTTTCATCCTTGGGTTGAACACACAAGCATAAAGAATTTGAAAGAAAAAAAATATTATAAAATTCTCTTCAAAACTTCTCTCCTCTAGCTTAGATAGATTTCAACCTAAAGAGAGGAGTGTGCTTGTAAGGGTTACCTCCTAAGCCCGTCAAAAGAAGAGAGCATTGTGTAAGGGAGTTGGTCTTCACCCATTGGAAGGAAGACAACTAGTGGAAAAGCCAATGACCTCAAGTGAAGAGGAATAAGGAGTGGACGTAGGTCGGATGACCGAACCATTATAAAAATCGATTTACATTTACTTTTTACAAATTTACTTTATTATAAACCATCTTCACTTCACTGCTCTACTTGCTTACTGCCTTTCTTCATCTCTAAACGCTCCCAAGTTAATTATATTTCTGATATCCTTTAATCGAAATTAGTTTTAGTCGAAACATGATTTTTATCGTGTGAAGTTTTTGAAATCATTTTAAATCATCAAAATTTATCATTCTTAATCACTGCACTAATTCACACCGCCCCCCCCCTCTTAGATCGCTCTAGATCTTAATAGATACTTATTGAGATCTTAGTTTATAGTGGATTATTTTGGACCCTTTCTTATGTGACCATTCAGATTCTATATTTATAATTTGTATTGGCTATAAAGTATTTACTAAAATAGTTGCTTGTATATTTGAGTGAAATACTTTCTTTAACTTATTTTCTCTTTTGCAAGTCCTAAGAGACCATAGAAGGTTTTGAAGAAGCTAACCATTGTAGACATATACATAAGGGGAGGTGGTTCACTGGGAGTGGTCTAACCCTTGTATGGTGAAGCCGGGTTGAAGTATTGGGTCATCCTTGCTGTTGGGTCATCTCCTAGCTGCATCTTCGGATGGCGCCGGAGATCTTACACAATAGCTTTGCACCAGAGGCATCCCGGCTCGATCCCTCCGATACTTAAGTTAGAGACAAAGAGGAGGATTAATAATATAAGTAAGATAATGAATAGCTCTTACTCGCTTGCCCTAGCTTGGTATAAGGCTTGGCCTTTATACGTGAATGCTAAGTAGTATGGACATGCATTTACTAAGGCTCCCTTTATCCTATAAGATGAAGCCATTAATGAGGGTAGCTTATCGGTGTGCATCATTTGATGCCTGAGGTAGAACGCTAAGGGATGCTTCTAAATTGACTTTCTTACTGTTTTAGATTAGATAAAGAGTAGTTCCTTCATCGATCATCACGAAGGGAAGGTTGGTGAGGAGGTATGACTTTAGCTATTGTATCAATCAGGAATGGATTATATGGGCCCATTCTTAAAAGTTAAGATAGACTTTTGTTGACAACCGTAGAGGTTAGGTAATTCCTAAACTTTTACTTTGGTATTGCACACCTAGCGGGGTGAATTGGAGAGTATGAAGTTATCCCTATCACTAACAAAATTAGTGTGTTACTTTTCATACACATATATTATATTAAAAATAGTAAATTTGTATAAAAAAAGAGCATCCCTTGTTACATTTAATAGCTTCCAAGAGGACCTACCTTTCCCTCGAAGATATTTTTCCACTCCTTTGCTGATGACACAAAGGTTATTGTAACAACAGCTTTCTTCCTTGATAAAATAGCCCCTACATGCAACCAACATCCATCGTTATCTCTAAGAAGAAACCACGCCCGCCCCACCAACAGTTGTATTACCCTCATAGGAACCATCTGACCTAGATTCCCTCGTACTCATTCGTCCCCTTACCCTTTGTCAAATGAATGATCACTTAGCAAGACATTGAGATAGATAATGATCGAGGGTGTATTTGAGAACATATTTTAAATATATATTGAGAGTACAATCATATTTAAATATTAATTAATAATTAATAATTTTTTAAAATCATAATTGACCCAGATACTATATTGCAAAATGCTCTGATTATACCCTAAGATAGCATTACCATTTCAATATTTGTGAGATACTTTCTAAAAAATTTAAAAGTATATTATGATATTCTTTAAATTTTATAAGATTATCATTATATAACTGAGATTCATTTTCTCTCTCCTCTCGATTTCTCCACTAACTAATATGATTTATCTTAAAATTTTATTTATTTAATTTTAAGAATTATTTTATAGTTATTTATGTAATCTTTTTTATTTATTATATACCATACAATTTTTAATGATATTACACATATTTATTTATTTATTTTATTAATTTATTTAAATAAAAAATATATTTATTTTTAAATAAATATTAAAAAATTATAATATTCAACAGACACTTGAAATGTAATTTTATCAAATAACACTTATATCAATATATATTTAAAATATAACTTTTATCTGTTATTTATCAAACATACAAATATAACTTATGAATGACTATACGTTTACTCAAACTCCTTTATCCAAATGCATATTAAAAATATAAATATGGATATTCACTCATAAGATCACTAGAAGTTATGTAAGATTAAGGTTACATTTGAAAGTATATTTGTATATTTAATATTTATACATATATACGTACATATATATATATATATATATATATATATATATATATCTTTATTTCTTAATATTATAGAGGATTATTTATAGATTAGTTATTGATTCTTTACATTTATTCTTGATTTTAAGAACCTGTTATATATTACCATGTATGATTAATTAGCCTTTTATGTAGGTTTTGATGTCTATATAAGTGTATAGTCATGTAACACAAATCATAGGCGTGAATAATAATTTTCATATTCTCCATAATTTTCTTCATGGTTCTCTACCTCTTTCGCGCATGACATTAAGAAACAAACCCCAAGTCCACCTAACACAATTTATACTTTATGTTCAAGGAGTAAACCTAAAATACTTGAGCCTAACTATTGTAATAATTAAAAAAATGCAACAATTCTTTTATTTTGCAATGCAATCTTACAACAAGACCCTCCACAAGAGCAGATTATCTCTGATCACCTATACATAAATTATTCCTCCTCTCCTTCGTATTCCGTGGCCATGAGACAAAGAGCGGAATTCCTATGCACAGTAATACCTGGTGCTTCCTCCATGTCAACTTCCTCTTTCATGAGTCCAAGTGGTAAATGCCAGTTGAAGGAGTAGAGGAGGTTCGCAAGCACAAGCTCCACCACTAACATTCCAAGATTCTTACCAGGGCAGATCCTTCGACCTTCACCAAATGGTATGAACCTGAAGTCTTGCCCCTTCGTGTCGGAAGAGCCATGCATGAACCTCTCCGGATTGAAGATATCAGGCCTCTCCCACGAATTTGGATCCCTTCCTATCGCCCATGTATTCACGTAAATCATTGTTTTGGGTGGAATAATGCATCCATTTAGTTCTATAGTCTGCATTGTTTCCCTCGGAAGCATCAGTGGAGCCGGCGGGTGCAGTCTCATCGTCTCCTTGATCACACGTTTAAGGTAGTGAAGTTGGTGTAGATCACTCTCCTCCACCTTTCCTTTGCTTCCAACGCATCCTCTTACCTCGTCTTGTGCTCTCTTCATCATCTCCGGTTGCCTGATGAGTTCCGCCATCGCCCACACCACGGTTGCTGAGGATGTGTCAGTCCCACCAATGAAAATATTCTACACGGCCATCGCAAACTTGAGTTTGGTTAGTATAAGGGACATAGCGTCAACAAGAACTCGATGCTATAGAAAGGTCGTGACAACTACCGTGAGCAGTCCTTTGATGTTGTCTTCTGTTATATCCTCCCCAGCCTTTTGCATGCGGAGCAAAGCTTCCAAGATGTCTTCATCACCGTTACGTTGTTGCTTCATTCGATCAATATGGTCATCGATGAGTCGTTGGTACATGCCATCAAACTTAAGAAAGATCCTATTGAGCCTGGCTTTCATCCCCCTCAGCGCATCAACCCATCCGAGCAGTGGAAAGTAATCAGACACAAAGAAGGCGGTCAAGACCGCCTGAGCTTCTCTGAGCATGTCATGGATATCGCCTCCGTCGTCGAAGCGGCAGCCGAAGGCAGTTCTACAAGTGATATTGCAGGAAAGTGAGAGCAACAGCTCACTCAGGTTGACGACGACCGACTGGCGAGCGTGAAAACATATCAACTTCACCGTTCGCTCCATCTCTTCTTCTCTTACGCCCTTAAAAGAGTTGATCTTCTTGGCGCTCAAGAACTCGACGGTGCAAATCTTCCGAAGCTGCCTCCATCGGTCTCCGTACGGCGTCAAGGCTATGTCGGAGCGACCGTATGTAAACTTGGCAGTGGAGATGTGAGAAGGCCGGGTACAGCACTCATGGTCATGTGTCTTGAGGACTTCCTTGGCCAGCTCCGGCGACGACACGACGACAACAGGGACTCGTCCAAGTTTTAGGTGCATGAGAGGGCCGTGTTTCTTGGAGAGTTCCCACAGGGACTGGTGCAGCACCTTGCTCCCCAAGCTGTGGAGGTTGCCGATTAGGGGGAGCTTGGCCGGGCCTGGGGGGAGCTTCCAGGCAGCCGTGCTACCTCTTGCCTTCCGACCTGCGAGAAGAAGTGAAGATAGCAGCGCAAGAACAAGGAGAAGAAAGGGAAGTGGGGAGAGCAGAAGTGCCATGCTTGTGCTTTGCGATGGTAGCTCGTATACGTTGAGGATAAGGAGTCGCTGCGTATTTATGGTTGGACATCACACTCGCGGCCAAGGTGAACGGGGCGGCGCACGTGGTATATTATTTGGTCAGATTTTCATATTTTTTTTCAAGATTTTAGAATGATGGAGAAAGAAGGTCGACTGACTAATTCAGCTCGTCGTATGTCAATTCAGATCAAAATTCTCTTCCAATGAAAAATAGAATCATCCTCTGCAGAAAAATCAATTTGACATGATTAAATGAACAAGTGATTTCATAATTTTCTTTAACCCTCAGATCATATTTTTAAAATAAATATTATAAATAACAAGATATAATTATTCTAATACTATTATTTTAAGAATTATAGCTTGATTCCCAGGTCTTACGATTATTTTAGTATTTTCAACACTCTAAAGTATTAGAAAACCTGTCAAGTAATAAATATTTATTTTATAATATTTCTGATTCAATAAATCGATCGATGATGATCCAATTTTAAATTATTATTGTCTTACTACGAAGTCTGATCGGATTCTAATAACTATACCTGACTTCACATATTGTAACTCAAGTCCTTTTATCATTAATTTGATATCATTTCTAAGAAGAAAAAAAAATAGATTAAAACATATCCTATAAGAAATCAAAGCTCTGATTTTCTTCTAATCACATATAATTAATCGTACCCAGCAATTAAAGGTAGCAACACAATAAACAAATCTATTCCCTTTCAGAAATTATCAAAGACTTTTAGATACTGTGTATGTCATAAACCTACATGATTTCGATTCCTTCACAAAAAATTAAGGCACCAATTTTTTTTTGTCCTTTGTATTATTACAATTACGTGCTTGGCTAGGGCTTGGGGAAGGAAAAAGAAGGATCTCTTTGGCCATCTTATCGTCCTATTCGTTCCATTTTTTGAGGCTATGGATTGGTCAATGACAAACCAATAAGCCTCTCCCAGCCATCATTTTGTCCAACGTAGCAGGACAAAGACATGCACATCCAAGTACCTTTCAGTTGGAGGAGGTATTCCTAACCATCGAGCTCCATTCACCTCTTTCCTCAAAAGAACGAAAACCATGTGGTATAATTACCTTGTGCATTTTTCATGCATGTTTCACAAGCCAAGTCTATCTCATGTTTGTTTGTCTAGAATTGTACGTTCATGCTCAGAACTCTATCAATCGGCTGGCTCAAGTTGACCGAATCAAAGCTTACGTAGCTGAATACTTCTTCTGGCGTGACATCACAGGGATCAAACCTGAGAGAGTGCGAAGAAACTCGGCGTTCACGGATGCGGCGGTCATAGAAGACCGAAGCATGCAGGCACGCTTGCGGCGAAATACTATTGTCGCACATTTCGATCGAGTGTGTGAAGAGGGCGCTCTCGATTAGGCTATGGTGCTGCCGGAATACACATAAGATTTGACAAAGTTACGCACTCATGATGCATGCCTTGCATGCTGCAGCCGCAATCCAGCCGAGAGAAACGACTGTCGATGATGACAACTTCTTCGGCGAAGCTGCGGTGGGGAAATCGAAGCTTCCACGAGTGTGTGTTACAGATAAAAGAGCAAAAAGAACCGCAATAGCTAAAAAGAGAAGAACCTTTGATTCTGATGGTTAGGGTTAACATACATAATTCAACCACAAAAAAAAAACTCCTATTTTTCTAGCTCCTTGTTTTAAAATAAAATAATTTAACAATTTTATTATATTAAATAACATACAAGACGTTCAAAGTACATAGTTTGAACTTAAGATATGCATCAGATTAAACATCAATTCAATCTAAAAAAAATTAATTTATATTTTTTACAATGTGTAAGCAATGAACACGGGATTTCAGCTCTATATATTGCGATGATATGTCAAAGTTTTTATCAATTAACGTGATCAGAACCTTCAAAACCTTAAATTTATTAACTTATGGATCGAACTCGATATATATCAGATGACTTTTTTTAATTCATAGCAATATGACACTGTTCTCTTATTCTTTTCTTTATCTCGGTCTTATACATGAATATTTTTCAACAATATATAGGGGAGCCTCATGATCGTTGGATCACTTCTTAATCTCTGTCTCGTAAGTGGTAAAAACAGCAGCACGAGAACAAAGAGGCTGTAAAGGAGTGAGGGGAGCAGGAGAGGAGGAGGTGTCTGTCATGCTTGCGCTTCGTTATGGAAGCTCGTGGATGTTGAGGGAATAGTATCGATTCCTGCTTATTATTTATAGTTGGATCTTGTGGGAAAAGAGAGGAGTTAGAGATGAACTGAGTTGGTCTTGTTTTGAGATTATTTTGTTCTATTAAGATTAATGGAGAGAATAGGTAGGACAATTACATGTGCTCCTCGTGTGACAATTCAAATATAAATTTTCTTCTAATTGGAAAACCAACCTCTAAACCAAATATCAATTTGTCAAAGAAAGAAACATCATAATCATGTGACTTTAATTTATGAGATTGGATAAGGACTTTGGCTTAGCCTTGAGTCATTAGGATGATGTGATAATCGATAGATCAATTTGGTCAAACCAAATATTTGATAAAAACACTTAAATTAGTGATATTAATATCAAAAAAAATATTGTGTAAACTTAAATAAGTGAGAGGTATAGCTTGGTTCCAAAGTGTAGATGATTCTTAGAATTAATTATAAAAATTTTCCAAGCAATAAATATTATGAATAGGACAGAGAGAGTGTGTGTTTTTATACCTTTTTAAGGTATTCAAAATCATCACCAGCCTCTTTGAATTTGATGACCAAAATTCTTAAAAGACACCCTAAAGTAGATTATCCTTAGAAAACATCAAATCTGTTAGGTTTGGCAAGTCCTTTAGTCTCACATTGGGAAAATCAGTTTTGCTATCCCCTATTGATGCTATAAAAAGGGGTTTAAGCTTCGAAGACAGATGCACTAGATACACCACAGTGTCACGCACTTAGCAAGAATTGCCTAAGTGGTGAGGCACCCTTGCAGCAAGCCACCGACTTAGCTGGAGTTACCTAAGTCAAGAATCGCCTTTGCGCCCACTTCGATCGGACTTAGCTTGGATTGCCTAAGTCTTGAAGCGCCCTTGCGACATACGCGTCCGCAACGGGTCACCGAATCGCAACCTCGTGCAGGTCCCGTAGGACTGTAAAGAGAAGTTGATTAGTTGTTGGAACGGCGCGGACAAGTCCCGACGTCTCGCGAAGAGGGAAGTTATACAAGCAATTGAGCGAGCACTTGGAGTGCAAGAAAGCAGAGAAAGAGAGGAGGAAAACAAGGACTTTAGAGGGGTGAATGAGCAGCTGCAAGTCCGCAAACAACTACTCCCCAAGTGCGGGCGCGAGGCAAGTTTCCGTCAAGTTGACGTGCAAACTTGTGAAAGTGTTCAACGCCCGACCAACTGTCACTGACTTAGTTGGTTTTGCCTAAGCCGTGCGGCACCAATGCGTATCACCGCAAAGGTCAACCTCCCCGAAATCTCCTACAATCCCTTAGGACCAACGAAGAGAAGACGGAGACGAGAAAGTGCTTCACACGGGATCCGCAAGCCACTCTTTTAGAAAACACTTTATAGCCGATGCATATTCCAACCATGGATATTACAAGCTCAGAACAGTTGCACAACAAAGGTATAAAATTGGTCCACTACAGACCGAATTCTAGTACAAGTATGCACTCGACGCAAACATTATGTACAAGCCTACAATGGCTACCAAACTCGCTTAAATGGGGCATTTTGCCTTTGACAAGCCCTTTACAAGCTTTACAAATTACAACCAACCAAAAGGGACACGGACAAGCAAGCATTACACCGAACAAGCCGTTTACAATTTTGTCTATGACATTCTCCCCCACTTATTCCTTCGACGTCCTCGTTGAAGCCTTTGCTAACACTGCAACTTCTTTTCTTTGTTGGATCTTCGATCTTCTGCTCCTGCTGCGAGATGTCCCTTTGACTCCCAATTGTTCTCCGCTTGTTGTTGTTGAGTCGTCGAACTTTAATCCGCCATGCTGCTTCAACTCGCCAATGACTCTGACTTTGGTGTGGGGTTGGCAGAGTTGTGCTGATCCTTGCTGGTTCTTGCGGATACCTCTGATGAAGGAAAAAGACCATCTTTGATATGCGCCAGTCTTCAATTTCTTCTAGTCTCTTGAACTGGATAGATGCTTGTTGGAGCTTTAACGAGCATCGCCTCGCAACCTTTAAAGTTTTCAAGTCCTTCCTTCGCAAAATTTGCCCATCGAATCTTCTTCCACTTAGTTGTCTTGCCCAAGTAGGCTCGCATCACCTCTGCTTTTGATTGGTATTCAATTAGGAAATGAAGCGGACAATCTACTCTCAGTAGCACTGATCACCGCGGGTGAGGACTTGACAACTACTATCTCCCAGTAGTCTCTTCGAAGGGTCTTCAAATTTGTGCAGAGCTCCTCTGCTAGATAACTAAGAGAGCTGGGGTACTCGATTTCACCCATTCTCTTGAGAGTTGAGAAGGCAAAGGTTACTTGTCTTTGCCCGCCTCCTCGAGTTTGTACTTCGTGCGTCAAGCTGGTTACTAGACTTCGCCTGCTCTTAGCTCACACTTCCGAAGCACTTGAAGTGTTTGCAATCCTTAAGCGCTAAGTCGACTCTTGTGATTCACCTTCATTGCATTGCCATTGAACTTCGGAATGCAAGAAGTTATCACTCCAACTTGGAGTAGGTCTCCGATAAGATTTGGTCGCCTTTGGGATTGTACCGCTTTCTCCATCATTTCATCGCCGACTCTTCCGAGTAGTATGGAGTATGGGCACAAAGACACGTCTTATCGCTGCTTCGATCCTTGGTCATGCACTCTTGCATCGACCCGAAGTCCTTTACTCACGGCTATCTTGATGGAAAGTCTGTTGACATTGGTCTTACAAAGTTCTCTGGCCATCGCCCTTCAGCCTTGTCTTGGTACATAGAGTTTGCCAAAGCATTCTCCTCTTCCACGGCCCATATCACGACCAAGTGCTCTCCTCTAAGAGAGCAAGGGATTGATGACTCCCGGAAGTCCCGCCTCGCGGTACCATACCATGGCATCGCGACGCCCATGGCACTACTATCCGTTGTCTCGCATCTACATCCCTTCTTCATGATCGGTAGATCTGCCTCTACGACATCAAGCGGCACTCCTCTCGAGTCCACTTTCTTCTAACCGATGACTGATCTTGGGTAGCTAAGTCCCACTGGACTCGTCATTGCTTCCACGCCCTTTTCCGACCCCCTGCTTCAACACCTCTGTGTTCTCTGAACAGTTCCACTTGGTCGATGGAAATACAGACTGCAACTCCCATGTGTGGCTTCCACCATCATGTTGCGGGTTAGCACCACTGCTCTCTCTTAGCTTCATTGGCTGCAATGTTAAACTTACTCGGCCTTGTCCTCCGACTCTGCCGGGCTCCTTAGCGAATGTGAGCTCAAGTAGTTCCACTCTTCAAGACTCCGATCATACCTCTGCATGATCTAGGTCCCCACCATGGGACTCTCTCGGTACTTGCATCTGAACTTCTTCCTCGACAGGCACACCCCATAAGTCGATGTCCAAGGCTTCCATTCAATGCAACATTCGGTGCACGCATTAAGACCCGCCTCTGCGGTACCATGGCATTCAACGCTTGAATCCATAGCTCTTCTTACCGTCGTGTTGTTCACCAACTTGGAGCTCCTAGTCGCGCTCCCTGGTCCATATCTCCAGATGACCATGTCCCTCACGGATACACTGCTGTGTGTCGTCTTGCCACGAACCATTCCACCCTGATCCCACAGCATCATGTCGCCTCCTGGCGACTTGCATTCGATCCTGTGGTATGAACTCGAATCTGCGATATCTCCATGTGTGGACTCCGCCAACACATCGCAGGCCTTCGCCAGGCTTCGATTCTGTTCGCTTCTTTGGCAATCGACCTTCGTCCACCCACTCTCGGGTCACACTCGGACGAAGTCTAGCTCTAGGACAATCCATTGCCTAGCAGCTCCTCTGAAGTCCCCTGACTTCGCTGAAATAGGTGCACCATTGTCTGGATCCTGGGACTCTGCCCCTACCAGCACAATCTCCGCTGCGCACCGCTTTCCTCATGGCAACTTGAATAGCAACACTATGGCATATTCTTCAAGAGTATCTGCCTCTGCATCCTCTTGCCCCGTGCCAAGGCCTTCTAACACCAACTTCGCCACTGCAAGTTGTATCGCCTTAGTTCCTCCGTCAAATGCTTCACCGAGATGAGGTGCATATGCCCCGAAGTTCCCTTCGTCTTTGGCACCATACAAGATGAGTCTGCTTCATCAGAATAGAAAACTCATGGAACGACATGATCCTACTCTTGTCTCTGCAAGAGTCCATGTCCTTGACTTCTGTCTAAGGAAAGCTCCACGCCTCCGCTCCACGCTCTATCTTCTTTGCCAACTCCCTTCATGCGGTTTGGGTACATCAACAAGTTACCCCCAAGTTGTTCCGCTTCTCGATTTGCATTGCGTTAATGGTGGCCCTCACGCCAACCATTCCACGGGTTAGCCCTCTGTTGAGTCCGATCTCGCTATCGGCTCCAAGTGTGCCTTCACTTTATGTTGCCTGGGTTGCTCCCCCACTTGATCTCGCTATGCGTCCACCAACGCATCACTACTTGCGAGATCATGCAATGACTCCTTACCGCTCACTCGATCCATCGAGCTTCGTCTTGAGGTACTCCTCAACTAGTGCGGTTCATTGCGCATAACTCTGCCTCTGCAGAATCGGACTTATCCCTCCGGATATCTGTCTGTTGGAGCAACTCTCGCTCTTCGCATCCTTCCTTTTAGAAGTTTTGGAGACCACCATCCTCTTGGACTACTTAGCCTCTCTTTGAACAAATCTGCCCAATTCTCGCTTTGCAAATGCATTTGCTAGATTGTGACACTTCACCAATACACTCGATCTTTGCACCCCTCTAGGTCTAGCAAAATGTTGAACTCTTTTGCACACTTCAGCCTCTTACGAAAGTATCCTGCACATGCCGAAGAGAAAGTTTTAATGCTCCATGGCGCCGACCTTCGGTCGCCTTGGGATGGCCGCGAACAATCCATCGTCCGTATGCAAGCCCTTGCATGAGTATCGGATTCCTTGAGTTTGCAATTCCCCTGAGCTCTGTGAGCTTTGCACAACTCTTTCGATCATTGAACAACCCACTCCGCCTTGCACGGTCTCATCCTTTGCCAAGCACTCCGCTTGCTTTGAGCACCGTCAAGTTTGGGTGTTAACGTCGAGCCACTGCTCGAACTCGGCCATCCCGACCTTTGTGCGCTCCGCAATTCTTCTTAGCTTGTTGTACTCATGGTGCCTCGCTAGGTCCCCCACGTTTGCATGCTAAGTGTTTGTAAGTGGGCTTGTCCCGCTCTGATACCAACTGTCACGGACTTAGCTGGTTTTGCCTAAGCCGTGCGGCACCAATGCGTATCACCGCAAAGGTCAGCCTCCCCGAAATCTCCTACAATCCCTTAGGACCAACGAAAGAGAAGACGGGACAGAGAAAGCGCTTCACACGGGATCCGCAAGCCACTCTTTTAGAAAACACTTTATAGCCGATGCATATTCCAACCATGGATATTACAAGCTCAGAACAGTTGCACAACAAAGGTATAAAATTCATCCACTACAGACCGAATTCTAGTACAAGTATGCACTCGACGCAAACATTATGTACAAGCCTACAATGGCTACCAAACTCGCTTAAATGGGGCATTTTGCCTTTGACAAGCCCTTTACAAGCTTTACAAATTACAACCAACCAAAAGGGACACGGACAAGCAAGCATTACACCGAACAAGCCGTTTACAATTTTGTCCATGACAACAGGCACCACAAGAAAAGCCGCTTTGAATTTAATTTCATTAAGTCCATATTAAACTTTTGGGCTTTTCTTGTTTAGTCGTTTCAGGTGTTTTTTGGCCTAGGAATAATTTCCTAAGGCATTTGTAATTGTCTCATTGTTAGTAGAGATTTGCTCCTCCTTTTGTCCGTGGACGTAGGTCAATTGACCGAACCACGTAAATTCTGGTGTCCTTGTCTCCTCTTTTATTTTTCTGTTTATTGTCTTTTTGGGTTGCCAAATTATCCTATGGTAATTTCCTGGGGCTAGCTCTAGCAAACTGGTATCAGAGCCTGGTTTTGGGATCTTTTGGCAACAATAACAATAACAAAGATTGTTGTTGAGAAATTCGACAGAAATGTCAACTTCGGCATGTGGCAGCTCAAGATGGAGACCATTCTGGTTCAAGATGGAGTTGATTTGGCACTACAGGGAGCTGAGAAAATTTCAAATGGCATGTCAGAGGAAGATTTTGCAGGTATGGATAAGAAGGCTTGATCTAGCATTATTCTAAATCTTTCTGACGAGGTTTTACGGGAGGTAGCTACGGAGACTACGGCTAAGAGCATGTAGGATAAGCTTAAAGCCTTATATATGAAGAGAACAGTGGAAAACCGTCTCTACTTGAAGCAGAGTTTATATATACTTCGGATGAGTGAAGGTACATCTATAATCTTACATCTTGATAAATTTGATTCTTTAGTTATGGATTTGGAGAATATAGATGCAAAGATTGATGACGAGGATAAGGCCCTATTACTTTTGTATTCTCTCCCCCAATCTTTTAAGTATTTCCGTGATACAATGATTTATGAAAAAGAAACAATTTCGTATCAGGAAATTAAATCTGCATTAAAATCTAAGGAGCAGATTGATAGGGATATCACTGGGGAGAATAGAGGAAATCAGGCCGAGGGTCTGGTTGTCAAGGGTAGAACTGATAAAAGAGAATTTGACAGTAGTAGATCTAAATCTAGATCTAAATCCAGATATAAAAATTTGGAGTGCAGATATTGTCATAAAATGGGGCATATTAAGGCTGATTGCTTTAAATTGAAAAATAAATTAAAGCAAAAGGAAAAAATTATCGAGAAAACTACTGAGTCCGCTGAAGCTAGTGTTGTAGCTGATGAGAATTTTGGAAATATTTTCTTTGCTACTGATGACAGGACAAGGTCTAAAAATGAATAGATTTTAGATTCGGGTTGTTCTTATCACATGTGTCCCAATAGGGATTTGTTTTCCACATATGAATCTTATAATGGTGGAATTGTTTTGATGGGCAATAATGCCGTATGTGATGTTATTGGTAAAAGCACAATCCGAATTAAAATGCATGATGGTATTGTGAGGACGCTCACTAATGTTAGACATGTTCCTGATTTGAAAAAGAATATCATCTCTTTAGGCATCCTAGAGGCTCTTGGGTGCAAATACACAGCTGAAGGTGGAGTTATGAAAATTTCTAGAAATGCCCTTATTGTTATAAAAGCTTGTAGGTCTGGTAGCTTGTATATTTTGCAGGGAACTACTGTCACAGGATCAGTTGCAGTCTCGTCATCATCATTGTCTAATTCTGAAAAAGGTTTGAGCATATTAAGCAAAAGAGGTCTTCTTTGCAAACAGAATACTAGGCCATTGGATTTCTGTGAACACTGCATTTTTGGGAAGCAGAAAAGAGTCAGCTTCGATTCTCCTGAGTCTACTGATAAAGATATTCCAGAGGAAGAGCAATATTCCATAGCCAAGGATAGACCACGGAGAAATATTCGACCACCACAAAGATATACAAATTTGGTTGCATATGCTTTGTTTGTTGCAGTAATGTAATCGTGGAGTTAGTGAGCCTACTACTTACTCAAATGCAGTTTGTTGTGATAATACCATTGTTGAGGGAAAGGTCCTTGTTTAGAAAATTCATACGAAGGACAATCCAGTTGATATGCTTACGAAGCCTCTTCCGGTTTACAAGTTCAAGCAGTGCTTGGACTTGGTTGGTATTTATTATTGATGATTGCCCGTTGGGGCTTTTGTGAAAAAGGTGGAGCAAGTTTTGTTGGGACATGCCAAGGTGGAGATTTGTTAGGTTTGGCAAGTCCTTTAGTCCCACATCGGAAAAATCAGTTTTGCTATCCCCTATTGATGTTATAAAAAGGGGTCTAAACTTCGAAGACAGATGCACCAGATACACCATAGGTACCACAAGAAAAGCCGCTTTGGATTTAATTTCATTAAGTCCATATTAAACTTTTGGGCTTTTCTTGTTTAGTCGTTTCAGGTGTTTTTTAGCCTAGGAACAATTTCCTAAGGCATTTGTAATTGTCTCATTGTTAGTAAAGATTTGCTCCTCCTTTTGTCCGTGGATGTAGGTCAATTGACCGAACCACGTAAATTCTGGTGTCCTTGTCTCCTCTTTTATTTTTCTGTTTATTATCTTTTTGGGTTGCCAAATTACCCTGTGGTAATTTCCTGGGGCTAGCTCTAACAAAATCTCTAATCAAAAGAAAGTTCTTATTTTCTATTAATTAATCAGTATGCTCGATCGATGTCATACCACAGAATTCTTAAATGAACGTAATTTAACCTAGAATTAGTTGTCACTAGCAATTAATGATAGGAACATAATCAACAAGTATATTTCTCTCTCAGCGAATATGAAAGACTTTCTTTTCTGTCCTATATATTACATAGCGTTCTAGTTTGGCCGCAATGACATATAAATCTCTCCATGCCTTCTTTTTTTTTTTCTCTTTTTTTGGGTTCTATATACAACATTAGATTTCTTAATCCATTTATTTGGTTAAAAACAAGTCGATCTTATCATGATGATCTCCTTGTATATTTTGAGATCTTTCAAATCAATGTCATAGGAGGATAAGAAATTCTTATTGCAAAATGAGTCTTTACGAGAGATATTTTAGGTGTTTCTGGTTTTCCTATACGGTGTCTAGAGAGATGCCTTTTAAGATTTTTATGAGAGGGTGAATAAGAAAATTATGCTCGATTATGAATAACTTAAAGACCTTGTAATTGATCTTACATGATAACGAACTTGGTTTTCTTCATGGATGTAGTCGAGAGTTGTTGAACCACGTTAAATCTTACCTCACTTTTTATTATATTTTTACATTAATATCTAGATTTTCTTTGGTTTTTAAAGTTTTCTCCTCTCCCTCTCTCATAAGTGGCTTTAAAGATAAAAGATCTGATGATTAGAGATTCAACATGGATAAGCAATGAAGATTAAAACGAGCATGAAGCAAAGGTATTTTCTCTTCAAGAAATATAAAAATTATAAAATAGTCACTAAGAGAGCTATTATTAGGATTAATAAGTATTTTAAAATTTATAGAGCTAATGTCTTAGGAGGATAAGGAATTCTAGTATAAGAAAGAGTCATCGTGAAAAAAAAATCCTGAAAAAAAATTGAGTTTAATTTTTTTTATAAATATTATATATATAATATTATATATATATATCTATTTTTTTTTATGAATGAGAGTAAGATATGATGGATACTTTGAGTGCTCTCGATTTCTCTTAAGAGTGTCTAGAGTTATTGAATTTAATTTTTTTAGTTTAATTTTTTTATAAATATTATATATATAATATTATATATATCTAATTTTTTTTTATGAATGAGAGTAAGATATGATGGATACTTTGAGTGCTCTCGATTTCTCTTAAGAGTGTCTAGAGGATGCTCTCTAGAGTTTCTAAAGAGATAAAAGAAATATAAAATTTTGAAATTTATGTGAGAGGAGGGGATTGCACTTGAATGAGGGTAACTCAAAAACCTTTTAGTTGATCATGCATAATAAAGAATTTAGTTGGTAAAAATTATAAAACCACATTAAATCTTGCATCATATTTTAAATATATTTTTTATTATTAATCTCAGATAATCACACTAGTGGCCAAGGTGAATGGGGCTCACGTGATACATTATTTGGTCAGGTTTTCATATTTAGAACGACGGAGGAAGAAGGTCAACTCATTAATTCAACTCCTCGGATGTCAATTTAGACCAGAATTCTCTTCCAAAGGAAAAACAAAATCATGCTCTACAGCAAAACCAGTTTGCCATGATTAAATGAATACCTGATTTCATAGTTATCATTAAAGCCTCAGATCATATATTTAAAGTAAGTATTAACAATAGCAAGAGATAATTATTTTAAAACTATTAGCTTGATTCGAAGGTCTAAGAAAGTTTTTTGCATTTTCAACACTCTAAAGCGGTAAAAAAAAAAATTACATATATATATACAATTATAAAATAAATACATAATACATATATTCTAAAAAAATAAATAAATTTAATCATATTTTATAATTAACTGTAACCATACATATACATAACTGTACCCAGAAATCAAAGGTAGAAACATAATAATCAAATCTATTGCCCTTTCAGCACTCGCCAAAGAATTTTACGAACTGTATACGTCTCAATTCTTCGTGATTTTGATTCCTTCTCAAAAATTAAGGTTTCCCATCTCTTTTTGTCCTCTGTATGACATTATATTCTTTAGGCTAAGAAGGGTCTCTTTTCACCGTCTTACTGTCCGTCCTATTCATGATCATTTGTCTGATGTAGTACGACAACACCTGCGCAGCCGAATACCCTTCAGTCGACGAAGGCATTTCGAGCCATTGAGCTCCATGCAGATGCTGCTCTTTCCTTCAAAAACGAAAGCCTTGTGGTGAAATTACCTTGTGCATTTTTCATGCATGTTTCACAACCCAATTTGATCTCATGCTTCTCTCCAATTCTACGTGCGTGCCCAGAACTCTATCAATCAGCGTTTTATTAGTTGGGCAACTAATAGATTGGGTTCAAAGTTCATTTTTAAAAATTACTAATCCAATAGCCAAATCAACTTATTAACTTTAAAAGGAAGGATCATATATACGAGAATAATCCTAGTACTTACTACTAACACAGGATCTAATTCAATAAAAAAAATAAAATAATTTATTAAACTTCTTAAAATACTTAAAATATTTTAAATTATGTTATGTATCAATCTGAATAGGTATATGTCACTGCCTCATTATCAACTTTCATACAATATAATCATTTCACTAGACGTGAACATGATAATTTGCTTCAAAAATAACATATTTAAATCATGTAAGATTGTTGATCTTTATACCACCATAAGTTATCTTTATGAGCCTAAAGTTATGCATGAGGAACATGAAGTAATGCCATATAAATCTTCATACTATTCAATCTCTCATAATGTAAATAGATCTTTTGAAGTAAATAGAATCCTAATAGATCTATTATGTATGATGAGTGACTCTCACATTTTGACATATTATATTTGGCCTTAATAATTTTTATGACGAAATTTTTATATGATGTGTCATTTTTAATGAAACTTGTGTTTCGATTTTTAAACTTAATACACATCCTCTAATACAAAAAGGAGTTGAGCATGTGTACATAAAATCAATCTCCGTTCTTCTTAATATATTTTCCAAATGAAATTTTTTTATTTCGAATTTATACAATTATGCTTGATGATTTATTTTATGAAATTTACCTTTTCACTCTTGTATGTTAATACTTATTTTTATTGAAGGCAAAGGCTTGATTATAAAATGAAACATATTCTCATAAATTGAATCTTATGTTTTGAAATAATGTGTTATATTTTGTCTTGACAATTTTTATGATGAAGTTTGTCTTTCGGTTTTGAATGTTATTACCTCTATTCTATTTGACATAAAAAGACAAATACATGTTTATACGAAATCAATGTAAATCACTAAAAGAGAAATGCATGTTTCTTGAACATCTCTCTTTCTCTAAAGTTTTAGATTTTTTAAATAAAAAAATAAAAGATAAGTGATAAATTCATTTATGATATTTTATAAATCACTTGAATTATGAATGAAATTTTGATGATGTGGTAATAACCTTATTCATGTTATGAATCTCAAAAATGATAATTTGATTATGAGTTTTGAGTTGACAAATTGACTTGAATGAAATTTTGTTTCAGCTGAATCATGAACTTTCTTTTGACTTCTTGAGAAATTTCAAGAAATGTGATTATTACTTGATATTTAATACTTAGAATTTCATATGAAATGTGATCTTATTGAGATTTCTTATGCATGAAACAACTTGTTCTCTTTGCCATTTGCTACTAAATGAATCATGATTGATATCATTGCTATTATACCTCTTATGATTCATGTTGTAGAGAAAGAATTTATAAATCATGATGCATTAAGATTTCTTATGAAATAATCAAGTGCTCATGTGATTCTTTGCTAAAGAAAATATTTACGATTCATGATCTTAATAATTACAACTTGAATTCCTTTTTAATCAAGATCCTTTTAAGAGAATTTTTATCTATATCATGATCTTGATATCTTGATGATTGAAATCCTTTTTTTATGAAATGAGATCTTGATATCTTTATGATGAATCATTATTAAAAGGATTTATCAAATGAATCTTGTTCTTCTTGATTTTCTAGAGCTTTGATATCATATCTTTCATGATTTAGAAATGACATGAGTACCTTGGCTTGCATCAAAAACTAAGGGGGAGCTAGCTTGTTGAATTCAGACTTAAATTTTGATGATTGAAACATTTATGTCAATATTCATTTTTTGATATCTCATTTGTCATGATTTGAAAAGTTGATAAAAAAGGAAATGAATTACAACATTATATTTTTCCTTTCTTTTGACAATGATAAAGGGGAGACAAAATTG
Organism: Musa beccarii; assembly: GCA_024322285.1. Taxonomy (NCBI): domain Eukaryota; kingdom Viridiplantae; phylum Streptophyta; class Magnoliopsida; order Zingiberales; family Musaceae; genus Musa; species Musa beccarii. Next base: position 4,938,930 of record CM044397.1, on the reverse strand, counting down.
CTAGTTTGACATATCACAAAGAAATCAAAATATAAACTTGCTATCTTGCTAGTCTACAAAAGAGGAAAAGAACTTGCTCTCTTGAATATCAAAAATTGCTACCTTACGAATTTAAGAAAAGTAAAATACAACCTTGTACAAGAAGTAAGTGTTGAATTACCATGATTACATATCCTTAAAAACTTACTATAATTGAATATTTTAAAGTGATGGATGTTGAACATCTAGATTGATAGCTAGTATGATTATAAAGCTTACATGTCTTTTAAACTAGCTATGATACTACTTCTCCTTTTTATTGATGACATAGGGGGAGAAGTAGATTAATGACTTCATACATTAAACTAAAGATTTTATATATTTGCATGATATTTTGATATTTCTCATAACATATGATGAATGTTGCTTGGATTTGGAATAATCCAAGTGTTCTATCAATGACATATTAATATGGGGAGTTTGTTTAAACTCCGAGGAGTTAAAGTTAACTCCGTTAGTCATCAATTAGTTGTCATCATAAAAAAGGGAAAGACTGTTGGGTCTCGGATTTTGATGATGAAACTAATTGATTGTGTTTTATTGTCTAACTACGTTTTGAGTAACCAAGTTTACTCGATCAAGATTTGACAGTTGACATAAGAGGTATTGACGTTGCGTCGGAAGCAATCATGTCAGGTATTGAACGTCGAGCTGGAGGTCCAATCGACAATCGGCAAAGGCTTCGGACGTCGAGCATCGAGCCAAGAAGAGTGGTGTTGTGCCAAGAATATCGACCGTCGATTGGACAACAAGCCGCAAGAGAGGACGATGCACCGAAGAAGCGGATGAAGCGCCGACCAATGATGTGTCAGGCAACAGAATATTAATTCATGTTGTAATAACTGACTAGATCGAAGTAGAGTTAAGTTTTATGTGTACAGGATTAACTACGATAATGATGAAAACATAAAGCGAAACAAAGGCCGGAGTCAAGTACGATAGAATCATTAGGAGTTTGAGAGTTCGATAGAAGTTCAAAGATTCATCGAGAGTGCTCTCGGAACTAGCCGAGAACGAGTAGGGAGCTTGCCGAAGGGTTTTCGGAAGTTCTCTGGAAGGTTCGTCAGAAGTTCGCAGAGCTCACCGAGAAAGATTGCAGCTTGCCGAAGAAGCTCGCCGGAACTCGCCAAGATCAATCGAGAAGTCCAGGAGCTTGCCGGGAGTCCGCAGAATGGTGTCCAAGGGTTCGTCGGAAGACCGACGAAAGTTCGCCGAAAGCTCACTGAAGAAAGAAGTGTTGACTTACGGACTTTGTATTAGCTTAGGAAATATCTTTAATTTTGTAGTTAGCATATAATTAGGGATAAGATTAGGTGTTAATCCTTTAACCCTGTTAGGGGCCAATTGGGCCCGGTATTTGATCGGTTTGGATCGGGTTTAAGCCCCAACTAAGAGTGCTGGACACTGTATGGCTGTGGCACCACCAAACTGGGGCGGTGGCATCGCCTAGGTCTGGCTTCCCAGGTAGTTTGGGGTGATGGTACCGCCCAAACTGGGCGGTGGTATCGCCCTGGGGCAGAGTGCGTGGGCGGTGGTATCACCCAGTACATTGACCGTGTTAGTGTGTCAGGCTGTGGTACCACCCAGTACACTGATAGAACCAAAGTATTAGGCGGTGGTATCGCCAGCACCTAGAAATCCGAGATGATTCAAATTTAGGCTCTAAATTTGAATCACCTTGATGCCTATAAATACCCCTCTCATCTATGGTTGAAATACATAACTAAGAACGAAAAAGAGAAAAAATTCTATTATAAACTTGAGAGAAATCCTCCCCTCAAACTCTAAATATTGAAAAAGTTCAAGAGAAGGATAAGAGGCTTTGTAAGGGTTCCCTCCTAAGCCCGTCAAAAGGAGGGTATTGTAAAACAGAGTCAATCCTCGCCCGTTAGAAGGAGGATACCTAGTGAAAAGCCGATCACCTCAAGAGAAGAGGATTCGGGATTGGACGTAGGTCATATGATTGAACCACTATAAAAATCTGAGTTTGCATTTATATTCTTGCAATTGATATTTCTACAAACCATCCTTATTACTCTATCTCTCCTTGTTACAATTGGCTTCAAGTTTAAAACTTTACATCCTTCCAATACGTGTAATCAAAATCGATTTTCTTTTAAACGTGTTTTCAACGTACGAAATTTTTGAACTTATTTAAATCATCAAATTTATCATTATTTACCACTACACTAGTATATTTAGTAGCTAAAGAGTTTCACCAACCTAACATTAGTTTTACAGCAATCTTCATTCCAATTATCAAACTTATGATAATTTGACTTATTTTAAGTTATCACTTAAGTTGATAGCTATAATAACTGAACATGAATAATATTTTTTAAGAGACTTTGAGTAATCTCTTAACATCCTACCATATATGTAAACATTAAAAAGTTATATATAGATTTCGACAACCTCTAAGAGTATGGTACAATGAACTGAGCTTATACAAGATGTTAACCAATTTTGTTAATTCCAAATATGATACCTCCTTATTCCTTCAACAACGAAAGTGTTGAGATCAATTAGTTTCTTAAATAATTGTTGGATCAATTCTAGGGCCATTAAGATTTCTGTATTTACATCCATTTATTTTTTTTCTCTCTTAATAGAAATATATTCAGGACTTCTTATTAAATATAAATATATAAAATACCAAAAAAATTGTCACTCCATTTTCTTATACTAAATCACTCAAACTACATAATGACAATTCTGTTATGGATTCCACATAATATCAACAAATATTTGACTCCTTATAGTTCTTATCATTTACAATTAATAAATTTTTATAATTCATATATCGATCCTTCATAACTTGTTAAACTACAGTGAAACATATCCTATGATACCTTAAAGACACCTTCAATCATAATCTTTTTCTCTGAAAATAATCAATCTATGATCTTTATGCCTTTGTTGATATTGATTAGACAAGTAACATTGATGATAGAACATCTATATTGGTATATATTATATTCCTCAAGACAAATCCTATTAGTTGAAGCAACAAGAAATAAAAAAATATTATACGTTCTATCATAGAAGTTAAGTATCACAAATTTTATGTAATCAATCATTCTGCTCCAATAATCTACTATGACAATATCGATACTACCTATTTATGTTCCAATATTTTATTCTTAAAGCGCATTGCTATTAACTTTCACTTTAATAAATATCAAGTTATCCAATATCAGTTTCTAACTAACTAGCAAATTCTCCTATAAAACTATTTACTTGTAAAGTGTTTTACTCAGATCACTCTATGATTGACATCAAGATGACACTTATATCACTCTGAGATTGACATCATAGCTCAATCTTGTAGAGGCATCATAAAGAATAGATCATAAATCGAGCATCACATGATTAACTAATTATGATCTAAAGACACTTACCTTTTGTATTTTTATCATATTAATCATCCTGATTCAAGGGTAATCGCATTAATTCATGAGTATGATTGGAGGACTATCAAATCCTCCTTGTAAAGATGCACGGGATATGTTGCTTTAAGGAATAAAAAAAATATTTCCATTATAATAATTCTTCATATGCTATATTCACTACAATCGGCTTCTCTTAATTCATTAATTGACACCCTGCTGAGTTCGTAATATATGTTGCTTTAAGGAATAAAAAAAAAGTTATTTCCATTATAATAATTCTTCAGATGCTATATTCACTGCAATCGGCTTCTCTTAATTCATCAATTGACACCCAGCTGAGTTCAATCATATCAGATTGAATCGTGACAAATGATATCATAACAATCTAACATTGAGCAAGACAAAGGATCTATGTTTAAAATAAATTATTTTTATTAAACGGCATAACATTTTGTTGATGAGATTTACTATCCTTTTAATCAATATACAAAGGATCATTTGTAATCGTATAAATTTTGAGAAGTGAAAGAATATTTATTGATTTAATCCAAGAACATATATTTTTTTTTCTAAAACTGAAGAGGTTTTTATGTCTATTTATTCAAAATCACATTCATTCTTATCGGTGTAAGTACTTTATCTGGTTCGGTCTACGATATTTCTTTCATCAAGTTAATAGACTAATTATCATGTTGCTGAGAACTATAATCGTATATCATGCTTAATTCAAAAAAAAATTCTTGTTATTAATAGAAAACTATAAAAATGTCAGAAGTGGGATTTGAACCCACGCCCTCTCTCGAGGACCAGAACTTGAGTCTGGCGCCTTAGACCACTCGGCCATCCTGACTTGGTTGATTGTTCTCTCGGTCGTACTCTAATATAACTAAATCAACTGAAGTCAGTCAACCCACCCACGAATCATTTTCCACGCATTCAACCCGCAAGTTACCAGATTTGACCTGTTTCTCGCAGACAAACGATGGGGAGAATCCACCGCAGTAATCCACTCAGATCCAGAGCCGACTCCTGGCAGTAATAGGTATGGCACGAGGAAGGAGTAACGAGGTTGCTACTCTCTCACTCCATGGCGCTGAGGGATCAAGAACACCCTGTTCCTCTCGCTTCATGCTTTATATGCGAACTTGGTGAACGAGGCTTGACCACACATGCTTTATTGCACTCCTCTTACCTTATTAATGGATCAGGAGATTCATCGAGACACCAATTCCATAGGTTATGTATGTTTAGACTCCCAAGTCAGCATTGCTCCAAATTTTACAGCACATAACACGGATATTTGTTGAAAACAAAATGTTCTTCAGACAAATTAGTACATGATGATCTCGACACAATTTTACTTCGAGATGCAGTGACTCTGTTTTAACTAGCAGGGAGTGCCATCTTTGCCTACTTTTGATTGGTCATGCATTAAAGAAAATGTAAGTGGCTGACGAGTGTACAAAGCACGAGAGATAGATGTATAGAGCACGAGAGATAGCAGAATAACTTTTCTTTGCCACACTGTTGTGGAGCATCTGACATGCTTCGATCCAGGTGAACTTATGGATTAAATCAATGAGAAGAATCAATTCAGCAAATAGTTTGGAACTGTTGACTAAAATACAGAATACAGCATGCATCAGCACTTTCGGTTGACAAAAGATGTGTTGCAATGGAACAAATGCCTATCAGAAGCAATCTCTATGTGAATCCCATCTGTTTCTCTTGTAAAATATATAGATGCCCTCCGGTATTGAGGAGGTATCTCTAATGACAACCACTCACCAATTGGGGAAAAATCATGTTGAAGAAATTTGATTCCATATAGTGAAGCTTAGTTGTGGAGCCAACCAGATAATAGAGAAGAGGCTGATCTTTCGGCCAAAACTTGTGAGCCATTTGACTACTAGTAGTTGGCAGATCATCAGCAAAACGCAAATCAAGACACTAATAATGATGAACTTGAATCATGATCTTTCATGGGATCATCGTTCACATATCAGCACTAGTCAGAAGATATCCCCAGTCAATCTTCATGTTCGTCTTCACCTTCTGAATCTAAAGAAATAAAAATCAAGAACATTAAAACAACAGACAGCATGGAATATGTGAAATATGGCACCTAGGAAAACAAAGGTAGACTGCTATAGAAAAGGGCAGACCATCCCAAAATAAAAACTACAAGCATTCTTGTGTATTTTGTTAATTTTCTGTAGAAATATGTTGGTCATTCATAACAAATTTGCTTTTCATATAAACGCAAATGACAGAGCACTTACCAGATCGAACATCATCACCGACATGGCCTCTAGCCTGGATTTGCGTTACAAGCATTCGGTAGATTAAAACCCACCAATAGATGTGAAGAACAAGCAGTGAGAATAGAAGAGTGTTAAAGACATAATAGTATATAGGTCCTTCAAATTTGTGCTTCGCCTTATCCAAAGTCAAGACAACTTCATAACTGCAAAACATAAGGTTAGAAAAAATCACCGAATCTCAAAATGTCAGGTCTAATAAAAAATTCTTTGGAATACAACAGATGCAAGAAACTTCATTGAATTTAGATTTTCTTTTTCCTTTTCACTATGCTTCCAGAATTCTGCACCATTACGTATAAGGAACTCATGGTTAGCAGTTCTTTGTCCATTGATTGTAGCATATATTGTTGAATTGTTTTTCCCATCAAGCAATGTCAAATAGATTGAATCGTCAAAGTGAAAATAAAACTCAATGTTGCAAAACATTGGAAATTGGAAAATTCATGCTCATTTTCATAAATATTTTAGAGTCCTACCTTGGAAGTTGGAAGCACATCCTATAGAGGCCATATGATTTCATTTAGGTGAGCTTTAGCCATATAATGAAAAAGCAAATGATGTGCCTGCACAAATTAAGCTGTTTCTAGTTCTCATCTATGAGTCTGTGATGGGGCACTTGATCCTTCTTATTTTGATTTTCTACATAAACTGATGTTCAGTAAAAAAGATGTTGCATGTATTAAATGAGTCGAGGGACAAAAACAATCTTTATCTTCCACAAACATAGATTTAACTCTTAATACCAGGCAAATATATTGAATACAAGTTGACCATTGTGGTCACCAACCTATATAATCTACTATGAAATTGCAGAGTTGAAAAGCTATTTCAGTAGCATCATCTATTAAAGTGTCAATCAATAATATATGGATTAGCATATGATACTTACCTAGTACTTCGGAGGATCCAGAATGGGAAGTATGTAAGACGAAGTAAAACCCATGATGCAACAAACAGAAGAAATGAAGTGTTAGCAAGCCATTCAGAGCCACTATACTTGGCCATCTTTCCCACTTCCAGAAACACATCACTCGCATCATGTATGGCTAAAACAACTGAACCAACACGTGCAAACCTGTTCAGAGAGAAAGATAAAATAGACATAGGAAACATGAACTAGGCACCTAAGCTGTTAAATGGACTTTAAAAATCACTGTAGGAACATTATCATCCAAGCCTTTTGTGTATCAAGGAGTTGTTTATGACCATAACTAATTCCATAAGTTGATATTGATTGATATGCCAATTTAACACACGAGCAAATTTTAGCTCACTTCTGGGCCAATCTAAATTGATATTAGAGTTCACATTGTAGCATGACTTAGAAGCAACCATTTCATTTGACCAATTACCAAGGTTGAATAAACTTGATTAAATTGGTTTAGCCTGTAGTAGTAGAGCCACATAAACCTGAGGAGGTGCCCTGACATGTCCAAACCCATTTGTACATGAATACATCTTTTAGAATGGTAAGATTGCAACATAACAGCACATAATGTTAGCAAATTGTGGCCCTTTGTTATCAAAATCCTACCAGTACCACCTTACTTCACCGACTATAATATCATTATTTAAGAGATATTTCTCACACTTTATTTATATGTTTACTTTTTACTATATTTAATTAATCATCTCCTAAACTTGTATGCCCATATATGTTGGACATAGATGGGCTAGTAAATGAGATGAGTTTCCTGTATTTTCATCAATCCCTGGGATTTTTGGTCCTTGCTTCTTGTTGTTTTTTCTTTTTCTTTTTTTTTTTTTTTTGTTTGGTGGGAATGAGATGGTATAATATATCCTGAGCATCTCAAGGATCACATCAATTGATTGGTTAATTTTTTATTGCAATTTCTGTAACTAAAAATGGACTTCAAAACATTAGCAATTTTCCATGTTAATAGTTCATGAAGACTCCATTCTCTGAGTATCATAACTTCTAGTTCATGACAAATGTTCTACCTAAAAACAAAAAGGACCAGATTGCATTATTTTTGTCTCTAATGGAAGGTTAATCAGGTAAAACATAGTATTCATATGAGAAATATCAAAAAGTATAGAAATATACTAGAAATTAAAAGTTGAAGCTCTCATCAAGCTAGTCGCAGCAACATAACCTGCCAGCTTATAGAACATATATTTCCATGTTATTTATTTGGCAGAATGATGGTAGAAAATTAAACTATCTAATATTCAAGTGGGATGGTTAACCTGAATATGTAAGACAGCACAATGAGAACCACAGTTGCTACGTGATGAGACATGGACACTCCAAAGTCGGATCGCCTTGTTTCCCAGAACATGAGGGCAAATATAGAATATGTGTAGAACCCAGCAGCAAACATGTAAACAGCCTTAAGTTTTAATCTGGATGGAAGAAATATTTGATAAGCATGCCATATCCAATTAGGACACTATTAGAAAGAAATTAACAGAAGAAAATTGCCAGGACAAACATAAATCTTACTTTATTTTCTGATCAGGCCAGACCTGATCCCCTGGTCCTACCCAAAAGTATCTGGTACTTGTGAACCATGGCTCATTGTATGTAACATACAAGGACAGAAGCTCTCCTGAAAGAAAATAAACAAACTTCCATGCTGACTCCTTAAATTTTTTTAGTTTTCTTCTCCTCTCATTTGCAGCGCTGAGGTTTTCATGCACCGTTTTAGGTATAAGCCTTGTGGCCAATGTCTAGAGATTAAAAAAAATCTTAGATCAAAATGAGTATCTAATACTCAAAAGGTACTGAAACAATTGCTAGTGTGAATTGAACAAAGTAATGAAACATATGCAATTTATTAATCAAAGAACATAAGGAGTTTAAATAACCATCCTTACATTGATATGAACACATGGATCAGATTTAGTTGCATGTCTGAGTGTCTTGGTAAGAATAAACATTTGTGCATGAGAACAAGTTAACCAAGCTTTTATGTTGACAAGCAATCAAAATCAAGATTGACAAGAACTCAACCCATACCTAATTATGTTTGACACATAACCTAACAAGGCCTGATATCAACCACATCAATTCTTCTACAGCAGGCATCCAACTCAACCTAGCATCCATCAGGTCTTTATTCTCAGAATGGGCTGAGATAACTCAAAAAAACCCTAGCTGAAATTGTTTGTCAATGTTTGACTTCAATGTTGTGATAGTCAGTATTGCAGAATCATCTTTTGGGATGGTCAGTCAATCAGGTTGTTTTTTCATTCGTCTCTACCCTGATTTCCAGCCTAGTTCCATCCTGGATTCAAGAAAAAATAATTTTAAATTTGAAAAAGAACTGCATGTGCATGTTCAACGAATGTATTGTCAACATTAAGATACAAGATGATAAATATGCCGCAAATGAAAACAAAGTTACACAAACTAACCAATGCTTTAGATCAGTTTAAGGATACATGTTAGATGGAATTGAAGTGGCTGTAATTACTGTAGGGTTGGACAATTCAGGATCAGATTAAATCATGAAGAAGGATCTATGCAAATTAGTTTTTATCTCAAACCCTTATAACACTTCCAATGAGGAGCAAGAATTACAATAATTTATGTACAGAAGTTGACTCTGTAGCAGCTTCGACATTATCAATAATGTGACCTGCTCCTAATCTGAACAGATTAGCAATCAACTTCACTGAGGATTCCAACTTCCAAAACATAAAATGTTGCTGTGGAAATCAAAAACCGCAAAAGGAAACAGTTTACTGTTTACAAGATCAAGTGAATGCAAAAGTCGTCATACTTTCTTCTAAGAAACTACTTGAAAAAGCCAGAAAGATCCCAAAAGTGGCAACCTTTGTTTCTCTTCAAGCAAGTTCTCACACAAACACAAGACTAGAATTCTTCTTTTCCTACAAAACCTGTTCGTAGGACAAGATTCTTTTGACAAAGAAAGGAGATCCAAGACTGCAAGCTAAGCTATTCACACATCGAAGAGTACAAACTAAACTATTCGCACGGACTGAAGCTCTCATCAAGCTAGTCGCAGCAAGATCGGATCTTTGGCATAAATATGCACCTAAAGTCATAAAGATCCGAACTTTATGGCATTTCAGGGCTCTTCAGCACACAGAACGAACACAAATCAAGCTAAAAGGGTGCCCAAATCACGCACCTCGAAGACGAACCTATCGAGAAAGAATCTGACGGTGGGGAAGAACATCGCGAAGACAGGCAGGGCCAGGAAGTCTGCGTACGCGGGGTATGACTCCTGCTCCCATCTCATCGATCGGAAAGCTTCCACCACGTCCATCTGCCACCAGATCACGGAGCTGCGAGATCCGAAGAGATCGGATTTGAGAGGCGGCCGGAGCGAAACGATGAGGTGAAACGGAACGGAAGAGCAATGAAAAGGATTTTATATAAATATCCACGATCATCGACTGGCGTCATGTGCAGTCGAGGAGGACGGCTTTCCAATGGCAGTTTCATGCGATCGCATGTCTGATTGTTCACCAATACATATAGTGGTGATAGACTAGTGAATGGTCGCATCGACCTCCGACCAAATAAGACGAACGTTGGAGCTCGGATTCGCCGGGGGTCTCGCAACCGCGTAACAAGAGGTCAACAGTGCAATTTTATTGTTTGATCGCAGCCGTCCATTACTTTGGTTTAACTGGACGGTGTCGATCGAGTCTCTAGAACATTGGATTAGACCAGATTAAGGATTTATGATGTTGACCGAGTCTGGTTGAACCTGTAGCAGGTCAACATTAAATGGACACCCCATGAATCGATCAAGACAGTTTTGATTTTTCGTTGAAAAGTGGGTCAAGTTCAATTTCATCGAATCAATAAACTGGGTCAAAGTCCAATTAATGTGAATCATACCATCGCAGGCACGTTCAGATTGGCTCTTATTTGTGGTATATGTAGCTGTCCATAAATGTGAGCCCCCCGCCACCGTGAGCCAGTTGCGATCGGACCGTTCACATCCAAAAAACATGGATGGACCCGGGAAATGGACGACTACGATAGAGTTTGATGAGGAAACCACTGCGACGGATCCCGAACTCGGAAAAAGCCCTATTTCCACATCGAAGAGGGGAGACGAGCCGGAGGAAGAATGGAAGAGGAAGGTGGCGGGAAGGCACGACCGAGTGAGGAGGACGAGGAGGCTACCTCGACGATGGAGGCGAGACCTAGCGAGCAAGAGCAGGTCCCGTATGTCATCTGCTCCCCCTCTTCTCCGTCTTCCTTTTCTTCATCTGTCAGTCCTCTATTTTGTTTCCTCTTCTCCTGGGAACGGCGACGAATCCGACAGGAAGTGACTCGGATCGTGCAATTTCTAGGTGAAACCTCGACCCCTCCTTCGGTCTCAACGTTCATCTGAAGCATTCGCCTAGGAGATTTGATATTTTGTTTCGCCTTTTCAGTCTGAAGGCGAAGTTAGTCTGCCAGTTGGAGTTCTTTCAACTTCGGATTCGACATCTATTTTAGCCATACATAAACCTAATAGTCAGAATTAAAGCTAATTACCAAAATTTTGTTCCGAAATAGATTAACTTTATCTGTCAAATCTTCAAACTTCTCAGCATTTTTCTTTAGATAAGGGCATGAATACATCATAAGTTGATGATTATCTCTAATCCATAACCTTCTTGACTGTCGAACGATTCCTCAATATCCTATAATCAGTTATTTAGTTAATGTACCTGCTTAATTGCTTTCCTAGCTATTGATGACTGAAAAATCATGTTTCAACCTTGACAGCGAAATAGATGCTGCAGAGTATGAAGAGAAGCACCAGCGGTATGAAGCACTTTATTCCCGCCGTTTGAGGGCCAAGTACTTCTCCAAGAAGGCCCTAGATGGAGGTACAATTAAAGACTGAGTGAGCTTTTGTTCAAGTTCATCCTACGTAAATTCGTTAAGTGATGAGATCACTCTCGCCCCATGGCGTCCATATTTGTAGAGGAAATCGACTTTCACTGATTCTCTAGATATGCATCTGTGTTCAAGGCTTTAAAACTAAACCAATACAGCTCACTGCAGTATCTAGGTTTTAAATTCTCCACAGCATCTTTAGTATACTTTTTATCCCCTCAATGGCATAACCAAGTTGCTGTCGACTTTATTTTGAGATTAATTGTTTGGGTGTTAAACATGTTGTGTTTTCTATTTTTTTATCAATATTATTCTTGTCCTTGTTCACTTGCAATTAATGTCTTGCATTATTATTTCAGATGTACTTTCTTTTGACTTGCATACAAGAGCTTTATTGACCACTTTGATGTGAGTTACTTATCTTCGTACAAAGGCTATGTAATTCTGTGAGGCTCTCGGCTCTAGATGAATGCACTATTGTTCATGATGGGCCCCAATCCAAGCTCCAAGACTTAGGTCATACCTGATTTTGAGAGGATCTCAAAGCATCAGATAGTGTGCAAGAAGATCTTAAATGAGACCAAAACCAAATCATGAACCCTAAGAGTCTCTTGTGGATCCATGAAACCAACTCTCGAGAAATCTTTTTCAAGATTGAAAGACAGCTACAGAACAATCAAACTAATGAGATTGCAAAACTAAAAAATATTATTTTATTGTATGGATCCAATAAAATCAAAGGCATTGGTCCTGTTTCAGCTTAATTTTTGTTGTTCTGTTTCTTTTTTTTATTTTTTGCTGCATAATTGAGATTAGGAATTCCATATTTATTTGATCTCTTCTGGTAAAACATAATCAGCATCTCTTTTCTGATTTAACATTTTGTTAGACCATGATATGCAATCTAACTTATCCATATCAAATTTTCTATTTCTGTAATCACTTATTGGACTGTCTGCATTCATCCTCAGGGGACATATATGGCGATGAAACAACTATTGATAACGAGATTATAAAGTCAAGCAGGTGAACTTCATGTTTCTTTATATTTCAAACTAATTCAACTTTAATTACTCTTTTTCTGGTCCTATTAGATGGCCCTGTACAAGATCGTTTGCCGACCCAATCAAATACATGGAACATCAGAAGCAGTCATCTTCTGAAGCAGAAACCAACGCCACAACCGACAAGAACCAGGAACCTAAGAAAAGCTGTTAATAATGATTTGAAAGATGCTATGGTGAGATATAAGGTTATTTACAACTGTGGGTTATCTTGCTGTTTCTTTCATTGCTTTCATCCTTATGGGTTATTGCAGCCAGGATAATAGGACATGGAAATATACGGAAAGAGGTTAGCTGCCAAGACTGGCTGCAAGTGTCTGTTAGATAATGGTGTCATCATGGGGCATTCAAGCTTTCACCAAATTGATGAGGGAATTATGCTTACATTTGAGTAGTAAAACATGAGAAATGTTGTTGGTCTACATGGATCCTCTATAATACTTATCTTGATATTTCTTATTGAACAACTATGATAAGACCACTCTATCTAAATTCTAAAATTTAAGGGTATTGCTATTGGAGACTTTTGCTGGTTTATCTTCAATAAAGTTGATAATGGCAGATTGATTGTAGTTCAACTTAGAGAAGCAAAAAATTATGCAGTCTTTTGTGTTTATTTTTTGAAATCTGACTCAAGTCGCACTTGGTTTCTTGAGCTGTTTGTTTTTTATGTAGAACTGAACAAAACTGAATCAGAGCTGCGTACTACTACAATATGATCCCACTTCAAGTGCAAGCAGCATACCAAGAAAGCTCCATGGATCACCTGATGGAAAACTTGTTTCTCTATAATTAGGTATTCTTATAACTTGGGTTCTTAGAGCATTAAAGTATCGAGGATGCTTCCTACAGATCAGTCAATTGTCGGAAATGTTCAAATCAACTAATTTTTGTTACTCCATTTACAAAGTTCCTTCCAAAAAAAGGGGGGGGGCTTCGATGCAGTAAAGTTGATGAAGGGTAGATAACCGGATATTAGATCTATATTAAATATGTTAGGAAATAAATTTTTGACCAAGAGAAGTGGCAATTCCTTACAGTGTTAACTTTTGATGGTAATTGTTCTAACTTTAATCAAATTAAAAAGGATCTATAACCACATAATTCCAAATGTTTGTTTTATTTAATTCAAATATGCCGAAAGCTAAAGCGCTTCTCCTGTTCCCAACTATATTCCCAACCGTCACTTCCTCTTATCACTCCCATTCATCACAATCCGAAGTAGAGTCCCAATGCTCTCAGCAGCCTCAATTCCTGTCCTTTCCGCTCCCCTGCCCGACTCAATACCAGCAACATCAGTGGCAAAGCCACCCCCTCCGCCTCCGAGCACCAGCCTCTCCCTCCTCCACCTCTGCACCCACCTCCAAGAAGCCACCCAAGTCCATGCCCTCATGGTCAAGACCTCTCAAACCGCCGACCCCTACTCGGCCGGCCGCCTCGCCGAATTCTACGCCCTCTCCGACGGAGGTAGCCTCGAGCACGCCGAGAAGATCCTCGATTCGTTCCCACACCACCCACCCACCTTCGTTTGCAACACCCTGATGCGTGCCTACTCTGAGAGGCGGAATCCCTTCCTCTCCATTAATCTTTATCGCCGGATGCTCGTGGATGCGGTGGAGGCGGATCGCTTCACCTTCACGTTCACGCTCAAGGCGTGCACGCAGCTGCGCGCGCTTGCGATCGGCATGCAGATCCACGCGCAGGTCGTCAAGCACGCTTGGGAGTCCAACGCTCATATTCGCAATAAGCTCATCCACCTGTATGCGGTTTCCGGCCGGATTCGTGATGCCCGCAAGGTGTTTGATGGAAGCACTGAACCGGATGTTGTTGCATGGAACAGCATGTTGCAAGGGTATGCTGACATGGATGATGGTGAGAATCTTCACAATCTATTTGACAGCATGCCGGCTCGTGATGTGGTGTCTTGGAATACAATGATCGCATACTACACTGAAGCAGGCAAATTTGAGGAAGCCATTTTGATGTTTCGGTTGATGCAAGAAAGCAGCGAGTGTGGACTAAATAGAGTGACTCTGATTAGTGTTCTTTCTGCTGTGACCCAGTTGGGAGCATTGGGCCAGGGTCAGTGGGTGCATGCATACATCAAGAGACATGGCATTGAGCTCGATGAGAACCTTTGTTCAGCACTGATCAATATGTACTCAAAATGCGGGTGCATTGAAGGTGCGATTTATACATTCGAGACGACGCATCGGAGAAGTGTGGATACTTGGAATGCGATGATAGGCTGTTTCACAGCAAATGGCTGCAGTTTAAGAGCCATTGATCTATTCTCCAAGATGGAGGCTTCTCTTCTGATGCCGAATAAGATCACCTTCACCTGTGTTTTGAATGCTTGCAGTCATGGAGGGTTGGTCGATAGGGGCATCAGATATTTTGAGAAGATGAGTAGTGTTTATGGCATCGAACCTGATGTTGGTCATTATGGGTGCATGGTGGATCTTTTCAGCCGTGCAGGCTTATTCGAAAAGGCTGAGGAGATCATCCAACAAATGCCAATTGAACCTGATAAAGTAATGTGGAAGGCCGTAGTAGGTGCTTGTAGAGTTAACAAAAACTATGAGTTGGGTGAGAAGGCTGGACTTAAGCTTATTGAAATAGCTCCTGATGACAATGCTGGATATGTGCTACTATCGAACATATATGCAATGTCTAACAATTGGAATGGGGTTTATGGGGTGAGGAAGCTGATGCATGACAGAGGCATAAAGAAGGTACCTGGTTGCAGTTCTATAGAACTGGATGGCCTGGTCCATGAATTCATCGCTGGGGATGCAGCTCATGCTAGAAAGAAAGAGATATATGAGATGCTTGATGAGATGGCTCAGCAGTTGGAGCGTGCAGGATACGAACCTGATACTACGCAGGTTTTGCTTGACATTGAAGAGGAAGATGTGAAGGAGAGCTCTCTGGCTCTTCACAGCGAGAAGCTGGCGGTAGCCTATGGACTCATCAGCACCAGCCCAGGTGCCATCATTAGGGTGGTGAAGAACCTCCGCATCTGTGGGGATTGTCACTCAGCATTGAAACTTCTCAGTCAGATTTATGACAGGAATATAATCGTCAGAGATGCAAACCGTTTCCATCACTTCAACAGAGGATCCTGTTCTTGCATGGACTACTGGTGATATTCAGCTACTCAATGAAATTATATACGTGCGGAAGAATTTCTTTCCCTTCAATGAAAAGTGTCCGTACTGGGAATCATATGAATGATGCGGCAAACTTCATTGGATGGATCAATGAGCCTTTATCTTCTTACATGAAACTCCCACCTCTGTTCCCATAATTCATCTTCAATTATCTTTTCCTCTGGAATTGGGATGACTTATCTTCAGATTATCACATTCTATGAGATTCCTGACTGCTAAAGACCTTCAATTTCCTCCAGCGGTGCTATTACTAGTTCTTATTCCAGCGTAACATTGGCTTCGGAAGTTCCTAACTGCCTGATGTCTTCACAAATGCAGATTGGTTTTGGGGTGAAATCGGATTGTTGGTTTGTATGTATATAAGGGACATAAGCATCAAGTCATATGTTGTCAGATGAGACTCGTTAGTATTTGCTAAAATATTTTTTATTAACAGAGAATAGACTGTAAAGTTGCTTTCTTGATTGAGGAAACAATCTTTGTATCCATTTGCTATATACATTGATCCTTCCTAAATCTCACATTGACAAGAGTCGGTTTTGCTCAATATTCTTTACTTTATTAAATAAGGTTGGATGTAGTTTGCGGTGGGATTTATATGTTGAGGTTGAATAAGCCCATTCAACCTGAGATGGCTAGGGGTTGAGATTTCTCAAACCTAATACACAAGCCAAAATTAAGAAAAGGAAAAGAAGAAGGTATAATCTTGCCTGGCCCAATAATTGTGTTGGATAAGCCTGGTTTGGGTCAACGAAACCCAGGTTGCAGCTCTTCAGCATGTTGACAGTCTTTCCATTTGAAGGAACTGAAGAAAAGAGAGGGTCTGCAGCGTGGCAAGTACATCGCATATGACACAGAAGTGCTGTGATCCGTCGTCGTCGAGGTGTTTGATGAAAAGCTAAAGTCGAACCGTGCGCGTGAGACCTCAAAAGGAGCCCAACGCCATCCTCCTCCGCTTTTAGATGGATTTGTTCCCAAGCTTTAGCTTTCCTAAAAGGAGCGCCATGCCACCTTCCTCCATCATGCATTTGTCTGTGTTAGCCACAGCACAGCGTAGCTCATGCACAACCAACCCTTGCTTGCTTTCTCGCACGCAGTCATGTTGCACCACAGAGGCAATGGTTGAGTCGGGATGCACACGATCTGAGCCATCCATCAAGATCACGACCATCACCCATCATGAATTCTGATCACCAAAATCATCGGAAGAAAAATGGATGTTCGAAAATTCGATTGTCGAGATGAAATATCGATAGTCAACTAATCAAATGAAAATCATTACAATAGATCTTAGTAAAAAAAGGAAAAATGAACTCCTTCCAAGAAAAAACTTCTTTTTTTCCCACCCCTACCACAGAATCTATATTTAAAAGAACTCTCCTAAAAACCCTAATGATCATATAAGTATATATTTCAGTCATGAAGGGAACACAAGTTTACATGGCAAAGGAATTCAGATCACATCCCAATAAAACCTGTCTTAGGTGAGGCTTACCCAGATAAGGCCTACAGGAAAAACCCCAAGTATAAAGACAAGCTAATCTAGTCTTCGAAGACTGAAGACTTTTTCCTTGTGAATCCATCATTCTTTTTCCTCTCTCCTTGCAAGCAAAGGCACATCCTCTAACTTCCTTACTTGCCCATCTAAATGTTCAATTTATATACTCTAAAATAACATGAGCTACAGAGGGGCACAAATTAATATCTGCTCCTCATCATTCCTTGGTTTTGCTTCATATCATAATTTTGAGGAGAAGTAAAAGGGAGGTAAAAGAACAAAGGCAAAGGAAGGTCTTATCAGCCAAACCTCATAAGTACAGACCATGTTCCTGAATGCTTGCTTTGTCATCACACTAAGGATTAGTATTTACACTTGGTAATTAACAAACCAAAGTGTGAAGAAGGATTGAGTAATCTAAAGCTGAGTCTCTAAGCTTGCTCAAGTCCCAAGGTCACCTTATAATGAAATGAGAGAGGAAGAGTTGAGGTTCTGGGTAAACTCATCTGTTGGAATCAGAGACTGTCTCAGAAAAATACATGCACAAGTCATTGGGATGGTCCTGCTGGTACTATCTGCAACATAAACAATGACTCCTCATGTATCTTCTCACCCTCTTTCTTAAGCAATATTTTGATCTTCCTACTCGTTCTATTTTTTTTTTTTTCTATGATGATCGAAAAAAACAACCAGTGCCAACAAATGTGTAACTATCTCCTTCTCAGACAGAATTTTGAACGTAGTTATGGATGAATGCAAGAACTACTATGAATTTCACGAAGAAAATTATGTAGTTAATTGGTTGGTCACTCGCATTAGGATC
This sequence comes from Musa beccarii, assembly GCA_024322285.1. Lineage (NCBI taxonomy): Eukaryota > Viridiplantae > Streptophyta > Magnoliopsida > Zingiberales > Musaceae > Musa > Musa beccarii. The sequence goes on along the minus strand of CM044397.1, from coordinate 4,920,781 downwards.
AAACAAATTCTTTGATCTGCGGAGGAATTTATATGCTCCGTATTTAGATATTTGGGTTCCAACTTCAGGGTATTGTTTCCTTTCGATCTCATAAAAAAAAAAAAAATCTTTTGAAAAAGAAAATCTCTAACAGGCTCCTGTTCATTCTATTTGAGTTATTTGTGAATGAAGACTACCTGCATCAAGGCTGTTTGTGACTGTGGAGTAGATGATAAAACAGGTTTCATTAGTTTGAACTGACCTCAGAAAGAAGAACCTTGCCATATGAACATGGTTAGATGCTTGCTTAAATGTTACATGAGCCTTCAGTCATAAAAAAAAAAAAGTTAGGAAATTGTAGACCATGTCAGATTGCACCGCCCAATTTACAGCATCTGGAGAATAACTAATTCAAGGGACTTGAAGATATATGAGGTCAGTTTCATCTCAACCTATGGGGAAATGCCAGTTATCACCCTGCTAAGCTTGGGTAGATTTTGTCATCTCGGGTGAGTAACGAGAAAACCTCTTAGATTTGCTGAATCTTTTATTAACCTCCCGAGGTTAATAAAAAGGCAAGTCCGTTACGTTGCTTCACACGCACCCCTATGTCCATTATCTCGCATCATTGTTTCAGATGGACCACCAAAAAATTTACGGTGGATATACATAAGCTGAGCATTCCAAAGAAGAAAATTGTCGGTTTTGGATTTGCTTCCTCATCTATAGTTTCTTTGATTTGTGGTGTGCCTTTGAAATGAACAGCTCTCCCGAAAGGACATTGAAAGAAGAGCATTCCAGCTCATAAGAACAGGTAGTAATTTGGTTTGAATTACAAGTTAATATAAGTTAAAGGAGGTGATTGTCAAAACCTTCTTGGTGCCATTAATGTTCAGTCCAGTGGATTGCTCATATGATGTAAGATCTTTAAAACCAGAGGTGTTAAGTTGAAATGGAATGCAGTACATTAGTTCCAGTCCTGAAGTTTCCTACAATTCCAAATGATCCAAATGATTGTGGCAGAACTTTTTGAGATCCTAAACATGATATCACTGGGATGGTTGGCAATGTCAGGTTGCTAGCTAGCTCAAAGCTTGTAATAAGGCAAGTAAAGAGGGAAAAACAAAGCTAAGCATCAGAATAAAATAATGCAACCTAAAGAAAACCTGGCATTATAGTGTTGCTTTGGAATAAAGAAACTGACAGTGGTGAGTTGGAGGGAGTCAGGAGTGTCTTCCTATAGATTTTGGATCATCTCCAATGTTGGGGTAAGCAATGGCAGCAGCCAACCATTTGGTTGCCAAATTGTGACAGAAACGTCAAAGATTAATCCGTCTCAAGTGCATCATGAAGAAATCTTAGCGCTGTAACATTTACTGATTTTATGAATCTGGCAGTTTTAGGTATTAATGGTTTCACTTTGTAATGAGATAAGACTAGCTATTGTACATTATGCGCTGGCTACGAGTGGCTTGGTTCTGTAAGAGTGATATCTTTAACCCGACCAACTTTGATTCATTTCTCTGCTATGGTTGCTGAGAAGAGGGGAGACACTGTTGGCCTAATCTTTTCACCTCTGGTTACAGCTGGTACTTGTGTCCTTTGTTCAACTCCTTGGGTTTTGGAATCTTTGGCCTGACACATTATTCATTTCTCCATCTCTCATATTGTGTGATATGCAAGCGTCGGATGATTCAGCTCTTTTAGATCCTTTTTGCTGTTGAAATCTGGGTTTTATGTGGTCTGGCTTAAATGGTTGTCTGCCTTCTGTCCTAATGCCATTTACCCATTTTCTTTGATTCATATGTCTTCTTGTGGTGAGTGTGTTCAGTAGGTAAATTCTGCTTTTTACAGATTCAGGAACTTTCTCTTTCACCTGCTTCATGTTCATCTTTGTGAGCTTATGATCCATTCTATTGGGCTGTGACATTAGACTGACCGAGATTGAAGTAGGTAGTTGTTCTTTGCTGGCTTGCCTTGATAGATCTAGGCTGTGTATAAGAGGCACTGGTATGGATATGCACGGAAAAGATGGGTGTAACTCACTCAGGAATGAGGATAATCTGGAGTACAACCACTCTGGGAATTCTTCTGATTGGCAACAATGCAATCCATCCATAGGTTGTTCGGATTCTGGAAATCCTTCAGCCACCGTTAGCCAAGGAAATCAGATTGGTTCCACCCCATGCTCATCAATTTCCATGGCTGACCCTTTCAGTGCTGGTCTTTGGAACCTCTCCACAGAATCAACAAGCTTGGACTTGTGCAAAGATAAGTTGCAGGGGAGCAGCAATCAAATCACCGGGAATTCGATGTCGATCGGAGGAACTCTATTGCAAACTGGTTCTGGAGTTCTTCACCCAAGTCTATCACATTTCCCATCTGATTCAGCTTTCATCGAGAGGGCTGCAAGGTTTTCATGCTTCGATGGCAGTGATTTAGGAGGCTTGATGAATCCTTATAGCGCAGCTCAATCACAAAGTCCTCATTCTAGTGCTTCAAGAGAGAGCTCTGGAGCTCAGATTCAGAAGAACGAAATCAACATGATGGAAGCTGTCAGGGGTGCCTCATTGTCGACCACTGACCATGGATCGAAGGAAAAGGATAATTCACATGCAGCTGGGAATTCTTCTTCCGCACTGCCTGCCGCTATGAAAAGGAAAAGACCCAGTGAGGTAGTTCTTATCCCATTTCTCTCACATATTCGTTTGTCTCTTCTCCACCGATCACAAGTAGGCATCTTAAGGAACACTACATTGCAGGACATGGCATTAGATCAAGCAAAAGTGGCCTCACAGATATCTGGTGAAATGGATGATGACAATATGGAACTCGAAAAGAAAGCCGAGCAGAACAGTTCAACTGCTGCAACTTCCACGCCCAGAGGGAAGCAGGTCAAAGATGGCAATGAATCGTCGAAGGAAGATTTCATCCACATCAGAGCAAGGCGTGGCCAGGCAACAAACAGCCATAGCCTTGCAGAAAGAGTAAGATCCTGACTCCTATACAGATTTCTTGTTCACCAGTCTACGATTATTTCATCGCAACAAGTTTCGTTTGGTCGATCCATATTTATCTTAGGTGAGAAGGGAAAAGATTAACGAGCGAATGAAGCTTCTTCAAGATCTTGTTCCTGGTTGCAGCAAGGTAGCTTTCTTGAATTGTCTTCAGAATTCAACATATGAAGCCTGTTCTAAGAATTCTTGGTACTGCCAACATTTGAGTATAGGTCACGGGAAAGGCAATGATGCTTGACGAGATCATCAACTATGTTCAATCACTACAACAGCAGGTTGAGGTATGATTTATGATCTAAACCCGTTTTGTTATGCCTTGAGACATGAAACCTCTGCTGCAGAGTTGACGATTTATTTCATTCTTTCCATTGCCAGTTTCTGTCAATGAAGCTTGCAGCTATTAATCCGAGGCTGGATATCGACATCGAGGCTGTACTTTCGAAATATGTAAGTGGCAGCAGTCTTTGATCTGATGAAACTAGAAATTTTTTGTTGCTTCCACTGCAGAAGTGTTCATCATCTGCTTGTTTAATTAACAGATGAGTGGTGCTTATTATCATTGCATCAAAGCCACTCATTCATTTGGGTAATCCACTTTCATGTTCTTCCATATGACAGCTGCTTCAGACCTGCACCGGCCCCTCAGCTGCCATGGGTTCCTCATCAGGCATTGTTCGTCCTCCTCCATTACATCCATCTCAACAGGGTCTGGCTCAAGCTGGGTTATCAGTATCAGGCATGGTAAATCTGCCTGATCTATTTAGAAGGTCGATAAATGCTCAAATGACTGCATCACAGGGATATAAAGAACCAAAAATGCAGGTATACTCCCTTTTCTGATCATATTCTTGCAGCATCATGGACTGATTTCATAGACTTCTATTCTTTGTGATATCAGAATACAATAGTTTATCAGTTCATAATTTGTATAATGATACTTTGGAAACCCTACAATGAAAAAAATGAGTTCAATAAAAAGGAAAAAAAAAAGGACCTAAGAAAATGTAGAAGAAATTCAAGACACAATGCACAAACTCAGGTTGTATAATTAGTTCATCGATGAAAATGCTAACCAGTTGAATCATAATCATCCTTTCACTATGATAGCAAATGTGAATTTTACAGCTGATATTGGTGAAAAATGCGGCCCCGATTTTCTTTGCAGTTGAATTTGCAGCTGTATATTCCATTCAAATCAACTTTTGTTCAACTTGCTCAAGACTTCAGCTGAACTCAAAGAAAAAACCTTTCTTAATCATTTGTCTCTCTCTTGTTTTATGTGAAATAATCACTCATCTATAAAATGTTAACATCTCCTTAACTCTACCGCATTGTGATTTCTCTTATCACAAAGTCGGTTTTTACTTCTCTTGTTCAATCCAAGAAGGAACCCTATCTTCTTTTCAGAAACCTGTATGTTAGTTCCACATCAATGAAACAACCTTGTTGGATTCATCAGAAACCCAAGAATTTATGAACTTAATGTGCATCTCCTTGTCTGCCTATGTTGTCCCATCACATAATCATCAGTTACCGATAAATATTTCTAATTTATAGTTTCTAGTTCTCGGTGGCGCTTAGCTCTGCTTTTGTGTGCAGGTTCCTAATGCATGGGATGAAGAGCTCCACAATGTTATGCAAATGACATACAATGGCACTGTCAATCTCAATACTCACAGAGTTCAACGGTAAACCTCAACATGTGCATGCAGTGCCCGATCATGATTCTGCAGTTGTTGCTGACTGAACTGAGAGTTGCAAAGGCTCCACTTCGATGCAACAAAAACTTCACTATTGCCTTTGAACATCTTGTGCTTATTGGTTTTCGGGTTTGATCTTCTGCTAGAAAATTATGAAAGATTAAGTGGAAGACGCAGGCTGCACACTCATCTGGAAAACCATAATTCTCACTGAATAAATCTGAATCCTGAAGTGGTTTTGGTTGCCTGTCGTGGAAAGCAATTTGAGAGTTCCCTCTCCAAGCTTCATTTGCATTCTCAGCTGAATATGTTGTGCTAAGCAAATTAAATTTAAGAAATAGCATAATTATGTGGGCATGAAGTTTCTCTATCCACAATCAGAAGTGAAAGTTTGTTATTAGCAGACTGCAAAAGGAGCTACTTTGAGAATGTAAAGTACAAATGGTGAAGAAAAAAAAATACTAACAAGATAATATTAATCTAAAATTAAATTACATAGAAGAAGAAAAAATCCAGATGAAAATTAAAATTATAAAAGATTAAGTGGAAGATGCAGGCTGCACACTCTTCTGGAAAACCATAATTCTCACTGAATAAATCTGAATCCTGAATATGTTGTACTCTGCCAATTAAATTTAAGAAATAGCATAATTATGTGGGCATAAAGTTTGTCTATCCACAATCAGAAGTGAAAATTTGTAATCGGAACTGCATAAGCTTAGATTGATTATTAGCAGACTGCAAGAGAAGTTACTTCATAAAGTAAAGTACAAACATTGAAAATAATAATAATAATAACATCATAATACTAGTCCAAGATCAAACTGAATTTAAAAAAAAAGATAAAAGTGAAAAAATATATATTAAACTTCTCAAAAATATAAACACTTATAAGATTTCGAACTATTCTTAGGAGTCTTATAAATTTTACAAGATCTTGAATTATTATTAGACTTAAATCTTATAAATCTAAATACTTGAGACTTAACGGAGCTATATATATATATATATATATATATATATATATATATATATGTATATATATATATATATATACATATTATCTAGTTATAGATATATAGTAATAATTATATATATATATGTTATCTAAATATATAGTAATAAGAGACCCTTATATGTAAATCTCTATCTAATCACCTTATTTAAAAGATAAAAAAATAAGAATCTTAAAATCCTTCAAAAGATAATACCTTAAATCTTTAAAAAATACTTTTAGAGATAAGTGTCAGTTTGCTTTCAAGATCAGAGAGAGATATGATAAAGATATCTATGATATTATTTTTGCTCTTGATTTCTATGACCTTAATTATTCCTTAAAGCACTTTTTTCTAGATGAAATAATATTTAATTTCAATATATTTGGTTCTTGCATGATAAATTGAATTTATAGTTAATTTTAAGACATTTGATTATCAACCTATAAAATAATTAATTTGTTAATTTGATTGCAAATGTCCTTGATTAAACGTTTTGACCATATGAGTAGTAAGTGAAGAAATTCTGCTTCAACTTTAGAAAGAGAGACTAATTGTTATTTCTTACTATATCGTGAGATACAAACAAAACCATATAAAAAAACATAATGGATCTATGATTATCCAAATCATCTCCTAAATCAATATCTGCATAATTATATAATTTAAAATAAATGTCATTTTATAAAATAATCTCAAATCAAGAGTAGAAGTCCCATATTTTAAAGTTTTTTTTACTACAACAAAATGTGGCTTCCTTGGAGATTACATAAAATAACTTACAAGATCAATCCAAAATATAATCTTGTTTTATAATTGTTAAGTAGATAAGACTATCAGTATGAGCATGAAAGATCGAGAGTTAGAAAGAACCTTACTAGTATGACAATTTAGTTTTATATTTGCATCGAGTAGAAATCTTCTTCTTTAGTTAGTTCTAAACTTTTTAATAATTTTCTTTGTATCGTATATTTGAAAGATAAATATATATTTTTTTATATTCATAATCTCCAGACCAAGAAACATATTAAGCTCCCTTAAGACTTTCATTTCAATTTGGAAAGAAAGATCACTATGAAATTTTGAAATCTTGATTTTGCTATTATAGGTGATATTCATATCAACCACGTACAGAAGAACAATAACATGTAGGCTTTCTTACTTTTTAATGAATAAAATAAGATCCGAAAGAGAAGACAAAATAATTATAAAATATAATTATTAAATATTTTTTATAGCATATTCTAGGAGTTTGATTTTAACTCATAGAAGGCCTTCTTGAGCTTGTAAACAGAATTTAGTTTAAAATTAGAAATATATTCTAGTGATTATTTTATATAAATGTCCATGTTAATTTCACCACATAAGAAGGTATTATTCACATCAAGTTGTCAAACCTTTCATCTAAGATTAGCTGCTAGAGCAATCATCATCTTGATAAATATCATCTTAGCAACAAGATTAAAAGTTTTATAATAATCTTCTTTATATCATTTAGAAACATCTATTGTAATAAGTCTTGTTTTATAGTGATCTAAACTTCTAACTTATATTTAACCTTTGTAGACCTATTTATAAATAATTAGATCTATATTTGTAGACTTTGGCACAAGATCTTAAGTTTTATTTTTATGAAGAACCTTTATTTCTTATATCCTCGCATTCCTTGGAACATTTGGCTTCATCAGAACAAGTAAGCTCAAGACCATCAATTGATTCAACAAGAAAAACAACATATGTTTTTATTATCTCCATCTTTGCAATATATTAGTTTGATAATTATTATTTTTATATTTTCAATGTTAAATTTTTCTTTACATGGATATTATTACTCCCCCTATCACTTTGCTCCATCGTTGGTGATGAAGAAATAATAAGATAGATACAAATGAAGAAGAAAAAAAAATCAAAATCCATAAAAGCACTAGATAGCAAATAAAAGTCGTTTTGAACATATATCATTTTCACAATTATGATTGATAATTTCAAAGATAATTACTCATGGAGGATAATAAAAAATAATCAAACACAACATATTGAGATATCACATATTGATGTGTTTGTGGATCCATACATTTTAAAGCTTTCTTCCATTTATTATAACCATTGAGGATATGTTTCTTCATTTTAGCATTAAGTTTATTTCTTTTTTATGTTTGATATGTTAATATAGCATGAAAAACCAAATATTTAAAATATTTAACATTTTATTTCTCACTAAATATGAGTTTATATGGAGGCTTTAGATTAATTGGACTAAGAGGAGTTTGATTAATAAGCTGCACATGTCTTTTTTTTTTTTTACCATAAGACTTTAAATAAATTCTTTACATGAAATCAACATTTACAAGTCTTCACAAGATATCGAATTTTTTGTTTTGTCACACCATTTTATTATAGTATATTTACACAAGTGAGCTCCTTTTTCATGTTCACACTCTTTGCAAAAGGAAAAGAATCTATCATAAGTGAACTTTCTGTCATTATTAATATGTAACCTTTTAATTTTTCTTTTAAGGAAATTTTCAGTTGTTAATTTAAACTATTAAAATTTTAAAAAAACTTTTGATTTTTTCTTCACAAAGTAGATCCAAGTGAATCTTATAAAATCATCGATAAAGATAAGTATATAATGAGAACCCGAATAAGATGAAGTTTGACTAGAACCCATTAGATCACTGTGAATAAGTTCTAAGGAAAATTTACACACCGAAAGTGGCCTATTAAAGGGTTGTTTGTGTGCTTTATCATATTGATAATCTTCACAAACTTCATTACTACTAGAAGACCATTAAATAAATATTTTTGTGTCATAATTTTTAATTTAAGAAAAATTATGTGATCAAATCTAACATAGCAGATTGACACACCATCATTTGTACTTATCCAGTCAACATAAGAGGTGCTTACAAAATATATAATTCTTTGATCTTTTAACCAATATATACTATATTTGTATTCAATTCTTTTATTTTACGAAGAAACTTGACTTCATTAGAACTAAAATGAATATAATTTTCAACATCAACTATATTTACAACAAAAAAATATTTTTCTTTATACTTGTAATATAACACACATTCTTCGATGTAATATGATTATTATCTTTATATGAGATTATAACGATGCATTCTCCATTTGGTAAAGTTAGCTGCTATAATAATTGTATCATTACATATATATCGATAAAAATTGGTAAATTTAGTATTATCAGCCATGAGATAGATGATTATCTATTAACTATAGAGTCATATTTGAAGTTGATAAATATCATATCATTTATTATAGTAGTCTTAACCATAAAATATTTATCTCAATCTTCATTAGTAGCATTGGAATAATTTTTTATTTAAAATATTTTCTTTAACACTTGATCTTCTTTCTATTTATACTATTATTCGAAAGACTCTAACTTGCTATTAGCATCATCTTTATTTTATTATTATTATTATTTAATTGATAAAAAGAGCATCATTATCTCTTTCTAAAGAAGAGACTTGCTATTTGATGAGATAAGGATTCTTGAGAAGTAAAAGTTTTTTTAACTCTACTCAATATGGTTTTTGAATTCATCCTTGAATAGACATAATATAAGAAATATATTCTTTTTGAAGATCACAATTAATATAATGTTTTATTCATCCATCAAAAATAGGTTCATCTAGATCTAAGAGTGATATCTCTAAATATAAATTTTTAATCTTCAAAAAGTACTAAAAAATTTAGATCACCTTAGATAGTATTTACTAAATCAATCTCCAAATACTAAAATCGAGCCATATTCTTTTTGTTAAGCAATATATTAAGAGTGATCCAAATCTCTAAAATTGATTTAGAATCAATAATAAGAGATAGATCTCTCTAACACAAATTTTGCTTTCACATTTAATATTCTTCATCTCTTTATAGCACATCAATTTGTAGCATTTAGTGCTATTGTTGCATTGCCAATAACCATATTCGATAGATCTTCCTCTATGAGATACAACTCTAAATAAATCTTTCAAATCTTGCAATTAGGTTGATTGAGAAGTTCAATATCAAGCCCACCAACCTGATTATTGTAATCTATAGTTGAAAAAGATTTTTTTTTATCAAAGAGATATTGAAATATAAATTATCATCTTGTGTTCTGATAGTAAAGAAAAAAAAAAGATCACATGTAAGTATAATTCTTTTTCAAATATTTAGTAATAAAGTACTATTAGTCTAAAATCAAATCAAATAAAAAAAGAAGAAATGAAGATGAAAGTAAAAATTAAAAAAAATCATATTAAACTTTAAAAAAACCACTTACAAGATCTCCAACTTCTCCAAACTTGACTTGTATCTATATAATATTTGAGACTTTAAATAAATTTACATATATCATCTATTTATATAGATATAAAAAAACAATTTAAACCAAGAGGCTTTTATCTCTAAAATCCTTAATCAATTTATTTAAAAGATAAAAGATAAAAATATTTTAAAAAAATTTAAAAATAATACTTTAAATATCAAAACAGACTGTCATTCACCCCCACCCTGACCCCTTCCCCATCCCTTTTCTCTTGACAAGCTGCAGTTTCATCCTTCCTTGGTTTTCTTGGGTTATTTGAGCTGCAGTTTCCTATATGTCATCAAATGAGTCATTCACTGATGTTGTCTTTTCCCCTTAAAATGGTGAAATCTCTTTTGTTTTATGTATGGTTTGTGTAGGTCTAATACGAGCAATTCAACGAAGAAGAAGACAGAAAGTGAAAAAAACCATGTAACTGATGCACAGCTTCAAGTTTGCAGCCTTACGTTTGGTTTGTATAGTTCTGATACAAGCAATTCTAATTGACCGTATTTATAGCTCAGTCGAGTACATTGTTCAGATACCTCAGTATGTTCTCAGCCATCTTCTTGGTGCTGCCACTCCCTTTATGAACAGCAGTCACTAGTGCAGCGCGCACCATCCGGTCTTTGGCGATCTCTCCTACAATACTATCTCCACCACTCGCCAAGAATCTCTCGATCACCAAGAAACACTTCTGCCGCACACCTTCCTCCCTGTGCTCGCGCAGGGCCCCCAGCACAAAGCTCAGTGCATCACCCTCACCCAGCACCCGCACACTCTCCTCCACATCCACTATCTCATCCAACAGTGTGCTAATGGCCGACAGTGCCGCCTCCACCACCTCTGGGTTTTTCTGTTCCAGGCAGCCCAACAGCCGTTCCACAGCTCCGGACTCCAGTAGACAGAAGGTGGTGGAGGAGGAGCAGGCACCCTTGTGCACCGGACATAGCTGAACCCTCTGTGATTTCTTTGCCTCCTGTGAACTCGAGCTGAAGCTTTTGGACAAGAACCTCCTCCTGCTGGGGATCGGCACCTCTGGTGGCCTTGAGAGATGAACAGACTGGGAAGAGAGGTTCTCAAGTGCCGCTGCTGCTAGCCTCTGCACTTCATTGCTCCCGGCTGTCCTAACCAGCAACTCTGTGAACACTGATGTCAAGTTCTGTCCTCGAGCCATTTGAAGGATCTCCTGGTCAAAAAGAGTGGCTGTAAACCTCACCAGCACGCCCACTAAACCCTCTAGGTAGCACCTCGTGTACCTCGTTGTTCTGGTTTCACCTCTCAGGATCCCCTGCATTCTGCTTATAATTGCAGGCACTGTGCCTTGATGGAGCAGAGACAGGTTGAGTGTCAAATTCTTGTGCGGCAGCTTCGCAATTAGATTTACTGACATTGCGTGCTTCTTTGTGATTTGATCGATGACGTAGCTCTTGATTAGGCCCTCCGGCTGGCCTTGGGTCTTGCAGAGACCTTCTGCTATTGAGTGGCCAATGTGAGATGACAGTGCTGTGAGTAACTTCGCTGCAGCAACGACGAGCACTTCCACTGGGGAATTTAGCTGTTCGATGAGCGTGTAGCTAACTTCAGTCTCTTTGATCACTGACACCACTGTGGCAATATGTCTCGGGATTTTGGCCATGTAGAGCAAGATATTGATAAGGTTGATGTTGAGCTTATCTGATTTGGAACATTTCAGCATGTGGGCAATGTTGTAGATGGAGTAATGTGAGGTAATGGTGTGGCCATGCTTATCGACTTGGATCGTTTCTAGGTCAGTTGTAGATTTGGCTATATTTGCAAGGATTGTTGCAGCTTGTTCCTTGAAGTCTATGTATGTGTTGTAGATTCCACAAGTGAACATCTCTTCTATCAGGATAGGGATGATGCCATCATTTACAAGCATTTGGTTGTTCAGGGGGTGGGATGAGATCTGGACCAGCGCTCCGAATGCTGCTCTCTGTGTAATAATGGTACGTGTGGTGGTGACCATCTTTATTAAGACCTTGGAGGCCTTCTCTGCGACATAGGTTTTCATGTCATGTTCAAGAATTAGCTCACTGAGGTAACTTGCCATCTCTATCTGCACCTCTTCTGTGCCTGCATCAATATGATGATTAAAGATAGGGATCAGAATTCATGTAAAAGGATAGAATTAGATTCTCAAGAATTGCTTAGATATTTACTGTTAGTTGATTAATCCAGTTTAAATTGACAAGACCTTTGTCATCAAGCCCTTGATGAATGGAGACTTGCAATTTATGATTAGCTGAGCTTGAGTTTCCAGATACATAGCCTATATGCTGATTATTTAGAATGCACAAATTATGTTTAGCTTTAAGTCAGCTAAAAAAGTTTATGATCTGTATATCGATACAGGAAAGTTTGTGAACTATAGAATTACAGATGACAAAAGACAGAGTTCATGTGATCTTCAAACTTGTAAATCCTGAGAAAATAAATCTAATAAAAATAAAGTATCAAATACATGTGGTGGAATTGGAACTTTAAAACTTTTTAGAAGTGTGCATCCTAATAGAAGTTAAGATTTCCTTGATAAACAGTTAAGATTTCCCCAACTATATGAGGAAATCTCGTAGATCTGTTAAGAAAATCTTCATCCTAACGTGTATAAATAGCCATTACATTCAACAAGTTAACGTGTGCTTTTCGTCTTTACCTTGTATTTTTTCATGGTATCAGAGCTCCTTGCCTAGAGCAAACTTCTCACTGATCTCCTCTTTCCCCCTGCTTCCTCTGTTTCCACGGGCGAAAGCTTCCCCTCTGTTGCCGTCAGTAGATTCCCGTTCCCTCCCCCTTTTGCCGACATCGAATCTTCTCCTTCCCTTTCTGAGACGACGACGGCCGTCCTGCAGTCGTCGCTTTCTTCCCCTCCACTGCCGTTAGTAGATTTCCGTTCCCTCCCCTTGTTGCCGACAACGAATCTTCCCCTTCTCTTTCTGAGACGACGACGGCCATCCTACAGTCATCGTTTTCCGACCAGTGGATCTCCGCCCTGGCGCTCTTCGCCGCCTCCTCTTAGGTCGCAACCGCAGACCCTCTTCTCCCCGGTGACTGCGGCGCATCCTTGGTGCACGGCGACAGCTTCTTCCTCTCCGCCCCCTGCCGCTCTGTCACGGACAAAATTGTAAATGGCTTGTTCGGTGTAATGCTTATGCATGTCCGTATCCCTTTTGATGGGTTGTCACTTGTAAAGCTTATAAAGGGCTTGCCAAAGGCAAAATGCCCAATTTGAGCGAGTTTGTAAGCCATTGTAGGCTTGTACATAAAGCTTGCGTCGAGTGCATACTTGTACTAGAATTCGGTCTGTAGTGGACCAATTTTATGCCTTTGTTGTGCAACCGTTCTGAGCTTGAAATATCCATGGTTGGAATGTGCATCGGCTATAAAGTGTTTGCTAAAAGAATGGCTTGCGGATCCCGTGTGAAGCGCTTTCTCTGTCCCGTCTTCTCTTTCGTTGGTCCTAAGGGATTGTAGGAGATTTCGGGGAGGCAGACCTTTGCGGTGATACGCATTGGTGCCGCACGGCTTAGGCAAAACCAGCTAAGTCCGTGACAAAGGTATCGACAAAGCCCACTTACAAACACTTAGTACAACAAGCTAAGGACCTAAGAATTGCGAGCGCAAGCTAAGAAAATTCGAGATGGCCGAGGTCGGCGGCCGAGTTCGAGCGATGGCTCGACGTTAACACCCAACCTTGATGGTGCTCGAGGCAAGCGGAGTGCTTGGCAAAGGATGAGGCCGAGCAAGGTGGAGTGGGTTGTTCAACGATCGAAAGAGTTGTAAACTCAAGGAATTCGATACTCATGCATGGCCTTGCAAGCGGACGATGGATTGTTCGCGGCCATCCCAAGCGGCCGAAGGTCGGCGCCATGGAGCATTAAAACTTTCTCTTGGCATGTGCAGGATACTTTCGTAAGAGGTGAAGTGTGCAAAGTTCAGATTTTGCTAGACCCGAGGGGTGCAAGTGAGTGTATTGGTAAAGTGTCACAATCTAGCAAGTGCGCATTTGCAAAGCGCAATGGGCATAGTTTGTTCAAAGCAGAGGCGAAGTAGTCCAAGAGTTTCAAAGGAAGGATGCGAAAGAGCGAAAGTTGCTCCAACGGGACGAGATACCTGGAGGGATAAGTCCCGTTCTACAGAGGTAGAATCATGTGCAATGAACCGCATTAGTTGAGTACCTCAAGACGAAACTCGATGGATCGAGTGAGCGGTAAGGAGTCATTGCATGATCTCGCAAGTGGTGATGCGTTGGTGGACGCATAGCGAGATCAAGTTGGGGAGCAACCCAGGCAACATAAAGCGAAGGCACACTTGGAGCCAATAGCGAGATCGGACTCAACAGAGGGCTAACCCGTGGAATGGTTGGCGTGAGGGCCATCATTAAAGCAATGCAAATCGAGAAGCGGAACAATTTGGGGGTAACTTGTTGATGTACCCAAACCGCATGAAGGGAGTTGGCAAAGAAGATAGAAACGTGGAGCGGGCGTGGAGCTTTCCTTAGGCGAAGTCAGGACATGGACTCTTGCAGAGACAAGAGTAGGATCATGTCGTTCCTTGAGTTCTCTATTCTGATGGAGCAGACTCATCTTGTATGGTGCCAAAGACGAAGGGAACTTCGGGGCATATGCACCTCATCTCGGTGAAGCATTTGACGGAGGAACTAAGGCGATACAACTTGCAGTGGCGAAGTTGGTGTTAGAAGGCCTTGGCACGGGGCAAGAGGATGCAGAGGCAAATACTCTTGAAGAATATGCCATAGTGATGCTATTCGAGTTGCCATGAGGAAAGCGGTGCGCAGTGGAGATTGTCTTTGGTAGGCGAGTCCCGTGATCCGCATAAATGTGCACCTATTTCAAAAGTCGTGGGACTTCGAGGAGCTGCTAGCGATGGATCGTCCTAGAGCTAGCCTTCGTCCGAGTGTGACCCGAGAGTGGGTGGACGAAGGCCGATTGTCACGTGGCGAACAGAATCGAAGATGGCGAAGGCCTGCGATGTGTTGGCGAGTCCACACATGGAGATATCGCGAGCTCGAGTTCATACCACGAGGATCAAAATGCAGGGAGATGTCACCAGGCGGCGACATGATGCAGCAGATCGTGGTGGAAAAGTTCGTGGCAAGTCGACACACACAGTAAGTCCCATGGGGACTAGATGATCGGGGCGCGATCGGGAGCTCCATTTCGATGAACAACACGACGGCAAGAAGAGCTATGGATTCAAGCGGTGAATGCCATGGTACCACGCAGGTGGGTCTTCCGTGCGTGCATCGAATGTTGCATTGAATGGAAGCCTTGACATCGCTTATGGGGTGTGCACTATCGAGGAAGAAGTTCGGATGTAAGTACCAGGGAGTCCCACAGGGGACTGGATCATACAGAGGTATGATCGAGCTGGCGAAGAGTGGAACTACTTGAGCTCACATTCGCTAAGGGAGCCCGGCAAGTCGAGGACAAGGCCGAGTGCGAACATTGCAACCAATGAAGCTAAGGAGAATGCAAAATGGTGCAAGTCCTGCAACATGAGTGGCGGTGGCCATACATGGGAGTTGTAGTCTGTCTTTCCAGCGACTAAGTGGAACGCCAGAGAACACATAGGTGTCGGGCGGTGGTCGAAATATGGCGAGGAAGCAATGACGAGTCCAAGAGGGACTCACTACCCAAGATCAATCATCTGTTAGATTGAAGGTGAACTCAGAGGAGTGTCACAATGTCCGCAGAGGCAGATCTACCGATCACGAAGAAGGGATGCAGATGCGAGACAACGGATAGTAGTGCCATGGGCGTCGTAATGCCATGCCATGGTACCGCCGAGGCGGGACTTCCGGAGTCATCAATCCCTTGCTCTCTTAGAGGGAGAGCACTTGGTCGTGATATGGGCCGTGGAGGAGGAAAATGCTTTGCAAACTCCATGTACCAAGACAAGGTCAAGGCGGCGAAGCCGAGAGAACTTCGTAAGACCAGTGTCAACAGACTTTCCATCAAGATAGTGTGAGTGAAGGATTTCGGTCGATGCAAGAGTGCATGACCAAGGATCGAAGCGAGGCAAGACGCGCGTCTTGTACCTTTGCTACTCAAAGGAGTCGACGACAGAAATGATGGAGAAGGCGGCACAATCCCAAAGGCGACCAAATCTATCGGAGACTTACTCCAAGTTGGAGTGATAACTTCTTGCATTCCAGAAGTTCAAGGGCAATGAGAAGGCGAATCATAGTAGCTGACTCAGTGCAAGGATTGCAAACACTTCAAGTGTTTCGGAAGTGTGAGCTAAGAGCAGGTGAAGTCTAGTAACCAGCTTGATGTACGAAGTATGACCTCGAGGAGGCGGGCGAAGTCAAGTAACCTTTGCCTTCTCAACTCTCAAGAGAATGGGCGAAATCGAGTACCCCAGCTCTCTTAGTTATCTGGCAGAGGAGCTCTGCACAAATTCAAGACCCTTCAAGAGACTAATGGAAGATAACGGTTGTCAAGCCCTCACCAACGGTGATCGGTGCTACGAGTAGATCGTCCGCTTCATTTCCCAATTGAATGCCAATCGAAAGCGGAAGTGATGCGAGCCTACTTGGGCAAGACAACTAAGTGGAAGAAGATTCGATGGGCAAATTTTGCGAAGGAAGGACCAGAAAACTTTAAAGGTTACGAGGCGATGCTCGTTAAAGCTCCAACAAGCATCTATCCGATTCAAGAGACAAGAAGAATTTGAGATCGGCGTATATCAAAGATGGTCTTTTTCCTTCATCGATGAATCCACAAGACTCAAAGTGAGGATCAAAGACAACTTCGCCGACCCCACACCAGAGTCAGAGTTATTGGCGAGTTGAAGCAGCATGGCGGATTAAAGTTCGACGACTCAACAACAACAAGTGGAGAGCAATTGGGAGCCAATAGGCGCATCGCAGCAGGAGCAGAAGATCGAAGATCCAACAAAGAAAAGAAGTTGCAGCGTCAGCAAAGGCTTCGACGAGGACGTCAAAGGAATAAGTGGGGGAGAATGTCACGGACAAAATTGTAAATGGCTTGTTCGGTGTAATGCTTATGCATGTCCATGTCCCTTTTGGTGGGTTGTCACTTGTAAAGCTTGTAAAGGGCTTGCCAAAGGCAAAATGCCCCATTTGAGCGAGTTTGTAAGCCATTGTAGGCTTGTACATAAAGCTTGCGTCGAGTGCATACTTGTACTAGAATTCGGTCTGTAGTGAACCAATTTTATGCCTTTGTTGTGCAACCGTTCTGAGCTTGAAATATCCATGGTTGGAATGTGCATCGGCTATAAAGTGTTTGCTAAAAGAGTGGCTTGCGGATCCCATGTGAAGCGCTTTCTCTGTCCCGTCTTCTCTTTCGTTGGTCCTAAGGGATTGTAGGAGATTTCGGGGAGGCAGACCTTTGCGGTGATACGCATTGGTGCCGCACGGCTTAGGCAAAACCAGCTAAGTCTGTGACAGCTCGTCCCTTGCAAACGCAGAAGAACGAAGCCTCTCACCCGCAAACCATTTTCATCACATCGGTCCATGATCGGCATCCTTAACAGGAGCGCCATCTTACAGGGGCATGATAAAAGTTAAGATTTTCCTTGATAAACAATTAAGATTTTCACAACTACATAAAAAAATCTTAACTGTTTATAAAAAATAATCTTAATTTCTACCACATCTAAGATAGAAATTATTAGCTACAAGCAATTGGGTAAACTGTGCGGTCCTTTCTTGAGAAGGACTAAAGGGAAACAAACCCCAGCAATGTAAGACCTATTGATTGGATATATCTCTAAGGTCTTTCATGATCCTTGTAATTTACCTATTTGTCAAACACTAAAACCTTAATTCTGTTTATGTTAATTAGCTAAAAATGTTAAACTTGGATCTTTCTTCATATTCTGTTGATATTGTATGGATTTGCTTTCACAAGTCAACTATGGCACAATACTTTCTTAGATTTCTGTGCAACAAAAAACACATGGATGCTTAGGTGCATCTGTCCAGGAACAGAAGAGCAGATAACTGATGTGATTGGCAATAAAGTGGAGTTATGTGATTTACCTGAAATGAGATGGTCCAGTAGGGGTTCCAAGTATCCATACTCTGCCATGGATTTGATGTTCCTTGGATACTTCTCCAAGTTCTTGAGAATTTTTTCTGCTTTCTCCGCAGCCAAAGAACCAGCGGACTCGTTATACTTCATGGTAATGAGCGTCAGGATGCAACCAGCAGTATATCCAATATTTTCCATTAAAGTTTCAGTTTCTGAAAGTTCCAACAAGAATGCTATTGATTCATGCCTTACTGAAGCATTATTGCTTGATAGCATCTCAGTTGTTCTTTCAAGGGCGTTGGTATTTGCAACTATAACCTGCAAACAATCCTTCACAGACTCAGATCTATCTCCATTCCAAAGCATTATCTGCTTAATTATTTTGTATATTTTACTTTTCAAATCTCACTGATTTGTTTTTTTTTTTCTGGATACCTTTAAAATATCTATTAAGAGACACATCAAAAGAAAGTTTTGACATGTCCTCCCTCTTCACAGGTAGGAATTTATTAACAATTTTCTTAGGACCTATTGCATTGGAAGGATGGCTAGAGATGGTATATATGTAGTTATATCATAGGTATTACATTCTTCATGTCCTTCCATGTTCAACTTGGTTTTTCAAATTGATGCTTGTGACCTAGTAGTGACTTGAAGGAGATTTATTGGCATCTGAGACTGATTCCTTAGATAAGACAAGAAAAACTTCACTATGGAAGAGTGTAAACCACAGTAGTAGAGCTTAATGTAATTACTACAAAATCTTTATATTCATCATGTAATTAGATGAATCTAGCATGACCAAGTGTAATGCTTCTTCTTTGAGTGGTAGTTGACTTTTAGCACATTCATGTCATTACTTTCATGGACCTGAAATTATTATTTGTATATGTTTTTCTTTAGAAGCTGTATAAGAAGTAATTTGAAATTAGCCTCTTGTTTCTGTTGGTCTTTTAGATTATTTTAAAAGATGTGCAATTTAGCTTGAAATTGTCCTCTACGTACAGAAGCTTGTAGATTTACTATAGTGGTTATTGATGTAATTCTGCGCTAAGCTTATTGGAGTAACACCAGCATGATTTTTTGAACAGGACTAAGTGTAACATGTAACCCTGGGAAATTAACTCGTACCTTTCCCTCTTCGTCCTCCACAAGTAAGCGTAGAAGTTTCAAAGCTTCAGTCCACACCATCATGTTTTTATGTTCTAGAAAACTTGTGAGTAGCTTTGTAATTCCTAGGTTGTGCATCTCCCCCCTGTTATATCTTCTTTTTTGGCTCAAGATGTTTAGGTCTCTTATCGCATCCAGTACCATGGCCTCTGATTTGTCTAACAATAGAACATTATGAGCAACCTTGATTCTCTTCACTTCATTTCTTCTTTTCCATTCAGCTATTATGGTCCTTAATGCTATATTGCTATTTAAAACTCTGCTTTGCAGTTTAATACCTGTTGCTGGACAAGTGATTGTCTCTGAAACATTTTTAAACCTCCCAAACCACTCGGCTATCGCCTTTCTTTCAAATGTTATGCCACTTTCAATTGTGACAGGATCATCCATGATTCTCTTTGTTATTGGGCAAAAGAAGGTATCATATAGTGGCTCACTATATTCTGCTATTTGTGACAGTGTCTCAATCGATCCGCTAGCGTATTTCCATGCATCATAATCTATGCCTTCAAGAAAATCTCCCAGACGTGGCATATACCCACTCCATGTACTGTGTAATTTATTCTTCTCATCAGAACTTGGAACTAGGTCTGCATCTTTTCTCTTCACCAATTGTTCTACAGATGAATTTTCTAACTTGCGTTCTTCTGTAATGCAGTTTCCAGTTCCATTTATGTGGAAACAAACATTTTTCATCTCTCTTGAAAGTGATTGAACTGCGATTTCAGCATACTTCTTATTCTGAAAAGTAGACAATGGTATGGTGCTAAGATCCTGCCCGAGCTTTCTTATAACTTCTTCCAGCTCTTCAGTGATGAATTTAAGATCATCATCCCTAATCGACTTAGCTCCAGTGCTGCATTTTACTACAAGATTATTTGCAAGCTTGACTTTAGCAGATAAAGATTGTAGAATTTGGAAGGCACTCGGAGATCCATTTTCGATTGTCTGAAACTCCATAATTACAGGAGAAATACGATGAAGATAGCATCCCAATTCCATGAAAGTTTGATGTTCAATCTCCACAGAAGCTACTGATGACATGATCTCTGAAATAGCTGCTAGTAGAGACTCTACCACAACAACCTTCTGGTCTTTGACCTTTTTCATATTTAAAATTGAGAGCCAGAGGGATTATTAATGCGAAGGAGATAATGGTTAAGTAGTTCAGATTCTAAGATGCACTGACGGGTAAAAAGAATTAAACAGCCATGGTCAAAAAAATGTTATTTCAAATCAGTAACTGCATTCATCTTTTGACAATCTATCAAAACAGGAAGGTCTGATGAATCAAACTGGGTTATTTTCTGGCGGGAGAAGTTTAAATTAAATTAAAGCTCTATCCAAAAAGAATATGTTTGCCTGTTCCAATGTTATGATGGAGGCAGCCGCGGAAGTTAAGTTCACTATCAGCAACTATGTAGTTGTAGTTTCTCATTATGCTGAAAGGTTTTGTGACCAAAGCATGGGTGAACTGAAGCTTATAAATGTTGTCCCTCAAAGGGGTAAAGAAAATAAAGGGAAAGATAAACAAATCAGAGTTGATTCCTGGATTTCCATTGCATAAAGTTATTTTGAAGGCTATCTTAATTATTTTTCATTCTATTCTCATCTTTTCTGCAGCCTTGTTAATGTTTTGGTTCTTCTTCTATTTTTATCATATCCTGATCTTGTCAGAGGGTCTAAACTTCTTAATTAGTTTTGGCATAAACAGAAACAAGGTGAGTTTCAATCTTTTCTTTCTGAGAAAAAAAAAATATATAGCAACATATGATGATAATTTTAGTTAGATCACCAGCTAAACTATTGTTGGATCGCTAACGTCTACAAATAATGCACGCAGAGGGAGATAGAAAGTGCTTACAGACATCCAACTGAAACTCTACTGCAAGTCTGCCCTTCTGCAGTTTTGCTTCATAAAGACAGAACAAACCGTCATCTTCCCCACCACTGGTTTTTAATCCATCCTAAGTGTTTCAGAAGAGAAGTCTATGTTGAATAGGTCAAAGGTTTTGTGTGGCTTGCTTTCTTGATGTTTTACATATGTTTGGTACGGGTAACATCATTTATTACCGTATGTTAGGTGCAGCTAACTCTGTCAAACTTGCCTCAACCATTTATATGTAATCTTTCTAAGAGTGAAAAGATGTAGATTCCAAGAATGCAACACTGCAATACTTTAGGAGAAGATGAGATACATAAACTGCACATGCATGTCCTTATCAAGCATAGTTTCCATTACAATATATTAAATTGCTGAAATTGATAATGAAATTACTTTGAATTAGATCTTTGCTTATTTACATTTAGTTGTAGAATAGCCAAATTACTACCAGATTTACATGCACAAACATGATAAAGTTGGCTGCCACTTTTCCTAAACATTTAGATATCAAGATCAGCTGGCTTTTCATGTATGGGTGAAATAGAAGAGGTAGAGCAAGGATTCAAACTCATGACATTCTCTTTGTGATGTCATGATAAAACTATTAAGTTGGACTACCACTGTTCATAAAAGCTTTGTTAATGAAAAAGGACTCGACTTATAATTGCACTCTAATGTTGTGTATGTAATTACAGTTCAAATTAGTAGATGAATTCTTGTTGCTGTAGAATACAGCCTATATTTGAAATCCATAATTCGATGTAAGCACTTGAAAACATGTTGGGACTTCATCACTTTGCTGTTGCTGTAGTAGTTGAAAGCATCCTCTGCTTCCCGCATGACTATGTTAGTGGGAACTGGAGGTCTTACAATTTGCAACCAAGCTAACATCCTGCACCGATCTGTGATCGTTGATTAAAGGATGTTACAAGTTTTTGGCTCTTTTGATCATAGAAGCATGCAAAATCAAATCAATAGATTATTAAATGGTTGTGTTTTCTTGTTTACAGGTGCTCACTCACCTGCTCCACAAGTGATGCCATCCCATGGAGCTGGACTGTGACATTGGATAAATCCAAATTGAAGAACAGGTCAGCATAACCCAACAATATTTCTTTTCTCTCTCTAACGTGGCTACGAGAATGAGATGTTAGGTAAGCTGGAAGTTGACTTGTTATAAATGACAATAGCAGAAAGTTACAAATATATACAGAAACCACTAGAAGTGATTGCAAATATCTATTATCATAAACTTAAATCACAAACATAGAATTTTCTCTGAAAATATCAGCATTCTAGATCTCATTTATCATCAGGATGTGGTCATCGGTGAGGTTTTATGTGGATATTTACAGCCTTGAGTGATCCGGTAATCAAACCTTGTTGGATTGAGATATTCCAGGGAGTCGAAGAGAACAGTAGGTCGGCAGAACTCAAGTTATTAGTGCTTCCGAGTGAGGATCCGGTTGCTGGCTTGCAGCAGTTGATCGACAAACCATAGAGGGAATGATGGCCCATAAAATATTGGTAAAATGCTTGTTGTATGACCTTTATATGTTTAACATCAAAACAACCTGTTCAAACATGCTTTACACAGAGATTATTAGATGTCGAGACAATTATAGGAAACTATCAGATGCACAGCCATGCAGAAAAGAACGTGCAAGAACAGCATTTATCATGTTTTTGTACACATTAAAAAAGCATCTGAATTTTGTCTGTGTTTTCTTAGCCAACATTAAATCTAGACTTTTGGGATGCTCAGTTGTTGTAATGGCTAGTTGTCGTTGGCCATCATGTTCACTCACGAAAAGTGACATATATTAGGTTTGGAAGATGCATCCCTGCTATTGCAGGAATCATGCTGTCAGTCTGAAACATTGATGTATATGTGCTTTGACTGTACTCAGTCAAAACCATGAAACCAGGCACGCCGATTGTTTGGCCGTCGGTTTCTTCAGCCTCAAGTTACCTTCGTCTCATGGACTGTGCTATCTAACCAAAGAATTTATAGAAGCAGCCAAAACACGCATGATATCTTAGTCGGAAGGTGGTAGGCTGGGTGGGTTTGCAAGCTATCAAGTCACCGTCATGCGATGAGGAAGCTGACTTGCGTGTCTGAATTGTTTCTGTTATTACTCTCTCTCTCTCTCTCTCTCTCTCTGCTACAGGAGAGAAATGGCCATGGATGTATATCTGTATATCCATGGCCAAGAATTGATCCATAATATTTTTAGATTTATGGAACCTTATAGAATAAAGAATTTAGATATGAAAAAATAGTTATGGGAATGAAAGAAATTTTTGAAAATTGGAGTTTGGTTGATTTATGGATATCTCATTTACCATAATAATGTAAGAAGATATTTGATTTATGGATATCTCATTTACCGTAATGATGGAACAAGGTATTTTGAATGGTAAAAATTTCTCGCTAGTAGATTGAGAAAAGAAAATTTATATAAGAAAGTATACCGAGGGATTTGGATGGGGTTTGTTGAGTATAATCAGAGAGAGATAGGAAATATTTATATGAAGGAATGTACAAATGAAGTTGAAGTTAAAGGAATTTGTCTATCAGAATTTTATTTTTCTTGGTGGATATAGATAATGAGTTTTGAATCACCCAAGTCTAGTCTTCATTATTTTTCTGAATTTGTATTTTATTATGTATTTTAAGATGGGTGATTTATAAAAAATATAGTTATAATATATTTACATTATGTTAGAGTATTTTCAAGAAAATACTATGATGTAGTATAAAAATATTATAATTTTTCTGGTATTACTAAAAATATATTATAATAAAATGTAAAAAAAATACTAGATCGGTTTATCCTATAGATCGATTGATAGGAAAATGGAGGAAAAGAAAGAGAAAAGGGGTATGTGGTTGGCTATCAAGTTCGGATTATTTCAGGTATTAGATTAAAAAAAAGTGTTGTTAGGAAATTTTAAAAATGAGAAACACTTCCCCCAAAAAATTAGAAAATAAAGTTTTTTTAAAAAAAATTCACTATTTTAAAACTATTCTTTTGTTACATAAGCATAAGCATCTCATTGGCAATTTAGGATTTGATTGAACTTTCTATACTCTAATTGCAATTGATTGACTTACAAATAGTAATTCGCATGGTAACATAATAATTAGAACTACATAAGTTGAAGATTTCATTGGCCATAGCTGATTCAATCTTTCTCGTTCTCCTTAAAAGGGACACAAATTCTACAATGGCCCCTTTTGTGGATGATCTTATAAAGCTCTTAATAGATTGTCGAGCTCCATGTGGTCTTGCTTCTAAAAGCAACTGTTTTTCTATTTCTTGTCAGTCTGTGAAGCTTTCCATGATTTGAGAAGCAAAAACACAAACGCACAACAGAAACAAACAAAGCATTTTTCTCGTCCGTCTTTTACATCGTCACTAGCTTGGATAGCTCACCCACGAGCTTCTCGAGGTCCTCGTACGAGCTGCCACCTTCTGTGGACGCTTGCATCGTTCTCGTCCCCATCGCCTTCGCCCTCTCCCTCCTCTCCCTTCCCGGCTCGCCCACAGACTCGGCCACGGCCCGTGCCAGCTCGTCTGGGTCCGGCACCGAGCTGGGACCGCCCTCGCACACCCGCACCCCGACCCCGGCTTCCACCACCAGCTGCGCGTTCGTGAACTGGTCCGCCCCCATCGGCCACGCCAGCAGCGCCACCCCCGCCGCTGCCGCTTCCATCACCGAGTTCCACCCGCAGTGGGTCACGAATGACCCCACCGCCGGGTGGCCCAGGATCGCAACCTGCGGCGCCCACCCCCGGATAACTAGCCCCCGGCCCGCCGCCCGCTCCTCGAACACCTCTGGCACCGCCGTGCCGGCCCTTGCTGCCCACACGAACCTAGCGCCGCTCCTCTCCAGTCCCGCCGCCAGAGCCGCCGCCGCAGGCGGCGACAGCATCGCCTGGGTCCCGAAGGCGACGTAAACCACGGACCCCTCCTCGCAGCCGTCCAGCCACGCAGCCACCTTGTCCGCCGGGACCGATACCGGACCTCCGCGCTCGGCGGCGGAGGCAGTGCCGCCGGACGGCGCCAGGGGCCCCACCGCCCAGACCCGCGGGTTGCCATGGTCTTCGTTGCGCAGATGATCCAAGTACGTCCCCTCGAGGTCGGAGAAGGTGTTGACGACCAGCCCCCAGCTCCCGAGGTTGGCCAGCATCCCCTCTCTGATGAACTCGGAGACAGGGTCGCCCCGTTTGTAACTTCTCCAGAGGGTGGAGAGCTCGCACCAGCGATAAACGGGCGACCCTGGAACGGAAGGAAAGGCGACGAGCTCGTTGGGGTCGTCAACGTCGGACCTTTGTGGCATCCGGCGCCACAGGGAGTTCATGACGGCAAGGGCGAAGGCGCCGGAGGGGCTGAAGACGAGGCGGGGAACTCCCAGCTCGGCTGCAAGTCGAGCAGTCCAACCGACAAAAAAGTCGGAGAGGACGGCGTCGGGGGGATCGGGGCGGGCGCGGGCCCACCGGAGGATGGGGCCGTGGAGGCCACCGAGGGCGCGGTGGAGGAGGCCGAACTGGGGCCAGGAGAGGGACATAGTATTCTCGAGCCCCTGGGGGAGGGAGGAGTTGTCTGGGAAGGGAAGGACGAGGGGAGAGACGGCGGGAGAGCGGGAGAGGAGCGGGGAGAGGAGGGGCAGGTTGCCCTGGGTGACAGCGACAGTGACGACGAGGCGGAAACGGTCAGAGAGGAGGCTGGCGAGGTCGAGGAGGGGGAGCATGTGGCCTTGCGCCGGGTACGGGATCACCAGGATGTGGGCGCGCCTCTGCCTCTCCGCCATGGCCTTCCTATTCCCCGCCCCGGGTCTTCTCTCTCCGCTCGTCATCTCGCCTTTTGAAGGACACGACCGTGTAAGAAGTCTTCTCCCTTAACATTGAACGCATAATCTACCCGTCTGGTGATTCTAAGATCGTGGTGACCCACCAATGAGCTCCCGTTGACCGTGAGCAAATTTAGGTGGGCGATCATCAACAGCATCGATCTTAGTGTATCACCATATTCAACGATGTCAAACTCCTAACTAACACTAAATTGATTTATCTAATCTTCCTTGTCCAATCTGTCTCTAGCTCTTAATCAGATGACAAATAATACAGGAGTGGGTGGCATAAAAAATAAAATTAGAAAAGGAAAACTGATGAACATATTTATTCTTGTGACTTACCAAATCATCAGTGTGTTTAACAACGGAGTGCCGACTGCACCTAATCGATACGGGCCGACAAGCCGTGCAAGTTTAAAAAGATGACATTAATGGGTCCGATCGAATCAGACAAAGTAATCATATTTTTTAATATTTATAATTTTAAGAATATACTCGAAGAACCAAAATTAATTCTTTGCATGAAGTCGACATAGATAAGAACATCACATTCACTATCCAACCAAATAAAATCGGAAGAAATCGACCAAACCCAAGTCTGATCCGAGTCGACCTGTTTAGACGACTTCGTGCCGCAACCGACTCGGGCTATAAAAGAAAGCGGCCGGGACGGAGGAAACGGACGTAAAGGGCTCGGGAAAGGAGAATGGCTGAACCCTATCCGGCACCGGCTAAGCGCCTGAAATCCCTAGCCGGAACCATGGCTCCGAGCCCCGGATCTACCGGCAAGGGCAAGGAGAAGATGGAGCCGGAGCTTACGGCTGCTGCAGGCGAGGGTTCTTCGGCTGCGGTGGAGGAGGAGGAGGGGGAGACGTGCGGCATCTGCTTCTCCGATTCCAAGCTGTCGATCCGCGGTCGAATCGACATCTGCGATCACTACTTCTGCTTCGTCTGCATCATGGAGTGGGCCAAGGTTGAGTCACGGTGCCCCCTCTGCAAGCGGCGGTTTCGGTCCATCCGCCGGCCCCCCGTGGATGGGGTGTTCGTCGTTGAGCGGGTCGTCGATGTTCCCGTCCGCGACCAGGTTAGGCGAATTACTTGAAATTAGAAAATTATGTGGATCTTGATTAATTGCTCAATGTTTCGTCTTATCAATAACAAATAGGATGTGCAACTGTCGTTGGAACTGATTTGCTTGCCTTGTCTCAAAGCGCCCAGGACAATGAGATTTATGATAGGCTTGCACATATGCACACAATTGTCATTCTAAGAATTGATTTGTTTCTCTTTTCTGAATACAGTTTTGAATCAGTTCAACGCCAATGTTGTAAAAGAAAATTTGAAACTTGATCTATGGTGTGAAGAAATAGAGGAGGGGAGATTAAATAAAATAATAAATTTTGTACAAGAATAGGATGGTCAGCTTGGCCAAGGGTTCGTCTATATGCATACACAAGACCAGGATAATGATTATTAAAACATGGCGTTAATGCTCGTTGATTCTTGTGTGAAGTAAATCATGGTTTGCTGTGTCATATCTTGTACCATCGTTACTTAATGTCAGGAGTGGAGATGTTAAGGACCTCTTGGACTTGGCAAGTGCCGGTAGATAGATAAACTTCTTGAGAAGAAATAAGTATTACTAATTTGTGTACCAATTAATCATGTAGTTAATCCCTTGAAGTTGAGTGTATTTGGTGTGAGCATTGGTGATATTTGATCATTTTTTAAATAAATGGAGAACTCCATCTGAGGATTCTATTCGAGATGTTAGGTTGGTATTGCTTTCCTTAATTAGAACTTGATTTTGATATATGTGTTTATTCATACTAAAAAAGGGCAATTTTTTCCCTTATTCCTTTCATCCTATTGTGGATGCACAATTTCTTTGTCTCTACCAAGCACAAGTGTGTGAGAATTATAATTTTGCCCAGCTCAGTACCTTTCAGTTGGTATTTGCTAGTCCGATCGGTTAGTGGAAAGTGGACGCTTAAAATTGAGCAGTCCAGTCTTGTATGCCTATCCATTCTTTTTTTTTTAAACCACAATGCGGTAGGGCTCATGAGGAGTCATGAACCTCATGATCCCTCGCAAGTTTCCTCTCCACCATCATTGCTCATGCATCCATCGATATCGGCCACCGGCTCTGGTACATCTTATCCTTCTTCTCTTTTTCTCCTTTTCTCCCTCTACTGCCTCCTCTCCTCCTCTGTCTTTTCTTTGGAACAGACCAGACCCATATCGCTCTGGCAATGGACTGGTTACGATACCTGGAATTGAAAACCTTGGGTGTATCATAAGACGAAAAGGATGCTTCTTTACCATGCACTTGCTATCCTTATTTATTATAACCTTGCTTACGAGCTTTGAATTCTTCACCAGCTGCATTGCCTTAAAGTGAACTGTGAACCAACAACTATATCCAAGAGATTTTAGTAATGATCTATCTGGTAGGAGTTTCAAATAGTTTTACCACCACTTCTTATATGTAGTTCACATCCTCTCTCTCTTCCTTCGCTTTCTACCTTCTCTTCTAAATACTAGTAGAAGTCTGGAGGTAGATTGCACAGTATCTGATTCTTCTTAAAATGTTTTTGGAGGGATTTTCTGCAATTTTATGTAGGACTAGCAATGATAGATATATTAAGGAAATAGCCTTACTATTTTTTCTGTCATTGTTTATGACTTTTGACTTTGGTGGTTAGATTTGCAATGCATGTAGTGATTTGCTTATTTGCATTGGTTGTTTTTTATATGATATAATATCTTGCTTCTTGTTGAATAACATTTTTACTAATTTATATGGAACATGGAAAACTCATAATACTGTGTAACATTATTTATTCACCAAAATGACTTCTCTTTTTATAAGAAAAAAGGATTTTCTGTGTCATCATATGTGAATTGTGTAATATCCATATTTTCTTGCTTTGTCATCTATTTGATGCTTCCTATATATGAAAGGGTGTTTTGTCTTTTTATCATAAGGCTATTACATATATACCTCTGATAATTAGAAGAATTTAAAATGATCCTAGAGGTATAGTACCAGACCTTGTTGCCATATTTTATTTTATTTTTTTATGTTTTAGATCAAGAAAATCCATTTTAAACATGTTAATACAATTTTACACATGTTGAGATCATCTTTGTGAATATATTGAAACAAAGGTTAAATATCTTGATTTAGTATTGATACTGATCCTTGGCTTAACTGGTATGGTATCAGTCCAGACCGTCATACCATGTGATTATACAGGTTGGTACTGGCTGAACCACTAGAGGCAGAGAGTGAAAGAGAGATGAGGTCATGAGGGAAGGATAGGGTGGAGAGGTGTACACTTGAGAGTTTGACAAACAATGGTTAAGGTGACCTTGTTGCGGAAGTAGGTAGCATATGCAAAACTTGATGAAGGTGGTGTGCAGCAAGATTCATCTGTCCCACTGTTGCTTATCCTATGAGGCTTAGCAGAACTAGGCAGAGGGGGCAGATTGAGGTGGAGGCGGCAATAGAGCAAGAGGGGAGAGAGAGAGAGAGAGAGAGAGAGAGAGATACTAATACTCGTTAGTCATCTTACTGGGAAATCTAGTCCAAACCACTCATACAATTTTGCTTGAATTATTGAATGGGAGGATGTTAGTTGGCATCTTGTTGTTCTACCCACGTTTGGTGCTGCCCTTACTACTTGAAGGCAGTTTTTAATTGTTATTCTGTTTATGGCCACATAGAACATATATTTTTACGATCACCACCTCTGTTGTACTCACTTTTTGTACCTTTTTTCCTTACTATCTGACATTGTGATGTGAGACAGATGCTTGGATACCAAATTTGACGAAATCACACCATTGGAAAAATCATTATAGTTTCACGTCATTTATATATAATGCTGGGAAATATATTTTTATTTACTCGGTCATTCTCTGATGTTCTTAGAACTCACCTCATTCCTCTTTTTTATGCTTGTAAGCTTTGATCAGCTAGTTATCTTATGTGTTTTGCGGTTATTCTCATTTTTGTTATCTGAAGTTATTTCTAGCAAATTATTCAAAACAATCCGGTAAATTAAGTGCCTTGGTCTCCTTGTTTGAGGTTGATAAAAAAATTGTTCCAGTTTGCAGGTTTACCATCCACTTGGCAACGAGAGTGTGGCCCTTTCAGATCCATATGCACGTGTGAGCTGCAGTATATGCCATGGTTCTCAAAACGAGGAACTGCTGCTACTTTGTGACTTATGTGATTCAGGTTCTCACACTTATTGTAGTGGTCTGGGAACTATCGTACCTGAGGGTGATTGGTACTGCCCTGATTGCACCATTTCCAGGGATAAGCATTTGAAATCCCAGTTTGATGATGATCGTTGCCCTCAAGATTCCGTAAAAAATGTGGACACGACTGAAGTCCGTGAACAATCAGTGTCAATCTATGACATTGTAGCTGATGAAATCACTTCTAAATCATCAAGAATGTTCTCAACTATAGATGCTCTTGAACCACAAAGTACTGGTTGCAGATCACCATCCAGAAACTCACGTCACGGCGAAAATCAAGACTCTGGACTACAGACTGAGCAGTCTTCCTCTGTTTCTACTGTTGGAAAAACTTTATATGGCCCAGCAAAATGTATTGATACGGGAGCTAGAACCTTGCGCAATTGCCGTAATTTGCATGATCATATACAAGCCCTGCGTGAAAATTGGAATTTGCTTCGTGCTGGTTCATTGCACTTTTCTTCAAATTTATTGGGTGCAAAGACAAATGAGAAAAGACAATCACTTCCTGCAGGAACCAGTCCTAACATATCAAGACAGCGAACCACCACATCCCACATCAACAGAGAGCAAACATCTGCTAGTGCTTACGGTAGTCCTCACATATCAAGACAGCAAGCCACCACATCTAACACAAACAGAGAGAACACATCTGCTAATGTTTATGGCAAGACAGCTAATATTGGAAATTCACTGGATATTGACAAAGCCTGGAAAATGATGAAAATTGCAAAGGCAACACAAGCAACTCAAAGAGACAGCAAAAGTGATAATTTTCTAAATTCCCCTGGAAAGAGGAATGTTGTACAGGATGCTGTAAATTACCCTAGCAAGGCTAATGTCTCGAAGGGAACTGAAAAACTTCAGTCTGGCTCAAGCAATTGCAATGGTAAATCACGTGTTGGCAAAATAACTCTTGGTACTGGATCAGGTGACAGATGTTTCACTTTATATCAGAGTCAATGGTCCCAAAGTGATTTCAAGCAAACTCCAGATGCCCATATAGTGACTGATATGCAAAATTTGCAAGGACCTTGTTGGAAGGGTGATCTAGCACGACAGCTAGTCTCACCCGGTACTTCAACAAGGTCTAATTTTCAAGAGTCAATGGTCAATCCTGGTTCTGCCGTTTGTTCACAATCATGTGTTTCCACCCCACCATCTAAAAAGTTGATTAATTTCAGTACCTCAAACATTGAAGCCAACAGCGAAGAAGTCAACAGGAACAAGATGGATGGGAATTTGACCATGAGTAATGATAGGGCAAAAAGCAATTCCAGCAGCAATTCTAAATCATTGGATAAGATCAACTTGAGTCTTCCAAGTAGAGAGCGACATTTTGATGATAGGAAATGTGATTTGGGTGCACATGTTTGTGGTAGTTTGATGAAAACCAATGGTTTAGCTGACAACAGTTCTAAATGTGAGATTCAGTCTTTGGTTAAGCTGAACTTAAAATTGCTAAGCAGAGATCAACAATTAGGTAACTATGCTACTTCACCGAAAAATTCATTTTACTACTGTATGTAGAGAATAGAAGTTGCTACTCTTTCATGCTTCTAATATCAATCTCAACTTAGAGTAATTTACAACTTCGGACTTGGATAATCATTAGCAGTTAGGACAAATATATGGTTCAACAAATATCACCTGTACTTCCTGTTGATATAATGATCTCTTTCTTGTTTTCTTTTACTTTTCCTGAAGTTATAACCATGCAATACTGGATTACACAAATTGTGTCCCGGTAAGCTAGTCTGTTAACAATCTGGCTACATACTTGTGGGGTCCAAGATCTTTGATATGAAACAATGTTACAAATTGAACTTTATGATTCTCTAGTAATGCCTCTTTTTGATGAACAGATCTAATTTGATATGTTTAACAGAAAGAATATGTTGAGTAAATGTTGCTTTCTGCAGGAACTGCGAGATTCAAAGAAGTTGCAAGAATTGCTACGCATACCATCTTGGCTGCTTGTGGGTTGGAACACTCGAAGGCAAGTGCTCGTTCTTTCCCGAGTCCAGTATGCCATCACTCGGAACAAATTAAGCAGCATCGTAAGTCTAAACTGATGCCCAGTTCTTGTCGAGAATGTTTCTATACATTTGTGCAGACCATTGTAAACTCTGTTATGACCGAAAAAAATTTACAGCAGTCAACTCCGATGTCAGTCTGAATCATATAATATATATTTATTATTATGTTACGCTCCCTGGATAACTGAGGGAGCAAGTGTAATTCCGTGTTTTGCTTTTGGTCTCATTTGGATCAATAATTGTGTAATATGGTAGTATATTGGCGACTACTTTTATGTGAATATCAAAATGGATTTCACATCATTATAAACAAGTTTGAGCTATGTTTTATGGTTACTCGGCCATCTCTCATCTGTAATTTGGTTTTGTTCCCTTTTTTTTTATATATGGATGGGATGTTGATGTGCTACATCCGTACTGGCTCGATATCGTCTTTTCTTTGCCTGCGTACTTTCCTCTCCTGATTTAGCATTATATCGTCTTTTCTTTGCCTGCGTACTTTCCTCTCCTGATTTAGCCTGATGAAATGGTTCAATGCCATTTTATTTTACTGGTCAAACCATGGTTGAGATGTGTTTGGGATTATATAGTCACAATAGTTTGTGCCTTCGAAACAAACACCTTTTGTAGCTGGATTTTTCAAAGCAAAAATTATGACCATGGTTTCATTTCGAGAGGTGGTGTGGTCGCCACTCAACTATTTTTCTTTTCAATACTGGTGCATTCGATCATGATCTCTGAGCTTGATAAATATGAAAACAGAATAAGAAATAATATTAATAGAAAGGAAAAGAGCACCTACCATTCGTGATGCATGTGATCCGTATTGGAGAAATTATAATAAATACATGGTTTGAATCTATAACTGAATGGATCCGACAGTGGCTAGATCTTAGTGACATTCAACCCTTTTTGTGCAGGACTGATCTTACCACGACGAACGCAAATGCCCTCCAATATTTGTTGGGACGTGATTGGAGTGGCAGATGAAACGCCCTGGGTGATCAGCGTGTATGCTTCCAAAAGACGCTGGCCACTTAGCAGGATAAAAAGAAGAAAGCGAGCAAAGCAGAGCAAGTGTGCCAGGCAGCGACAAGACCGGGCTTTCGGGTGCGAAAACGCCATCATCCACGTGTTCGGAGACGAGCGGGGCCCACACTTCGCTGCCTCGCCTCCCGTCCGCATCAAAGCGGGAGAAAGTGACAGGTGAAAGGACGCCGGGTCACGTGCGGAGTCGCATCGGTGATCGCATCATGCGCTCAATGGTCTTACCGTGACGATCCCGTGTCTCTGCCTCGGCAGCGCCCGTGAGTTGCCGAGCTTCGTGGCGTGGCACCGTTTGTGTTGTGGAAAACCCTGTTCCCTGTGTTAGAAGAGACATCGAAGCTGTACCGACCTTCTCCACCACCCTCGTGGGGTTGATCGGCGTGCACCGTCACATCGCCGAGTCCACCGCACGTGCCCCCTTCCCCTGCCTTAAATACCCAAAATACCCCCAACTCTGGCTCCTCAGACGCAGACGGACGGCAGCAGCGTTGACGGACGACTCGTCCGTGAACTACGGGTGGGGACGGGCCCGCGCGCCCCTTTCCCCCCGACCCATGTGGCACCTCCCGAAAAGGTCAGGCCCTCCAGCACCGCCCTCACGTGCCCCGCGGCGCGTGGGCCCCTCCGTCCCGCTTCACCCGTCAGAGTCCTCCGCCGGATCCCCTCCCTCGCCCAAACGTCCTGTCCTTACCCCCTGACACTTCACTCCATCTCCTCGCACGGACGCCGAGACAAGCGGGTCCCGCGTATCCCGCCGCGACTCGGCCAATGAGAAGGCTGCTAAAACTGGCGGGTCGAACGTCGAAAGGGTAGAAGCCATCGATCTCGTCGACAAGTGCGCCTGTCATGGAAGCCGCGTACCCCACAACAAAACCCGGTATTTTGTGGGACCCGTCGTGCGCTGGCCACGTGATGAGTACGGCAGCGGTAGGCGAGCCCTCGATTTTTTTTTAACCACGTGACGCCACCGCATCCACCAACCATCTCCCGTCGCGTGTCCTCTCCGATAACGTAACTAAAAGAGAACAAAGCCGCCACCCACGAGACTAAAACCACTCTCTCCGTAATATATAATACACATGCATTACATTAACCATATCATATTACACACAAAAGCGAGAGAGAGAGAGAGAGAGAGAGAGAGAGAGGCAATGATAAATTACAGATCCCTAAGCGGATATCTTAAAAGAGAATGTTCACGAGTACGAACAAAAACCTCAGCTTAGTTGTGTTAGTTAATTAAAAACCCCCTTAGCTCTTCTCCTTTTGAATTCTGATGCTAGAGTGCCCTTCCCCCCTGATTCCTGTGTTCATCATGAACGTGGTGGTGTTGCACTGTTGCTTCCTTCGCGTGCTGTACTGGAACCTTCTTCCCCCCTGTCCATGTCCGTGTCTTCTCCCTCCCTCTCTCACCCTAAAGAAACGATGCAATGCAGCTCCACCAAACAACGCATGTGGATGATGTCGATTGACCTGCAACAGCAAAACAAAAGTCGCCGTCCACCCACTCTTTGCTGTGTGCCACACGCGACAAGCCTGGAATCAAAACACACATAACAAAAACTATGTGAGCTTTTGTCGTTTTGGTTTAGAAAGGTTGGCGTGGGAGTGCCTGTTTCTCTTTTGTACAGGTGGCTGTGGACATGGGAGGTGTGGGAGTCATGTGTGACAATTATATGTTATGATGACCTTTGTTATTTTAAGTTGATGATGATTTTGATGATGACACAAAGCTAGATGGATGTAATCAGAGATATTTTGTGGTGTTTGGATGGAGACAAACGTATGGGAGCTTCAAGCATGTTCTGCCCGATGCATGTTAATGGTGTTAGGATGCATGGGAAGCAAGTTTCTGTAGGGTTCAACTGGGAAAGTAGATGATAGAAATGATCGAGACTAGTTGTTCGTTAGATCTCAAGCGACGGATATGATTGGCAGCGATGGCCATCGTCTTGGCTCTCAAACTTCAAATCTGAGATGCAGACAGAAGCACATGTGGAAACACCACAGTTTGGCATCGGTAATTGAGGATTTCTAGAGCTTCATGTATGCGAACACTAATCAAGTATACAGGCAGATAAGAGAGCATAAGTTATGATCCATCATTATTTTTCTAAAGAATGAGAATAATCGTTGTTAAATTTCACAAAAAGATCAAAAATATGATTGGAAGGCTGCTAATCATATGGCTAACGATGGTCTTTGAAGCATTGGTTTTAATTAGGAATAATCAAATGGACGTCTCAGGGTTTAAAAGACCTGCAATGCAGAGAACCTGAGACGAAACGTACAGGGAGATGGACTAGTCAGGTGACTCCGACGAGGCGGTTTTAGGTTCTACTGCAGGTCAAAGGAGGCTACTGATGTTGTCGTACTTGAGCTGCTTGCCACTGTTCGCACGTGTGGTCTTCCCAGTGCAGTCATCTGATCACCACCTGCCATCAGAGAGACATGGCCTCAGACACGGAGATCTCATTGCACGCCTAAGAGAGGTGTGCCATGCTCAGATCCTTTGCTCTCTGAGGGACCGCACGCACGTCTGCAGCATGTGGCGCGCTGCGTTCGTCTTCTTCCCCATCAGATACAAGACAACAGAAACGGACAAGAAAATGGCGTGGGTGTAGCTCTTCACTTGGCCATGGCTTGTTGGTTGTCGAGTGATATGCCTACTGTTTACTGCGGGGTTTCCATGTCCACACAATCCACACGGTGGATTCTCGTGCATGTCGTTTTTGCGTTTACCTGTTTTGAGCGTTCCATATATATATATGTTTTATGTCTCTTTGCCCATGTTATGATCTCCTGAAGCAATTCTATATCTTTGCTGAGTTATATGTTTATAACTTATTTATCTCATGTAATCTCTGTCAGAAAAAAAAAAAAACATAATCATCTCACTCTTGGCATTCACCAAATGGGTGGCAGTTGACAATGTGATCCACAAAAAGTTTCACCCGAGTGGATCATGGAAATAGATGCTGAAGCAAACAGTGAAAAAGGATGCCGCAGGCATATTTCTTTCAGGAAAAGGGAGAAGCCACAAACCGAGGCTCATGTCAACAGCTGCACGAACAAGCTTAGAAAGAAGACTACAACTATACCAAAAGGATCGAAGCATTTCATAACGCGAGCTCCACCAGGCACGCTCCTTCCATGCATGTGCATGCTGGATAGATATCTCCTGTTCTTCTACTTTTCTTCCCTTCCCTTCCTTTACGTGTGATCTCTCCATCCCATCAGAGACGAGATTTCTCGAGATATTATGTGATTGATATCAGTAACTTGTCATCCATAGGCTTGAGAAATCTAAACATCAGATCTCAGGGATTTCTGAGGCGGAGAAACGGGAAGACAGGTTGCAGAAAGATGATGGCTCTGATGTGGAGCGGAAGTGGGTGGGGAAGCTGTAGCACATGAAGGGCGTCGAGGCCTTCTCCTCCCGCAATTCCCGCTCATGTGCCTGTCACGTGTCTCCATTATTATTATATGGTGATATTTATTTAATGTGGGATCGGGATTTGTGCCTAATCATCACCTTATGGGATTAATTAAAGGTTTGTGGAGTCAACGACCAACTGCGGTCAACCGCCGTACGTCACGTGCACTTCCACCCGCCTCTGCGTTCGCCTGCGTGGTGAGATAGCAGCCGTACGATCCGATCTCGCCCACGGGAATGCTACGGCGGGAGCACGTCTACCGACGCGATGTAAGCACGCGCGGCGCCGTGAAAAGACGGGGGAGTGACGGCGTTAGTTCCCTGGAGGAAACGGCGAACGGGCGACGGGAAACGATAAATAAAAGCGGGGGGGCCGGAATGGAAGTGGGTTTGGAGCGCGGCGTGTTGAGTTGAGATCTTGGCGGAGCCGCTCGTCACTTCGTGTGCGAGGAAGGCGAAGTTTTCCTGAAGGAGAAATACGTCACGATCTCTTCCTCTGTTCCGATTCCGTCTAAAAGAAAGTTCGATCGGTCTGCTCTGTCGAATGCGCTCGGCTTCTCCTCTTCAGGTTAGGGGTTCAAGAGAACTCTGTCGTAGATGAGATGGAGCCGTTTTTTTTTCTCTTTTGTGAACTTCCGATTTCAGCAAAGGACTAGTCTGATACCACGGCGATTGATTGGTTCTGCTTCCGGTGGAAGACAATTGGATGTAATTCTACTGCTGTCGTCATGAATCCTTCACGAGAAACCGCAAAAGATAGCACTTTGGAGTGAGTGAAGAAAAAGGCTTTTCTTTTGGTGGTGAGGGAGAATGGAGCTCCAAGGTAAGGCTGGATGCCAAGAATTCATCTTTGTGTTCTTGCTATTTATTGTTGAATTATGATGATTTTTTAGTCAATTTGCATGATATACAGGGAAGAAGATAACGCATGATTTCCTTTCGCTTTGCTCCCCGGATTCGTCTTTTCAGCTTCAAGATCCAAGGGCTTCATCTCAAGGTACTCATCTGCTGACTCCACAATTTCGATTATGCCGCAAAATTCAGTAGAATTCTACTGTTAATCGATGAAATTTCACTTTTTCTTTTTTTTTGCTGTAATCTTTGTGAACTCGATTTTTCTATTTCAATGCCTGATTCAAACGCTTTCTGAGAGAATCTGGAACAAAGATCGAGGAGACATTGGCGACTCGGCTCCTTGCATAATTCACTGAATTTGGCATCAAAATCGCAGCTTTAACACGAATAGCTTCAAATTCACTGAATTTGTCATCAAAATCTCGTTTTTCTTCTTCCTAATTTTGTTGTCAGGTTTGTTTTTGAAGACGCGGGACTTCTTGCAGCCGTTGGAGCGGGAGGAGAAAGGCGGCGAGGCGGCGGACGGCGGAAGCGTCCCTGCTGAGAGAAACGCGTTCAGCATCAGCCACGTCGGGGCGGGGCAAGGCGCGGAGAATCCGGAGGGAAGCGCACTGCGGGTGCTCCCTATCGGGTTGCAGACGAAACCCGAACCCGATTACGGCAGCCGGAGCACCACCACCAGCTACGGCTCCTACGCCGGCGGTGTCTCTTACACGCTCTGGGACGACAACGACACCGCATCCAGAGGTAACTTCTCATCGGCTCGGTGCCCTCTTTCATTCTTCCTCCCTTCTCTTTCTAAGCCCCCTTATTTCCTAGATACAAATATCCGTAAAACGTTCAATGTTGAAATATTGAACTTATTGTCTTCTCTTTTAAATATTCGAACGAATTTGAGAAGTATACCCATTTTTTCTTTTAAAAAATTATGTTTTTGACGAACGACCAAATTATTTGACGTCAAATTTGTAGCCGTAGGGATAATTAATACCTCTATATAGAGTAGTGTACTTACTGTAGTAATATTTGATTACAGAGGGAAGAAAGAAGATGTTGATGTGGGCCCAAATTGATTTAATTGGTGGTAGGGCTTCACCACCGTTAATTAGTGGAAGAAGGGAAGGAAAGGTGGAAGTGGTCATGTGATTCAATAGACATAGACAATGGTTTTGATTTAATATATTGATGATTTATGGATTTTCGAATGTTATGGTATGGCCTCCTTATCTTTGCATGTTTTTGTCTCGTCCTCAGGGCAGTGGCCTCCTCCTTCCTCGGCGGCCCTCGTCGCCACCAAGCACACTTCGGCGCCGGAGAAGAACCGATTCATGGAGGCAGCCGCGTCGAGATCCAGCCGTGGCTTCGAAGTGGATGACGAGGAGGAGGCGTTTGGAAAGAGACAAGGCTCCACCTCCTGCTATAAAGGTAGCTCCGTTTCCTTTCGATTCCATGTTAAATGATTTTGACGTTGTTATGCTTTTGTCTGGAGCGAAAACATACGTGGTTTTCTGTGTTTTGTTAATACCGGGTGGCAGACTTGGGCATCAAAGCCGAAGGACAGGCGTTTAGCGCCGATGAGACGCCAAATACTCCACGGTCCAAGCATTCTGCCACTGAGCAGAGAAGGCGAACCAAAATTAATGACAGGCAAGTCAACGCATGCTTTCAAAAAATACACGCATATTTGTGGAGGCAGCGATATAAAGTTACAAGTTATAGCGACAGGATTGGCTTGGTACTTGTTATTTTATCCTTTGTGTCTATAAATTTTCCTGCTCCAAATGATTTGAGTTGGCTAAATGTTGCAAGAACTTGTGTTGTTAAACGAGGAAACATAATCTGCACAACTGGATTGTTGTTTTAATTGAGATGCTACTTCATCATTGTGCCTTTTTTTGTGGATGGTGCTTGAGATTCTATAACCAGTAAGTAGAGTTAATTTAACAGTCTATGATGGAATTCCAAACTGTTATGCAGATTTCAGATACTAAGGGAGCTCATTCCTCAGAGTGATCAAAAGAGAGATAAAGCATCGTTCCTTCTGGAGGTATCAGTGTATCATTCTACAAGAGTGCTCAATTATGTCTCTTCTTTCTATGGTGGCGTCCTTTTCCATTGAGATTTTGTTGGTGAAATTTCCATCAGGTTATCGAACACATCCGCTTCCTGCAAGAGAAGGCACAGAATTACGAGTCATCTTACCCGGGATGGAATCAGGATGAGATCAAGTTAATGCCTTGGGTAGAGTCACTAAGCTCAATCTACATGTCATGTAATATTGTGTACAAGTCTGCCTTTCTAATGAGCTCTCACACCTTGCGTCTTCTTCAAAGTGTTTACAGCAGAAGAAGAACCCAGCCTCAGAAAATGCTTCTCAAATCATAAAAAATGATTCTGCTGCTCCTGCACAAATATTGTCTGAAAAGCTGGAGAATATACCATCGACAATGCTTGGCTCACCAGCAACAGATGTGCCTGCTGGTAATTCTTGCAAGACAACAGAAGCTGCCACCAGGTTTGCAAGTAACATGGCAATCCATGATCAATCTCCATGGCCAGTAAGATCATGGGGGGAGATGTTGAATGAACAAGAGGAGCTGGCGATCGATGAGGGAACCATTAATGTGTCATCTGCCTACTCCCATGGGTATGTGTTAGCATATCTACAAATCCTTCTTCAACCACATCTTTTTTTTTTTCTCTGGATTTGCCTTTGATCTTACGAGCAATTGTTTGATATTTGACTGTTGTTTGATCCGGTAATTTTCTCGAACAGGTTGTTGAATACGCTGACCCAGGCATTGCAAAGCTCTGGTGTAGATCTGTCTAGAGCCAGCATATCTGTGCAGATCAATCTTGGCAAGCGAGCAAAGAGACCTTCAGCCACAGCCACTGTTAAGGTGATGAGGACTCTTCTGTTCCAAGATATTAACATCTCTACTCCAGTTCTTAGACAACAAATGATCTCCATTCCACTTCTGTTGGCATATCAACTGTAGTCAGCTGAAATCAACCATTCTACCGTCCCAAAATACTTTTGACTTATTACTGTAAACCATGTAATCTTAAAGTTGACTTTAGTACTGATACTATCCCCCTTTTACTTTCCTTTTTTTGCAGGAACAGAAAGATCCTGCATCTATTTTTCAATCATCTAAAAGACACAAAGCCGAGAACAGCTAATTCCAGTTTCTCGGTCATGGCTTTTTATTTTGTCCTGAGGTTGAGCTCTTCAGATTATTGTATATTGTGTATTCAGGAATTTTATTGAGGCTGATGAGAACCGTTCTGCAGTATCCCATTTGCGTCATGTCCCATCCATGGAGGCTTCCATTACAAATTGTGAAGCTGCTCTATTTTTCAGGCTTCCATTAACATACATGCGGAGTCTCTGTTCATTTTTCTGCTAAATGATTCTTGCTGTAACATACAATGAGTTGTAACTCAGTCTCCCTTTGGGTCAGGAAATATTCTTATGGACAGACCTTTACCTTTGACATTTAAATGCATCATGAGTGGAAGCAATCTGATTTCAAATGCTGCACAGTTTTGAAGTATCATATCACCTGCAATATGATTGTATTCAATTAACTGGAACTTGGAAACTTCATAGCATGTGGTCCTAGGCATGCGACAGTCAACTCAGAGAGTTGTCAGTATCAAGTACTTCAAAATCATTTAGCAACTGGCAGCTAATCTCTTCAACCTTTTAAACTGCAGCATGGCATTAATAGTTGCTATCTGATAGCAAACCCTAAAGATAAGGTTTCAATCATAGACGATATTAAATTTAAGCTTCCACTGTATGTAACAAACTGTAAGGCAAAACAACACATGATTGGGACATCAAAACATATGTCATCGGAACAATACCAACACAAAGCCTCCAAACTCTTATAATTACATAAGCACAGTTGACACACAGCATACAACCAAGGAAACCACATAATAACAAAAGTTTTAGAGAAAGTATGCAACAAGAAGCATGGGGATGTTGATACAGCATTAAAAGATCAACTAGACACCAACTTGCCACAAAATTCAGCCACAATTAAGACCAAAAATGAACATGCATCCATAGGCACACAATCAGCCATATAGAGATTCTGAAAACCAAGCACTAGGAACTTAAAATACAAAAAATCATCAGCAAAATCACATGCATTCATTGATCGGTGAATATGTTATAGAAATAACATTGTCACATAGTCAACCTGTGAAGTTGTTCAAAGAAAAATGTTGTTTAGGTGGACTGGATTACCCTCTAAAAACAGTTGGAGTTGATGTTATCTATCACAGTCCTTTATGTAGTGGGGTCCACATGTATGTGCCCTATAATCACATCCTAATAGAATAACACCAGAGATGAGCAGAATGCCTTTTGAATGACATATGACACAATTGGCAATAACCAGATGGCAGATGGAGCTAGAATATACCAAATTGGCAACATATAACAACAAAAAATATTTTGAATATAGTTTTAAATAACCAAATAATGGTATGAGTTTCTACATCATTTCCTACATGGACTCAGAAAGAATCAAAATGTTTGATAATCCGAACGGCCACATGATAACCATGCAAAATAAGCATGACCAACAAATTGAAAGATGGGTCATGTATCATCATCCATATTTATGCACATGCTTTCACATGTTTAGGATTCCACTTTTATCAAACTTGAACACAAGCAATGGAACATGTTCCTAGTGCAGACAAAGGGTCATATAGCAGTAGTTGATCAAATTGGGTTCTCTTTACGTAGGATCTGGCCATGAAAAAGTGAATGCTTGGATAATGCAACACGTCCCAACTAAAACAAGATGGCCGAGTTATAATCACTTCCACATAACAGCTTGAAATATAGAAATATCAAAAAAATAAAAAATAAAAACTAAACTTAAGCAACATAGTCAAGCGCAACCAACATGATAAATACTGCAAACCAACTTCCATGCAGAAACATCAGCTGCAAGTATTATATCACGATGTGCACATCATAAATTGG
The DNA here is from genome assembly GCA_024322285.1 of Musa beccarii. NCBI lineage: Eukaryota > Viridiplantae > Streptophyta > Magnoliopsida > Zingiberales > Musaceae > Musa > Musa beccarii. Next base: position 4,878,152 of record CM044397.1, on the reverse strand, counting down.
TTTAATCCTAAGGCTAGGTATAATAAGCAAGAACAAGTCATAAACTGCCGGTCATGTATCCGGTTATAACCCAAACAAAACAAAGTTATAAGCCAATGTTGAATGAGATAGCACTAGATAATCACATAACTTTAAGAAACCAAAACCTAACCTATAGCACCTACCCTAAAAGGGAAAACCAAAAGGCTAAGCACTTCTTACTGCTTAAAATTAAGCAACAATAAAGTTTAAGGAACAAGTCGATAAGATATATATATATAATCTGTAGGTTGTACGATCAAACTGGGAAACCTGAAAGTGGAGTGGAGCCAGAGTGTTTGATTCAGTTCAGCTCAGTTTTTGCAAATCTAAAATGTTTTAATTCCTTGGCTCAGTTTCAAAAGAATAACTAATACACGAGTTATCTCAGTGAAGTATCACATGAATCATTCCAAATAACATATGAAGCAACTGGTTGCTACCTAGCTGTCCTGAGATCCATACAAGACTAATCAGTACTTATCATAGAGCAGCTAGCAAAGTTTGTAAAAGTAAACCAGATCCAGTTACAACAAAACTGAGGAATGCCTTTTTTCAATTGGTACTTATCCGCCAGTTCTTTAAAATTTTGGAATTTTAGCATTTCATAATATGTTCAGTGTTACCTTTTCAGCTCTTGAGAGACATGCAAAGGCTTATTTAATCAGTTTAGGTGCTGCTAAATGGAATGGTGAGACAAATATATCAGGTTCATGGGTTCAACCGCAAATATGCTGCATCATTTGTCATCAATTACTAGTTTGCTCCCTATCAGATTTAGGATTTTAAGTTCTAAAGTAATGAATCATCGAAAAGACTACCAATAAAGTGTATGATCATTCGGATTCTAGTTACATGAGATTCCACCCGGAACAACAATTGATTGAGTGTCAAGCCAGAAAAAGTTGGTGTCTTTCTCCCCATCAGAATGATTTAAGGAAGATAAAAAGAGATAGAACCAGAGCATAAAAGCTTTACATGGCATCACATGACCCGCCTCTCGGCGGCCTCGGCGACGAGTGGCAACCGCGGAACCTGCCCCAGGAGGCATGCCGTGGAGCCGTAGACGAGCGACACGAGCATGAACAGGAAGACGGTGCTGTCAAGGCTCTGGAGGAGCTCCAGCCCGATCCCGCCATTGGGGTTGAAGGTCCGCTCGAGGAGATCGGGGAATATGAGGAGGACGTCGAGGACGATGGCTTGCATGGTGTTGAAACGGACGAAGCGGCCGAATCTGGACGGATTGCGAACGACGGCGAAGTAGAGGGTGAAGAAGAGGAGGGAGGGGACGAGAGGGGAGGAGCGGAAGAGGTGGATGGCGGGTACAAAGGGCTGGAGGACAAGCTGCAACGCAGGGAACTGGGTCAGCACGAAGCGCCCGTAGTGGACGCCGTCGAGGAAGGGGTAGAGGTAGCAGGCGGCGGCCAGGATGCGGTCCGGGGGTTCGGCGGGTTCGCCGTTCTTGGTGGCGCGGGCAGCGAAGGAGTCGAGGAAGCGGCAGCGACGCCGGGAAGAGAGGCCGGGGAGCTGATTGAGATAGCGGCGGTGGTGGTGGAGGAGGAGAGGAGAGGGTTTGGGGGAGAAGAAGAGAAGAGGAGAAGAAGCCATTCGCCTCTTCTTCGTCTTGTGATCTCGTGGGGTTCGGTGTCTGGAGAAAGGGAACTGCGGCACAATGCAAAGGGCCGGGTCGGTCTGTCTTGGGCCTAATTGGGCCGTCCTAAATCCCGACTAAAGTTATTACATAGAGAAGCCCAATACCAGCCCATTATATCACGAGACCTAATTAGCCCCTAAAACGGTTCTTCTTCTTCTTCTTCACAGCGTTAGGCCTAATGAGCCTGAAAGGATTCTTCTTTTTCTTCTTCTTCTTCATCTATCAGCTATCATCTGGCAAGTACCAGCTTTAGGTTCACAATCTTGGAATACTCGATCACAGAGCCTCTTTGTCAACCTCAGTTAAAGCCTCGAAGGAAAAGACTTACAGGCGTACTGCTTCAGTTGTGAAGAGGCCACCACGGATCATCCTTCCTGAAATGTAGCTGCAAACCCCAGTCAAAAGGTGAAGAGTCCAAAGTGTGACTACCACTTGGAGTGCGGCAACAATCCATTATATGTTATCTATGGTTGCAAGAAAACTTGCGGTTGGCATTTGGGAAAACAAGAGAAACTTGTCCTTGATGACAGGAGATTTACCATATTATCATTTCATAAAAGAAGATAGCTCTTAGAAGTACTAAAAGTTCTTACACAAGAACAGATTGTGTAATCCAAACAACTTTTTGAGAAGATAGTGTAGCCTCTTCTACTGTGATCATCCAACTAAAATTTCAGATCACAAAAACACAAACAGAAATTAGTGATCATCTGATCAGAAAACAAAAACAAAAGTCAAAATCTAATTGAGATGTCCAACATTCTTCATCACATCCAGCTGATCAGATGTTATTTAGCATCTCAAGGCATGGACCACAACATCAGAAAAAGCTCTCAGAAAGTAGCTTAAACTTCAACAATTTCTGCTACTATTTAATTGGCTCATTGGATCACACACCAGGAGGTTCTTCAACACAGTCCTGTCCTTTGGGTCCATTTTATCCTCCCAGTTCACCAACCATGGTCATCCAATCCTTTTGCTCCATAAATGACCACTGAACTCAGTGCCAACAGCAACAAAGCTTGGACCCCATCCTAAAAGGCAATGCCACATATTTAAGTGCTAGTGGACCTAAAAAATAAGAGAAGACTCTGGATACTGCAAATGCAGTCCCATTCAACCTTTGGAAAATTCATCATCACCACCTACCAATTAATAGGGCAACCATTGGCTTATTTTTGGAGTTCAATGATGCCCAGCTGAAAACAAAGCATGAGATGATGACCTTACACCATCTTGAATGATGTAAGAATGGTTTAATCTAAACATGACCATAGTCAATGTTGATACAACATTTTTCTTGGTATTTAGCATGTGGAACTTCATGGTGCAAATGCAGTAGCTGCTTTTGGATCCCAATATCTTAATTCCATAGGCTAACATGTAACAATGGAAAAGGAATTGCTAATAGATAATATTTCATGAGTCTGCCATATAAATGAGGTTTAATTGGCACTAAACATGTAGTCTGAACACAACAAACTGTCAAAAAGAATTCCCCATTCCACTATGACCAAGCCATAATAAAGCTCAAATTTTGCCTTCTTTTTCTCTATAGCTCTCCTCATTTCCAAAGGATGCCATTATTTGGTAATCGCACTTCAGCAATATTTATACACACAAGCATTTGTTGCATGTATTGATGTTTATTTCTGAAAGAATTTGCTTGCATGAACATGCATATACCCTTGTCCAAATGTAACTTCGAGAAAAAAACCTGATGGAGCAACAAAAGAAGGAATCAAACTTGCAGTGGAGATAACAGCAAAAATTTGAACTTGAATTTGAGAGATATCTCATGACCCTGTATACGAAGGAGCTCCTGAAACAACCTAAAATCCTTACAAACACTAACCTCCCTATTACAATCTCCTGTGTTGTACATGAAGATTTAATTACATGAATCAAGCTCCTTCTTTTTGCATTCACCTCTCTCCCACTCATCCTTCTATACAAGAATAAATACTTATTTGAAGAATATAAGTAAAGCTATTGTATAAATGTGTATATTTGCCAGCTGCATCAAAACGACATCTGCAACGTGCTAACCTCTTTGGTTCTTTTTTCCTCCACAGAAGCAAACCCTGGGCAGCATTCCCATCATTCGGTCCAATAGTTAACTTCTTGTTAAATGATTTAAATCAATGGCATTCTTGGAAAGTTGCAATATAGGAATGGTGTCTTGACAACAGACTCATGAAATCCATGGTTTATCCGGCTGTGGGAAGCACTCTTCGGGATTTGCATAGAAGTAGTCCTCTTCCTTGGGCCTGTCAGGAATCATCACTCTCCTCACAGGGTTTCCCATGCGATTAGCATGTGTTTCCTTAACTGATGAAGAGAATTCATCCCAACTCAGAGTCCCATTATTGTACTGATCTATCAGATCAACTAGGAGCTTTCTGTCCAGTAAGATCGTCTTCCGAAAACCCAAGTACCTGAAAGTATGCATAATAATAACAGGTCTTAATTGCCAAGTATCTGGAACTTGCAACATGGTTTTGTATATCAATTAGTATTGAGCATGTTGACCTAGTAGGAGTTGGTTATCCCACCAACATTGTTAAACTGAAAAGCAACATCACCAGATAATTTTATAAATAACAGTGGCAAAGTATAATGCACAGCACCTTCGATGACCTTCGACAACTTTAGCCATGTTACCATCATATGTAGGAACAAAGATATCACTCTCCAATGAAACCAGGTAATCTAATGCTGCCATTTGCGATGAATGGTTCTGAAAGTATCTGAGATCAGAAGGTCCCAATAAAGTTTCCTTTTTTACCTATTAATACAGACAAGCAATATATCAGACAAAACATAAAATTACAAGCAGGAACAATTAGAGATGAATAACTGTAGCTAATACTGACCACTTTTGGATAAGTAGCAGACAGAGCAGCCATTCTCCGTTCTCCACCATAAATCTCTCCAGCTGCAATATATATTTGGATACTGCGATCGACATCCAGAGCCCTCAACACCAAGGTGGTTTCTTCTGGCGTTAAAGGACAGAGACCATCTCTTCTTTTCATGTCAGAGTCGATGACTTTCTCTTTCCACCAGGGATAAGCATATCTATATCCAAAAGGAAAGAGCCACTCAAAGCCGATATGATGATCTTTATGAATCCAATGTTAAGAGCAAGACAAAAGGACATTCAAACGGGATGTTCTTTTTGTACCTCATTCTTGTCAATTCTTCTGCTTCCTCGCTCGTGCAACCTTGAGTACATCCAGAGAAGGCCAACATGTCCATTTCATATCGTAAATGGAGAACAAGAAAAGGGCCTTTCTGTCGCAGAATTCTAATTATTCTTCTGCCCAATTCTTCAATTTGAGGAGTGAATCTAAGAGAAGCATAATTTACTCTGCAGCGTAATTTTTGCATCTCTAATGGCAGACCATTATTAGCAAGCCGAGCATCTGTTCTATTCAAATGCACAACCTTGTGCTTCCGTATCAAAGGAAGAATCTGGTTTCAAGACAAGGAGACTCAGCTTTTCTACTGAGAAGATCATACATCAATTCATTTGTTTTCATTATCCTCAGAGAGGCACACCAACCTGATTTTGGTAATAAGAGATATCAGACCAGCTAACAGGTGGCATTGAATAAGACATCCCAAGCTCAACCCTTGTTCTCAACCTAGGTGGCAATTCCTTCAATATCCGGACCTCATCTCTCAAAGAAGTGATAAAATGATCAACATCAAATATATCTTGAAATTCACTGTCATAAAAGAAATTCTGTTATTCTTGCAAAAAGAATGAATAGTCAACTACAGTATTTTATTATACAAATTAACTCATCAACATGTTAAACCCTGATCGTTAAGAAATTTAAACTGAAAATAAAAACATACCTAGGGTCATTCCAAAAGGAGGTTTTGTCCAATTCTGGTACTATGAGCGTCACATTTAAAAATCTTGCAATAGCAACCATGTCACAGATCTGGAGGAAAAAATTGTAATATGAGAATCTATGCACAATCAGTTTCACTAGCAAAGAAGAAAAGATGAGACACTTGAACTTCTCAATTGAACTACTGAGAATTTCATGAAGTCTTACTGCTGCTCGCATTTGATTAAGCCCACCATTGCATGAAACCATCAGGTATCCATTATTTCTGTAGATTCCTAAAGACAGGTATGTACATAATTTGGATGAGAAAACAGTAACATTGACAAACTGGCAAAAGATGTAATTAAAACCAATCATCGTAAAATAGATGATAACTTGGGCAACTATAGTGCCGCATAAAAATGAAAACCATACTTTATACCTGAACTTGATTAAGTGCTAGATGCAGCAGAGATAAGAAAGATTAAGTTAGAGAAGGATAACAACATTAGATAAAAACATATTTCTAATGGAAACTATAAAACAGGTCTTGAATTATGAAACAGGTATTATAAATTCAGCACCCAAGAAGCTGAATTTATGGGATAATGTAACATGCTGATTTGGAGGTTTATGCCTCATATATGAACTGACGAAAAAACAGGAAGCACATGGCCAACTTAAAAGCTAAAGGTACACCACTTAGTCCTCAATTAAATGCTAATAATCAAACATAGTAAATTTTCCAGTCCGCTTAAGAACAATGTATAATTTTATTTCTCCTTTTGTTGGCAAACAAACTTGAGTAGCAGTTAGTGAATTCTAGGCAATTATCACTGAAAAAAAGAAGCCTCATAAATTAAATCATAAATTCTATATAATACAAAGAGGGTTTTTAAAAGGACAATTAGAATTTATACAACTCAAAGACGTCCACAATTTAGCATAAAGCAGGCAAAAATTGTGATCTATCATAAGGAATATTCATAATTCTCAAATCAAAAATCAATTTCTTGGTCACAGATTTTAAAAGAAAAAAAATGATAGAGAGGGTCCAAAAAACAAAACAATACAATCAACAGATCTTAAATTACATGACAAGCAACATAAAAAGTTGCATGATGAGCCCAAAAAACTCACTTTTGGGTGGCAGAACAATTTTCTCGACGTCAATCAGAGAGGATTGTTTCTCCGTAATCGGCGAATCTGAGGAGGTGAAGCAAGAAGGCCACCCTTTCAAGACCTTCGGCCCCCATATCTCGCCTATCGCCATGAGCTGGAGGACGCATGTCCACAGTAATACAATCGTCGTCACCCGGATCATCCAAAGTTTCATCTTTGGCCTTGACACCATCGGGCTCTTCAGCTTCTCCGCCCTCGAATCGCCTCCCTCCGGTTTCAGATCAATCTGCCTCTTTCCCAAGTAGTCAGATCTTGTTGTCCTTTCTAAGCAGCACATCCCTTAAATCCGAGGAACTCTGCCTCCCATACATGAAAAGAGAATCCTTAAATTTGATTTCTTACCATACCAAGCCTCAAAGCTTCGAGATCTCTAAAGCCAACACGGGATTTTTGCGACCAAATAAAATAAATAAAATGAAATCTGCCTTTTCCACTCAATGCAGCTTGATACAACGAATCGGACTCCTTAAACGCCTCGAATTCTATTAGAAAAGGCGATGTCTCCACCAAAAAATAATTGGTTTTTATGCACATGAAATAAATCCAGCTCAAACACCGATGCTAACCTTGCATGCCGCCAAACAAATTGCCAAAAATCCCACCTTTCTACCACTTTAGCCCACCTCTCCCACAGCTTTCTTCTCCGATTAGGAAAACAAGGGAGGCACCTGAGTTCTTCGCAATTACGAGCCACTCACACCATCAATTACTTGCAAGAAGACCCTCGCAACTCCGTGTTTTTCTATGGGTTCATGATACAAAGGCCAAGTTCGGTGATTTAGAAGATAATTAGGAAGGAGAAATCAGAGGTGGGCGGCGATTTCACGAGGGAGGGGGAGAGAGAGAGAATGAGAAGGGGGGGCTCCGTGGCCTCTTCGATGCTCCCCTGTTTAATCCAATGTTGAGAGAGAGAGAGAGAGAGAGAGAGATGGGCGGACATTAGCTGAGGGGGCGTCGGTGGCATATAATATAATATACGTATACGTCTTTTGCTGCTGCTCCTCAACCACGGTTAAGTCCTAGCCCTCGGCCGTCGAATGCGGCGCACCAATTATTGCCTGCCAGCTCACCTACTTCGCGGGTCCCCCCGGCATTTTAAAGCGTGAACAGAGAGTGCGTGATCGGACGGGGGAGCACACACCACCATGCGATCGCAACGTGATGGACGGGCGTGATCTCGCGGCGGCGATTTATGTGGGGGCGCCGTGCGAAGTGGAGACGGGGATGACCGTTTGATTCCGCTCGTAAGGGCGCCGTTGATTCTCCCGTGAGGGGCGTCGGCGTCCAGTTAGTGGTCGCACCGTTAGTCCACGACGGCGCCGTGTCAGAACGGTCCACCATATCACAGGATGTCATGTCACACCGTAATCTTCGCGTTCTCTCTCTCTCTCTCTCTCTCTCTCTCTCTCTCTCTCTCTCTCTCTCTCTCCTAATTGAAGTACCGCAGCAGATATTCTTGTATGAATGTGAATGTGCTTATTTTTGGTAGGCAATGGAGGAGTCTTCCAAATAAATAAAAATATATAAAATTTCGAAATAAAAAAAAATCCGTTGAGATAGATTTTGTAAGGAAAAATAAATCCTAATAAATTATACCAACGCATTAATTGTCAAATCGATGGAATAATATCGCAAGAGTAATTTGATCACGCCAAAGGAAGTTGGAATTTAAAAGGGCATTTGACCAATCCAAGCGAGAGAGGCCTCTGGGGATGGTGGACTCGGTGGCAGATGGGAAAAGCATTAGAAATGTCCAAACAGTCGATCATGATTGAGACATGGAGATCATTGACTCGACGGGGACTTTGAGATTCCCGAACGAAGGGACATGAGATGTGATCGGACTGGCATGCACAAAGCATTAAGAGGTGCAGATTGAATGAGCGGAGAAGTTGGACGGTCGAGATCTTTCATACACCTCCCATGCGGTCCTCGACATGGAAGGCTATGGTACACCATGGGTGGGTCATTTCACGCGCTAAATCTTGTCATCATGAGAAGCGATGCGTGAAGACAACATTCCGTACGCTCATACTTGGAATAGTTCAGACATCTCAAGCGTGCTATTTAGGTCTCACATCATTGTTATTTATGTACGATACGAGCTCAAGATCACGACCCTTCCATTTGAGCTAAATGGCATGCCCGGCCATTCAAAGAGGTCACGTCGGATTACATACATTTAAATCTGTTGCGACCTATTAAATGACGGGCAGGTATGATCGTGAGATGCAAGATTGTTATTGTCTCGCGTTTTTAGGCTAAGAGAAAGAGAAAAATATAATCATGCTTAATCAAAACAAAGCAAAGTTATGATGACAAAACACACCATCATTAACAATTTCAGGTCAAATGGCACTCGCATGAGGAATTAATTTTGAGATTCGAGCTTTACTTGTCTGGTAAAGAAACAATCTTGCTGTAATGCCGGCCTTCTGATGCAGTTGGGTGAGTGATGGGTGATCTTTCACCAAACGTACAAGCTGCAGTAAGATTGGCAATAGAATGAGCTACCCACCAACATTAAATGAGTCTGAACCTAACAAAAACAAGATTCATTGCATCATGCACAGAGAAGAGAAGGATGGTGGATTTGCCCCTGCAGAAATGGAGGAGCTGTCCCAGTGTTTCCTTTGGCTCATGCACCACCCACCAATCTCTACAGGACAAGGTACTGAGATGGGCCTGTGGATGTTCATGCAGTGCTCGTCTTCTAAGTCATTATGGCCCTCCACCACGACGGGGATTATTCTGCACCGGGGGTGCTGCTTCACCATCCCTGCAGGTTCCATGGGTAATTGACGGTACATTGCTTCAGTGGCCCGCCCATCTGCCATGGATGACAACAACACAATTAAATCTGCAGCTCGTACTGCAGAGCTGCTCGGTTAAACTCGGTGACACCAAAGTTCGATTTGATGGGGAAATGCTCTTCTCCTGGTGACAGAAAAAGTTGACCAAGCTGGGAATACTACTCGAGAAAAAAACGAAGACAGGGATATTATCACCTAAAATATGATGCAAAAAGACACAATTGATTGAGGTGGAAGAAGTGCTTGACGAATGCAGTCAATGATGATCTCCTCAGCCAACAAACTCCATGGTGAGATGCATCGTTTTGTGTTGTTCCAATGAGCACATTCACATGATTCTCTTGTTTTCTTCCAAGGTGTGCTTGAAAGAAGAAAGCCTATTTATCCCACTTTAACTGGTGTAGTGGGGAAAGAGCATGGGTTATGATCGACTGATGCAGAAAAATGTGGCTTCTTCTTGTCCTATAATTGGTGTTTTATGGGCCACATGCAAGAGAAGAAATCAAAGGAAAAGAACAGAAGGAAAAGAGGGTACAACTCAGTTGGATTCTCCGAGTGCAGAAAATATACGCATGAAGCGACTAGCACCGTAAATTTCTTCAAGCAGATCTTTCACACATCCAATATTCAAACCGCATAAGTCTTGGAAGTTTCCATTGCAAGTTTTTCTCGGTGCCCAACTTGCATGGGCTGTTGGAAATTTCCAAGAAATACAACACCAAATTCCACAGAGAAATCAGAAAAGACAACATGTTTATCTCCGTGCGATGCGTCACAGATGTGCAAGTTCATTCCCTCCCTTTTCCGGGTGCAGATAATTCTGGAATTGACATTTTGAAGAAGTCAGAGATGTTACCTTCTCTGAGCAACAAATTCTTACATAAATTTTGTTGATCTGGTTTAAACATGTTATATACATTAAAACCGAATTATTAAATTCATTTATTCATACATGAAATTTTATAATAATTATGAAACAAATTAAATACGAAAGTGTACCGGATAAATCCATCGAATTGTTTTCTGAATCAATCGATGATTTGGCCTTCTTGTTGCATAGTATCCTTAAGAACTTTATATTTCTCTCCGATGGGTAAAGAAAATTTTTTTTTTGATAATCTTGATTTGATACTATAACCAGGACCATAACCTTATTTATAGTCATAACTGAGAATCTGCAATTATGATTATATTCATAATTGATGAATATGTAATTATGCCTCAAGAGTTTCATATTCCTGACTTATCCAATCATTAAATTAGAAATATGACTGATGGTATCTACGTAATTAATTTTTATGATAATTATGTTTCTTAGCCAGATAAATTTACTTTAATTAGATCACTTTAATTTTGACTAATCAAAATAATGGCTTAACATATTTAATTATACATGTGTGACCCCTTAAAATTCTAACAATTTCTTACTAGGTCACATATATTATTGAATCTCGGATTTTGATGATGAAACTAATTGATTGTGGTTTATTGTTTAACTGTGTTTTGAGTTACGTAGGTCTATTATCGATCAGGATTAGACAGTTGACGCTGGAGGAATTGACGTTGCGCCGGGTGATTACGTCTGGATATTGGATGTCGAGCCAGAGGTTCGATCGACAATCGGTTGAAGGCTTCATACATCGGGCATCGGGCCAAGATGCATGTTGCGCCAAGGATATTAAAGTTGTAGAGGTCATCCGCCAATTGGGCAACGGACCGCAAAAGAGGATGATGTGCCGAAGGTTCGGACGAAGCACCGACCAATGACGTGCCGGACAACTGAATGTCAATTCGTGTTGTAATAACTGTCTAGATCGAAGTAGAGTGTTTGTTTGTTTGTGTGCAGGATTAACTACGATGACGATGAAGACGTAACGCGAAATAAAGTACCGAAAGACAAGTGGGATGGATCATTGGGAGTTTGAGAGTTCGATGGAAGTCCGAAGATTCATTGGGAGTAGTTCCCGGAACCGACCGAGAACGAGTAGGGAGCTTGCCGAAGGGTTTTCGGAAGTTCGCCGGAAGGTTCGTCGGAAGTTCGTGGAGCTTGCCAAAGAAGCTTGATGGAACTCGCCAAGATCATCACGAAGTCCGGGAGCTTGCCGGGAGTCCGCAGAATGGTTTCCGAGGGTTCGTCGGAAGACCGTCGGAAGTTCACCGAAAGCTCACCGGAAGAAGTCTTGTCTTATAGGCTTTGAAATAGCTTAAAAAATATCTTTAAAATTTGTAGTTAGCACATAATTTGGTTTAGGATCAGGTGTTAATCCTATAAACCAAATTTGAGCCAATTCGGATTTCGTTTGGACCGGTTTCGATCGAGTTTTCAGTCGAAACCACTGTGCTAAAAATGACCTGGGCGATAGTACCGCCCAGCTGCAGTAATAGTGGCGGTAGTACCGCCTGGCACAGGTGGTAGCACCGCCTATGCACTGTTAGTTTGACGACTGACAGGTGGTAGCACCGCCAGCACCAGGAACTCTAATTTGATTTCAAATTTGGAGTCCAAATTTGAAACCATTTTGGATCTATAAATACCCCCCCCCCTTTCTCAACTGAAAGAGGACCCTTTTTGAGAGTTAGAAATTGAGGAAAAGGCTTAGGAAAGTCTAGTTTTTCAATAGCTTGTGTTCACCTCCTTCTTTCTCTTTGAAAAATTTGTAAGAGTGTGAACTTCTTGTAAAAGGGTTGTAAGAGGGGTATTTGGTCCTTCCTCTTCAAAAGGATTTGCTAGTGGAAGTTGGGAGCCTCATCGGAGAAGGCTTCGGAAGTGGATGTAGGTCGGATGACCGAACCACTATAAATCGGTTTGCATTTACTTCTCGCAACTTACTTTGCTACAAATCATTTTCATTTGCTGCCTTATTTACTCAACTTTATCTTCATCTTCTTACTTATGCTTTAAAGTTAAAACGTAATCTTTCCGGGTTCAAACGAAACGCTACATTCATTCGTACAAAGTTTCCGAACTTGTGTTAATTGCTGAAAAATCTATCGTTCTTTACCGCTGCACTAATTCACCCCCCCCTCTTAGTGCCACTCGATCCCTAACAATTGGTATCAGAGCCATGTTCTTTCTCTTTCGGATTTACACCCGTGAGAAATGGCTCTAAATGGTTTTCAAGAGGGCTTTTCGATTTTTCGTCCATCGTTCTTTAACGGTTCGGACTACACATATTGGAAAACTCGAATGAGAGTTTTCATACTTTCAATGGATTTGGATTTGTGGAACATCATCGAAAATGGCTTTCAAACCTTCCTCTAAACCGACGAACGAATGGTCGGATTTGGAGAAAAGGTCATTTTCTTTAAACGCAAAGGCTATGAATGCCTTATTTTGTGCTTTAGATAAGAACGAGTTCAATCAGATTTCAATGTGCGAAACGGCTTTCGATATTTGGTGAACACTTGAAATCACGCACGAGGGAACTAGTAGTGTTAAAGACTCGAAAGTAAACCTCTTATTGCATGATTTTGAGCTCTTCCGAATGACACCAAGCGAAACTATCGGTGATATGTACACCCGCTTCACGAATGTCGTCAATAGCTTGAAAAGTCTTGGTAAATATTTTTCAAACTTTAAACTCACTAACAAGATTTTAAGATCCCTCCCAAAGAGTTGGGATCCAAAAGTAACCACAATACAAGAGACTAAAAATTTAAATGATTTTTCATTGGAAGAACTAATCGGTTCATTAATGACCTAGAAATGAGTTTCTTGGAACATTTGGAATATGATAAACATATGAACCACCTTCGAACAAGAAGGATTTGGAATATCAGACAAATGAATGCCACTTGAGTGATGACTCAAGTGATGAGGACAATGAAGACATTGAACACATAACAATGAATGTTAACAAGTTCATTAAACAAAAATTAAAAAACACAAATGAACTTGAACGGAGAAAGAGGCCAAAGAAGAAGAAGAGGCTTGCAAAGAAGAATCAAGTAAGGAAGAGGCGAAATGGGCTTTGACGGTTTTCGACAATGAGGTAAGAAACTCACCCAAGTTGTTTTTACCTTACTTTGAAATTACATGATCCTTTCATGAGTTGCTTGAAATAGTTGGTAAGATTTTTTTTTATGCTTTTTCCTTCCTAGTATTTTTGAAAAGTAAAAATTATGAATGATACTTGCATGATTTATGATATTGCCTAGGATTAATCCATGCATGTGTATCTTGATGTTTTATATTTCGTTTCTAAACATGATGTTTGATCTTTAAATTTTTGTATCATGCTTAATGAGGAATTGAAATGATGAAGATTAAAATCCTATATTTTGGAATAATGTATATTCAGACTTGATGGTTTTCATGACGAAATTATTTTTCATATTTTCATAAAATGATGCATGATTTTAGCAAAAATTTGAGCATTGATCATCTTGTTATTACAAATGAAAGAAAGAATTAAAATGATTTTGATGATGCATTATAAAAACATGCTTAATGATTGTATCATACTTGATGACTTGAAATCTCATATTTTGAAATAATATATTCATAATGAATCCATGAATCTTAATGATTTTCATATCATTTTTTGGCTTTAAACTTGATACATATCTTTCATGCAAAAAGTTTTTGGGCATGCTTATGTGAAATCTTACTTGATAAATAAAAATGCTCCATACGTATGATCATGATAAATTCATGAATCTTGATGATTTTACATTGCTTTTGATTTCAAACAAGATGCATGATTTTTGACACAAAAAATTAATAGCATGTTTCAAGATAATGCTTGCACACCAAATAGAATTAAAAGATAGAAGCAAGGATATTGATGATTTCGTTTTTACATGAAAATTTGAACATGCATATATATAAGATCAACCACATAAAATAAAATACAAAAGTTAAAAATATTTTAATCATGATGTTTTATTTTTGATGTGTTTGGTTTTAACGGTCTTTATGACGAAACTTACATCTTGCTTTGAAAAGTTAATACATGCTCACATGTAATCAATTTATGTTGCTCTTATTAAAATTTTCGAATAAAAGATTTTGATGCATTTGATCTTAATGGGTTTAATGACAAACTTGTATTTTGAATTTATACAATGATGACTTCCGTATAAATATTTGAACATACATTATGAAATCATCATTGAAATGAAAATATTAAAAGTTTGTTATCATGCTTAATGACTTTGTGATATCATATCTTGATGACAAACTCATGTTTTGATCTTAAATTTGATACTCATCTTTTGAAATATGAGCACACTTGTTTGAAACAAAATGAAACACATTATCATGAAAAATTGAATATCATATCTTGAAATAATGTGTTATATTTTTGTCTTGATGATTTTTATAATGAAGTTAGCCTTTTGTTTTTTGAATACTTATTTTGATTTGGCATAATAAGACAAATGATGAATCCATGTATACTATGTTCATATAAGTCTCTTGAATCTCGAGAATGATTTTGATAATTTGATTGTGAGTTTCGAGTTTACAAAATGAGTTTGAATAATTTTATGACTCCTCTCTTGATCTCTTAAAGTCATGACTTTGAATTCTTGACTTGAGATATCTTTGCGAATCAAAATATTTACCTCTATGATTGTTTCCTTTTACCATTAACTAAAGAGGAATATAATCCAAGTCTTGATATCTTGATAATTCATACTTGAATGAATTTGTGTATTTGATATTTGATACTTGAAACTTCTCATGAAATATAATCTTGATTCCTATGGATGAATCAAGTTGCTCTTTGTGCTGTATCTTTTCAAATGAATCATGATCCTTGACATCATATCTTGCACGATATTAAAATGACAAAAATTCTTTGGCTTGTATGCCTTATGTGGCAATTGAAGAATTGATATAAAAGAAATTTGCCTTATGATGAATCAATGAATCATGATTTGATCCTTAATATAGATGTGCTTTTATATATCATGATTCTTTGTTGTATGACATTTATCTTGAATTGAAAATTGATAAATGTGAATTTTGATCTTGCTAAAAGGAAAGTTATGAATCATAAATGATATCTTTTGGTTTTGATCCTTATTAAATTTACATTTTGATATCCTTCGTGACATGATTTCTTTGCATTATTGTCTTATTTGCATCATGTGATGATTGAACAAATTGATGTATATTTTTATTGATAGACTAGAACACACTTCAAACTTATAATTGATATGAAAAATGGCTTGTATAATCATTAAAATTTTTAGCCATTTAGTCCTCCCTTCTTTTTGATAAAGACAAAGGGGGAGAAAAATTGCTACCTTGCAATTTCACAAGAAGTTAAGGATTGCTATCTCAAAGGATGTAAATATTGCTATATTGACTATTTCAAAAGAAGCAAAATGTAAAACTTCAAAAATTTGAAATGTTACACTTGCCATGCCTTTATGTTTGTATGTTTTAATGAAAAGTTAGCATATATGTTTAAAGTGATTATATATAATTGCTAGCTCATTGCAAACAAAAAGTTGATAGCATGCAAAGGTGAAACTTAGTTACAAAAGAGAAGAATTGAAAGGAAGCTAACTTGCGTATCATAAAGTATGTTAGCTTGCTTATCATTATTGATTGCTTGCTTATCATCCTTTTCTCTCATATCATGATTTTTGACTCCCTTGAATTCATGGCTTAATATGCTAAAAATTCATGTTACAAATTTGTTATTTTGTCATGATCAAAGCATTGACTATTTGTACTCCACTTTTTTGACAAAAACAAAGGGGTAGAAGATTTATTGCTAGCTTATGTATCGCAAAAAAAAATTTTACTAGCTAGAACATACAAAGGAAGCAAAGAAAGTACAACTTGCACATCTCAAGAAGCAAGTGAAAAAATTACCATCATTGCCTATC
Organism: Musa beccarii; assembly: GCA_024322285.1. Classification (NCBI taxonomy): domain Eukaryota; kingdom Viridiplantae; phylum Streptophyta; class Magnoliopsida; order Zingiberales; family Musaceae; genus Musa; species Musa beccarii. The sequence continues at coordinate 4,861,794 of CM044397.1, read as the reverse complement.
CTTAAAAAACTTGCTATGATTGAATGGTATGATTAGATGTATTGCAAAGCTATGCTTAAATGTGGTATGATGTGATTAATAGTTAGTGTGTTGTCAAATTTGCATATCCTTGAAAACTAGCCATGATGTTACTTCTCCTTTTTGTTGATGACATAGGGGGAGAAGTAGATTGATGACTTCATGCATTGATTGAATATTTTATATATTTACATGATGGTTTGATTGATTCTCTTAACATTGTGATGAATGTTGCTTGGATTTGGGATAATCCAAGTGTTTCTATCAATGACATATTTATAGGGGGAGTTTGGTTAAACTCCGGGGAGTTATGGTTAACTCCGTTAGTCATCAATTAGTTGTCATCATCAAAAAGGGAGAGATTGTTGAATCTCGAATTTTGATGATGAAACTAATTGATTGTGGTATATTGTTTAACTGCGTTTTGAGTTACGTAGGTCTATTATCGATTAGGATTAGATAATTGACGCTGGAGGAATTGACGTTGCACCGGGTGATTACGTCTGAATATTGGATGTCGAGCCGGAGGTTCGATCGACAATCGGCTGAAGGCTTCGTACGTCGGGCATCGGGCCAAGATGCATGTTGCGCCAAGGATATCAGGGTTACGGAGGTCATCCGTCGATTGGGCAACAGACCGCAAAAGAGGATGATGTGCCGAAGGTTTGGACGAAGCACCGACCAATGACGTGCCGGGCAACTGAATGTCAATTCGTGTTGTAATAACTGTCTAGATCGAAGTAGAGTATTTGTTTATTTGTGTGCAGGATTAACTATAATGACGATGAAGACGTAAAGCGAAACAAAGTGCCGGAAGGCAAGTGAGATAGATCGTTGGGAGTTTGAGAGTTCGATGGAAGTCCAAAGATTCGTTGGGAGTAGTTGCCAGAACCGACCGAGAATGAGTAGGGAGCTTGCCGAAGGGTTTTCGGAAGTTCGTCGGAAGGTTCGTCAGAAGTTCACGGAGCTTGCCAAGAAAGATCGAAGCTTGCCAAAGAAGCTTGATGGAACTCACCAAGATCATCATGAAGTCCGGAAGCTTGCCGGGAATCCGCAGAATGGTTTCCGAGGGTTCGTCGGAAGACCGTCGGAAGTTCGCCGAAAGCTCACCGAAAGAAGTCTTATCTTATGGACTTTGAAATAGCTTAAAAAATATCTTTAAAATTTATAGTTAGCACATAATTTGGTTTAGGATTAGGTGTTAATCCTATAAACCAAATTTGAGCCAATTCGGACTTCGTTTAGACCGGTTTCGGTCGAGTTTTCGGCCGAAACCAGTTTGCTGAAAATGACCTAGGCGGTAGTACCGCCCAGCTACAGTAATAGTGGCGGTGCCTTGTCACGGACAAAATTGTAAACAGCTTGTTCGGTGTAATGCTTGTGCTTGTCCGTGTCCCTTTTGGTTGGTTGTCACTTGTAAAGCTTGTAAAGGGCTTGCCAAAGGCAAAATGCCCTATTTGAGTGAGTTTGACAGCCATTGTAGGCTTGTACATAAAGTACGCATCGAGGAATACTTGTAATAGAATTCGATCAGAGTGGACCAATTTTATGCCTTTGTTGTGCAACCGTTCTGAGCTTGTGATATCCATTGTTGGAATGTGCATTGGCTATAAAGTGTTTACTAAATTAGTGGCTTGTGGATCCCGTGTGAAGCGCTTTCTCTGTCCCGTCTTCTCTTTTGCAGTCCTAAGGGATTGCAGGAGATTTCGGTAGGTGACCTTTTGGTGATACACATTGGTGCCGCACGACTTAGGCAAAACCAGCTAAGTCCGTGACATTGGTATCAGAGCCGGACAAGCTCACTTAGAAACACTTAGCATGCAAACGTGGGGGACCTTGTTAGGCACCACGAGGACAACAAGCTAAGAAGAATTGCGGAGCGCACAAAGGTGGGGATGGCTGAGTTCGAAAGCGGCTGGCTCGACATTGACACCCAAACTTGGCGGTGCTCGAGGCAAGCGGGTACTTGGCAAAGGATGAGACCGTGCAAGTTGCGGTGGGTTGCTCATGATCGAAAGAGTTGTGCAAAGCTCACGAGAGGTGAGGAAAGTTGCAAACTCAAGGAATTTGATACTCATGCAAGGTCTTGCATGCGGACAATGGATCGTCAGTGGCCATCCCAAGGCGGTGAAGGTCCGTGCATTGGAGCATTGAAACTTTCTCTTCGGCATGTGCAGATACTTTCGTATGAAGTGAAATGTGCAACAGTGCAGCATGTTGCTAGACCTAGAGGTGCGGTCAAGGAAATGTATTGGTGAGGTGTCACAATCTAGCAAAGTGCATTTGCGAAAGCGAGAATGGGCACGCTTTGTTCAGCAAAGGCGGAGTAGTCCAAGGGGCGGTGGTCTCCAAAACTTCCGAGAGGGAAGGATGCGAAGAGAGATGTTGCTCGACGGGCGAGATATCCGGGAGGGATAAGTCCCGCTCTCGAATGTGAATCAGTGCAATGAATCGCTTGAGGAGTACCTCAAGACAGAGCTCGAGGATCGAGTGAGCGATGAGGAGTCATCGTATGATCTCGCAAGTGGCAATGCGTTGGTGGGCGCATAGCGAGATCAAGTGGGGAGCAACCAGGGCAACACAAAGTGAAGGCACACTAAGAGCCGATCGTGAGTTCGGACTCAACCGAGGGTGACCGTGGAATGGTGGGCAGGCCACCATTAATCCAATGCTAATCGAGAAGCGAGAACAACTTGGGAAGACTTGGTGAAGTACCCAAATCGCGTGAAGGAGTTGGCTTTGAAGACGGAACATGGAGCGGAGGCTTGGTGCTTTCCTTACACGAGGTCAAGGACATGGACTCTTGCCGAGGCAAGAATCGGATCATGTCGTTCCATGGGTTTCATATTCGGATGGAGCAAACTCATCTTGCATGGTGCCAAAGACGAAGGGAGCTTGAGGCACAAACATCTTATCTCGATAAAGCACTTGGTGGAGATTCTAAGGTGATGCAGTTTCTTTGAGGCAAAGTTGGTGTCAAAAGGCCTTAGCACGGGCAAGAGGATGCAGAGACAGCTACTCTTGAAGAATATGCCACAGTGTTGCTATTCAAGTTGCCATGAGGAAAGCGGTGCGCAAACCGAGATTGTCTTTGGTAGGGGCGAGTCCCAGATCCGCACAATGGTGCACCTATTTCAGCGAAGTCGAGACTTCGGAGGAGCTGCTAGGCGATGGATCGTCCTAGGGCTAGCCTTCGTCCCGAGTGTGACCCGAGAGTGGGTGGACGAAGGTCAATTGCCAAAGAAGCGAACAGAATCGGTTGGCGAAGGCCTGCGATGTGTTGGCGGAGTCCACACATGGAGATATCGCGATTCGAGTTCATACCACGGGGATCGAGAATGCGAGGAGATGTCACCAGGAGGCGACATGATGCGAGGGATCGGGGTGGAATGGTTCGTGGCAAGACGACACACACAAAGATATCCCGTGAGGGACATGGTCATCTGGAAATATGGCCGGGAGCGACAAGGAGCTCCAAGTTGGTGAACAACACGACGGTAAGAAGAGCTATGGATTCAAGCGGTGAATGCCATGGTACCGCAGAGGCGGGTCTTCCGTCGTGCACCGAATGTTGCATCGAATGGAAGCCTTGGACATCGCCTTATGGGGCCGTGCCTGTCGAGGAAGAAGTTCGGATGCAAGTACCGGTGAGTCCCATGTGGGGATTGGATCATCAGGTATGATCGGGTCTGCTGAAGAGTGGAACTACTTGAGCTCACTTTAAAAAGGAGCCCGGCAAGTCGAGGACAAGGCCGAGTAAGCGAACATTGCAGCCAATGAAGCTAAGGAGAACAGAATGGTGCAAACCACCGCAACATGGTGGCGGTGGCCATACATGGGAGTTGCGATCACAGTATTTTCATCGACTGCAAAGCGGGCGCTCGGAGAAACACAGAGGTGTTGAAGCAGGGGGTCAGAAGAGGGCATGGAAGCAATGACGAGTCCAAGAGGGACTCAGCTACCCAAGATCAATCGTCGGTTAGATTGAATGTGAACTCAGAGGAGTGTCATAATGCCGTAGAGGCAGATCTACCGATCACGAAGAAGGGATGCGATCAGACAACGGATAGTAGTGCCATTGGCGTCGCAGATGCCATGGTACCGCTGAGGCGGGACTTCCGGGGAGTCATCAATCCCTTGCTCTCATAGAGGAGAGCACTTGGTCGTGATATGGGCCGTGGAGGAGGAGAATGCTTTGACAAACTCCATGTACCAAGACAAGGTCAAGGGCGAAGCTTGAGAACTTCGTAAGACCGGTGTCAGCAGACTTTCCATCAAGATAGCCGTGAGTGAAGGATGCATGGTCGATGCAAGAGTGCATGACCAAGATCGGAGCGAGCGATCTGCGTGTTTGTACCTTTACTACTCGGAGGAGTCGGCGATGAAATGATGGAGAAGGCGGTACAATCCCAAAGGCGACCAAACCTATCGGAGACTTACTCCAAGTTGGAGTGATAACTTCTTGCATTCCGAAGTTCAATGGCAATGAGAAGGTGAATCACGATGGTGACTCAACGCAGGATTGCAAACACTTCAAGTGCTTGGAAGTGTGAGCTAAGAGCGGCGAATTCCAATGAACTACCTTGATGCACGGGTACGAACTCGAGGAGGCGGGCGAAGACAAGTAACCTTTGCCTTCTCAACTCCCAAGAGAATGGGCGGAACTCCAGATGCCCAGCTCTCTTAGTTATCCAAACAGAGGAGCTCTGCACAGATGTGAAGACCCTTCAAGACAACTAAGTGGAAGAAGATTCGATGGGCAAATTTTACGGAGGAAGGACACGAAAACTTCAAAGGTTGCGAGGTGATGCTCGTTAAAGCTCCAACAAAGCATCTATCCATTCAAGAGACAAGAAGAATTTGAAGACTGGTGCATATCAAAGATGGTCTTTTCCTTTCATCGATGAATCATAAGAACCAAAGAAGGATCAAGACAACTTTGCCAACCCACACCAAAGTCGAGTCATTGGCGAGTTGAATCAAAGACGGGCGGATTAAAGTTCGACGACTCAACAACAAGCGGAGAACAAATGGGAGCCAAGGGGCGCATCGCAGGCGGAGCGAAGATCGAAGATCCAACAAAGAAAAGAAGTTGCAAGCGTCGAGAAAGGCTTCGACGAGGACGTCGAAGGATTAAGTGGGGGAGAATGTCACGGACAAAATTGTAAACAGCTTGTTCGGTGTAATGCTTGTGCTTGTCCGTGTCCCTTTTGGTTGGTTGTCACTTGTAAAGCTTGTAAAGGGCTTGCCAAAGGCAAAATGCCCTATTTGAGTGAGTTTGACACCATTGTAGGCTTGTACATAAAGTAATGCTGCGTCGAGGAATACTTGTAATAGAATTCGATCAGTAGTGGACCAATTTTATGCCTTTGTTGTGCAAACCGTTCTGAGCTTGTGATATCCATTGTTGGAATGTGCATTGGCTATAAAGTGTTTACTAAAAGAGTGGCTTGTGGATCCCGTGTGAAGTGCTTTCTCTGTCCCGTCTTCTCTTTTGCAGGTCCTAAGGGATTGCAGGAGATTTCGGGTAGGCTGACCTTTGCGGTGATACGCATTGGTGCCGCACGACTTAGGCAAAACCAGCTAAGTCCGTGATACCGGCACAAAGTGTAGCACCGCTGTGCACTATCAATCTGACGATCGACAAAGCAGTAGCACCACCTCGACAGCGTGTAACTTTGCATCAAAGATCGGAACTCCAATTTGATTTCAAATTTGGAGCCCAAATTTAAAACCATTTTGGATCTATAAATACCCCCCCTTCTCAGGCGGTAGCACTGCAAGGCTTTGGAAAGTCTAGTTTTTCAATAGCTTGTGTTCACCTCCTTCTTTCTCTTTGAAAAATTTATAAGAGTGTGAACTTCGTGTAAAAGGGTTGTAAGAGGGGGTATTTGGTCCTTCCCCTTCAAAAGGATTTGCTAGTGGAAGTTGGGAGCCTCATCAGAGAAGGCTTCGGAAGTGGATGTAGGTCGGATGACCGAACCACTATAAATCGGTTTGCATTTACTTTCTCGCAACTTACTTTGCTGCAAACCATTTTCATTTGCTGCCTTATTTACTCAACTTCATCTTCATCTTCTTACTTATGCTTTAAAGTTAAAACGTAATCTTTCCGGGTTCAAACAAAATGCTACATTCATTCGTACGAAGTTTCTGAACTTATGTTAATCGCTGAAAAATCTATCGTTCTTTACCGCTGCACTAATTCACCCCCCCTCTTAGTGCCGCTCGATCCCTAACATATATATCATTATAAATATATTATACTTTATGAGCTCAAAACTGTTGTCATTATTAAACAGAACATACAATACAATCTCATCCATTGGTCATATTAATATAGGACCAAAGCGATTTTTCCTGTATCAATCATAGCTAAACCCATCAATGATTACTAATATTAACATAACCAAATGACATAGATCAGTCATGAAATGTGTAGCATGAAAATTACATGAATGTGATCCTTACATGTCAGTTTTCAACTAGTCCAGCTTTATCTTTATGAGATCATTAATCATAATGTACAAAGTATAACAAACTGAAGCTTTATTTCTAATCAGAAAATATTTATACAAACATAAAATTTGACATAGAATATTTAACAAATATATGACAAACTCTCATTAAACTGAAGTTTCCTCAATACACACATATGAGTATTAAAAACCTTGGGTGGTACACCTTTGTGAGAGAATCTGTCAACACAAAGTTTGTTCCTAAGTGTTCTATGGAAACTTGTTTACTTTGTACCCTTACTTGGTTAACAAAATTTCTTAACCAAATTTCATGATTGGACGCCTCAAAACATACTATAAATTCCACTGCCATAGTGGAAGAAGTAATAAGGGATTACTTGGCTGTACGCCAAGAAATTGCCCCACCAACCAACATATAAATGTAGCCCAAAGTTGATTTCCTACTATCTTGGCATCCAATAAAATCAGAGTCAGAATACCCAATGATCTCCAAATGGTCTGATCTCCTATATGTATATGATCTTTTGTTCTTTTTAAATATTTCGTAACTCTTTTCGTTGCTTTACAATGATCCATTCCAGGATTACTTAAGTATCTGCCTAATATTTCAACAATATACGTTATATCCGGATACATACAAACTTGTGCATACATTAGACTCTTTATAGCTCATGCATAAGGAATCTTTTGCATTTTTTGAGTTTCCAGATTTCTTTTAGGATACTGATTGAGACTGAACTTGTCTCCCTTAGATCACTCAGAATAACTAATAAAGTAACCGCTCACTATTCGGGGTTCCAATTCTTTCAATTAGGCCTGTAAGGCTTTACCTCAACTGGACAACCCCATACACGAAAGTGCCTTAGACTAGGCTTTCTCCCTATCCAAAGCTCATAAGGTATTTTTGTAGTTACTTTAGTTGGTATTCTATTAAGAATGTAGACTGCATTCTTTATTGCTTCTCCCCAGAGTGACTCTAGTAAAGTAGATTAAGAAATCATACTTCTTACCATATCCTTAATTATGCGGTTTCGTCTTTCAGCTATACCATTCATACTAGGTGTCCTTGGTATTGTATACTGAGGGATAATTCCACACTCCTCTAGGTATAGAGCAATTGGTCCTAGACATTATTCACCTGAGTCGTCATTTCTATCATAATATTCCTCTCCACGGTCAGATTTAACGCTTTTTATCATTTTGCTGAGTTGATTTTCAACTTCAACTTTAAATGATTTGAACACTTCTAAAGATTGGGACTTTTTATGTATTAGATACATGTATCTAAATCTAGAGTAATCATTTATGAATGATATAAAATATCATTGACCATTCCATGAAGGTGTAGGAAATGGCCCACAAATATCTGTATGTATCAATTCTAAGATGTCCGTAGCTTTATATGCACCTGATCTTTTAGGTTTGGTTTGTTTATCTTTAATGCATTCGACACAAACATCTAAACTTGATAAGTCAATGGAATCAAGAATCCCTTCTGACACAAGTCTTTCAACTCTATGTCTAGAGATGTGACCTAAATATTTGTGTCATAATACACCTGAATTTTTAATTTTATGTTTAATACCTCGCAATTCCGCATTCAGGGATTCATGATAGGATGCTATAGTGTAAGCAAATATAGATTGTCATAAGTCATAAGTGAATCAGTTCTAATCACATTTGAATTTAAAGACAAAGTAAATTTATTATTTCCAAATAAACAAAAATAATCAGATTTGTCCAAATAAGAAATAAAAATTAAATTCCGTCTAAATGACGGAACAACAAAAGTGTCTTTTAAATCCAAATAGTATCCAGTACATATTAACAATCTAAATGTGCCTATAGCTTCCACATCTACCGATTTTTCATCCCCCACATAAATGCATCTCTTAGAATCATTGGGCTTTCGGTAGCTTAGGCAACCCTACATTGAAACACTAATGTTGGTAGTTACACCGGAGTCTAGCTTATGATGAAGTTTGTCTTTCGGTGATGAATGTTGATATTTTTATTTTATTTTATATTAAAAGACAAATGCATGTTCATATGAAATGAATCATAAAGTGGAAATGTATGATTCTTGAAAATTTTTATTTTTCATGAAAGACAAGTGATAAATTCATTTAGCATATTTTGTGAATATCCTATAAATGAAAATTTAATGATATGATAAAGAATTCATTTATATGAATTTATGCAAATGATTTTAACGATGGATTGTCGAGTTAGCAAATTGATTTGAATGAGATCTTTTGTTTCAAGCAAATTATGAACCTTCCTTTGAATTCTTGACTAATTAAGATTTCCTATGCATGAAACAAATTGTTCTCCTTACTATTTGCTACCAAATGAATCATGATCGATATCATTACTATTATATCTCCTATGATTCATGTGTAGAAAAAGAATTTATAAATCGTGATGCAATGAGATTTCTTATGCAATAATGAAGTGATTATGTGATAGTTGAAAATTGATATAAAAGAAAATTTGCTTTAGGATGAATCATTGAATCTTAATCTTGATCTTGTTGAAAAAGAATATTTGCAAACCATGAATGATATCTCCTGATCCTTGTTGATATTTCATATTGATATTTTTCATTCTTTGCATCTATGGCTTGTAGGCATCATGTAAAAATTGAAATATTGATTGATGCAAAATTATTTGATTGAAATATTATTCCTCCCTTCCTTTCGACAATGACAAAGGGGGAGTTAACATGCTGGCTTATATATCATAAGAGAAAGTGGCAAGTATAGCCAACTAGAACTAGCAAAAAGGCAAAACTTGCACTTCTCAAATTGAGAAGAAAGAAATTACAAAGTTGCATTATTATTTTTAAACTCATGAACTTGCATGTTGTAAATTTTACAAAAATTAATAGCTTATTGCAAACAAAAAGTTGATAGCTTGCAAAAGTGAAACTTAGTTACAAAAGAGAAGAATTAAAAGGGAGCTAGCTTGCGTATCGCAAAGTATGCTAGCTTGCTTATCATTATTAATTGCTTGTATCGTAAAGTATGCTAGCTTGCTTATCATTATTAATTGCTTGCTTATCATCTTTTTCACTCATATCATAATTTATTCCCTTGAATTCATGACTTGATATGTTAAAAATTCATGATGCAAATTTGTTATTTTGTCATGATCAAAGAATTCATATAAAGGGAAAAGAATTATACTCTTCCCTTCTTTTTTATAAAAACAAAGGGCGCGAAAGTTTATTGCTAGCTTATGCTCTTGAATGAAGAATTTGCTAGCTCGATCATTATAACGAAGGAACTTGCTCTATCAAACATTACAAAAATTGCTACTTGCAAAGAGAAGCAAAGTGCAATATTGCACAAGAAACAAGTGTTGAATTACCATGATTACATATCCTTAAAAACTTGCTATAATTGAATGTTTTAAAGTGATGTATTATTGAACATCTAGATTGATAGCTACTATGATTATAAACTAGCATATCTTTTAAACTAGCTATAATGCTACTTCTCCTTTTTTGTTGATGACATAGGGGGAGAAATAGATTGATGACTTCATACATTGTAATGATAGTTTAAAATATTTGCATGATTGTTTCTTTTGTATAGGACCTTTATCAGCTTCATTCTTTCTAGATTTATATTTGCTTATGTTTCCTTTCAGAACTGGTACTGAATCGAGGTTAGCAGATATTGAAGCAAGAGAACCTAAATAAGAGAACAATAGACAACCATAAATTATGCTCACATATTTTTTCATAAACTTAAGTAAATTCAAATAATAATTTAACCCATCTTAAGATACCAAGTACAATATTAATATCTTATCTTTGGACTTCAATATTAATTGCTAATGGTAATCTTATTGTAATGATCAAACACTAATAATAAGGCATGTCAAATAATAAACCCATCTTTAGATTGATTTATCATTAATATGTATAACTTTATAATTATCACGTGTTTATCATTACAGGTGTATATAAAATCCTACCAGTCATTAATCTTCCTTTGGGCCGAGTAATTACCACATGGATGTAAATACACAACATTTAATATTTTTATGAGAAATGTTACACATGAGAGGTCACTTTGGTGACTTCATGTATTAAATTACTCAATCTAATATTAAACAATCATTAATTGAATTTGAACCATATTAGTCAAATTGACTTGACCTTAATTTGTTGACTCAAATTCATATAAATTATTCAATTTATGTCAACAAATAATTTTATATAACTAATATTATGTTTAAACTATATTGCAATAATATTATCTTTAATTAAATTTACATATTGCAACAACATAATAAACCAACATAATATTGCAATAATATTATTATTAATTAAATTTACATATTGCAACAACATAATTAAACCAACATAATATTGCAATAATATTATTTAAAATTAAATTTACATATTGCAACAACATAATTAAACCAACATAATATTATAATAATATTATTTAAAATCCAAAAAGAATTTGAAAGGTTTTCATAAACTGTAGTGCAAAAAATGAATTTGCATATTGTAAAAAAAAAGGCACGAAGAAGAAAAGATATCTTAAAGTGATCAGAAAACATCAGAAAATATATTAAACTGAATGTGAAGCATGCTGAAGCATGATTACATAAAACTATCATCTTTCTTGATGATGATAGAACTAAATTACTTTAAGATATTGATGATTACATAAAACTATAATCTCACAAGTGATCTAACATTAGAAAAAACAACACAATGAATTGAATATGAAGCATGCTGTAATATAAAACCATTATTCAAATATATGAAAAATAAACCTATATATTCAATAATTATTGTAAGATGGCTCTGATACCAATGTCAGTGGATTTAACATAAAAAATCTGGATCAAACATGCTTTATAGATCCAAAACCAAATTATTAAATCCACTTATCCATACATGAAATCCTACAATAATTATGAAACAAATTAAACATGAAAGTGTACCTGATGAATCCATCAAATTGTTTTTTGAATTAATCGATGATTTGACCTTCTTGTTGCAGAGTATCCTTAAGAACTTTATATTTTTCTCTGACGGGTGAAGAGAAATTTCTTTCTGATAATCTTAATTTGATACTATAACTGATGAATCTACAATTATGATTATATTCATAATTGATTAATCTATAATTATGCCTTAGGAGTTTCATATTCCTGAGTTCTCCAGTCATTAAGTTAGAAATATGACTAATGATATCTACACAATTAATTTTTATGATAATTATTTTTCTTAGTTAAATAAATTTATTTTAATTAGATCATTTTAATTTTGACTAATCAGAATAATATCTTAATACATTTTAATCATCCTTTAAAATTCTAACAATTTTGGGATGAGTGATTTTTGTTCATATGTTGTGCAGCCACTACTAATCCAAGTCGTATCAAATTCTGCTTTCAAATAACAGGAAAAGGAGAACGAAACCACTCAATTTTCTTTTTCTTTTTCTCTCTCGCAAAGATGAAGCCACAACGTGTCTTAAAATGCAAAAGCCGATGCTCTCAACATCTCAAAATGATTTCATTGCAGCGCAATGCAGTCGGAAGATGATTCGAGATGGTCAAAACAAAGAAAAAGTCCTTTCTGCGAGTACACGGGATTGCTTTACTGCCCCATCTCACGAGTCCCGTGCAGAGAACAATTAGTTGCCGGTGATGCAGGAAGAAGTAAAACTTATTTTAGCTGAAGGCCATAATGCACAAAGAGCTCAGCCTGACTTGATCAGTATCTTTCGTGACCTAAGAAACCATTTGAATCATGCAAATAATCTTTTTGCAAGTCAGAGCATGACTCTATCTATACCTGGACAGAAATGTGCTCAGCCGATGCTCATCTTTAGAAAATTATACCGACTGCTTGAAGAATGCATAAACCATTCCCTCGTAATATAGTGGCTGCTGTAACAGTTGCCATTGGGAGTTCACAGTGATTCATTTGCATGTATATCCAAAAAAAAAAAATCACCATCCAGACCATCATCATCAAAATCTATAATAGTGTAGGTAGAAAGTTGTTAGATAGAAATCAATGTAGTCTTACATGACTGATTATTGTTGTTGTATGAAAAATATTGTTAATTTGTAGAAAATTATAAAAACATTTATCTTATACATTTAACTGTGATTTTGACATGTTTTAAATACATGTGCAGATAAAAATATTAATTAGCTCCTTAATCATCGCCCCCGAGATCCCCTCTGAAAAATAAATATCTAGATTTTCTACAGCCAATAAGGTAGATGTTTCTAATAGTTTTGATCCTTTTGATTGTGTTATGGGACCACTGGGATTTCCTGGATGCCATCAATTGTTTTATCTCTACTTCCTTCTTCCACTCCTCCAAGAGCTTTTGATAATTGTGATTAAATGTCCTTGTATGAAAAACATTGTCAATATATAGAAAAACTATACAAACATTTATCTTATATGTTCAAGTGCAATGTTGGCATGCTTCAAGAGTATGTGCAGATGAAATATGAATTAGCACCTTAATCATCACTCCCAATATCCCCTTGGAAAAAATGTATCCAGATCTTTTGCAATTGATAAGGTAGATGTTTGTGATAATTTTGATAAATTTTCTTTTATTGGGGTGACATTGGGATTTCTTTGATGCTATTAACTTGTTTTGACTCTGCTTTCTTCTTCAACAATTATGGTCGATTGTTATTGTTGTATGAAAAAACATTGTAAATCTAAAGAAAATTATTAAAAAAAAATTTATCTTATACATTTAGTTGCAATGTTGACATTAAGGAAAAACATGTACATATGAAATGTGAATTAGCACCCTAATCATCCAAATCTTCTACAATTCATAAAGTAGATGTTTTTTATTGTTTTGCTTTTAGCTGTAGTCACTATTGGGATTCCCATGATGCTACATCTCTGTTTTCATCTTCAGCTGCTCCATGTATATTTCGTAGCAGATTAAACTCAAACAATTATGGCTAATTATTATGATCGTATAAAATCCATTATCAATCAATGGAAAATTTCCAAAGCATTTATCGTATACATTTAACTGCATTGTCGATATCTATAAAAAACATATACAGATGAAATATGAATTAACACCTATTCGTCACTCAATTTCCCCCTTGAAAAAAAAAAAGCATCTTGATTTTTTTTACAATAGATAAGGCTAATGCTTTTGATAGTTTTGATGGGTCTTTTCTTTTAATTTTTTGCTTCCCATTAACTGTTGAGATTTTCTTGATGTTAGTAATTTGTTTTATCTCTGCTTTCTTTTTCAACTCCTCCATGCACTTCTCATAAATGACTCATGGTAAAAAGAGCTTGAGATGTACAAACAAAGAAAAGTCTGCGGACACTGCATCATTATTTCTATATTTTGTATATAATAAATAATACAATAATTTATCAGAAGACATGATCATTATAAATCCTATATCCCCATATAAAATTTATAATTTAGATAGATTGGCAGGCTTTCATAGAAAATGGTATTTACAGAATCACATGACTATTTACAGGAATGATTTATATCTACCAAAATTTTCTCTAGTTCTGTAGCATGGATATAGCTTATATCTGAACTTTCGATATTTTCTCTCCAATTTCTATTAAATTGTTGCTCATGGAAGAGATATAAAGAAAGATGTAGGGTATTTTTTTGAGGTAAAACAGAAGTACCTTCATTGCTGACAGAACAAGTGTGGCATGTCATTCATTAAGATCCTGTCTGACATATGATATTGTGGGAGCATCAAAATAATGTACTTAGATGCACCCATTAAATCATAAAGACTAATCTTAGAAGCAAAAAAAATATAAATACCGACAAAATTTACAAAAAGAAAAACATTGCTAACCTTTATTCAAAACCCCACAACATGTTACTATGAAAGAAATCAGATTTCAATTACATATAAACAATTTTATTGGAATATATTCAAATGCTATCGTAAACTTGTAGAGCAGCAGACGATTTACCGATCAATTACATTCAATACCAACGAGTCAAAATAATCCAATGACATCTAACAAAGAGATTCTATTATAATGTGAAAAGAAAGGATCTTGGGAGAGGCTTTGATGGGTGATCCCTTCACAAACTAGATAGGAATATTTCATTGCGAGGGTCTAAGGTTGTATTTGAAAATATATTTATATTTCTTATGTATATTTAATGAAAGGAGTCTGAGTAAATATGCAGTTGTGGTAAATAATAGATAAAAGTTATATTTTAAATATGCATTAACCTAAGTGTTATTTGGTAAAATTATATTTCAAAATTTTATTGAATATTATGTGATAAGTTTACCCTTCTAATATTTTTAATCTTATTCAAAAGTGAATATATTTTTTTATTTAAATAAATATAATCACATAAATAGATATAAAATAATCTTTAAAAATAAAAATAAATAAAATTTCACCTATAGAATACATGCAGGAGAAGGAGTCAGCGAAGAAATCTAAGAGAAGGGAGAGGAAATGAGGGTTAAAATTTCTATTACATAATGTCAATTTTGTGATTTTAGAGAGTGTTATATGGTAGTTTAGGAAATTTAATAAATTTCATTAGCATCTTGCAAATGTTAAGATGCTAATACTACTCAAAGGTAACATTAACATTTGAATATTTATAATATAACATTCCAGCCAAAGATACTTTTTTTAAAAAAAATATCAAATACTAATTCGTATTTGAAATGTGCATTGGGTTCTCAATGCACATTTAAAGATGTTCCCAAATGCATCCTAAATCTGGTCGACAGTACGAAGGGTTGGACATAGTTGACCTTCTTAGCAACATAAGTAACATTCTCCTTGGGCTTATCAATTGTCTCAGGGATGAACTCCCTGTATTAGCTCTTACGATCACTTTGGTGGAACCAAGGTGAATCCCTTCACACCTTTGGAAGTAGTAGTAGTAGTAGTAAGGGGATGCTCAAGAAAATATGATGTCTTATAATTTGCAAGACAAAAATTATTAATTTTAAATCAAAAGAATATAGTGCTCTAATTTTCTTTGTCAATCTGAAAATATTTTAAAAAATCTTCTTTTTTTTTTGTTCCATTAAGCATAGAAACAAATATTTTTCTTAATTGGATGATATAAATAATCATCTAAGAGGAAATAAATCATCATCTCAATAATTGCGTCTAAGTATTAGTCCAACTCGATCTCAATCTCATTCTATAGTTTTAGCTATGAGTGTCCCAAAATCTATTCTTCATTTCCTTCTCCTTGATCTTCATTTTCTAATAGATAAAACGATGCAAAAGATGGGAAGAGTGGATCAAATTTAGTTGAAAAATAATGCAAAAGATTTAGATTGATTTTAAAAGTGCATAAAGATGGGTCTATTGTTTTTCATCTACCTCACCATCAAAAATATAAAATGTGCCACAAAATGTCAAATGTTCCGAGTTCAGTGGCCTTTTCTAATCAATCTGGGTTCAGGAGGACAGTAAGTGATCTTTTAAGAAGTTGGTTGAAGTCCCAACTACAAAGGTTTCCATATTATATGTCATATCATTGTCACCTTTGCAACCTCACGTTCATCTAAAACCTTATTATGAACTAAAGTTGGTAAACTATTCAAGAAAAAATAAAGAATAATGAAAATCATGTATTTTTTTTTCTTTCAATTATAATATCTTTACACAGACTATATCAAGAGTAATAATTAATATCACTTTATTAAAAACATAAATTCTAAGAATTTATTATAACTCATTTATTATTCAAGACAAAAATCAAGCAAATAGTTATTGACTCAATCATGATGTACGAGTGACGTTATGGGCCAACTGTTTTATAAAACATGTCTGTGGTTCAAAGCAATCTAGTCTTGAGTTACTAAGAGTCTGTTTTGAAAATCAAAGATGAAAAAAAAAAATTCAATAACATGTTGAGTAGGAATTTCTATAAAATAACTTAAAAATATATACGCACGAATGAAGCCAATAATCAAATCAATAGTCAATCCGCTAGTATATGTCGAATACCTAATAGAGAAAATTAATATCGTACTCTTAATAATAAATGGAGTGATGTCCTTTACCTACTTAAGATTAGGATATAAAGAAACATAATTATCTCATAACATAGTATATGATGAAATAATCTCATTAAGACATCTAATATTAAATATCCTTCAAATATTAATAATATTAAAGAACATACATTAATTAGTTCTATTGACGTGAATCTTGGCTAAATTAATCAAATTGACTTGAATAGAACCCGATTTAGGCAAAACGTAACTGAACTAACTTCTAAGCCTTATTTGTCCTATTTGAAATTATCTTAAACTAGTCTAATTTAGATTTAAATTGGGTTTAATTTGGATCAAACGAGTTTGAATCAATCAAATTTGTTCAGAATCATTTTGAATCAATCTAAACTGGTCAAATAGTCTAGACTAGGTTAAACTAGGCCGACCTACATGCGTCCTAGATTGAGACAAACACTCTCAATAGTTGGCTAGAAGGGTGATAAACTAGGTAAAAGTGCAAGCCGTGTGGGCTAAGTCAAGCATTGGCTTATGAGTTGGGTTATGCTTGACCTACAAGTTAGGCTAAACCTAGCTTGTGATTTGATCTAAGCTTAGCCTCACAATTGAATTGGACCTAAATGTAGATGACGAGGTTGATCGAATCCAATCGACGACCTCACTCGGGTCCAACTCAATCAACCCTCTTGTATTCAATTTAATTTCAAATCTTTTTTATAGCATTAATATTCAGTTAAATTAAAATAGAACATAAATATTACCATCGAATGGTTAAACATGATAAAATTATAACATGATTAAATGGTTATAGATGAATTCAATTATACCATAATAAACTTTACTAAAAATTAGTATTGCAATTAATCAACTTGCATCATATGAACATAAAAATATCAATTAATAATTCCAATAATCTAAAATAATTTAGCAATAAGCATGCATACATATATATATATATATATTCTTTTTATTATATATTTTAAAATTTTTGAATCATTAAAGATCATAATATTAAAATCTGAATATAATTTTAAATTAAACACGGCAAGAACATATTTAAATTTAATCTCAATACATAAAAATTTAGAAAACTAAAAAATAAAACTTTTATTTTCGAAAACTACAAAAAAAACCTATAGCGAGACTCCACTCCTTATTCCTTCCACTATCAAGCCTAGTGTATATGAGAGAGAGGGATCCCCAAGATAAGCCATCCACAATAGGTTAGAAATATATTATTTTCATAATTTATTTATTTATATTTTCTTTTAATACCCTTACTAAAATATCACAAACAAACATGCAATCAAAAATATTCATTCCTAAAATCTAACAATAAAATTTAAAAATCAACTAATTAGGTCATGATCAGGGAAAAAATATGGTAAAAATCTATAGGTTTCTCTCTCATGGTCTTTCTGAGTCATGCAATAAAAAATGCCTAAAATGTCCTCAAATACTACAAGTTGAATATTGTATTTGGCAACCGTGTATATCACCAAGTAAACTACTTTTACATGTGTGAGATCCTCGCAGCAGATTCTGAGATGAAGCTGTAATTTTCTGATGATTTTTGCCGTGACATTTGAAGGTTTTTAGATTCACCAGAATGCAAGTTGATACAACACAAGCTATCGGTATGCAAGGTTTTAAGCTCTTATCGATGGAAATGTCAAGCACAAGGTTATCTCTATTGTATATGTTGGAAAGTTGTCTTCAACCAATACCATCATAATTTCATCACAAGTTACTACATTTTGTTATAGTGAAAACCAATATTTCCTATAACAAAAATATTTCCTGGCTTAATCCTTTGCAAAAATCAAATATAATGGTTCATACTTTGGTGGTAAACTATGAGGATAAGTGGAAAGAGGAGCCGATTTAGAACTGCACCTCTTAACAAGGACACTCATATAAGACGGTTCTGGAGATTGATAACCGGAAGAACTAGTTATTTCACTCTTGCTGTCCGTCCATTAATTTGATACAGCTAGCAAGCCCAGACTTTGTTCCCATGGATTCATCTGTGATGCTTATGTAATGTCCTGATGTTGGAGGAGACGAGTACAAGATAGATCATTGATCAGACTCATGTACCAAGTGCAATCGACCTGTTTTTATCGCTCACCGGTTCTTCCGGCTAGTCTGATGTACAAGATAAGCAGGAGCTTTAATTTCCTCTACCACACCCAGGCATTTACATATTTCCTACAAGTATCGGTTCTTGCTACATCCTAGTTTAGCATCTCCTTGTGTTGTCTTTCGTGGCCCCTCAACATTTGTGCCACTCACTGGTTCCCACCTGCAAGGTGAAAAGAACAACTCATTGCTGTCACGATGTGTGGACTGACAAGAAAACATGGTGATCTGATGACTGTGGGTTAATCTGTGGAAGGAGTAATCATATGCAAACATTGTTTTGGACTTGTGCCTGGCAGTCTGTCATCCTAATGGTGAGTGCAATCTCAGCTTCACACAGTGCTTTCATTGTACCTGAAATGGATGCATGGGATAGGACTTGGATGCAGTTGGAAGTATGTGTACATATGCTGTGTTTGTAGAAGACAACTTGATTTGTGTCGTTTTCTGCATCACTTTCATGAGAATTAAGTGGCTTGGCTGTATATGATTCACTAATCTTGTGTGCTATGCAGAGAAAAGAACCATAGAGAGAATAACTTCAAGGAACTAAGCGTCAGAGCAGCTGTTGGAAGCTAAGTTTACGTCCGGTGGTTTGCATAATGACATGGGAGAAATCAGATCTAGAACAGGAGAAAGCAATGACTCAAGGTTTGCTGTGTGCATGTCTTGGGATGTGCAGAGGGCCTTGGCATCACGTGGATTTCTAGATATTGGAAACATGGTACCCCATTTGTACCTACAGTCAATCACATTCTGTGGATTTGTGAGTTGAAGTAGAGTTACAGACAAATGAAACCCTACAAATCTTCATCAAGCTAGTTAGAGTTACAGACTAATTAATCTGACCTTCGTGCTCAACTGCAGCTTTTAGTTCAGCAGTCCAAATTTCTGCATTCTTCATTGTTTCTTCCACATAAACACACTGTAGAAGCTGCTGTTCTAAGTTTACTTTTTTATCTTTTTATCACATGGTTTAGGCATTTTAACTGAACAGCAGTAGATGCATCAGCCATTTAATGTCATTCTGTTGGTGGGACAGGAGGATAAGAACTGATGCTAGGATGAGAATAATGCAACCTGGCAGGATGTCTACTCTTACAGACAAGTAACCATGCAGGTCAGCTTCACACGAAGGTGGGGGAGCTCCCTTGGCTAAACATTTGGACTTCTTTGGGGTCCACAGCAATTCAATATCAAAAGCTTTTATAAAACATTGCGACTGCCAAGTTCCACCCACCACCATTATATATACATATATATATATATATATATATATATATGTATATATATATATATGTATATATATATATGCATATACATATATATATATATATATATATGTTTGTATATATATATATACATATATATATAGTCTCTGGGGATTATTTAACATGATATCAGGCATCGACAACCTATGTAGATCACTTGAATCCTGAACATTAGTGGGAAAGAAAGGTAAAGGGCATATTATATTATCTTCTTAATGAATATGTTTGAAGTGTTTCACAGTGATGACTCCAAACAGTGAACACCACATCAATGAGAAGCTAAGTTTCTTTGATTTCTTCCTATGAATTCTCTTGCACAGCCTACATAGGCCTCCTTGAACTGACCTGCATTAATGCTGGTGTGTTGATTCTGTACATTTATTTCTTCCTATAATGCAAGAAACATCGAGTGAGAAAGGTGAATGCTGGTGATGGAAGGATGAAACAGACATCCACCAACAATTGCAGCTCAGCTAGAACTGGAGGGAGAGTATAGGACAGATGACACTTTCATGGGGTACTGCAATGGCACTATCTTTCTGCGATCCCCACGACAGGGACTGCTGTGGATGGAGGCCAAATCCTCTCTCTCTCTCTCTCTCTCTCTCTCTCTCTATATATATATATATATATATATATATATAGAGAGAGAGAGAGAGAGAGAGAGAGGATTTGGGTGACATCAAATTCCAACTTCTACCATACATTGTCAATGAACACATCACAACCACTGCCTATTTTGAGCATCTCTTTCACAGCCTTCTACCTCTCTCTCTACCCACCAAACTCTCCACCGTCCCATGTGCTGCCCGGCGCGGCAAGACAACTGCCCATGCTTGACATACAGTGGGAGCATTAATCCTCCTCTCCATATGTACTTATCTTATTGCACCGATTGTAATGGTAGATTTCTGTCACACACGCACACACACACACATATATATATAATATACATATGTATATTAGACTCTAGCCCTTTACATTTCCTCATAGATTTTTGCAAGTCACTGGGGATTCTGACAGACTTGTGAAACCAATCTTTCTACTTTAATCATACATCTGATGCCTGTTGCGGGGATACTTATTTCAGTTGCAAGACTGCTGGGAGTTGTTTTTCCATGATGGCAACCGGCTATTCTCCTTCATGCTAAAGAAATTGCAACACTATCTCCCATGCAAGCCTTCTTGGCCATTAAACTTGAGGTAGCAAAACTTGCGACGACACCAAACCGTCAACTTAGGGTTTCTACACCCAGTAATTAAGCTGCTCAATGCAGCACTAAGGGTGGATGAAAAGGTAGCTAAAAGCACTTAAATCAGTGCACTTTTCTCTATCCTCTTTTTCTTAAACATACACGCAGGCAAGCGGGACAACTTGTGACATTAATGAGGTTTAAGTACTTGGGAAACAGCTGCTGAAGGATCTGTGTCTGAAACTTTCCCAGGGGAAGAGGGCAGTCGACCATTGGAGCAAACCTCATTAATCAGGACGGCACGGTACTCTTTTGAGCTACTAGTGTAGATCTTTGTATCATATATATGGACCGGAGGAAGCAACTAAATGGACTGCATTTGAGTAAAGAGTTGTGCATGCATATCAGTCTGCAAGCCTAGATGACATGATATTGCACACAACCTATGCAAACTCTTAAGAGTTATCTATCTAAACAATCAAGTGCCAAAGCCTTCTCCATGCTATATAAATTGTAACAATGTATATAACTTTATGCAAACTCTAGATACCAATGCACACTTCATTATACTCATTCATTTCCAATGTTTTATATCGATTTTTCATGGTGAAAAAAATGATTCCTACGCACTTCGTTGTCAAATCAAATCTCCATTATTGCTAGACACTCGCTTCGTTCATACTCATCATCTTATATCTGAACTACCACATAACTTTACCTGGGTGTGGTAAGTATCCAAGAATCAGAACCATGTCCTGATGACCTGGACAACAAACACTAGTCCTACAACATATGGAAGCAAGCAGCACAGCAATATCTACGAGGTGGGAGAGAGGGAAGCAGTCTTCCTACGCTACGTGGGCCTGTCTCTTGGCGGCATCCTAAATCCCATGCAGGAAGGGAGGTGAGCAGTAGTTCTTGAGGTCTCGTCCTCTTCGTGTCAGAGAAATCGTACGAGCGGCAGCCAGCCATTGTCCCGTCGTACTCTACGTGGGTCGACCGCGGCCTCGAGACGAGGAGATAGAACACAGCAGTGGCGGAGGATGGCAGGGTGAGCTGCCGGTGGGGGCGACGACAACGCCATCAGACGGCTCTTCTTTCCAGCCCTGTCGTGTAGCGGGCAGTGGAAGTAGTACCCGTGAACAGGGCGAGGAACAATTACGAGGGAGTCGGACGCGAGGTACGGGCTCCTCTTCTACTGAACTGCACGTCCTTTTTTACGTCACGGGCGATCAATCATACGAGAGGGTTGCAACATAATTTACGGAGCCAATTATTATGATGTGCCCAAATCTTGGCAGAGATGGAAGAAGTTTGTTGACGCTAAAATGGACAGCGCTGTGGATCTGATGATGGCAGTAATAACACGGTGAGTTGGGGCCACTGCAGTAAATCCAAGAATGGAAGATATTTGCGCAGTGGCCGAGCGATAACTCTTACCACCTCCTCCTGATAATATAACACCATCCCTAGCCATACAAATCCAGACTTTGAAGAAGAAGAAGTAGTGGCTACTGCCTCTGTCTCTCTCTCTCTCTCTCTCTCTCTCTCTCTCTCTCTCTCTCTCTCTCTCTCTCTCGCACACACACACACACACATCTTCCGGAACGTGGAACGCCTTCGCCTCCCATTCCCCTTGGAACAACTGGAGAAGATAGCAGAGTCTTCTTGAAGAGCTCCCGCCTTCCGTTGCTCTCCCGCGAAATGCAGGACTTCCATCCTTTACCCGGTCGCGTCTTCTGTGGCGGCGGAAGGGCTGGGGCTGAGCTACGCCGCCTCGTGGGATACCCTGGGGCGGCCGTGGTGCAGCAGCAGCCGGTGAAGTGCCCACGCTGCGAATCCACCAACACTAAGTTCTGCTACTACAACAACTACAACCTCTCGCAGCCCCGCCACTTCTGCAGGTCCTGCCGCCGCTACTGGACCAAGGGCGGCGTCCTCCGCAACGTCCCCGTCGGCGGTGGCTGCCGCAAGTCCAAGCGCCCCTCCTCTTCCTTCAAATCCTCCTCCAAGCCACCCCCATCCGCGGCCGATAAGGAGCACCAACGCCGCCGCCTCCCCTCCTCCGCCTCCCGGTGTAGCAGAGAGAGTACCAACCTCACGGTCGCCACCACCTCCGCGGCGCCGTTCCCCGGTCAGACGCTCCTCAACTCCGAGATCTCCATCTCCAACCCCAACCCTCCGTTCGAATCACCCTTACGAGTGGATCCTCCTCTATGCCCGGCGCCGGAGATCTTCCCGGATCCTGCAGCGGGTACCTTCACGGCAGCCCCGGCGCCGGAGATGCTAGGTTTCAGCCTCTCGGATCCGTCGCCGACCCAAGAGAAGGCAGCGGAAGTGATCAGGCTGGAATTCATCGGTCAAACGGCCACCTCGGCTCCGAGGCCGATTAGCGGCGGCGGCGGCGGCGGCGGTCTCGCCGCGCTGGATTGGTCCGGGCCGGTGGACCCCACGCTCTTCGATCTCACCTGCACCGTCGATCCTACGGCGTACTGGAATCAGAGCCATTGGGCTGACGCGGACCCCACCATCTATCTGCCTTAGTCCCTTCATCAACGTAATCAACTTCGCTGCCCCGACTCTTAATGCACATATATTTCTTTTCTCCTTTTTTATTCTTGTGATGATGTGTTTTTTTTTTTTTTGGTTTGGATGTTTAAATTGAGCGTTTGGTTGATAAAACGATGGCTTTCGGCTGCACCAATGGCTGGGGATATTTATGGAAGGAAATGGAAGGGTGTTATTTTGTTTTTTTTTTATGCATGCAAATTTTTAATATGCATTCCAATATTGGTTTGGGTGTTATTTTTAAGGAAAAGTTACATAAATATCTCAAAAGTGATTTTTTAATTATTATGTTACATATTATTACGATTAATCCCCATCTTCTAGTTATACAGATCCTTATCTTTATATTTAGTGTACGTTAAATTTTTATTTTTTTATACTTCAAAATATTAGTTTAGTAATAATGTAATACTTATCAAAGGTGAATGATTCAAAACCATATCTGACATATTTAAACATATAAAATATTAATTTAGTTATAAGATACCAAATTCATTAATTAAAGATTAAGGGGTTATGATAGTTTAACATATCCATTTGCCAAAGATATGAGGATTCAAAATTTTACTCGATGAATGATCAGTTTGATTGATAAAAATTTTGTCAGAATTAAAATATATTCTCATCATTTACCCTTTATACAAAGGAAAATAAGATGATGATGCATGAGGCTCACTCAGAACAGGCTCATAAATTTTTGAATGTGATGACTATAAAGACCTTGGAAGACAATCGCAAGAGATCAAAACATGCCTTCATCGTTTACCCTTAATCAAGTAGTAAACCTAATCATAAATGAGTCATGTGGCTTCTAAGGCAACGCCAATTGACAGATTTAATTGGACGGCAACTAATGACGACGAATCAATGCACAAATCTAGTATAAAGAATATATCGCAACAAGTGGTAGCGAATTTATGAGAAATGAATGTTTTATATAATCTTAAAAAATTACAATTGCATTCCTAGTTGACATTGGAACAGTGATAATGTGACTAGTGGAGGACGTGGAGAATTTTTTTTTACTTGATTTATTTACTTGAGTTACAATTATCTAAAGCACAATTACAAAGTTCAAGTTACCAAATATAGACGGTTTAGAGGGATAAGATTGCATATATTGCATACTAAATTTTTTTAACAAACATAAAATTATTTTAAAAAATCAGCTAATTAGTCGATAAAACTTTAGGTTTCTATTGTTAGTTGGTTCCATTTGCACAATTTACTTAGTTCTAAGATATGTTAAATCATCATTTACGGAGGTTATTGGAACTTGGGTCTCTTTCTTGCACGGGACGCCAATAATTTATTGAAAGATTTTAAGCGGCATTTACCTTTTTTTAAAAAAATATATTTTATTTGATCAAAATCAAATTTTTTATAGGAGTTTTGAATGCTTAGTGACTTTGTTTACAAAGGTGCTGTGAAAGACTTTAGTGCAATAAGTTTTTTTCCCCACAAAACGGATGATATTTTATTTATATTTGCATCGGATTAATCGATCAAGGAATAAAAACAGAGAGCTTCCTATTGAAATTACCGAGAGAGAGAGAGAGAGAGAGAGAGAGAGAGAGAGAGAGAGAGAGAGAGAGAGGAGAGAGAGAGAGAGAGAACAAGAAATTTTCTTTTAAATACAAGATATTTAAGAACGATATTATTTTATTTGGCCATTTCCATATCAAACCACAAATTGACCTTCACATGATCGAAGCAATCTTCCATGAAAGAAACACAGGCACAGGTATCCATCTGACGGCTAACCAGGATATCATACAACAGCAGTTGTGTACTAACCCACTGTAGTTTAGATTCCTGTCTTCCTCTTACTGAACAAGGATATATAAAGGAACTTTGTAGAAAAGCAATTAACATTGACACAGATGACAACTGAGCGGCTGAAGGATTATGAGTTAATGTAAAGATCAATGCAATTAATTGCATATCACTTTGTATAAGAAAAGTACAAATGAGGTCATCAACTCATTGAACACAAAAACACATGCAAGCTCTGAGGCCCTAATTCATATTAGAAGTGACGAGCATGAACCATGTGCAACTCTCACACAAAGGATTGTGTAAATGCAAAAGGGCCACAGGCTTGCAAAATATGATATTTTATTAAGAACAAACAAATTACCTATATCTCTTCTTACATAAAATTAATCCAAAATGCCAATGCCACAGCCTATTGAGCTTCTGTAGAATCAATACACATGCTGAAGAGAATTTGGTAAAGGAAAAAAAAAAGGGGCTAAAGATGGATTTAACATTGAGGTATAAAGCGTAAGTTAGGTATAATGGAACAAACTCGAAGAAAGAGCCTAATAGATATATCTTCAAAATTTACAGCAAATAAGAGCCATCCTCCATCGTCGTGGCTTCCTTGCTTTGGCCATTTTCACTGGGCTGGAATTCCACTCTGTTTGTAAACTGCATTTCGTAAAAAAAAATTATTAATGTCTTGCAATTATTCGAAAGGATACAACAGCAACAACAGAACTGCTGTTCTTTGTGTAGATGTTGTTTTTTAACTGTCTTATGATACATTGGTGATCTAATAACTATTTTATTAAACTTTTCGTTTAATTTCACCCAATATTAGAAAATGTTAGAAAGGGATCATAACACTAAATTGAGAACTGATAATAGGCAAAATAACCTGATCTCCTGGAGTTATCCGGATATCTTGCAAAAATTATTTTGTTTAGTGATTAAGGACAAGTTGTACGAACAAAAATTTCGCAAGGGTTCAAAGCTTCAAGTTCTGCATAAAAAAAATGATGGGAACTATTTTATATATGCACTCCATAGCTTCCACTCAAGCCCAAATCCCATGAAATAGTTTCTCCCAGGAATTCAAATCATCTTTAATTTCACCATCCTTCCTCCTAGGCTTCTATTATACCAGATAGCAGTCCTACATCTGTAAAGATTGTTAAAGGTCCTTTCAGCTTGTTTCTCTCTTACGTAAGATTTTACACAAGATTAGATATCCTAAGTTTTAGAGGGTGCAATTTTGCTGATATATGTTTTCTCCAATTAAAGATGGAGAGTTACTGATGTCTACCTCTAGCTACCAAAGATTTATCATCCGATGGGGTTAGAACCAAATTGTCATCTAATGTACCTATTCAAATGCAATAAATAGCACCAGATGATAAGAAATATTAAATTTAGTTGTAAAAAGAAATCACATGAAAGTTATTTACTGAAGCAGAGGCATTTATTTGACTAATACTGTAGGTGCTCTAGTGCAGACTAGAAGTTAATCAAGTATATTAGCCAAAAGGACACAAATTATAGCTGACACAGATCATCAAGTCAACAAGTATCAAAGGTATGATAACTAATCTTGGAGCAGTCGAGCATATGTAAGTACAAAATAATGTATTGCTGGCATTACAAAAATATGTTGTACGAACAAAATATGCAGCAATACATATGTTGTATTTGCATATTACAACTAGCATTTTCATGATGAATGTTTCTGTGGGAAGTCAAACAGCCAGGAATTAGATAGCATAGATGTTTTATTAACAAAATTACCAATGACATATTATTAGTCTAGATAGGAAACTTGCATGTTTATAATTTTTATCAGTAACATCCAGATAAGATACCATCCACATATTTTCGTCAAATGGTTTCACCCATCTTAGGGCATTTTACAAGCTTTAACAAAAATTTATCAATTAATACCAACCATCAGCAAAAAGTTGTTTCAGTAAGAAATTGTCCTCCAGACAGGTGTACACTAACCCTACTGCTACTAATGATGTATGATTCTCAATGGTCAAGTAAAAGAGAATTTGTGGATTCTTGAGATATCAGCCTTCCATTTTTAATTTCTCCAACGGCATGGAATGCATGTGTGAGCAAACATAGGATAAAGTCCTTTGTTTCATCCCATGATAAAGACCCAAATAAAATATGAAGAAGAATATCACTCCTTATGTGGGGAATATTCATTCATAGCAAATGGGGTACAGCGCAGGAAGATAATGACCCATATATCTCGAGCTAAAACCAGACCATCCAAAAGACTTCAAGGTTTATTCTAACTTAGCTTCTCCACTATTAGAGATAAATGATTTAAACATAATATATACCTCCAATATCTTCCTCATTTAAACATCAAATGAAAACAATTTCTATATAAACCACAAGTGAAAGGAAAAGTCACCAAGTTTTAGATGTTGAACAAGAAACTTTCTTTTGCTAACTTTTCTACAAACTATGCCAATAGGACTACAAGTGTGCTTGGAGAGAGCATAATCAGTATTTTTTTTTCAACTTTACTATTTATTAGAAGTCTATATTTCTTCCCAGGAGTTCATATCAAACAACTGCATAAATGGAGCCTCATTAAACTACAATGATAATGGCTATAAGATTATAAATAGCAACTACTGTGAATTTTTGTCAACCAAGTAACGAGAATATAATTTAAACTGCACAAGGTACTGCATTAATTCAAATTTCCTCCCTAAGCATATAACATATTCAATAAATGATGATGAACAAAATGATGTATAGGTAACCATAGCCACATAATGTAAAAGCTATTGATTATAAATATTCACCACTTATCAGGAAACATTTAATTACTTACAAGCTAATCGTTCTATGCATATGGCAAGTTCAAAAGATATTTCAAATTGCCAATGGTGGAAGTTATCTTACATTGGGAAGGCAAAGGAGCGAGTACTGGTTGTGCTACTATCAGATCGCATAGAAATGTTGCCAGAGTATGCGATATGCCCTGAAGATGCTTTTGGGCCAGAAAAGTTTAGATCCCCATGAGTACTGTGATATAATAAACTTTGTGCTGGAGCTGTTGTAGCATCAGGAACTGTCATGTCAGAGACAGAACGGTTTTGAACTTGTACAAACTCTCGACTATCTCTATCTCCTCTACTATTCTCCTTGACAGTTGTTGCTGCACCAGATTCAAATGTAGGATTAGTGACTCGAACATCCACCTCACTATTAGCAGGATTTCCCTCGGCTGCACTGTGGTTGGACATTGTTACATCAGAAATCATGTGTGTGGTAATAGAGCAACCATCTCCCATAACCTTTGATGTATCACTAGTAGGATTGTCTTTTACCACATTGCTTTTATCAGGCTCAACATCACTAAATGGCAAAGTTGTCATTCTGGAGGATGTGTCTTCGATTTTATTCTGTCATTGCAAAATATCATAATATTCTAGTTAGGTTGATTGTATTCATATATCTATTATAATGCACCACATATTGGAAGTAATGACCCATTTGGAACCTAAAAAACCAACCAAAAAGCATAAAAAGAACAGTCCTGAGAAAGTAGTCCCAAGTATAACATTGACCACACGCGAGGTAAGAAGAAAAATGTATTGTTATGGGTCTTTAGACTTCAACTTTCTAGTAATAAACTAAAATCTTGAACTATTACCCGAAATTGTATAATTATAGGTCTGTAGACATCAACTTTAGTGTTGACACCAGTAACCATTAAATGAAACATCACATGCCAGTTCAATAATTCTAAATAACTAATAGGTAATAAATCTTTTACGCTCAGATCAACATTAGACTCAATGTAGAGCAAAAATTAATAAGCACTATGTTAACATAATTTTCTTCTATTTGTAAAACATAATTTTTGTCCATAAGATGCATAATCATTAAGTTTTTTCCTCTGCAGCCAGGATGTCAACTGTCTATCTACAAACCGCATATAGACAAACTCTTTTAAGACACAAATTTTTTTTAAAAAAATGTTGCTTGAGTACCTGCTCAATGTTCTCTTCATCAATACATTGTCTCTGATTACTACTGAAGCCAAAACTGGTTGGAACTACATGATGGTGATCTGTCTCGGACTCTCCTGCTGAGAGCAATAATTCTGAACTCAACTTCAGAACGGAACTATTACTTTTAACTTGGTCAGCTGTGTTTGGTTTTTCCCCAGCTACAGATAAGCTCCAAGAATAGTTTTGTTCCTCAACAACCTTATCAACTGCTGAGATGAACTTTGAATCTTGTGTGACAGGTGCAGCATTATCTGTCATTTGTCCAGTCAGATCATTGTTCAAATTTATCGTTGAAACAGACTTCTCACTGACCTCATTATTTTCTAACAGAACTTTCTCAAGAGAAGATGAACCTTCCTCTATGCATATGTCTTTCGCAACTGAGCATGTGTCATCTTTGGAGAAAATTATTATCTCAATGGGATTAATTTGTGTAACAGATTTTTCTGAGTATAATTGTTCTTCTTCTTCAACTGATCCAGTACTGCCTGGTGGATTACGAAGCAAAGCATCTGTAAATTTGGGAACGAACTGATTTCTATTAATTGAAGCTTCATTATCCATGAAACTAGTTGGAGTTGACTCTATATATTCAGGCTCAATTTTACATAGAGTTGCTTTAAGATCATCTGTCACTTCACATGTAGCCTCACTTTCTGGCTTCAACATATCAAACTCATTGTCATGGTGTCTCATGACATTGATCAGAAGCAAATGTTCCGCAGAAGTATGCGAATGTGGTGATTCAACATCTGAGAAGCAAGCACAGAATTCAAGTGGTAGGCATAAAGACAAAGGTTATTTAAGGCAAAAAAGAAAGAGAAAGAGAGAGAAACAGAGAAAGAACCATAAGGATGCAAGTCTCTGCATGATTATCAGTTTTATGCAACATAAGAACAAGTACCAAGTAAGAAGGTACTGACTTAAACTTAAGAAAAAAACCTAACAGAATCTGGAAACGCTTAACTACAGAGCCTCAATGGTACATTTTACCCATCTTTTCACATAGGTAAACCTTTTAACAGTATTTCCTATTTATTTAAGTAGATAAGGATGCGATAAGCAGCATTGCACCTAGAAAATTATTTTAATTTACTAGCAACAAATTAATGATTGCAACCTTGAATGAGAGAGGATCAAGGATAAAAAATGGAACCAACAGAGATAACACATCATATTGAAAAGCTTGTTATCCTTCTTCAAAAGGTTGGTATAAAAAGATAAGCATCTTCATGTAAGGTTTTGACGTACCGAAGCATACCGCTCGATATGGGTAGTACGTACCAATCCAATAGAGGACCGGTACGATTGGTACATCTGTACACTCCAGTGTATCATGTGTCGGTACACTCAGTACAGCTCGGTACATATCATACCAACAGCTGGTTGGTACACCGGTACGGACCAATACTGCGAACCATACATTTATGTATGATATCTTGTGATTCCAAAAAGCAAAGACATCTAGGAAATACTTTATGCTCAAGCTATAGGCAAATAAGAACATGAAAAAAGAACATGATTAATAAAAATCCAACACAACTCTGCAAAACTGCACATGTATAAGATTCAGTGACAAGCCATCTGAAGTTGATGATATAGGTACATAGATTAAAGATTCGTGTGAGATCTTGATATTACATTAAGGGAGAATTCTTTTTAGGAGGATTTGTGTGAGAGCACCAACCACAATACGAAACATACCATAAACCTGAAGAGTCGGCTATTCTTAATCAAAAATCGACTCCCACAATAAACAACAAAGCATCAAATTTGAATCGTTCACAAAAAACAGCTCGATTAAAGCTTACAGACCTTTGATGCTGTTTTCTAATGATATTAAATCCATGTATTGACCACAGGTCCGATAATAAGAACCTCATCAGAAAGACTCGACAAATTCTCCCACAAATTCACCACTAAACAAGATATATATGACCAGCATAAAACAAGTGACCAATCAATTCAAGAAAAGTAGATCATTTCTGAACTCAGAGCAGCCGAAAGGAACAAACATTAAAAAAAACAAAAAGCTAAAAGTAATCTCTTTTTTTGTTTTCGTTTACTGTCAGATGCTTTGACTTTCATCAAGTTTTTTCTGCTAAACCTCCAAGAACCAAAACTTACGAAATCCCATCAGCAAAATATCCACAAAGATCTACAGCCATGATCAGAAGCCCTCAGATCCACAAAGGAAATAGAAGCTCTTAGAGGAACACAAAAGTAGGAAGATCATAGGCGAAAGTACCTCAACATTTCATGCCTCTTCTGCTTCCTCCAGAACGAAAGATCGGAGTTTTTAGAGATATCAGCCAAAAGAGGATCCAAGAGGTGGTAACCAGGAATTAAACCAACATATACATGAGCAACTAATCCAATCGCAGATACCGAGCCCTTGAATCTCTCAAAAGTGGAAGCAAAAAAAAGGCTTTTGTCGTGTTTATGCTACAGCAGACAAATGGAACTGGAGGTGGTGGTGGTGGGAGGATGGGATTTGATTAATCCCTTTGGATGGTGGCTCTTTGTCATCCCTTTTAAAGTCAAAGGAGAGAGTGATAGATTAAGAGAGAGAGAGCTTAACGAGATGGGTATATTAATATATATAACAGTAACAATACAAATTTTGCCCGAATTTCGAATGAGACGCAGAGTTAAGGTTAGGGTTATCAGTATAAAATCATTTAAAAGAAAACCAAACAAATTCGGTAAAATAATTGAGAAAAAAAACCCGGAAGAAGGGCTTACATGAACTCACTCAACTTCGGATTTAGAGATTAGATCTCAGGAGCGAGATTTGGGGAGATTTTTAGTTCGGTTTAAAATAGATTTTAGACAAAAATCTTTCTGCCCCGTTGCAGAATTGATCAAATAGAAATCTTATATTCACTCTACCTCTCCAGAAAAATCCCAGATGGAACAGGAAAAGAGAAGTAAAATCTTCTGATTAGTTTTCCACTCCAAGATCAAAGATCTACTCTCGTCACTGATCCAACCATGAACGTCTTCCAAGAAACGAAACAATTAGTTCGGCCTACAGAAATAAATACCACACGAAAAACAAAATTCTAGACTATGGGAGAGAAGAAAACAAATGGGACAAGCTACGAAACCTATATACTGACAAGCTATGATTTGCTCTCCTACCTTCTTGTTGAGGTGCGAGGAACAAATCCCTAATCGTCAGATACAAGCTTGCGGTCGATTAGAAGGATAAACGAACGAAAAGCTTCATTCTTTTTCAGTTTCAGAAAAAAAAAAGCATATATATATAGTAGTGGTGATTTGTATTAATTAAGTGGTCCGCCGCTATGCGCCAGTTACGGATCCAATGTCTCGAACAGCGGAAGCACCCAAAAAGTCATCTTTTCACTGGCGGAAATGTGGAGCCCAGTTACTCTGAGCAATAGGAAGGATGACTCCGGTGTGAAGTGCGATGGCCGTGACACACGAGTCTAGAATCAATGACCTGTCCGGAATAATAGGTCCCACACGTCAAGTCCACTTATGCAGCTAGTCCAAGATACATTGCATATCTTCTCTAGCAATTCCACGAAAAAAAGGAGATGGACCATGGTGATTGCTTCTTGGATCACATTGCGCGAGAGTGACTCGGAGCTGACGCAAAATATGCTCTCATTCTTATGATTAATCACCACCCATCATAAATAAATCCTCATTTTGATTGAAAGCAAAAGTCCATAAATCTGTAAACTTATCTCCCTCAAAAGTTAAAATTCTCTCTCTCTCTCTCTCTCTCTCTCTCTCTCTCTCTGTGTGTGCATAATGTATGGATAAAAAGAGATGATTGCTGAGCACCAAAGCAAGCACTCATGAAAGCATGCCACATTCCATGATTCTTGTGAAGACAACTGCAACATCCCATACTACTCAACTCCGCAAGTCAAACCTAAACTTTTAACTATTTAATGAGCTAATGCATTCAATTTAATGGACACATATGATGGATTCAATAGATGACAGATTTGTTATGAACTAAAGTGGTGCCTTCTTCATATTTCTGACAGAAGAGGCGATTACTTTGACTGCCAAACCATGTGCCTGATGAGTTTAATATGTCTGAAGTCAGGTTTGTCTTGATTAAGATCAAAACACAAGCACTAATCATGTTGTCCACAACAAGTCAGTCACCAATCATATGACATAATCAAGTTTTTAAGTCTACGCAGCTACACAAAATCCAAAGAATCAGAATTCCCAAGAGACACCAGAGAGTGCTGACCTGCTCTTCTTACTCATAAAATAATCTAAGAAGGATCCAATCTGTGTCACTCTTTGTGATTATTTTACGTCTTGTGATGGATAGTTTGCACCTTACTGAACTATATATTTTGGCATTTGTACCTCTCTGGACCAGCTGCCTTGAAAGTGCCAAAGAGGGCAGATGAAGCTAAGGAATTCAGTGAGTTGCAGTTTACTATCTTGAGTGACATCAAAATAAAAGAGGAGAGACCTACAAATTTAGTTTTTGACCTCCTCTTATGAGATTATATCAACTACAAGTTTTAACCCGCTACAGTTCTGATGTGAATGACACCCAACTGGATTTTAAGCCTTTTCAGACGCAGAAAGCTCACCATCAATTGATTCCAACTACAACCATCTGTTTGTGGTATCATTGTTTGTGGAGGGAAAGTCTGCATGCTGTACTTTGACTAAAAAGTGGGTCAGCAAGAAACGGCTATGAGTTACCAGAATGACTTGCACTGTATTCTAGAAGCTGTTCCTCTCCCCTCATCCTTCCTAGTCAAGGTGGTCTCAGCTATATTCATTGTGTATGTGATAATAAAAATGCTCTTGGCTACATTTTTGGACTTACCTGAGAAAAAAATTGATGCTGATTAGAACATTTAGGGTATGAGACTAAATAATATATTTTAAGGTAAAAACATTATGTAGACATATCATCTTCAAAAGGCAGAAAGCTAATTAACCACCACCTTCATGGAAACCAAGTTAACAAAAAGAATGGAAATGTGAATACAATGCATAAACTGATGCAAGTGAACGTATTCTTGCTTGCAGCTAATCTTACAAGCAATAAAGTAAGCTTAAAGCAATGACACATTCATCTAAAACTGTGGACAGAATCAAGGCTGATTCCAGAAGCATTTTGCGCTACAGATATATATCATAGTATGTAAACTCAAAACTCTTTAATTAGAAAACACAATATCTTTTAGTGCTCGCTGAGACCATTCCAAGGAACAACACATGAAGATAATGATAAGAACTCAAACAAAAGAAAGATTACTTGCCAAACATTGGAAATGATAATCGACAAATTATAGAATGTGCATATTTTCGAGTTAAAACTAGGTCTTTTTTATTTCCAGTTCATGATGGACAAACTTTCCTGGCCTGATTACTGAAACACCACATTCACTCCATATCAGCATTTTGTAAACAATTTTTTGAAGTAAAAAGAAAAACCCAGTTGCAAATCATATGATCACAGCACCATATTTTCCACAAAAAGGAATTAACACATTAGAAAGCATATTAAAACAAGCTATTATTCTCAATTGCAACCTATAAACTTCTGACTAACCAAGTTACAGTGAAGTACCTGTATCACCAACAAACTGCTACAGTGAACATATTAAACTGCACAAGCATGTAAGAAGCCAGGTTCTCTTGATCGACAGGAGTTGGTGCAAGTTGACAAAAAGGTTCTCACATTACACTTTCACCATTCTCGGTTTAATTTAGTTTCAGAGAACCCAGTACAATAGCACAGCACAACTGTCTACTAGATTGTGAATACACTTGCAGCTATCATCTTCTTCTGTGTACGGTAGCACTTCTACTGGCTATGCCTTGGTATATAAGTGAACGGGTAGGTCAGAGTTCCTAAATAAACAATAGAAAGAGATGTTTATTAGATTAATACATATATTTAAATACTTCAAAACTAAATTAACAACTGGACCCTGTTTAAATTCATAAATGTCAGGGATGTAGACAAAGAAAAACAATCTATAATTCAAATCATAATCTTAGTTACGACAAGATGTCATTATTGTATTTCTTCTCCTCTGTTATCTTTGGGCTAAAGACCCAGCTGATCATTGCAAGACCTTATTGGTATATAACATAAGGTAACGTAGACTATCTGTGCATGACTAAGCAATTAGTTCTATGGTGATTTTGTAGTCGTGCCCACTGTGCTATGGCCTCACACACCATCACAGAACAATCTTCATCCCTTTAAAGATTTAACAGAGACACTCAACTGCTTTGTAAGAGTGCAGATGAGGTTTGTTGTAATCTTATACCTTCACCTTCGAAGTCAATGATCTAGACTATAACTCCATTCATGTTCAATGACACTTTAACCTACATTTTACAACCTCAACTATACATTAACCACCATTTCAGGTTGGAATCATCATCCTCAAAGTTCCATCATTCTTTAGTACATTTTTTAACCTAACAAAAATCTTAAAGTTATCATCTAACAACGATCAGTTGAACAAATCTCCTACATGTTTCTGTCCATTGTCACAAAAGCAATGGTCAGTTAAACCTTAAAGTTATCATCTACATTATATGCCTATTTCCTGCAGAGAATGATCACGAATCCAACTGATTATTCATCATTGTGGAAAATTAATGCAAGATAAGGAGGATCGACTTCCAAGGCAATTAAAAAAGAATTCTAGGTAAACACATTCAATAAGTATTAAAAAGCCCGGGTTGCGCATAACTTCAGAAACTGAGAAACATAGGCAGTGTACCTTAGAACATCAATGCAACAGCAAAGAGTCACTAAGGACCTTGAGCATACAACCAGATATAAATTCCATTATAAACCATACAAGGCTATCCATAATTTTCCTACTTAATGGAGGGGAAGTGGCCTTTGTTCATGAAGCAATCCTCTATATACAGTAGAAGGAAGAACATATTGTGAATATCATATAACATATCTTAACATCATCACTTAGGTAAATTTAATCCATAGAAGAAAAATTCAGCATGAATATTAAATAACATGTTACAGTGTCATCAATTAGGTAGAGCTAACACATAGAATTTTGTCAACAAGAGAATTGGATAATAATAAAAAACAAGATATGATTAGAAACTAATGCAAAGAAAAATTGAATGTACGCATAAAGGAAATTTTAGGTAGGAAAAAGGAATCATCCTAGAGATCACTATCATTATGTAAAACATTTCAGCCAAAGTGCTATAAGATGCGCTACGTAGAAACTTGAAGCTCAACAAGTTCATCTGTCAAGAAGTAAACTTTAAAGAAGATAAAATACTTGAAATAAAACATCATTGATAAGATAACATACATCTCTAGTCTCTAGAACAATGACTACAAAAGGACCCTACTAACATCATCAGATAAGTTACAAGTCCTACTGGAACATCAATGAGGAACCAAGCCAGACATGCTTCTCCCAGATTCAAGATGATGGGCATGCATGTCTAAAGCTTGGTATATTCATACCCAACCAAGTTGCCAACAACTCATGTTATGCAGGTGTAAGACGCCGTTTCTTTGAATGATCAATCTCTCGAGACTTGCTCCTTGGCCTCGATGATCTTCCTCTATCCCGGTCATCACCACGATCGGACTCACGATCCCTGTGCCTATGATGATCACCATGTCGATCCCGATCATCCCGATACCTGTCCTTCTCTCTTTCCCTCTCCCTGTCTCTCTCCCTTTCTCTTTCCCTCCCTCGCTCTCGTTCCCGCTCCCTGCCCCTCTCCCTCTCCCAATCCCGAACCCTATCCCTGTCCTTCTCTCTCTCCCTCTCCCTCTCCCTCTCCCTCTCCCTGTCCCGATCCCAATCCCTTTCCCTAACGAAGTCTCTATCATCATAATGCCTCTCTGGCCGCTCCTGCCCATGGCCCATCTCCTCCTCCCATTCGTGCCTCCTATCTGAAGCTACCGGTAGATCCCTGTCAGAAGCCTTGTCCTTTCCATGGCTTACTTCACCATACTGCTGTTCCGATGCTCCATCATCCC
Source organism: Musa beccarii (assembly GCA_024322285.1). Taxonomy (NCBI): domain Eukaryota; kingdom Viridiplantae; phylum Streptophyta; class Magnoliopsida; order Zingiberales; family Musaceae; genus Musa; species Musa beccarii. The sequence goes on along the minus strand of CM044397.1, from coordinate 4,824,300 downwards.
CATAACTTGACTGCTCTTCACCTACCCTAGCACCCATACTGAGATCAGGCCACATCCCAACACCACCAGCTAGCATCCCTCCTCTTCCAAAGAAAGCAGGATTCATGTGAGGAGCAACAACAGGAGGGAATGAAGGCATCAATCCAGGGAATGGAGCAGCAGCAGCAGGCCCTGCAGGGAACCCTCCATAAGCACCCCCCATTCTACCCATAGCAGCACCATAACCAGTTGGATCAAAGCCCTGGCCCATCATTGCACCAGGATGCATCACCGGAGGAGGCGGGCCAACCATGCCACCATTTCCCATAATACTGCGACTGCCGCCGGCACCCATTTGTCCCATCCGGTTCCTCAACTGTCCTCTGTTCCCCATACCACCCCTCCCCCAACCACCACTTCCACTGCCGCCGCCGCCGCCGCCGCCACCACTCCTTCCGTAATTCCCGCCCATCTGCTGACCGCCCCTGCCCTTCTGTGGAGCAACACCAGACTGTTGTGCTGCCAAATTTTGGTTCTTGAGTTGTGCCTCGCCCATCCGTCGAACCGTGGCCGGTGTAGCAAATGCCACGACACAGGGTCTACCATTGAACATATGACCATTCATCCCCTCCTTACAAGCCGCAGCAGCCATCGGATCATAGAAATCTACCTGGCAGTAACCCTTTGATTTCCCGCTGGCCTTCTCATCAAAGAACTTGATCTCTTTCGCCTGACCATACTTGCTCAATTCTGCCAAAAGATCGGCGTCCGTAGTCCACCAGTGGAGCTCCCCCACAAAGAGAGTACTACCTCCAAAGTCCCCTTCCCCCACACCACCACCATTAATGTTCGCTCCTCCTTGCCTCATTTCACCTCCAAAACCACCACCTTGCCCGTGAAGACCCTCGTTAGAGTAACCACCGCCTCCAATTTGGGCTTGTATCTCGCCAGTCCGTCCAGAATTCTGCCCTAAGTCAGCTCTAACACCACCAGGAATTGGCAGCGGCACCACAGCAGCAGTTTCGCCACCTCCTCCCCGAAACTCTTGAACAGAAACATCAGCGGATCTCTCCATCTTTACCTCCCCGGTGATCCCAGGGAGATGGACCTTCTCCGGTAACGGCGCCGACGGCGGGAGGGGTGGTGGAGGAGGCAGAGGAGTTTCGGCCAAGACCGCGTCCGGCGCAGGCTCGTCGCTCCGGCGGGAGGATTGAAGGAAGCCCTCGCCGACGTTAACGTCGCTGTATAGGTCGTCGAAGTCGTCCTCGTCCCCATAAAACTGTTCCTCATCCTGGACTGCGGCAATCGCCTCGCCGCGGTGGAACCCGCTGGCGGCGCCTCTGCCAGGAAACCTTTCGCTGCCGGAGTCCATGGGAGAATTCGTCGGCCGGGGTCCGGATTACGGCGGTGGGGGCGTTCGGGGGGAAGCGAAACCCTAGAACTGTCTGGACACTGGAAGGCGTTCGAAGGAACGACGGGGGCGGCCGAATCAACTACTGGAGAGTTCCGTTTAATTTAGGGTTGCTTGCATAAACAATCACCCGCCCACAAAAACCCCCCTTTTTTTTGTCCAAATACTTTGCGGTCGGTTCGCGTCCCGAACGTGTCTTGCTCGACATCTCTTCGCGGTCGGAAGAGAAGGGATTGGGTCCACTGTCTCTGGTGGGTCCCATCGATTCTGTGACCATAAAGAGATCGGGTGCGATACGTTGCGGGTACGGTTAGGTTGGCTCTGGATTTGGTTGGCATCGCCCGATGGATCCCAACCGTCGGTTCTGTAGATCATGAGGAAAACCGAGATCGAGTGGCTCGGATGAGTCGTCCGCCGCCACGTTACCGTTTGCGCGGCGGACGCAGTGCCAGGGAGAGAACGGTACGATTAGATTGAGAAGGAATCAGGTTTGCACGCGTCAATTTAAGCGGCGCGAGGAAACCGTACCTACGATTCCCACCCAAACAACACTCTCTTCCTACGTGCCGTTCCTCTGCTCCTGAATTTTATGGGACCCATTCATGAGACGTATCAGAGCCTTGTGGGTCCCGCATGTTTTTAAATCATTAACTGATGATTTATAGGCCGCTCCTGTATTTACTTGTTTATGGGATTAGCGATTAAATGACACCAGCGGGCTCCGTTACTTCTAAAGATTAAATGAAGGTATCAGACTGGGTAATCCATCACGGAGTAGGGGAGCTAAGCAGTCCGAGTCTTGGATTACGTACCTTTCTTCGACGAGGAGGTCTAAAGCCTTTCCATGCGCGGTCGTTTCGCCACCTGCATCTCCCGTCAACCGTTCACCGGGTTTCCACGTTACAGGCCCGACCGATCACCTCTTTCCCCCACCGACGATCGCGGCCTCATACTGCCGCTTATAAATGCTGTTTCCCCGCACTTCCTCCTCCAATCCCTCCCTCCATCCTCTATCTCTCTGCCTTCCGATGGCCGCGGGAAATATGCAGCTCGACGCACTTCTCCTCGTTGTCCTCGTCCTGGCGGCGGTCTGTGGGGCGGCCCAGGAGCCAGCGTCGGCGCCGCTTTCCTCGGCCGCGTCGCCCCCTACCGCTGAGACCCCCTTCAACACCCCCGTGGCAGCCGCGACGCCCGAGTCTTCGGCGGCGACCCCTTCCCCGGCGCAATCCTCCACCGACGCTCAAACGCCCAAATCCTCGTCGCCAGCCTCCGGCCCCGTCCCAGACGCCACCGCTTCCTCTCCAGCGACTTCGCCGTCTGCCTCCTCTGCCGAGGGCTCCTCTCCCACGACCTCCCCGTCTCCCACCTCCTCCGCGTCGGGGCCGTCTCAGGACGCTGCAGTCGCCGGTGACGCTCCCACCGCCGATTCGCCATCAGATATGGATAATAGGGCCACGCCGGCCTCTTCGCCAGGTCCCGCTCCGAGTGACGAGACAGGCGCGGCAAGCGCCGCGGCCCGGGCCGCCTTTGGCGGGCTCGCGACGGCTCTGATCGCAGCTTTTGTCGCGTTTTAAGCTGGTTTGATGGGAATTTTGAGAACTTTCCCCTTGGAATTCGTGCAGGTTTGCTGGGAATTTTGATAACTTTCCGCTTGGAGATGCGAATTCTTTCCCCAAGCATAAACCGGTTGGTTCCAAGGATTACATTTTTGCTATTAACCTCTCAATTCAGATGAGGTGATACGTCTCACTGCTACTAATTATCCTAGTTATTATTACTAACAATGTACATCTTTGGCGTGAGTTTTTGCCTTTTTAATTTGTGTTCCGATCATTTCGTGGAAGCATAAGATGCTCCTCAGAATTTTTGTCATTACACTTAGTCGATCCTGGTAATTTTTTAATATTAATTAAATATCAGCATCACGTTTATAAGTCATTATTTGCTTTGTTATATAAATCATATAAAAAGACCAAAAATAGCTGTTTAGCAAGATGAGAAATTGATATCACCATCACAACTAGACTTACTGCCACTTGTTGTAACATAAAGACTGCGAAAGTCAACTCATTAAATGCAGTGTATGGCTTGTAGTCCTTATTTATATACTCCATAATTAAAAAAACAAATTCATTTTAAGGGAATCCCTAGGAGATGAGAACATGCAATTTCCTTTGTTCCAATTATAATTCAAATGATGCCATTCATACAACCGCAGGAAGAACACTTGCACCTTAGGCACACAGTAATTGCACCACAATCTCCATACGTCTCACCACCCTTTATTCCAGTAGAACTCCTCGGTCAGCAATACCAGGTTTAATAGCTTAGGAAGAAACAGTTCAGAACGAGAGTGACCAAAAGAGAACCTGAGACTTGACCGGACAACCTCAATGGAGCTGAGGCTGAGTAATTATAGTAGGGCAGGTAAGAAGAAGGCTGAGGCGGAGGAGGAATCTGGCAGCACTGGACAACTGTAGTCGGCGGGCACTCAGACTGAGCAGGAGGCGGCGGCGGCGGCGGCGGCGGTGGTGCTAAAAACTGTGTATAAGAAGGTGGAGGAGAGGTGGAATAACAAGTGCCACATGGTGTGCAGTTGGAACATGCGGGTGGCGGGGTGTACTCCGAAGACTCTGCATGGCGGATGCTAGCAACCAACAGCTCAAGCACCAAGATGAAGCTGACTGCAGGCAGAGAGAAGGTTGCCTTCCTATCCATGGCAAGGCAGCAACGAGGAGAAGAGGTGGAACAGGAAGAACCGTCGGAAAAAGATGCAAGGTGTAACTGGCTTTTAAGTATGCAGGTGATGCATTTTCCACACGATGTGGCTATCAATGTGCATTCATTCGAGTGACGGTGTCGTGTATGCATGCAATCTGCCACATGGAACAACAGCTGTCCAACTGAACCTTTTGCGGCTGAAGGACGAAAAATCTTAATCACCAGCAGTTATAATTCTCCTTTCATTTCCCAACTCTGATGAAAATTTTGTGGGGCTTTTTCCCTGCTTTTCTTGTGTTTTCTTGAAATCTCTCCGAAGCATGGAGAGAAATGTTGCATGGGCTCATATGCAGTGTATTAATCTCCAGGTAGCAGGTTTGGTTCATCATGCATTTATTATGATCCCGATCACAAGAAAATTTATGAGCTGTTGTACTTCTCCAATTATCCATCTACAATATGATAAATTAAATGTCAAGTAAAAGACAGATCAAGTAATAAACTAAAAATATCCAGATCAAGGTCCATGCCTGAAGATTATCCTTTAATTAAAGCAATTAAAACAAATCAACTCTAACATAACTACCCTTCTATTAGATAAAATAGACTAAAATGCATCCTGCATTACAAGGTCAATCTCTGAAACCTGCAAACTACACAAAAACGTTCTTGGGAAACTGGAAGACAACACTAATGAGGTGTTTTTGATGGTTACTTCTCTCACAACATTGGCGACTTCTGTGGTGCTTTTGTGTCTTCCCTCACCTTTGATACTAACTGCTGCTGGTCAACTCCATCTGTTGTTGCAGCAAGTTCGGCGTCGGTAGTACGTGGTTTTTTTGATACAATACCATCTTCTTCTGCGGATTCTAGTTCCCCTTCATCTTCACTTAATTTTGCTATTGCAGTGGCTAAAGTTTCATCATCTTCACCTTCATCAGTTTGAGCTTCAAGTTCACCTCTTTTTCTTTGGGGAATTACCTGAAAGAATGCATCTTTCCAGTCCTTTGTTTCTATAAATTTCAGCAGTATCTCAAACACTTGGTTAACTGTAAGAACCTGGGAAACATATAGAAGCATCTCATCATGTTCCACAAGATGCAGAATTATACAAAATTAAAGATCATCTAAACAGTATCATCATTCGTCCAAAATGTAAAGATGCACTCAGCATGATTAGCAAAGCACTATGGCCTCTTACTGCATGCCAAGCAACTTCAAGGTGCTCTAATAGGTAGTTATGGAAGGATCTAACAGATAGGAGACAAGTTACAAGTACTGGCCCTGGCATATACTTGTACATAGGTTTCATTATTTTTGGGGGTTGTCAACTGCTCCCTTAAAGGCTTAGATCGACTCGGTCACAGATGTAAAGCCCAAAGCTTATTTCTTAATCTGTACAGTGATTAATAAGAGAGCATCCTTAAAGTAAAGGTTCTATTTGGTTGTAAGAACTGTAATAACTTCAAAGCAAGGATACAATTTATTGACAAAACTAATAATAAGAACAGGCAACAAATATTTGAAACTTCGAAGCTCGAGTAGCTAAAATGATTTCAAGTTAATGACTAAAAGAGTCTTAATATGAACTTACAAAAAAAATCCTACAAAACTAAGCTAAACAGGAGAAAGCTTAAGAACACAGGACCTAACAAAAGTCGTCCTCTTCCTCTCATAAATGATTAAAGATGTTACATCTTATAAGAAGTTGATAAGGCTTTTAAATCTACATCAAGGCCTACATGGTTTTATGTGACTTATTATGCTTTAAAAGGTAGTAGTTTAACCTGTTCTCTTGCTCCAACCTTTTTGGGTCATAAATTTGTATATTCCCTGCAGCTGAGTCCGGAGAGAGGATAATCTTGTTAAAGCAAACAGAAACCAAAATAAAGCTAGAGATTTACCAGAAGGTGAACAGAAAAGATGTGTGCTTTGTAGCAAGACTTGAGGCTATATTTGGATATGCGGCATGTCAGTTCTTAAGCAGTGAATGATGAAGTCCTAGGGGTCATTGTGACATTGTAGATGCATGTGAGATTCACAACTCAATTAAATCACACTAGTTAGACTTTAGCTTTGTTCATAGGCTCAGAAGTCAAGTCAATTCCCAGGAATCAAAATAAATATATTCAAAATTCTATGGATCATGGTAAAAATCTTAATCGACAACTCTGCATGTCGAAGGACAGCTGCTGGCTGAATGATTAAATTTCGTGTTGTCTAAAGAACATGTACATCTACACAATAAAAATGGTACCTGTATAAATGAACCAGTCATACCTGCGAGCTTGACATCTTTAAGTAGTTTCCAATTGGCAACTTTGCAGAGTGAATCCCTTCTTCATTTGCTTTCTTCATAGTTACCCCTTTCCAACGGTTCCGATCAACTAACCCACCGATAATATAGATTTTCTTCTGATCAATCTCCTCTAATGTAGTTTCTGAATCAGCTGTTAAATAGACAAGATTATCCTTTTGCTCCGGAAAGGCTTCAATATAAGATCTGCTTTCCTTCTCAATGATCCATTTATCATATCCTGGAAGTCTCTGTAAGTGGGTATCTAACTCTCCTTGACATCCTGTCAACCAGAGATGAGCTGGTGATGCACATCTCCCATTTACTGCATAACAATACATAATCTGTAACTTCCATTAGCAAAAGAATTAAAACTTAAAAAACTATTATGTTCTATAGAATTATCAGTGTCTTTTTTTCTTCCAGTCAGACAGTTGTCAGAATGAGTTTAAGAAGAAAATGCATTCGCAAATAAGATGAAATTCCTTGATAACGTATCACAATAGTTCCTGCCAATCACAACCGTGTAGCTATTTGAGTATAGAAATTAGTTCATTTACTTTATTTGCCATATAGGTTTCTAAAATAGGTCATCGTTGTATTAATCATTCCTATTTCGCTATTGAATCTCTCTTTGTTTACCCACAAACCCAGGAGAAGAAAACACATTTTGGCTGGTGTCTATAACAAACATATATGCATTAAGAGTTAAATAAGCCAAACCAAGAAGCCGTCCCGAATATTCAGTCTCGAACCCTACCATCACAAAATGAATTGGTCAAAAACTTTTTACCTTTTCACTGAAATGGAAAACCTATGTGAAACTATTGACATAAAAGGAAAAAAATCACAACACAAAGTAGTATCAATCCAAGTTTCCATATTGACTGCTACAAGCAAAAATTCATGTGATATTCGACCTGTCCTGTTGACCTTTGAAGCATTAGCTGCAAACGTATTCATGTCAAAGATTTCATCCATGATCACTGGACCAGCATATTCTAACTAAGCTTCTTTTGATGACACCATATATGTACCAAGAAGCCATCCCAAATATTCAGTATCGAACTCTACCATCATAAAATGAATTGGTCAAAACTTTTTACCTTTTCACTGAAATGGAAAACCTATGCAAAACTATTGACATAAAAGGAAAAAAATTGCAACACAAAGTAATGTCAGTACAAGTTTCCATGTTGACTGCTACAAGCAAAAACTCTTGTGTTCTTCGACCTGTCCTGTTAACCTTTGAAGCATTTGCTGCAAACGTATTCATGTCAAAGATTTCATCCATGATCACTGAACCAGCATATTCTAACTAAGCTTCTTTGGATGACATCATATGTGTACCAAACCACCCTAATTGCATCTCGTACAAGCTTACAAGCACCATCCGAAAGAAAAGCTGGTTATGAAAGGTATTATATAAATAGGTTGCCTTCAAGCCTTGGATGCAACCGGATAATCACAGTATCATTATGAGCGTGAGACTTCGAAGGACAATTGTGGGATCGCAAGGTTGTTCTGTTGTTAATAACAATCATTCTGCATGCAGGGAAGCACTCATCTATACTAACTACGCCGCTATGCATGCATGATCTTAGGCTATATGAGTATAAGGTGAGAATCAATTTATATAATTTTCCACAATTAAATTTAAAAAAATGTTTGAGGCATTGACAGGAGGCAAACATCATATAATAGTCTAAATAAACTCTAATTGCATTTATTGAGGAAAGTGAATAACAACAAACTAATTAATGGAAAGGGGGCGAATGAATGGCACCTGCTGGACGAGGCTGTGGATCTCGTTGGGCGTCATGAGGTCGGAGAACTCGAGGTCGAGGACCACCTTGGGACCCACCTCGGCGGCCCGTCGAAGCCGCAGGGCCCGCATCTCGCGCTCCTCCGCCCGCCGTTCCACCCTCTCCCTCCGCACCTCCCTTCGTGCACCGATCATCTGGGCCCGCTCCTCCTCGGTGGCGGCCGCCAGCGTCTCGTCCCACTCCCGGCGGCGTCGCTCCACATCCCGCCGCCGCCGCTCCTTCTCCGCTGCCTTCCGCTCCGCCTTCCGCGCCTCCAGCCGCTGCTGCTTAGCCAGCTTCTTCCGCGCACTCTTGGAGAGGGCCGGGCCGGCGTCCGGGGCGGTGGCAGTCGCGTTTCGCTCTTCTACACCGGCTTCGTCCATCAGGCGGACGTGGTGCTTAGGGTTTCAAATTGTAGCGGGTTGTCGCCACTGGTATTTAACATGTATCCTATTATATCATCCGATATATGTATATAACGAAACTCTATGCTGCGCATGTATGACTGAGCCTTCTATTTGGGCCGGAGAGTTGGCCCAAAACTGGGAAAAGGCCACTCATAAGCAATCTTCAATATGTGACCTTTCTATTGAGGGCGGTGTTCGGATCTTTTAAAGATGACATTGTTCTTTAGCTAAATGTTAGGGACAAAATTCATGGTATAAATTGAAGGATTGAAACTAATTTTTTTGGGATGAACAAAAAATTTCTTTAAATTTCTGTCAAACTTAACGTTTTAGAAGTGACTTTGCATTAATTTCAATCATTTTTTAAGATGGGTCTTGAGATTCTTATTATAGATTTTGTATTCTTAATTTCTTTTTGTTATTTATATCCTATCTCATGAACTTTTAGTATTTTAAAATATTCTTTTAAAAATACCCTAATCATCTCATCTTTTTTTTTCTTTTAGTAGCGAGTGATAAACGATAAGTGATGTCAATAGCATTGAACTACGTAAATACTCGATCTTGTTCCTCTTTTATCCGCTAGAGTCTCGATGGATAAAAAAAAAAGGGGATTATAGGAATAAGTGTACGATTGGTAATTGAGAGATTATAAATAGTTAACTTATATTTAATTATTTTTATAAGAGATTGTCAATAATAAAACGGAGTCACCGATAAGATATTCTTTTTATTTCCCCACACCAATCATTGTATCAGACAAAAACGCCCTCATGAATGGATGAGCCCCTCGTAAACTGGCCCCAAAACCTTAAAAATACTCACTTAAATTTATTTGTGCTAACTTGAGGACCTTAATTTTATTAGGGCTCACCTGTTTCATCTGTATGACTCCACCTTGAATGATCTTTGTTTCAAGAACATACTAAGAGGACAGAGAGAAAAGGTGGCGTCAGTAACATAAGCCAAGGTGTCTCGCTGAACTACTAATACACCGACAGGCCAAGTCCGCACTTGTGGAGTGTTGTTCTTCATGCGCAAAGTCTTTCACCCGTGCGCTCACGCAGACGTCTTGCCGATTCAAGACGCAAGGAACAACCGAGCTGCTGAATCCCGAGCCTTCCAGTCTGTCAGAAATGAGATTCCGAATGATCCCTTGAGAGTAAAAGATTTTGCATGAAAAGAAAGAAAAAAGATGGTGTATGCTGTTTAAAATGAGATGTGAAGGAGATTTGAGTACCTCGATCGGGTGGTCAGTGAACGAGAAGAAAGATGTGAGATCAGGGTTGCATCGCCAAGCTGTGGGTTAAGAGGAAGCACGACTGCGTAAAGAAACCCTAAAGACGGTAATGACAGAGAGAGGAGAGAGCACACTCCCAGCAAGAGCGAACGCCATTCTTTCGCCAATGTTGGGCTGTGCTCTCTCTCTTCTGTCATCATCACATCCATCGTTAGGACTCCACTGCATCCTGCAACCGAACGATAGCTGCAACAGAATAGTTTATTTTCTGGTGCTGTGTAGAGGAAGGAAGCAGCACAAGAAATCACGGAAAGAATGCATGCAATCGACTACACAAAGGAACAGAGGAAGAGATATGCATGAACAGATGGATGTATACTCTCCTCCATGCTGTAATCATTCATGCTTGGTTCTCATGCTATGCAAAGGATTTCTTCCATGGATGGACGGATGATGATGATGATCTTGAATGAACTCAGTTGATTTCATCCTCATATTAAGTACCTGAATATGGATCATGCACTTCTACTACTACAGAAAAAAAAGACATGCGATAGTTATAATTAGTAGTAACAAAAAGGAAAAGAAAAGACTGATCGTCTGTCAGAAAGAACAATAGACAAAGGCAGCATAATGCTGCAATCATAAAGCAAGATTTTCCGGAGCTATCGATCGAAGAAGACGATGTCCAAACACTAAAACTATGGGAGAAAAGACACCGAAAAACTAAGAAGGAGAACAGCGAGCGGAATCGATCAAACAAACACAATCGAAACCAGAAACCAAGAAAGAGAAAGGATGGCAATTTACTGAGATTGCTGAAACGGGAATGCGATGGAAACCGACCCACTGCCTCGCTTATGTAGAAGGAAGAGCCAAGTGGTCCTACCGAGTTACCCATGCAAAGACATCTGCATCGACCAGTTGCGGACGAACACTGCGGAAGAGATTCTGCCCAAAGTAGCTACGCATGGTTGCAAGTTGTCAGTCTTAAAGGCGGACCATCAGGCCCTCGGTAACGCTTGGCGCCATGGCAGGGGGCGTTAAAGTGGAAGGGGGTGAAAGAAGAGGAAAGAGGACCATAAATGGTGGGCTGGAATTAGAGGGTAAGTGACGTTGACCCGCCTCGTTCTGACTCCACGAAGAAGAGTAGTCTCACGTCACGGTCTCACCGTCGGCGTCTCTTTCCGCTCTGGTCGTCTTGTTTACCTCGTTAAGCTCTGCGTCAGACGCATGGAATGGACTCGTCGTCAATTTCTTAGGTAGAGTAGCATCAACGAGTGGAGTTCAGCTCTCTGGTCATCTTTGGACGATGGATGGATGGATGGATGGATGGATGAATGATCCTATGCTCTTGCGAATTTGACTGACTGATTAGATCAAGTTCGACGAGCTTTGACGTAAAAACGACGTAGAATCGACATCTAATTTTTTTACGAGATATATTGAGATTGCTCAATTCAACCCAAGTCACTATCAAAATGTTTGGTTCCATGTCGATACAATAAAATATATTTTATTTTATTTTTAAGAATAATTTATTTAATTACATTAGATATATCAACCTATATTAAAGATATCATACTAACTCAATACGTTCCAACTTTGGCGGGGAATACAGATTATAGAGCTAAAAACTTCGAGAACCACGTAACACAGGGTTAATTACAGATTTATTTTTTTAATTAATTATATTTAATATTCTGATTCTTATATTTTCAAGAGTTATATTAAGATCTCCGTACTTAAGAAAGTGGAATTCTTAGCTCCATTTTTCCTCGTGCCGTCAATTTTGTTGATGAAAATATTACATATGTTATTACGTGCAAAAAATAATATTAAAATAAAGTTAAAAAATTAATTTCATAAATTATTTTGATTAATTACTCTCACTTGCACTTCCATTCATGGCTAGCAGTTATCCTCTTTGGCTTCTTAGGAAGGGAGCATAAGACTTTGAACCCCAAAATAACGCTCCTCATGAGCGCATCTGGAGGAATCAAGGTGTCATCCATGTCGTCCTCCTCCGTGAGCTTCATCTTGAGCGTTGCGAGCTTTATGGCGGTGCTCTAACCATCTTTTAATGAGTAGTAGCGCTAGCGCAATGGCACGCTCAAAAGTGCTAGTTGCAGCAGGAGACACTCACGTTGCTCAAGATTCGCTCCAAAATGGATGCCACCTTTAAGGGCCCTCTCTGGCATCTCGAAAGGCGATGTCCATTTCAGAGAGGATCTTGAGCAACGCAAACGTCTCATGCCATAGCCAATGGCTCCTGGGTGTGCCACTGTGCTCAGTCTCGTAGCTGACGGTGAGAACCTCGTCATCGTGAAAGTCCCTGGCTAGCTCATCGAAATTGGCTAGATCCGTGGGTATTGAGGAGCGACAGTTGATGGGCATCAACACAGACTCCACTGGCTACGATGATATTTGTTACAATGGATAGAGGAGGTCGGCACGAGGGATTTTGAGCACATGAGCTAGGTGGTCGGAGCCATATCGGCACTGAACTAAGACTCGCCTTATTGCTGCAACTACAATGATAGTTGCTGATGTTACTGCATGGCGCTACTACCTCATTAGAAGACAGTTGGAGCATCTACAAATTGAAGTGTCCTACCACAGAGCTCGTAATGCTCAAGACAAAACTCACAGAGTAGGACAATGACATGGACGATGACTAGATTCTATGTGATGTGCTCATGAGGAGTACTTCGAGGTTCAAAGCCTTGTGTTTCTTCTTAAGATGTGGAAGAAGATAACTGCTGATCATGAATAGAATTACAAGCGAAAGGAATTAATCGAAATAATTTATAAAATTACTTTTTAACCCTATTTTAGCTTCATTTTTCACACGTAACACGTGTAATATTTTCATCAATAGAATTGACAACATGAGAAAAAATAAGATTAAATATTTTATTTTTATAAATATAAAAATCATAATATAATTTTTAAAAATATAAAGATCAAAATACTAAAAATAAATAATTACAAGAGCACATCCGTAGTAATTAAAAAAAATAACATATTACATATTGATAGAAATCAGCCAATGCAGTGCATCTAGATTGGCCTAAACAAGCAGTGTAGGAAGAGAAAGGACCTACCAAGCTTGTTCAAGCTATGCACGCTTGCTTAAAAAAGGCTATCAAAAGTTCCAAGTACAAGAATACTATCAACATTCAGTGAAATAGTTGTCTCGTTCCAACAGAGCATTAGCCCAAAAATCTAAACAGCTGATGATAAATCTTTAACTTAAAAAAGTTATAAGATACAGCTCTATCTTGGCGGAGGGAATCCTTTTAGAAAGGGAAAAAAAAATCCAATAGGAAAAATTTGTAGTTTACAAGTGCCATAAAAATAAAGAATGGTTAAAGCAATTTCTTGAGCGGAAGGGTGACTTCCCACAAGGCTTCTCTTGAATGCTCATCATGCCCTTGACAACGATACAGAATTTCTGCAGAGACCATTGCCACCAACCTCTGAACTGAATAATCTCATGTACTCGTCAACCCTTTTCCAAGTAAGGATTTGGAAACATTGAGAGAATCCAAGATATCATCATAAGAAATTTGATGCTTAAATTGCCTTATGGAGTCCGCTCTCACCTCACTTGAATGTTCTACAAGTGAAGTAACGTCTGTGGTTGTTTCATTACAACTAGCTTCCTTGGTCTCTTGACTTCCAGTCCCCAATTTAGTTTTCCAGCGAATGCCCAAAGAATCAGCCTGATCGGCAAACAAAACCTTTGATGCAGAAGCAGCACAGATGTCCCTGTAAGTGTCATAATTGGCAGCACGAGTGTTTCCACCTTCCAATAGCTTTGAAAGAGGATGCAGCATTGATATCGGATCATTAACTCTCTCTAATGTATCCTTCAGAACCAAAATTTCATTTACAAATTCCTCCTTACTAAATTGAATAAGTGCAGCAGTTGTATCTATGAAAAAGATTGATGTAATGGAATCTGGACCAAACACTCTACAGATGCAGTCCTTCAGATCTTTTGGCTTGAATTTGGAGGGAAATCCCCAGATAAGTACAATATTTGCAAATATCACTGCAGGATACTTGCGCTTATAACCTGATTCTAGACTCTCAGTGCCAGTATTTAAATGAAGAACGGTTCCACTATTCCAGCTGGGGTATAAAACATTGATGTAGTTCTTGATCTTACCATTTCTAGCCAGATCACATAATGGTGTGTGGACTTCAAATTTGATGCCTAAATGAGAGCAGGCCTGAGCGAACACACATCCAGTCATAAAAGCATCATAACCTGCTTCATGCTTTGCACCAGAGTTGAAGCAAGATGACCTAGATAAAACAACACCATTAGAAGACAAAATTGGCCATTTCTATTTTTCATGTAAATAGCTTGCTTGGTGACAGAAGCATATGCTATATTACGAGTAGATTGTAATATACAGTTAAATTAATGGGAAATCTACATGGCTATTTGGTAAGTTGAAGATTATCCATTACAGTGCATAAGGTTTTAAGCAGTTCTGCTTGGTTTTCCTTCCCAAAGAGTTGGATCTAATGTCTGGTGTTCATTTGGTCTATTAGCATCAGCCAAATTTAACTGATCAGCAGACTAATACATTACCTGAAAAAGGCGTTTATATGACAAATGACTTCTTTTGATCTTTAATGACATAACAACCCATTATTAACATTCATAGATAAGTATGAAATATCTTACGTTAGAAAAAAATTCTTTAGTCAGTAGATCTGTAACAGGAAAATCACCATTGCTCAGAAACATACAGTAGGCATTTTAGATTCATATTCATCTTCAGTGGAACTTTAAGACAATGGAACGAGGAACTTACTAAACCAAAATAGTTAAAAAATGAACATAGTTAATTAAGGTTGTGGTTTGTCCAAGAAAACACAAATAAAATTGAACAAGGTATAAAGAGATATATGAAAAACTTGTAACATTCACTGTTAGCTAGCCTAGCTGCTAAAGACTTTCAGTATATCACAAAGTCCTGGGCTCGAATCCTGCCTTCGCCATTTACCTGTAGCGAAAAAAAAAGGCTTAAAAGTGCATTAAGAAAACATACCCAGTTTCATCTGCTTGAATCTCAAATCTCACATAAGCACTGGAAGTGGAATTCTGGTAAACCGATGAAACCTTTGGGCACAAAAGAGAGAAAGCAGAAGACAGTGACTTGCTACTCCTTTTCATCAAAAACTGAATTACTTGACTGGAATTCAAAAGGTGCTTGGTGTCAATTATGTATGGGAACTTTTCGTGAACAGCTAATATGAATTCCATCATTGATGAAGGCAGGGGACCAAAAAATTTGCTGTATATATGAGCTAAATCTGTTAAATACAAAAGAAACAATTGAATAAGGCGGTATTAAAAAATGTACAAAAGTACCTATAAGAAAATATATACCTAAAAGACAATTGTGACCAACAATCAATTTTCCATCTGATGCAAGAAGATCTACAACTTGCCGAAATCCCACTGCAGACTCGACTCTTTTCTCGACTCTTATCAGATCTTGCTGGACCTCTTTCTGTTACATGGAAAGACAAATACAAAACTTAACAGATTGATTGATGATAAGTTATGATTGTAGCTAAGAAATCAATTTCAGCTCAAAGCAAAGTCAAGCTTCTTTTCTAAGTTCTACAGTAGATAGAACAATATAACCATTGCCTATAGAATATGCATCTTCATTCAAAAAAATTGTATGTATTATCTTATAGCAGGGTATACTCAGTCCACAAGGCTCCAGTCAATATGGGGCCTGGGAGGGTCAATGTATGCAGCTAACTTCTGTATCATCTTTATAACATAGTCAAGGGCACAAAAGAGCAATCTCCTAGTGGAAGGATTATTGCTCTAGTTCGTTTAACCTTGGCTCCTCTGACAATCATAAGATTTTTGGTAACCAAGAAGAAAACCACATCTTTATCTGTAAGTGAAAAACTCTATTGTCTTAAAACAAATGTCAACTGATACACATTCTCCAAATTAAAAGATTATTATTGGTTAGAACATGAAACTTAATTTTTGACGATCATAATATTCTGGGCATTCATTCATTCACAATGGTAAACTATCTTGCCAACATCTCTAGTGATAGTTCTTCTTGACAGATAATATATGGAAAATTAAAGAAAGCAATATTACTAAAACATTCTCCTATATGGTCAAACATTGAAGTACAGACATTGATATGACAAATCTTGTAAAAATAGGGCAAACACAGTGTGGATTGAAACAATGACTACGTATATATATTGTGCTTTCTTTTTTACTTTATACAATTTACAAAAATCTGTGATCTTCATACATATTTTACAAGAAGTATAACAACAATTAATATGAGTTGCAAATTTCAAATACTTCAAACACATATACATAGTATTAACTCAACAGTCCAGTTCACGCACAGATGTCAATTTTAGACACATCTTGAAACTTCAGTAGATGATATAAACATCCTACATATGCAATATATTAAAATAAATGTGCCACTGATACAAAAGTCCTAATATACATTGAAGCACCCAATACTGTTAAAGAGTATCTGGGATGCGTGGGTATGTAATACGAACTGCAAACATGACATGGACAATACGAACATGTACATGTGTCCACATTTCATTGTGGTTCAATTTACGATAATACTGTGATGATTTCTATAATATTTTACAAAATAATTGAGAACCTCTCATGTCAGACGCCAACCGGGGCAGTCATCCGAGTGCTTTAAAGGGGATGATTAGTCACTTCAGAGAACATGATGGCTTTCCAAAGAAAGCTTTTGTCTGTTCTTTTGAAGCAAGGATGGGCTGTACTTGCAAATAAGACCTGGTTCACCTTTTACAAGAGAGAGGCTGATTATAACCAAGATTGTCATCTAGAAGATGCCTCATATCAGATCCTAGTAATGTTCCATATTGTGGGTCGATCCTACTCCACATGTTCGAGTTCCAATCTTTACATATATGATTTTCTAAGCATACTGATCAAACACTCAGCTTCAGTGGAATTAAGTGTCTTTAACTTGCCATAGCTAGCTCCTCTGCTCAATCATTTCTATTAGTGATCAGCAGACGCAATGCACATGAACAGTGTTCTAGTTCTATTAAATTCACCTATCAAGTATTACCTGGGAAGAAGCAAGAAGAAAATAGGAAGTTTTTGGTCATGGAATCTACACAATTATATACATGATGAGCCTTTCTTTTTGTTTTTGTGGTTAAGGGAACTTGAAGAAGGATTTTTTTGGTAACTGACATTAATAGGGTGACAAGGAACTAAGTTACAACATAAAAGATGTTATAATGGATGTATGAGTTAATCTTTCTCCTAAACATCTCAGTCATCCTATTAACTTACTGGTCAACGATAACATGATCATACTTCATACTCATTCCCTTCGTTTCATAGAAAACATTCCTATAATCTGTGACTAAATGTCAACTTCAGATAGCTACTCCTGAATTCACCCCTTCCTATGATCACGAATCCAAGAAAGTATAGCAGACTAGCTAAATCTAAAAAATAAATCTTACAACCAGACAAATGAATAACGAATCCACTGAAATATCTTCTCATGATCTGCAACTCCAAGTGCCAATGCTATAAGATCAAGATGAGGCACTGCTGTTATACCATCAAAGCCTAACAAATCCTCATACCCTTGGCTCAGCCAGCCCTTGCCCTCAGGTTCCCCAGTCACTTTACCTTTACATCACCGATCATACTTATCATAAAATTATAACCATGTTTAGGACAAAATCACCAATGAAGCTTACCTTAAAGCTTTACAAGAGAAGTGAGAACTGAGAACCATGTTGATCAGAAACTGGAAGATAACTGACACAACTTCAGAAACAAAAAATAAAACATATATCAATTTCATACCATAAATGATGCCTTATCTTCTTCTGTCTCGACATAAACTAGTCTCCTTTGCCATGAGTTGTCTTCATCAACAACACAAATATATACAAGGTCTTTGAAGTGCTTTCTCACAACCTGCAGTAGATGATGCATATTTTAGCAGAAAAGCTAAAAAATAGATTTAAGATAACTGCCTTAATATTGATTTATCATTGTAACAAAAAACCATATTTGGTAAAAGGGAATATCAAAGAAATATTCAGACACGAGTTAACACAATGACAGTGTTTGATATCTTAGTAACATCACACATTTTTGTTTAAACTAAGTTATTTATGGTTATAGTAACTGTAAATTTTTGGATCAGTAATATGTTTGGTTCTGTTGGAAGCATCACATCAAGCCAGTTAGAAATCCTGAGAGAGATGGAGGATCTGCTACCTCTTGTTCTAAACACAGGCACCAATACTTCTTTCCTATGTTTCTACTGCAGTAGTCATAAAATATACATTAAGGCTGCAATTCATAGAAGGAACAGGAAGAAGATGTCTTTTGCATTCCCTTAAAATTTACACACTTAACAAATGGCAAAAGCACTGAGATTAAGTTCATTAAACTCTAAAACACAATTCATTATGTGGGGAACAACATGATGAGCTTCGCAACATTGTCTACAATCACATGACCATTATTTAAAGAAACATGATGGCATGTAAATCCAAAACACATTTTAATGACACAATTCCACAAAGTGAAAACAATAAACAATTCCAAACTACCAAGTGCAGAACAAATTCAACAAAATCAACTCAATTTCACATCCAGAAACAATCATTTCTCTACATTCATAAGTTCCAGGGGTCTTGAATTTCATGAATCAGAATAAAAAAGATATCTAAAAAATCAACAAATCAAGAAAATATATAAAAAAAGAAAAGCCCGAAAGTAAGCAAAAAATGAATTTGCACATTTGCATCTAAAAATTGAATGACACCCCTGCAAAAAATCATTCAATTAACAAATTGAACTAGCCAAGCAGAACTAAAACATTCACAGTCAATACAAGAATCAGCAAGATAACATTTGTACCAAGGCAATTGAGAACTCCAAATTCTTGAAAATGCAAGTGCTGAATCCAAATGTCTATGCAACATGGAAAACAAATTGATCAAAATGGAACAACATACACCTTTGTTTATGTTCATTGCAACAACTAAAAACCACAACTAGATGTAATGTTTCCCCAACCATTTGGGATTGATTAGCTAGGTCAATAGAGTCCAGTGTTGAGCTCTGCTAAGAGCATTATCACAAAAAAATTGACAGAAAGACTCTTTTTTGTTGTTTCATTTAAAGTTTTTATGATCTTACTCTATTTCCTCTCTCACCATTAATCTTAATTGAATCATGTCATCTAACTAGTGCATTTTTCATATTCATTAATGAAAAAAAAATTGTACTAAATTAAGATAAGTCATTACCAATTGAATCAAGTTCAGCTGGTGGGTGCTAAATCCATTTAGGAAGACCGCAGGACGCATCTTAAAGAAAACAGTTTGAAACTGCATTTCATTGCTGTCAGCATTTTCTTTGTCAGCACAACCTTTATCAGAACCCTTTAATATAGCATCACGCCATTCTTGAAATTTGGTCTTCATCCTTTCCGAGAAAAAAAGGTCAGCTGTTCTCACCAGTGGTATATCCACATGCTCCTCCAAATTGCAGAAGGAATTAGCTAATCCATCAAGATACTTTGAAGATAAATATTTTAGAGCTTCTGCTTCTTGTGCTCTGGATAAATAAGATATTCCTGAGATTACCCAAATGCTTAAATATATGAATAACACCAAAATCTGTATTACAAGTGATAGATTCTATAACTATCAGTCAGAAGCTTGGTAAACCTGCTATAAAGGCATGAAAAACCATAAATAAGGGTCCTCTGGGACTTAGAAGTAGGTGTTCACATGCCTTTTTCAAATGATACAGTAACGAGGAATACTTCCAAAGGAATATAAGATAATAACATGATTGATCATAGTAATTAAATGTTCTTTACTGGGGCCAACGAGACAACATTGCACATAAAGCAGGAAGCAGAGGATTGCAATTTGAGAAAGCACCTTCACGTATGCATGCGTTGAAGTCGAATTGATACTTAGCAAGGAAGTCTATTGACGTTGTCTGGCAGAGAAATTCATACGATGGCCCATGAACGGGAAGCTCTTTCCGCGGAAATACATAGAAGTTGTGTCTGCCAAGTAAAATGAGAGGTCCAGTCATCATATCACATATAACAATAGACGGTAGTTAAATTCCCTAATCACAAGAGAACACAGTAAACACTACAACGATTACAAGGGCCATCGTGATCTTGATCAATTTTTAGCACCAACTTAATAGATGATGCTTCTGCAGACACTGCCCAGACATGTCCCATAATCGTCAAGCAAGAGGTCATCCTAAAAGATAGATAGTGTTACATCAAACAAACGAATTCAATTTGGACAACCAGGAAAAGAAGCACTGAAAGAACCCACAGGAGGTTGTGCCCTGAAACTCCTCTTCTGATTCAAACAAACAAATTGATAAGGAGCTACATATTAGCTCAGCTAGAAGGAAACATAAACTCTATTTTCCAAAAGAGAAGAATCGCAACCCAGGGCTGCTCACCCTGAAGTAAAGCTTTCAGTTTAAACTGAATAAGAAATAAATAGATTTATTGTAACTACTCCCAGTTGCTTAGGAATAAAATACGATATTTTTGGCACAACAACGAAAACCACAATTAAACCCCAACACAAGGAAAAGGAAAACCGAGAGGGCTCGAGGAACTCACGGGTGCGCGACGAATGAGCCCCGGGACGGCTCCCACCGGAAGGGGCAGACCCCGAACTGTACCACGGCAAACTTCTCGGCTGAGTCCTTCAGCTTGAGATACCGGACGTCGGAGCGGTCGAACTCGAAGGAGTCCCTCCACGGGGCGCTCGTCACGCCAGTCATCTCGAGGTCGATGGCGACGAAGTCCGCATCCCGCACAAGGGCACGGAGGTCCTCCAGCGCAGGCTCGAAGTTGGACCTGGTCACCTTCTTCACAGCCACCCCGGCGCCGCCGCCGCCGCCGCCGCTGGCGGCAGACGAGAATCGGCGGAGGCCAGGTATCAGCCATAGGATTAGGGTTTGGGAGCGGGCCCCAAACAACGGTAGATTTCTCATCTCTACTCCCGCCTCATATGATTCGAGAGTCGCGACGCGGACGACGAGAAGAAGCTGCGTCTTATTGCAGTACAAATGCTCAATGCGCCGGGTTTAGGAAGGACTCGATTGACGAGTGGGGCTTCCTGTCCCAATATCGTGACTTAATATAGCGTCGCCTTTTGTACGGCCGAGATGCCATCAGCGCACACAAAGGATAAACAAAATACGGCCAATAATTAAGGTGTTTTTTCAATT
The DNA here is from genome assembly GCA_024322285.1 of Musa beccarii. NCBI lineage: Eukaryota > Viridiplantae > Streptophyta > Magnoliopsida > Zingiberales > Musaceae > Musa > Musa beccarii. The sequence continues at coordinate 4,803,109 of CM044397.1, read as the reverse complement.
AAAAAAATATCATATGATAAATATACGTAATCTGACATAACTCGCCAAAAACCGAGTTCAAATACGTGTATCTTAAAAATTCACATATGCTCTCGAGAAAGTTTATATTTTTATTTTAAAATATCCCAAAATCTGTATACTCCACAACGATGCTAGAATAAGCAACCCATTAATGCATGAAGCTAAATAAGCATGGAGTTCAATACTACCTTATGATGGAGAAAATGTTAGAGTACAAAAGCTAATTATTATGAAATAAGGATACATATAATATTTTCATAATTTCATTTTTCTTATAACATGCATTAAATTGTAATCAAATATTGAAATATGATGCAAGGTGTGCAATTAAAGAATAACTACAACAAATTAAAATGCATAAGATAATGTCAGATGTAAGTTTATTGCTATATGGGCAAACTCGACTCATAATTATGGCACGATTTAGGCTTCAATAACCAAGATGAAAAATGAGTAAACATGATCAATCTCTGCTAAATTGCCCCCTAGCTAGAAGATAATGGATAAATTTGACTTCAGTTCAGAACGAAGCAACTTCTTTGATTACATATAGAACTTTTTTCACCACAAGTCATGATAAAAATATGAACACAAGATAAAAGACGGAACTTCATATATTCTGTGACTGGCATTTTACTGCTCCATAAACGATGATATGCAAAACAAAAGCATTCTGGACCTAAAACAAAATAAAAAATAATCAAAGCAAAAAAACAACCTATATAACTTTCCAAGAAGTCATTTTTTCTATTGAAATTGTGTGATTATGATAAGACCCCTTATGGTTTTATCTGGAAGAAATTAAAAAAAAATAAAGGAGAAGTGGAAGAAGTGAAAAAAAAAGAAATGAATGATCGCTTCTAGGAGATCGGCCTGCTTGATTACTTCGAAAGGATCGATCTCCTTTGATCGCTTCGAGGGGATTCGACCTCCTAGGGTTTACCAAACGGTTGAGTTAACTTTTTCATTGCTTGATGAAAATAAATAAATATCTTCCTATTTATAGAGTTCCACCTAGAGTTACTAGGACTTGGACTCTTAATAATAAATAAATATTAAATAAATCACTATCTGACTCTCTACTGAACTAAACAACTCCATAAACATTATTCAAAGCTTAAAAAATAAAAGGATCATAACAATTCTACCTCCTTCAAATCAGCCTTCTCCTCAAGGTTGAGTGGCATCAAATTCAGAAAGTTTCTCTTGCAGCACTTTAGTCACAAAGTATCTGCGGCATATCACAACTCATTAATCTAGTAGGTACGGTCTCCACTTTTTTATCATGTGAGCAACAGGTCAGCTTTTTAGTGTAGTAGTCATTGCAATCTTTTGAAGAACCCTCTCCATCTGATGGCTAGTAGCAGCTGTGGTCTTACTTCTTCGTCTTCCCTTTAGGATCATCTACTTTTCATTAATAAAAAACTTCATGATTAGTTTAGAAAAATTTCAAGAAACATCACATAGGATTAACAATAATTCAATTCCAAGCACAACTTCGAAGTCTTCTAAGGGTAGCAAAAAGAAATCCAACAGTAGTTTTTGGCCCTGCATAATCATCTTTATCTTCGGACATTTGCTGTCACAAGTTAAAGTTCATCCATTAGTGACCTTTACTTCGAATTTATCAGTCTTCAATATGGTAGGCAAATCTGTCACAGACAAATTGTAAAATGGATTGTTCGGTATAATACTTATACATGTCCGTGTCTTTTCGGTTTATTCTTACTTTGCAAAGCATGTAAAGGGCTGGCCAAAAGCTAAATAGCCCCATTTGAGCGAGTTTGGTGGCTGTTTCAGGCTTGTACATAATAATGGTGTCATGTGGACACTTGTACTGGATTTCGGTCTTAGTGGACCAATTTTATACCTTTGTTGTGCAACTATTCTGAGCTTGTGATATCCATGGTTGGAATTTACATTGGCTATAAAATGTTTGCTGAAATGTTTGCTTGTGGATCCCGTGTGAAGTGCTTTCTTTGTCCCGTCTTCTCTTTTGCAGGTCTTAAGGGATCGGAGAAGATTTCGGGGAGGCTGACCATTGCAGATTGACATGCAATGGTCCTACATGGCTTAGGTAAAACTAGTTAAGTCCGTAATAGATGGTATCAGAGCGGGACAAGTACACATAGAAACACTTAGCATGTAAACGTGAGGGGACCTAGCGGGGCTGCGTTGAGGGCAGCCAACATGCGCGACCGTTTGGAAATGGACATGGAGTTGTAGGGGGAAGGAGTCGCTTATAGGAGCGGGCATCCAAGGATGATATTTAGAGGAATGGCCAACCCTTCGCGCAAGAGGCACCACGAGGATAGACAAGCTAAGAAGAATTGTATAGCGCACAAATGTTGGGATGGCTAAGTTCGAGCAATGGCTCGACGTTGGCACCCAAACTTGACGGTGCTCAAGGCAAGCGGGGTGCTTGGCAAAGAATGAGACCGTGCAAGGTGGATTGGGTTGTTCGACGATCAAAAGAGTTGTGCAAAGCTCACAAAGGTGAGGGGAGTTACAAACTCAAGGAATTTGATACTCATGCAAGGGCTTGCATGCGGACGATGGACTGTCCGTGGCCATCCTAAGGCGGCCGAAGGTCAGTGCCATGGAGTATTGAAACTTTCTCTTCGGCATGTGAAGGATACTTTCATAAGAGGCTGAAGTATGCAACAGGTTCAGCATGTTGCTAGACCCAAAGAGGTGCAGTGCGAGTTGTATTAGCGAAGTGTCACAATCTAGCAAGTGCGTTTGCGGAGACAGAATAGGGTACAGTTTGTTCAGCAAAGGCGGAGTACTCTAAGGGGATGATGGTATCCAAAACTTCCAGAGGGAAGGATGCGAAGACAGAAGTTGCTCCAATATGACAGATATCCAGGAGGGATAAGTCCCGGTTCTCCAAAATGGAGAATCATATGCAATGAACCGCACCAGTTGAGGAGTACGTCAAGACAAAGCTCGATGGATCAAGCGAGCGACGATGAGTCATCGCATGATCTCTCAAGTAGTAATGCGTTGGTGGACGCATAGCGAGATCAAGTGGGGGAGCGACCCAAGGCAACATAAAGCGAAAGCACACTTGGAGCCGATATGGAGATCGGACTCAACAGAAGGCTGACCCATGAAATTGTGGGCGTGAGGGCTACCATTAACTCTATGCAAATTGAGTAGTAGAGCAACTTGGGGGTAACTTAGTGAAGTACCCAAGCCACATGAAGGGAGTTGGCATAGAAGATAAAACATAGAGCGGAGGCGTGGAGTTTTCCTTAGACAGAGGTTAAGGACATGGACTCTTACAGAGGTAGGAGTAGGATCATATTGTTTCATGGGTTTCTTATTCTAATGAAGCGGATTCATCTTGCATGGTGCCAAAGACGAAGGGAACTTCGAGGCACATACACCTTATCTCGGTGAAACATTTGACGGAGGAACTAAGGCGACACAGCTTACAGAGGTGAAGTTGGTATTAAAAGGCCTTGGCATGGGGCAAGAAGATGCAAAGGCAGGTATTCTTAAAGAATATGCCATAGTGTTGCTATCTGAGTTGCCATAAGGAAAGCGATGCGTAGTGGAGATTGTGCTAGTAGGGGCAGAGGCCCAGGATCCAGACAATGGTGCATCAATTTCTGCGAAGTCAGGGGACTTCAGAGGAGCTACTAGGCGATGGACTGTCCTAGAGCTAGGCTTCGTTCGAGTATGACCTGAGAGCAGGTGGACGAAGGTCGATTGCCAAAGGAGCGAACAGAATCGAAGGTGGCAGAGGCCATGCGATGTGTTGGCGGAGTCTACACATGGAGAGATCACAGTTCGAATTCATACCACAGGGATCATAATGCAAGGAGATGTCACCAGGAGGCGACATGATGCAGCGAATCGTGGTGGAATGGTTCGTGGCAATGCAACACACACAGTGTGTCCTGTGAGGGACTAGGTCATATGGAGATATGATCGGGAGCGCGAGTGGGAGCTCCACTTTGATGAGCGACATGACGGCAAGAAGGGCTATGGATTCAAGCAGGGAATGTTATGGTACCGCAAAGGTGGGTCTTCCGTGTGTGCATCGAAGGTTGCATTGAATGGAAGCCTTAGACATCAGCTTATGGAGGCTGTGCACTATCGAAGAAGAAGTTCATATGTAAGTACTAGTGAGTCCCATGGGGGACTGGATCATGCAGAGATATGATCGGGAGCACGATTGGGAGCTCCACTTCGATGAGCGATATGACGGCAAGAAGGGCTATGGATTCAAGCAGGGAATGCCATGGTACCGTAGAGGCGGATCTTCCATGTGTGCATCGAAGGTTGCATTGAATGGAAGCCTTGGACATCAGCTTATGGGGGCTGTGCACTACCGAGAAAGAAGTTCAGATATAAGTACCAGTGAGTCCCATAGGGGGACTAGATTATGCAAAGGTATGATTGGAGCGGTTGAAGAGTTCGACTACTTCAGAGCTCACATTCGCTTAAGGGAGCTCGACAAGTCAAAGGACAAGGCCGAGTAAGCGAACGTTGAAACCAATGAAGCTAAGGAGAACAAAATGGTATAAGCCTTACAACATGATGGCGGAGGCCATACAAAGGAGTTGTAGTCTGTCTTTCCATCGACCAAGTAGAACTGCTCAGAGAACATAGAGGTGTTGAAGCATGTGGCCAAAAAAGGGCAAGGAAGCAATAATGAGTCTAAAGGGACTCAGCTACCCAAAATCGAGCGTCGGTTAGAATAAAGGTGGACTCAGAGGAGTGTCACAGTGCCGTAGAGGTGGATCTACCGATCGCGAAGAAGGGACATAGATGTGAGACAACGGATAGTAGTACCATGGGTATAGCAGCGCCATGGTACCGCAGAGGCAGGACTTCCATAGAGTCATCGATCCCTTGCTCTCATAGAGGGAGAGCGCTTAGTCATGATATGAGCCGTGGAGGAGGAGAATACAGTGACAAATTCTATGTACCATGACAAGGCTGAAGGATAGAGGCTAGGAAACTTCGTAAGACAGGTGTCAATGGACTTCTCATCAAGAGAGTCGTAAGTAAAGGACTTCGGGTCGATGTAGGAGTGTAGGACCAAGGAACGAAGCAAGCAGTACGCGGTGCTGTACCTTTGCTACTCAGAGGAGTAGGTGATAAAAATGATGGAGAAGGCGGTACAATCTCAAAGGCTACCAAATCTATCAAAGACTTACTCCAAGAGGAGTTATAACTTCTTGCATTCCAAAAGTTTAATGGCATTGAGAAGGTGAATCATAGTAGCTAACTTAGCGCAAGGATTGTAAACACTTCAAGTGCTTCAGAAGTGTGAGCTAAGAGCAGGCAAAGTCTAGTAACCAACTTGACGCTTGAAATACAACCTCGAGAAAGCGGGCGAAGTCAAGTAACCTTTGCCTTCTCAACTCTCAAGAGAATAGGCAAAATCGAGTACCCCAACTCTCTTAGTTATCCAGTAGAGGAGCTCTGTACAGATTTGAAGACCCTTCGAAGAGACTAATGAAAGACAATAGTTGTCAAGTCCTCACCAATGGTGATCAGTGCTACTGAGAGTAGATTGTCCGCTTCATTTTCCAACTGAATGCCAATTGAAAGTGGAAGTGACGCAAACCTACTTGGACGAGACAACTAAGTGGAAAAAGATTCGATAGGAAAATTTTGCAGATGAAGGACTTGAAAACTTCAAAGGTTGCGAGGCGATGCTCATTAAAGCTCCAACAAACATCTATCTAGTTCAAAAGATAAGAAGAATTTGAAAACTAGCGCATTTCAAAGATGGTCTTTTCCTTCATTAGATGAATCCGTAAGAACCAGTAAGGATCAACACAACTCTGCCAACCCCACACCAGAGTCAGTCATTGGCGAGTTTATGCAGCATGGCGGATTAAAGTTCGACGACTCAACAACAAGCGGAGAACAACTGAGAGCTGAAGGGCGCATTGCAATAGGAGCAGAAGATTGAAGATCCAGCAAAGGCAAGGAGTTGCAGCGTCAACAAAAGCTTCGATGAGGACGTCAAAGGAATAAGTGGGGGAGAATGTCACGAACAAATTGTAAAACAGCTTGTTCGGTGTAATGCTTATACATGTCCGTGTCTTTTCAGTTTGTTCTTACTTTGTAAAGCATGTAAAGGGCTGGCCATGATGGGGAATAAAAGGATAGACAACAAACAATAACTTTTGTATATGAACAAATACTAGCAGACCGTAACACACAACGGAATTAAACAAAAATCACAATCAAATATAACACCAAGATTTACGTGGAAACCCTCTTCAATGTGAAGGGTAAAAACCACGGGGCAAATCAGAGAAAATCCACTATAGAAATAATGAATGTACAATTCTCGAATCTCTTACCCAAAACCCAAGCAACAATCACAAGAGAAAAACTGGGATACAAGGATCACGTCACTATGCACAATATCCAAAACCTCCTCAAGCAATCACAGAAAAATTCACTGTAAATCTGATCTAACCTCAGATGAGAACTGTTTGGATGAATGAGAATAATTTCTGTATTTTCCTTATTTTCTTCCCTTTCTTTTTCATTTATTTTTCTGCCCTTTTCTCCTCTCTTTGAATCCCTAATGTTGTTGTGAAGTTTCTGCCCTTTACTACGATTTTAATCTGTATTTCGCAGCCACCATTAGCCCCTATTTAAACTAAAATTTAGATTAAGTTAGGGTTTAGGGAAAAGAAGTGGGCTGTGGGCTTAAAAAGCCCATATGGGTTGAATTTTGTTTTATCAGCCTAACAACCTCCCCCTTCAGCCCATAAGGGAGGTTGTCCCATGACTCCTCAGTATAAATCCATGCCGACCAACTGTCGGCACATCTCCTGCCTCTCTTTTGGTAAAGTTTTTATCAACATGTCTGCTCCATTATCATTTGTATGAATTTTCTGAAGTTACAACTGCTTCTCTTTAAGTACATTTCGAATCCAATGATATCTGACATCTATATGCTTTGACTTGGAATGAAAAGTTGGGTTCTTACATAAATGGATGGTACTCTGGCTGTCACAATGCACCATATAGTTTTCCTGTTTCAACCCCAATTCTTGTAAGAATTCTTTCATCCATAACATTTCTTTGCAAACCTCTGTAGTAACAATATATTCTGCCTCTGTGGTGGAGAGAGCAATACACCTTTGCAATATGGATTGGCATGACACAGCTCCCCCTGCAAAAGTAAGTACAAAACCTGATGTGGATTTCCTTGTATCAATATCTCTAGCCATATCTGCATCTGTGTAACCCGTTAGAACAGGTGGTCCACCTTCAAAGCTTAAACAAACCTTAGAGATTCCTCTAAGATATCTCATGATCCACTTCACTACTGCCCAATGCTCTTTGCCTAGATTTGTAAGAAATCTGCTAGTAACACCCACTGCATATGCGATGTCCGGCCTCGTATATACCATTACATACATTAAACATCCAACTGATGAAGCATAAGGAACCTTTTACATTTTCTCCTTCTCCTCATCACTTGACGGACTCTGTTCTGAGCACAACTTGAAGTGACCTGAAAGAGAAGAATCAACTGGTTTTGCATTGCTCATACTGAACCATTCTAATACCTTCTCGATATACTTCTCCTGTGACAACCAAATCTTCTTATTTTTCCTATCACGAGAAATCTGCATGCCTAGTATTTGCTTTGCTAGCCCCATGTCCTTCATTGCAAAAGACTCACTCAGTTCCTTCTTCAACCTATCAATTGTACACATATCTTTCCCAAGAATAAGCATATCATCAACATAAAGAAAGAGAATAATAAAATCCTTACCAAATCGTTTGATGTACACGCAATGATCTGAAGCTATTCTTTTATATCCATTTTCAATCATAAATGAATCAAACTTTTTGTACCACTGTCTTGGAGCTTGCTTCAATCCATACAAACTCTTTCTTAACTTGCAAACAAAATTTTCTTTACCTTTGACTTTGAAACCTTCTGGTTGCTCCATATAGATTTCCTCCTCCAAATCACCATGAAGGAAAGCTATCTTCATATCTAACTGCTCCACCTCTAAGTCTTGGCTAACAGCAATACCTAGAGCAACACGAATAGAAGATATTTTAACAACAGGAGAAAAAAATCTCTTCAAAGTCAATACCTTTCTTTTAACCAAAGCCTTTCACAACCAATCTGGCTTTGTACTTTGGTTGAGAATAATATTCTTGAGTCTTCAACCTGAAAGCCCACTTGTTCTTCAAGGCCTTCATTCCCTATGGAAGTTGCACCAAATTATATGTATGATTCTTCTGTAGAGCATCCATCTCTTCCTGCATAGCAACTAGCCACATTTTTTTCTGCTCACTTTCAACTGCTTCATGGTAACTCTCTGGTTCACCTGCATCAGTAAGCATCACATACTCATCTGCAGAGTATCTTCTGGAAGGCTAATGTTGTCTTGAAGATCTTCTCAACTAAGGTTCTGAGGGAAGCTGCTCCTCAACTTCTTCTTACTCAACATGTCCTGCAGGTAGATTAATATCTGGCTCTACACCATCTTCCTGCACATCTCTCCCATCACCATGATATACTAGAGGAATAACTAGATCACAATCTGCTAATCCTTCTACAGAAGTCTTGGCTGGTGCCTCCTTCTTCAAATCCTTAAGGGTTTGATCCTCAAAGAAGACCACATCTCTGCTTCTAAATACCTTCTGCTTTTCTGGATCCCAAAGCCTATAACCAAATTGATCATGTGAGTAGCCAAGAAAAATACATTCTTTTGTCTTACCATCCAGCTTGGATCTTTCATTGTCTGAAACATGTGCAAATGCATGACAACCAAACACTCTCAAATGTCTATAGGAAACATCTTTCCCTGACCATACATGCTCTGCAACATCAGCATCTAGGGCTGTATAGGGAGATAAGTTGATCACATCAACTGTAGTCCTCAAAGCCTCATCCCAAAACCTTTTGGGTAGCTTTTCCTGTGAAAGCATACATCTGATCTTTTCCATGATGGTGCGATTCATCCTCTCTGCAATTGTATTATGCTGAGGTGTACCAGGAACTGTCATCTCATGTTGAATGTCATGTGACCTGTAATAATCATCAAACAATCCTGTATACTCACCACCATTTTCTGATCTTATGCATTTCAGTTGCCTTTCTATCTCCCTTTCAACTCTAGCATGAAACTCTTTAAAGACACCAATGACCTGATCTTTGGTCTTCAAAGCATAAGCCCAAACTTTTCTGAAAAAGTCATCTATAAAAGTAACAAAGTAAAGTGCACCACTGATGTCAGGAACATTAATAGAACCACTAGGAGTTTTTATCCTCAAAAGACCACATACATCTGTATAAACATGGTCCAAGGCATGTATTTTTCTAGACATAGCAGGACTAGCAAAAGAAACTCTATGTTGTTTACCAGCTAAACAATCAATACAAGGGTTCAAACGTATACTTCTGAGGTCAGGCAATACCTCTCTCTTGGAAAGAGCTTGTAGTCCCTTCTCGCTCATGTGTCCCAATCGCCTATGCCACAACTCCATGCTGAAGTCTTTCTCTGTGGGATTTAACTATTCACCACAAGCTTTGGCCCGTAACCTGCACAAAGTATGACATTTCTTTCCACTAGCTATAACAAAAGAACCCTTACTGAGTTTCCATTGCCCTCTGTGAAACCTACTATCATAGTCTTCATCATCTAGTCTTCCAACTGAGATTAGATTCAGCCTCAAGTCAACCACATGCCTCACATCCTTAAGTACCAACTTGCATCCAAGGTTGGTCTTTATGTGGATGTCACCCATGTCAATGATGTTTGCTGTGCCATGGTTGCCCATCTTGACAACACCAAAATTTCCAGACTTGTAGGTAGCAAAGAACTCCTTTCGTGGTGTAGCATGATAAGAAACTCCTGTGTCAATTATCCGCTCAAGATCCTGACACACACAAGAAAAAATATCATCGGAAGGAGACAAAATCAAATAATCACCAACCTGCACTATAGCTGTGGTATTCTCTTTTGACTCTGTAGACTCCACTTCTTTTCCCTTTTTCTTGCTCTTCTTAGGTTGCTTATACTGATTCTTATAATGTCCTTTCTCACCACAGTTATAGTAAACAATATCTTTCCTTGATCTTGACTTGCTTCTACCTATACATGAACTGCTTCTATCTTTAGACCTTGACCTTCCTCTGTTCTCTGAGATAAGTGTTTGTGAATCAATCTGAGATACTGTTGAGTTCTTTCTTCTCAACTCCTCATTCAATAAACTGCTTGTTACTTGACTTATGGTGACAATACCATCTGGCGTAGAATTACTGAAGGAAACCACTAGTGTCTCCCAACTTTCTGGCAATGAACTGAGAAGTAATAATGCCTGAACTCATCATCAAGAGACATTTTCATATAAGATAACTGGTTAGTAATACTCTGCATTTCATTCAAATGCTCAGCAATAGAAGCACCCTCTTTATATTTCAGGTTCATAAGTTTTCGATCAAAAAGCTTTGTTGCTAGCTGTTTTTCTTTCATAGAGACCTTCCAACTTTTTCCAAAGAGAATATGCAGAACTTTCAGTAGAAACATGGTGAAAGACACTATCATCGAGCCACTATCGAATAAACCCAACCGGTTTTCGATCTAATCTCTTCCACTCATCATCTGTCATAGTTATGAGTTTTTCAATATCCCCTTGCAAAGGTCCATACAAATCTTTGCAATACAAGAGATCTTCCATTCTTGGTTTTCATATCATCCAATTGTTTCCGTTCAAACTAATCATGCGAGAAACATTACCAGCCTCCATGTTCAAACACAAAAATTAAATCACCAAAACCTTGCTCTGATACCAGTTGGTGGTGAATAAAAGGATAGGCAACAAATAATAACTTTTGTATATGAATAAATACTAGCAGGTTGTAACACACAACGGAATTAAACAGAAATCACAGTCAAATAGAACACCAAGATTTATGTGGAAAACCCCTTCAATGTGAAGGGTAAAAACCATGGGGCAAACCAGAGAAAATCCACTATAGAAATAATGAATGTACAATTCTCGAATCTCTTACCCAAAATCCAAGCAACAATCACAAGAGAAAAACTAGGATACAAGGATTACGTCACTGTGTACAATATCTAAAACCTCCTCAAGCAATCACAGAAAAATTCACTGTAAATCTGATCTAACCTGAGATGAGAACTGTTTGGATGAATGAGAACAATTTCTGTATTTTCCTTGTTTTCTTCCCTTTCTTTTTCTCTTGTTTTTCTGCTCTTTTCTCCTCTCTTTGAATCTCTAATGCTGCTGCGAAGTTTCTGCCCTTTGTTGCGATTTTGATCTATATTTCGTAACCACCATTAGCCCCTATTTAAACTAAAATTTAGGTTAAGTTAAGGTTTAGGGAAAAGAAGTGGGCTGTGGGCTTAAAAAGCCAATATGGGTTGAATTTGGCTTTATCAGCCCAATAGGCCAAAGACTAAACAGCCTCATTTGAGCAAGTTTAGTGGCCATTTCAAGCTTATACATAATGATGGTGTCATGTGGACACTTGTACTAAATTTTGATCTATAGTGGACCAATTTTATACCTTTATTATATAACCATTTTGAGCTTATGATATCCATGGTTGGAATTTGCATTAGCTATAAAGTGTTTGCTGAAAGATTTGCTTGTGGATCTCGTGTGAAGTACTTTCTCTGTCTCGTCTTCTCTTTTGCAGGTCCTAAGGGATCGTAGGAGATTTCGGGGAGGTTGACCTTTGCGGACTGACACGCAATGGTGCCACACGGCTTAGGCAAAACCAGCTAAGTCCGTGATAAATCGATCAGCAACCTTACTATCCATAAAATTGTTAGTGCTACTGGTATCAATCAGAACTGTAACAGGTTGATGTTCCAAATTTCTTTAACTTTCATAATTTGTGGGTTAGAATAGTTAGCTAATGCATGCACTGTATGTATAAGAGGTCCAACATCTTCATCAGAATCCATACCTTCATGATCGGAGTCAATGTTGTCAGCTTCCGGTTCCTCCCTAATTAATTCAATCACCAGAAATTGCCCTTGTTTACATCAGTGCTCTTTACTCCACTTTTCATCACAATGCCAGCACAAACCCTTTGTTGATCGTTCCTTGAGCTCTTCTCAAGTTAGTCTTCGGGTGTTAGGGTTTTGGCTAGGAATAGATGGGATTGATGGCTCGCTGATTATTTGTTTGTGGCCACTTTTGTTTCAACAATTTTCTTGACTGATTTTTTTCCTCGTGTAGACATGCAAATGAAATTACAGCTATCATAGTGCGGGATTGTCAAGCCTTAACTTCACATCTGATATCTGGATTAAGCTCTTCGATAAAGGTAGCCATTAGTTGTCGTTTAGACCAATATTTGGCTTGATTTGATAATTGTTCAAATATGCTCTGATATTCTAACACTGCAGAAGTTTGATAAATTTTAGCAAGCTGTCCATCAATATTCTCGTACTCAGATAGTCCAAAGTGAACAAAAAGTCCTATCTTAAATTGCTCCCACGAGAGAACCCCGTGGTAAGTCTCGTACACATCGTACCACTGGATTGTATCTCCATCTAGTTGGATTGAGGCTTTTTCTACCTTGGACTCTTATAGAGTTCTATGAAAGTGAAAAAAATTTTCTACCCTCAAAATCCAACTGGTCAGATCTCCATCTTCCCATCTTGGAAATTCCACCTTAATGCATGAGTAACCTAAGTCATATTCTTGGGGCCCTTTTCTCGTATCCCTAAGTATGTTCAACGTAAAGCTTGAACTTTCATCTTGTTGAAATTTGCTAAAGTTCTCCAGCATGCTTCTTTTGAATTCGTTAAGGCTCTCCTGCAATCGGTTCTCAATTTTGGTTTCCAATGCTTCAATTTGGACCTTAACTAAGTTGTCAGTAGCCATTGCGTAAGATTGTTAATATGTAATTCCCAGTTGTTGTTTTTGATTTCTAGTCAAGGGCATCAGCACAGTTGGTGTGAAACTGCTGAGAAAGTGAATGCCGAGGGCAGCGTAAAAGCTTGCTGTGGTCATTGCAAGGAGGAAAAGTTGTCGCTCTATTTTTGTCACTGTGTGGGGTAAGAGCACCGGGGGATGGAAGGCGACAGCGTCGGTGTAATCTGGTGGTAACTGGTGGCTACGATAAGATACAGAGCAAGGGGGAGGCAACGGTGAGATACGACTACGATGGTTGCTGTGGACAAGGTTGCGACGGTTGTTGTCAATGCCGGTAGCGAAGAGGGGAGGAAACAACAACAATTGCGGCGATTGCGATTGTGACGGTTGTTGTGAACAAGGCTATGGCGATTGTTATCGATGCCACCAGCAAAGAGGGGATGAAATGGTGACGATTGTGGCGACTGCGACCGAAGGAAGCGAGGGGGAAGAGCACTAGGGGCTGAACGGTAGTGACGTCATAGGGTTGTGGGAAGTCGCCGCGAGAAGGGGGATCGATGGCATTCTACGACAGAGGACGCAGAGCAAGGGCGATTGAAAAGCAATGTTGGGGTGCGTGGCCGTCGGTTGAAGCAGCGACGGAGGGCGCTGTGTGACTACGTTCTTCTCCCCTTTCTATTCTTTCTTCTCTTTTTTTTGTGATGGTGGCTATGATTAAGTAATGCAAAGTTGTAGCAAGAACGTCAAGAATTATTGCTTTAATACCAAATGATAAGACTTCTTAAAATTTAATCGTGAAAAAAATGAAAGAAACAGAGAAATAAAGAAAAAACAAAAAAAAAAGATGAATGATCGCTTCGAGATAACTTTTTTATTACTCAATGAAAATAAATAAACAGATCCTTATCTATTGAGTTTCATCTAGAATTTATCATGACTTAAATTTTTAATAATAAATAAATATTAAATAAATTATTATCGAACTAAACAACTTCATAAATATTATTCAAAGCTTAGAAAATAAAACGATACTAATAAAAGGATGCTAACAGATTGCTTGACCAAAAATGTTAAGAGCATTCAGCCAACAGTGCAACAAGAGTTGTGAGCCGCCAAAATGAAAACTCTGATTCCAATCTATAAGCTTAATCCTGGTTTGAGTCCAACAACTGCAAGACACAATCACACTTGCCTTTGAACATTCCAAAACCTCTTGGTTGTTTCTTGACTGCAGTTGATATCTTCCACAGCAGTTCACACGTCCTAACTTTTTTCGAGGCAAAAATAACTACAAATTTGGTGATGAACTGCCATTTTGTGGGGTATCATTTCCAACTGCATTATGTTCCTACTTGGTTGTGTCATGAACAGCAACATAGTGTAATTGTAAATGAGTCTAGCTGAGCGACTTGCAAGACAAAGTTTAGCTGCTGCACGATAATATCCGCAACAGTCAGATAATTACTATATTGCTGTCAAGGGAGCTAAAAAAATGCTATCTATTGACACCTGTTGAGGTACTTCCCTTAATTTCCTTCAGTTAACCTGAAAAAGAAGGAAGCAACACTTACTGTAAGATACTACAGTTCTTGGATCCCGTGCTATGAAAAAATGCAATATCATGAAACAAAACAAAGGAAAATAAAAGTGAAAAACTGACTGATAAAAGAAGAATTCATTAACTGAGCCACCCTAGATGAACTTTCTTGTCTCCAATATAATAATTTGCCCAGCTCATATCACAAGGTCAGATATCCACACAGCTCTGGACCTCTCCTGCTTAAAAGAAATATTAATGCCCGGTGGAGGTAAAACAATATATGGTGCTAGCTAAACTCATTAAGGAAGAGGCTTCTGACATGTAGATCTTACATGGTACTCAGGATGAATATCTTGAGGATTTGACCAGCCGAGCAGCAAAGGATCCATCGATGTGATGCTTGACTGGGTTTGAGAAGTAATAACCTTTTTCAGTGACAAAATCTGGAGGGACATATCCATGTACTGGTTGTACAACAAATTCCTGCAATATATTATTACAGAATTAAAGAAGTGTGAATAGACTAAAAAAGTATAAAGTTCAACGTAATCCATGTAACTATGCAGCACAGTCCAGCTTGCAGTTGCAGACTTCATTTCATGTAAGAGTTATAGTTACCATGCAGCACAGTCCAGCTTGCAGTTGTGGACTTCATTTTATGTAACAGTTAATATAGTTATCTAGGTTGAGAACAAGGTATGCGAAGATCCATAAACCATGGTTTATGCAAAAATAAACACTTGTGGTTGCCATTGCCACTAATAAATAAATGATGAGAAGACAACCAAGTTCAGCAACAGATGCGTACTCTTTAAAATGGGTTTTGATCCTCGGTGTGGCATTGGCAATAACCATACATCAATCAAAAGGTGAATAGTCACACCATGATCATTTGAAGCCAAACTGTAAACTGTACATGGTTTGATTAAAAATTGCTGTTCCAAGTAAAGCCATGTCTAGTATTGATTACTTGGAGTAAACCTATAATTTGATCTAAACATCCGATAACTGTCAAGTAAATTTAGTTAGAACTTAACAAGAAATTTTGCTCCAATAATCTTGCAATAACACTTTTGTGAACATATATCAGTGAGCATGCTACAACATTAAGGAGCAAAGTCACATTAAGGCAAGGAATGCCTCGTATCGTGTATTGGATCTGTACCCATCGTTGGCCGGACCAGTACGTACAGTTGTTTCAAAAAGAGGAACACACAGTGGAGAGAGGAAAGAAAAAAAAGGAAGAGGAAGGAAGAAGTGGAGGCAGTGAAAAAAGATAAAGGAAGAAGGGGAGGTGGTGGAGGAAGAGGAAGGAAGAAGTGGAGGCAATGGAACAAGATAAAAGAAGGGAAGGCAGTGGAGGAAGAGGCGAAAGAAGAGGAAAAACAATGGAGAAGGAAGAAGAACGAAGTGGAGGAGAAAAGCAAGGAGCATACTGGGGAGATAGGTGAAAACAAACTGTCATGGACTTAGCTAGAATTGCCGAAGTCGTGAGGTACTCTTATGCATAGTATGCAATACCGAATAATACCGTCCGGTATGAGCGATACGTACCGGTCCGACAAGATACTAGTACGTGGACCGCCCGCTATCGGTCGGTACAAATTTTTTTATTTTTTAAATAAAAAAATTATTTTTTGTTTTTTTAATAAAAAAATTATTTTTTATTTTTTTAATAAAAAAATTATTTTTTTGTTTTTTTAATATAAACATCGCCTCCTCCTCGGGCGACGCCGTCGAGGCTCGGGCGACGTCGGCAAGGCGACTTCTTGGGTGACGTTGCCGAGGCGACGTCGTCGAGAAGGAAGGCGACGTCTCCCGAGGCGACTTCGCACGGGCGACGTCATTTTTGTTTTTTTTTAATAGAAATTTTTTTTTTTTTTCTCTCGGCAACATCGCCTCGGCGACGTCGCCCAAGAAGGGAGGCGACATCGCCCGTTGACTTCTCGGGCTTCTCCGAGGCGACGTTGCACGGGCGAAGTATCAAAACGGTACACCGAAATATATATATATATATATATATAATATTTATAATTATAAATATATATACCGAACGGTACACCAAAACGTATCATTCGGTATACGGTACCGTACCGTACTGGAGAAGTGTCGAAACTTCAGTACGGTACGGAATTGCAAACATTGCTCTTATGTTATCCATCTGCAAAGAGTCAATCTAGATGCAACCTTGCTTAGCTCCCGTAGGCTTTACATACGAACTTATAAATCCAATCAATGTCCAACACTACCCCAAACCCTCATTCAGGTCTATGCTACTCAAGTGGTTCCACAGTGCTAAGATGATTGATGTTTCGCACTGTAGTCTATAAAAAAAAATAGGCCATGACACATGAAAACTAGGTCATCTTGGAATAATTTTGTCCATTCTAGTGAGCGATCGCTTTGTAGTTCTACAAATTATTCATGCTTACGGTTTTTAGCAAAAACACAAAAAAGACAAAACGCACTGCCAAACAAATGTGCAAACAAACAAAAACGACAAACAATTCGTTGACAAAGGTGTTGTAAGTGCGCAACGACCATCTATGACATTCTCCCCACCTAAATTGTTGACGCCCTCGTCGATGCTTACTGATAAGTTTTGATGACTGTTTCTTCATATTACAAGGCATCTTCGGGCTCCCAAATGACTTCTGTTCTAGGAAGCTTTCGCCACTTTACTAAATACTCAATATACTCTACTCCATTGGGTAGCTTCATCTTGCAATCCGCTAAAATAGCTTCAACTCGCTTTTCATAAAAGGCTTTGAAACGTTTCTAGAAGAATATTATGGGTCTGAGTGGTAGGCCTTCAAGTTGCTTGCATGGAATATATTGTGAATTTTGAGCCATGCCGATAGTTGCAACTTATAGGAAACATTGCCTACCTTGATGATTAGGAATGACCCTTCATATTTGCACACCAATCCCTTGTGCACTTTATGCTCAAAGAACTGAGTACAATTCCATGCCTAAACCTATACGTATTGTGTGAAGGAATAATATGGCTTTAAATAAGAAATGGTACAGCACAAGTTAGAACGAATATAAAATTAGATCCACACAAAAGGAAGAGTCCAAGTTACAGGAACTTGAATGCTCAAATTATGATGATGGTTATGTATACTTTAGTGCAATAGCTTCATATCTTTTGTATGTTACTACACTAATGGTTTTATACACTACAATCAAGGGTCAAACTTGAATAAGGGAATACGTACAAATAAAGTTCGTTGTACCATGGAGTACCGCTCGATACAGGCGGTACATACCGATCCGACAAGAGACTAGTACGAGCTGTCATGAACGATCGTCGCACACCCGCAGCAACTTCGTTCAACGAACCGTTCGTCGCTTGTGCATGCTTATACACATCCTTGGCAGCTTGTTTTGCCATAGTTTTGGTGTGTTTTGATTCTAAAAATGGAAGAAACAACAGTTTGCAACGCTGCAGTACGAACGCTCGTCGCACTGGGCAAAACTACCCCAAAAAGCCTTTGTTTTCGCATGTTGCGACCTGTTTTCCGCAGACCGCAGTTGCTTGCGAAACGTCAGCCATCTCAGCACCCTAGAACCCCCCCAGGTGGCACGGGCTAGATGGGGCTTCCGGGTAGTGTCGGGCGTTGAACATTTTCACAAGTTTGCACGTCACCTTGATGGAAACTTGCCTTCGCGCCCGGCACCCGGGGAGTAGTTGTTTTTGGACTTGCAAGTGCTCGTTCACCCTTCTAAAGTCCTTGTTTTTCTCCTCTCTTTCTCTTCTTTCCTGCACTCCAAGTGCTCGCTGAATTGCTTGTAAAGCTTCCCACTTCGCGAGACGTCGGGACTTGTCCGTCGCTCGTTTCAACTCTAATCAAATTTCTGTTTTACAGGTCTTACGGGACCTGTATGAGGTTGAAACTTGGCTGACCCTTTGCAGATGCGTATGTCGCAAGGGCACCTCAAGACTTAGGCAATCCCAGCTAAGTCCGATTGAAGTGGGCGCAAGGGTGCTTCGCGACTTAGGCAACTCCAGCTAAGTCCGGGATTTGCCGCAAGGGTGTCGCACCACTTAGACAATTCCAGCTAAGTGCGTGACAGAGCGGCATATCAATATACCCCATGTACCGTGTGTTATGCTCGGTACATACTGTACCAATAGCTGGTCAATACATTGGTATGAACTGGTAAACCGAACCATGCATACAAATGAAATTAGTTTATAAAATTTGTACAAAGTAAAAGCATAATAGGAAAATGACGAGCCTTACCTCTTGGACCTTGCACATAAAGAAAAAGGGGGAAAAAAAAAAGAGTTAAAGAGTCCATACTGGATGCCTGAGGAGAAATGCTGAAACCCTCTCCTCATTTTCTTCGGGATCAATGGAGCAAGTGCTATACACAAGTACACCACCAGGCTTTACCAACCTATTCATGTTAAAATGAGGATAAATACACAAGAAATTTCTCTAATTCTCAAAGCATAGCAACAATAACATACTGTTCAATGAATTGGAGCATAGGTTCATAAAAAGTAAAACTCACAGTATTATCTGACAAGATACCACCATGTTAACAAAGAAAGGTTAAGGGTAAAGTGAAAAAATAGATGCACTGTAAATTTTATCAGTAAAAACCATTAGAGGACTTCCCTCCAATAGACCCTGGATCTGTTTAATGTAAGGAAAATAGGGGGACTTAACAGCCCGTATTATAGGATATTTCTGAGACAAGCTGATTATGATTACGGATATGTATACTCCTGGACAACCTATTGACAGAATAAAGCTAAATAAAAACAAAGAATCCTTTGAAATTAGATGTATTTAAAAGATATAAGGACAAGAACAGAATAAAGTTAAATAAAAACAAAGAATCCTCACATGGAAGCTGCATTAAAGAGCTCATCCTGCAAATTCTTCAATTGCTCCAAATCTTCTAACCGTCTATTCCAGCGTAAATCTGCTCTCTTTTTAAAAAGAAAGGCCAAAAGAGCAAGGGAATAGATAAAAAAAATCCAGAAAGATTGCTAAAACCAAACAATCTGGTTGTTCCTACCAATCTTGGTGTGCAATTAAAGACAAAAATGTAATTTAGAATGATTGCAACTTTGATATACAATCAGAAAGCCATGTGGTTGACAAGATCTTATTGACAACATATCAATTGATCCATGAATTTCTGCTAGCAAGTAAATCACTGAACTGTATCCAACTAGTTACATAACAATTAGTTCAACACCTTTTGTATGATCAAGGACTTCACCTTGCATATGTCTCAGTTATCTTGATCTACCTTGCATCTGTTTCAGTCAGCTAACTAAAAAAGCCTCCTTAGCAAAAGGGTAAGTACCTTAGAGAGGACACCAAGTCCAGAGCAGGGAGCGTCCAACAAGACTTTGTCAAACTTCAAATTATGTTTATCCTAAAGGGAGGAAAATATGATTTATCAAATTTTAAATATGCAGAACAGGCCACGTAAGTTGTTTCTCAGAATATTACTAAAGCAAGAAAATAAAGCATCATGAGAGCATGCGACCTATGTATCAGAGTTGGATTAAAACAAGAACATAAAGTAGTCACAATATTTGTTTGTAGGACCAGCAAATAAGGAATTAATGTCATTTGACTCTAATATTTCAACTTACTACAACATATAAATTTATATAATTACAGTTTAACTTTAAAACAGACAAATTTATTGTTAATCTTATGGTCCATTAGACCATCATCGATGACCAACTCCACTGGGCCTACCCACAAGTGGGTTCTAGACCTAACATGCTCAGCCCAATAGCACACCTATATGACAAGGCAACACACTTCAATCCTTGTAGATGCTTCCATTGTCACTGCAATCATTGTCGAGGAACGAAGATTCAACCGCAAGGCGCTGTTTCCCATTAACCGTGATCATTGCCAAAAGCCACTATTGGTGGTGGGGATCAATTCCTCATCTTGCAATTCCAAATGCATGCAATTATTTGGAAATTCTGGATGCCGATCAGGGCCAGTGCATTGATTGAGAATTATGGTTGACGTGGGCCAGAGGTTGGACAGACAATGGAAAAAGAGAGATAGAGGCACAGAAGAAGGAAAAGAACAGTAGTAGCGTGAAGGAGAAGAGGAAAGAGCTGGGGATATGAAGAAGTCAAGGGAGAGAGAGTACAGGTGAGAGTGAAAATATAAGAGGTATATTGGACTGCTTTATTTCATTTGTTCAAGCACATTCTGGAAATTATTCAATGTGTCATGGTAAGTTTATTAACAAAAATTGTTACTTTGTTGCAAGGATTGAAATTTCGTATCGTACCAGAGTTTCGAGGTTTGCTCGGTACGGTACGTACTGATATGTACCGTTAGTACGCTAGGGCATACCGACGGTATACTCTAAAATCTTAAAAATACCTTCACCTACTATGTTAGACCATACCAATCGGTATATCTCGGTAACGATCGAAATCTAGGACGATATCGGTCGGTACACCTCGATACGGTCGGTACACATCGGTACCAATCGGTATGCCTCGGTACCAGCCAAAATACTCGTACCGCTCGGTAGAGGACGGTCCGCGTATCGGTATCCTCTCAGACCGGTACGTACCGCCCGTACCAGACAGTATTATTCAAAATTCAAAACCTTGCTTTGTTGTGACTTGCGAGTTGCAAGGACTTATAATGTATTATTTTATACTCGATGCTACAAGAATATTTTCCTATCTCATGGTAGGAAGCACAACACTAATAGAATGAATTTTTTTAGAATTTATGAACCATCAAACATGACACTTAAAATGGTCTCATAGAGTTAGAAGAGATGTGCCCCCATTATGGTTGGTGAGAACCCAACCTCCATCCATAGTTGGGAGAGAATATATCAAATGTGTTGTTGAACAGAGTAGAGAAGTAGGGAGAGAGAGAGGAAGAGAAAGAAAGAGAAGTGTGAGATTAGAGAATAGTAAGATACTAGAAGAGAGAAGCTGCAAGTCTCTTTTTAATTCAAATCTGAAGTGATTCATCCATTGATAAGCTCCACTATTTATAGGGGTTTAGGAGCCTCGGTATAATCAATAAAGATAAGAATTCCCAAGAATAATCTCTTAGGAAACTTGTATGCCTTTTAGAATCCCAAGTTCTGGCTTCTAGGATACCTAAATAGCAAAAAGTGTACTTAATACAAGAGTGCACTTAATACAAAAGTAGAGTCCCAAGGATAGCATCTAGAAAGACCAAGAGACTTTAATTTTTCATACAACTCTTAAGAGTTTCTAGGTCAATTAATTGATGACTTTTTGTTGATTTCTTTGCCTAGAATAAAGTTTCTTGAAATCCTTTATAAAGCTAGATGATTCTCCATTAGAATGTCTTTCTAGAGGTGGCAAATATATGACCATCAGAATATAATGAAGTGTCCTGAGTTGTAGCCGTACTCAGGTGTGTGTATGTGTGAGGGAGATAATTCAGGGTAATTATGTATCCATCATTTTAGCAATCACATAACTCAATAATGTCATTGTCGTTACTTATATACATGGTTTTAAATCTTGATCAAGTACCAGCATTATTCCTTGATCAGACAAGTATAATGCTTACCTTTGAAAAGATATATAAGTACCAACATATACTGTCTGGTACTGTTTGGAAAATAAGTATTATAATGAACATTGAATGGTACCAAACTTACAGTGGCCAGTTTCATCTTTATTTTTGCATCATTTGAGAGCCTAACATATCCATGTTGCTCCAGTTACTAGGCACTACCTTGCTTGCTTTGATGGTCTCTTCTTTGCATTTTTATGCTTATGTTTTATTATAAGTCGCATCAGTAAAGTGCATTAGAACATTAGACAGCTATGAAGAGCCTAGGACTGATTGGTTGTCATTTTCTTGTGTATTGTATAAGATCTAGATAGAGATTAGATTACAGATTGCAGTGTGATCAATGTTGTTCATAGGATAATTATTGGGCATACACTTCTTAATTACAATGGGATATTTGATGTTTGTGATTGAATAATTATATGTGGATTTCTACAGGCATGGAAAAAATTGGAGCTAAATTATTTTATATAATGCTTGTAATAGGAATGCAATCAAACTTTAGATGTTTGAACTTCTAAATATTCAAAATATTTTTGGGTGTGAGATTTAGTGGCTAAGCCAAGGAACAACCTTCCAACCAAAGCATTCAAATGAAGCAGATAAAACAAAAGAAATGCATAACTTATAAAGACTGCTGATACTTGAATACGTAATTGGTACTTACTAAAAGAAAACTCACATCCAACTTAAGTCATTAAATTTGGACCATATACTCACAGCATATAAACGAAGGTCAGCATTGGTGGTCGTGACCACGTCATTGACATTATGTGACCTGGATGCTTCTTTGAGAATTCTTAAGCGGCCTTTATTTACATCAATTGCCAATACCATACCTAAAAAAAAAAAAATCAAACTTCGTTTCAAGCTAAATTTCTACAAAATTACAGAAGCAAATGAAATCAAAATCTATAAAGGCAAGTAGGAGAGTAGATTTGATTGTGAGCCACAATTACCTGCCACAGGTAAAGAAACTAAAGATTATAAAAAGGAAAGCAGGGTAAAAAATTGTTAAATAGATCATTACTGTCAGACTATTATGTGCATCAGATGTCTCACTTTGATTTTTTTTCCAATTCAGATAGGCTACCAAACTTATCAAAATCTATCTACTCTAAAAGTTTAAAGAACAATTTAAATGGAGATAGTTCATAACTTGCTCCTACTAGCATCAACATTTGCTCTATTGCATAATAACAATTTGGAAAAGACTATAGTTGGAACATCATTTCAAATAAGCCAAATTTAAAAATGTGCCATCAAATGCTTCACAGTGCCAAAAGTAAGCAAAATATTGAAGATAGAACTGGATGACCACTTAATACCACTAGAACTGCTTCGGACATGTTTATCATGTCAAATGGAAATAGAGAACTGCACAGATATATGAAGAAACAACTAAACTAGGAACAAAAGTTTAGATTTTAGATTAGATCACCTTGGCTTCTTAAACGTGAAGCCATAAAAAGAGTCTTTCCACCAGGGGCAGCACAACAATCAACAATGGTGTCTCCGGGTTGCGGGTCCACAACAGACACAACTAGACCTGTAATAAAATGTTGATTAATTTGCATAGGCTCTAAATAGGTTCCATATGGAGGTCCAAAAACAGATCAGATTAGATCTGGAAGATATTCTGAAAAGCTGTGTAGCAGTTTAACATTTTTACTACTCCAACATCTACTAGATTCATGAACATATTTAGGAAGTCAAATTGAAAGAATAAAAAATGGCTAACAGCCTTTGTAACAGATTACTCCTATCAAATGCTTTGAAATAATTCGTGGATCTAAAGATAAAATTTGTAAATTCAGAATAATAAACAAATGACAATATATTCTAGGGGGCTTGAAGGATACACAACTTAAATTTGCATATGGAATTAAACATACCAACTAGGACTGTTTTGACCTTGCATTTAAGGACCAAGAGTTATTAATGCTTGAAATGACATTTTCACTGGGTTTCTAAATGCATGGTATTGCATACATCCATGAGGGGATCATGCTCATACTTGCTATGAGCATGAAAATGGATGTGCTGGACAAGTATTATTTTTGTTGTCTTGATATCAACCTAGAAAACTTGGAACTGAAGGTCTTAGTAGCAAGCAAATGATTGAATAATTATCCATGGTGAAAAACCTACCTAAGAGCTTGTCTTGGTATGCCAAGAAAAGTAAAGAACTGAAAACTCATTAAAGACAGGGATTGAAAATTCTGTTGATGTAGACACTTGTAGTAATGGTTGTGTTGTGCACTAAAAAGAAAATTTTGTTGACAATATCAGAAGCGTAGTTTGCAATTTTCACAAAAATAGACTGACATGATGACATTCACTAACCTGCACTCTCATCCTGAACTGAACATATACCTTCTTTTAATAGGCCAGCTTGTATAACAGTCTGATAGAAGTAAAAAGAAGAAGAAGAATTTAGAATCAGTAATATACTTAAAAAAAGGTTATTCCAAAGTAACTAAGACAACAAGCATAACCCAATCTTGTTCTAATTTATTAGAGGTTTTGAGTTTGAAGCAGATATGATTAGAGTTTGAAGCAGATATGCTTTTTCCGAATGATTTTTCCCAAATATTGTAGTATAAAGTGGGACTGCTTCAACAAATATCCTAATAGGTTTAGGAAATTTCTTGACAGTTTCATACCTACTGAAAGTCAAGATCCAAATTAACATTTATTATTATAATTTCTGAAAAAAAATCCTTCCAGTGTTGGATTCCATTTTTAGAACCATTTGGGGGTTGGATACAAAGAGTTTTTTCCTTGTCACTGTTCTCTGTTGCAGACAACATCACTAATTGAACTAAAAGCCATGAAATGACAATTTTTCCTTTTTTCTAAAAAATTTTTATTACATTTCCTTCTATCTCTCTTCAACAACAAAAAAAGTGTGAAATTCAAACCTCCAAAAGTGCATGCACCAGATGAGTTTATGATAAATCACAATATTTTGACTGTATTCTTTTCATAGCAAATGAGAAAATAGTTGCAATAGAACAATAGGCATAACTAATCAGTTAAGTGGCATTGACATATTAGAAAACTACTAAAAACAAGGTGCTAAAGATGCATCAACCAAAACTGGTATATTTAATAGGACCAGTTTAGGTTCCGTAAGTATTGGTCTGTCAAGAATTTGAAAAGAGTGAAACCAAAAAACTTTGTACCGGGCTATCACAAACAAGTTCATAAACAAGGTGTTTGATGTAATGTTTCTGTGTTTCAATGTTTTTTGGTCTTGTTCATGTTTTGAATAGTATGTAGAGGGCTTGGCAACCTATTTTTGTTGGCATTTGTGGTCATTTAACGTCTATACACGTAGGTTGTGTAAGGTCATCGTGCAAAGACAAATTTGTCGAAAAACAAGCCATCAAGGCAACCATTTTGAGTGATTTCTAGGTGTACAGAGCAATGCAAAATGTCAGTCATCTGAGCACCCTATAGCTACCCGGGTGGCACAAGACTAGATAGGCTTTTGGGGTACTGGTTAGTTTACTTCCTTGTTCTGCAATAGTATCATGTGGGCACTTGTAAGGACTTTTAGCCGTGATAGACCGCCTGGATCCTTTCCGCACGACCGTTCAGAGATTGTAAAGTCTATGTTTATATTTTGCATTATCTATTAGATGTTTGATGAACTGTCGACTTGTGAGATCCTGAGTTAAACATTTTTTTCTAACTCGTCTTCTCTTTTGCAAATCCTAAATGAGAAATATCCTAAGGGGACCCTAAAAGGTTACGGGGAGGCAAATCCAACTAAGTCCGTGACAAATAGTTTCAAAGCAAGACAAGCACACTTAGAAATACTTGGCACACAAACATAGGGGACCTGACGGGGTTGCGTTAAGGGCAATTAGCACACACAATCATTTAAGAGAGACAAGCATAGAGACGTGGGAAAAGGAGTCGCTCAGAGGAGTAGACATCCAAGATTGACATTTAGAGGAATGGTCAACCCTTCGCATGAGAAGCACCACAAGGACAAGCGAGTTGAGAAGAGCATGTAGTGCACAAAGGTTGGGATGGCTGAGTTCGAGTTGACTCGATGTTGACAACCAAACTTAACGGTGCTCAAGACAAGCGAGGGTGCTTGGCAACGGAAACGATCGTACAAGGAGAGATGGGTTGCTTAGTGATAGAAAGAGTTTGTGTAAAGCTCGTGGAGTCAAGGAGAATGGATAACTCGAAGAATTCAGTACTCATGCAAGGGCTTGTATGCGGACGACAGACTGTCTATGACCATCCCAAGGTGATCAAAATTCGACACCATGGAGCATGAAAACTCTCTTCGGTATCAAAAGGATATGTCTATAAGAGGCTAAATTGTGCAGCGGGTTCAACATATTATTGGGCCTTATAAGGCACAGCGAGGGCTGCATTGGTAAAGAGTTCTAATCTAATAAATGCATTCGCGATGGCAAAACAACGCATAGCTTATTAAGCAATGTGGAGTCCAAGGAGATGGTGGTCTTCGAAACGTTCAAAGGGGAATGATGTCAAGATAAAACTGCTCAAATGGGACATATATCTAGGAAGGATAAGTTCGGGTTCTTTAAACGGAGATTCATATGCAAAGGGCCGTACATGTTGAGGGAGGTACCTTAAAAACGAAAGCTCCATAAAGCTCGATGAATTGAGCAAGCGACGAGGAGTCATCACATGATCTCGCACGAGGTAATACGTTGGTGGACACATTGCAAGATCAAGTGGAGCAGCGATTGAAGACAACATCAAAACGAAGGCACCCTTAAAGCCAATATAGAGATCGGGCTCAACGGAGAATTGGCCCGTGGAAAAGTGGGCATGAGGGTCACATCATCTCAAAGCAAACCGAGGAGCCAAGTAACTTTGGTGGAACTTGGCGAAGTACCCAAGCCACATAGAGAGTCAAATTAGAAGACAAAACATAGAGCGAGGCGTGGAGCTTTCCTTAGATAAAGTCCAAGGGAGGTCAAGGACATGAACTTTTATAAAGGCAAGAGCAGAACGAGGTACCTTAAAAACAAAAGCTCCATAAAGCTCGATGAATTGAGCAAGCGACGAGGAGTCATCACATGATCTCGCACGAGGTAATACGTTGGTGGACACATTGCAAGATCAAGTGGAGCAGCGATTGAAGACAACATCAAAACGAAGGCACCCTTAAAGCCAATATAGAGATCGGGCTCAACGGAGAATTGGCCCGTGGAAAAGTGGGCATGAGGGTCACATCATCTCAAAGCAAACCGAGGAGCCAAGTAACTTTGGTGGAACTTGGCGAAGTACCCAAGCCACATAGAGAGAGTCAAATTAGAAGACAAAACATAGAGCAGAGGCGTGGAGCTTTCCTTAGATAAAGTCCAAGGGAGGTCAAGGACATGAACTTTTATAAAGGCAAGAGCAGAACGAGGTACCTTAAAAACAAAAGCTCCATAAAGCTCGATGAATTGAGCAAGCGACGAGGAGTCATCACATGATCTCGCACGAGGTAATACGTTGGTGGACACATTGCAAGATCAAGTGGAGCAGCGATTGAAGACAACATCAAAACGAAGGCACCCTTAAAGCCAATATAGAGATCGGGCTCAACGGAGAATTGGCCCGTGGAAAAGTGGGCATGACGGTCACATCATCTCAAAGCAAACCGAGGAGCCAAGTAACTTTGGTGGAACTTGGTGAAGTACCCAAGCCACATAGAGAGAGTCAAATTAGAAGACAAAACATAGAGCAGAGGCGTGGAGCTTTCCTTAGATAAAGTCCAAGGGAGGTCAAGGACATGAACTTTTATAAAGGCAAGAGCAGAACCATGTCATTCCTTGGGTTCCTCATTTTGATGGAACAAACTCATCTTGCATGATGCTAATGTCAAAGGAAGTTTTGAGGCATACACACATTATCTCGGTAAGGCAATTAACAAAGAGACATAAGTGACTCAACTTGTAAAGGCGAAGTTGGAGTCCAAAGTCTTTGTCATGGGACAAGAGGATGTGGAGGCAAGCATTATTAAAGAATATGCCACTATGTTGCCATTTGAGTTGCTGCAAAGGAAGTTGCGAACAGCAGAGATTGTGCTGGAGGCAGAGACCAAGGATTCAACAAATGGTGCACTAAACCATTAGCGAAATCGGTGGACTTCGAGACCTGCTAGGTGACGAGCTATCCTAGAGCTATGCTTTGTCCATGTGTGACTCGAGAGTGAGTGGACGAAAGTCGATTCAAAAAGGAACAAACACAATCAAGAGTGACAGAGGCCCTATGATGTGTCGGCAAAGGCCATAGATGCAGAGATCGTAATTCAAGTTCAACACATCTATCAAAATACAATGGAGATGTCAACAGAAGCTAATATGGTGCAGCGGATAGCAATGGACCAGTTCAAAGTAATACAACACACATGAGAGAAGTTCCATAAGGAACTTGATTATCCAAAAGTATACTCGGAGCTACTAGGAGCTTTGCTTCGGTGAGCAATATAACGGCAAGAACGATTATAGATTCAAGGAGTGAATGTCATGGTACCACAAAGACGGGTCTTTAGTGCATACATCGAATCTTACATCGGATATAAGCTTTGGTCATCAGTATATGAGGATTGTATATCACCAAAGTGGACTTTCAAATACAACTACTAATGAGTCCCACGGGGGCCTTAATCATATAGAGATATAATCGAAGTTATTGTAGAGTAGGACTGCTCTATAACTCATATTCGCTCAAGGGAGCCTGACAAGTTAGAGAACAAGGCCGAACAAACAAACATTACTACCAAGGACGCTAAGGAGCATACAATCAATGCAAGCCCTATAACATGATGACGGAGACCATGTATAAGAGTTGCAATATGTCTTCCTATCGACTAAGGTGAACTGCTTAAAGAACACAAAGTTGTTAAAGCAGGTGGTCGAAAGATGCGAGGAAACGACGACCAGTCCAGAGGGACTTAGCTATCCAAAACCAAAGGCTGGTCAAAATGGGGGTGGACTTAAATGAATGCAACAATGCCATCAAAGCGGATCTGTCGATCATGAAGAAAGGGGAGGCAAATGTAAAGTGACAGATTGTAGCGTCATGGGCTAGGAAGCATTATGATACTTTGGAGGCAAGACTTCTGTGGAGTCATCAATCTCTTGCTCTCATTGAGGGAGAGCTCACCGTTGTAAAACAGGCTGAGGAGGTGGAGAATACAGTGGCAGACACCAAGTACCAAGGCAAGATAAAAGGGTAGAGGCCAGAGAACTTCATAAAATCGCTATCGATGGCCTTCTCATTAACATAGCCGAAAGTGAGGGACTTCGGGTCAATGCGGGAGTGCTTGACCAAGAAACGAAGTAAGCAACCATTTTTGGTGATTTCTGGGTGTGTATAGCAATGTAAAATGTCAACCATCTTAGCACCGTAGACCTACCCGAGTGACACAAGATTGGATGGACCTTTAAGGTATTGTTTAGAACTAGTTCACTACCTTGTTCAGCAACAATGTCATGTGGGAACTTCTGATCGCGGTGGACCGCTTTAGACCCTTTATTAGGTAACCGTGTAGAGCTTACTAAGTCTATCTCTGTATTTTGCATTGCCTATCAAGTGTTTACCAAAATATCTGCTTGTGGAATTCCGAGTTAAATGCTTCTTCTCAAGGATTGAAATTTCGTACAATACCGGAGTATCAAGCTTAGCTCGGTACGATACGGTACAGTATACCAAGCGGTAGGTTTCGGTGTAGCGCTCGGTATATATATATAAGTAAAAAAAATTGACGTCGCCCCTGTGCGAAAAAAAAAGGCGACGTCGCTCAGTTTCTGCCGGCGTGGGGAGAAGAAACCGAGGTTTCCTTCTCCCCGCGCAAAAAAGGGCAACGAGACGACGTCGTCGCCTCGTTTCTTCTGCCTGCGTGGGGAGAACAAACGCCACCTCAACAACGCTCGGTTTCTTCTCCCCTCGCGGATGAGGATAAGTCGTGAGGCCTCATCGCCTTAGACGAGGAGGTGACATCATCTGCGATGTCCGGCAAGGGAGGGCGACGACGGATCGGGATTGTCGAGGGATCGCGACACTAGATCTCCAGGTTTTCCCTCTTCTTTCTTCTCTCTAATATCACCCAATAGCCGGCGGCGATGGTCGAAATCAACAGTTACCGACCGATTTAAGGTGGTAACGGGGTGAAAATAGCCTCAATCGACGGTACCGCCCGGTAGCGGACGGTCCGCGTACCGTCTGCTGGTGGATCGATATGTACCACCCGGAACAGGAGGTATTATTCGAAATTAAAAACCTTGATTTTTCTAACCCATCTTCTCTTTTACAAGTCTTCAGGGTACTCTAAGAGGTTATGGGGAGGCTGATCCTTTGCGAACAGACACACAAGGGAGCCGCACAACTTAGGCAAATCCAATTAAGTCTGTGACATGACAATATTGCAGACCTTGCTTAATAGTATCATTTTATCAACAAACCGATAACTATATACACCTAGATCAACATGGCACATCAGCTTTCCCCTCTCTCAACTCAAATATATTATGATGCAAACTAGAAGAAAGATAACTATATTAGCCCCATCAACACAAATTCAGGGACGTCCACTTGAAATTAATCATACTCTTCACCTCTTTTTATTAAATCAACCAAATTCACCAAACAAGAGGCAAATTTCAAATACATGGCCAAATCCCCAATGCCTCCCCAATATAACCCTATACAACAAAATCAAATCTTCTAAGAACATGAGTAAAGATAAAATTTTCTGGATGTATATCACATGAAATCATCCTATACCATCATTGATACATGCCATACGAAAAACACATCTCACATTACATCATGCAACTAATACGTGGTGACATAGGAGAAACATTTCATGCCGAACTCATTTTGGTGACAGTTGTATGGCAGGGAAAAAAACACATTACTAAATAATAAACATATCAGCATGATGACCAATATAGTTATCATTTATCGGTACAGACCAGTAAGGCAAACCATGATACCTGCATCCCAGTTTGGAGACGAACAAAATCCTCCAAAAAAGTAGAAAGCTCATGAGGAACCTGAGCTCAGCAATGATTAAGTTAAATACAAAGTCAAAATTCATATTCTATGAAAACTTAGTATTCGATCATTCTAGAGGCATACAATTTTCTTGCATCAAGTGATTTACCAAAAGGGCTTTTCCTTCTTACAAGCTCTTTTTTTGCATAAAATTTCAATAGGAAAACAATGGAGATTCACCAGGTTAAGATTATGACCTCCCACTTAATTTTTGAGAGACTAAGCCTAGAGAGATAATAATCAACCTACAAAAGAAAAAGATAATAATCTTAACAACCTACAAAAGAAAAAAAAAGAACAGGTTTTGAAGGTCATTGACTAAGAAATCCACAATCAAGAAAACAGCTATTCTTCAAAAGTGAAGCATTTCAATAATTTTCTGATAGAGCCCTGACAAAGAATCATTTGTTATGCATCAAACAAGGTTGGGGTGGAAAGAAATCTTGAGCTCATTCCATTGCTTCTGCATCAGGAATCCAATTCAGTATGGTGGCACACAGAAGGATGCTAAAACTAGGTTTTATTTGACTAAAAATTAATCTGTAATTTGGGTTCAGTTAAACAAAGTTAGGACAAAGCCAGCTAATGTGAATTAAGAAGGGTAGTAGCTTACGAGTCTACAAGTCCATGTTTATCAAGCCTGGTTAATATGAACCAATAATAGGTCCAATATTATCAGTATCCCACGTGGTTAAGTATTGTGAATAGCAACTCTGAACAGTAAGCCTTTTTTCCACTTTTAAGGAGGGGGCTTGGTCAACATGAGCTTTCAAAAAAGAAATAGAACAAAGCATAGTTTGCTTTACCGGTCTATACCAGTATACCGATCAGCCATTGGTACGATATGTACCGAACTATACCAATATATGAACACATGGTACCATGGGATGTATCAACAAACCAGTATGTATCATCTGTACCAGTCCCCTATCAGACCAATACATACTGCCTGTATTCGGCGGTACACCGTGGTACGACAAACCTTGAACAAAGGCAGTGAGCCTCTCTTCTACTATTTTCAGTTACCTCCTATTTTCTTTTCAAAATTTGAATAATCTCAGTACCTAGTTGGTGTTTTGTCACTGAAAAAAGTTCAGCAGATTTCAGTTAGTTTTAGTTTTTGAATAGCATTTTGTGTTTCTGCTAAAATCAATTATTTAAGAATATAGTTGAGCTGACTTTTTAGGATAAATTATGAGATCAATCGTCATTCTCTTTTCTCCCAGATCTCTTAAGAGCGAAGTGATCAAAGTTTCAAATACCAGTATAACCAGTAAATACTAATTGTTATTTAACTGTTCAAACAAGAACTTGTATAGGGCCATATGGCTTGGTATTTATCAGTATGATTTTTTTTATAGTGATACTGAAGATGAATAGTACCAGTAGAATAAGTTTGCCAGGACCAAAGTACCCTGTGGTCTTTAGCAGAAACCTATACATAAGCACATCCACCATCTCCTTCTAGGGGAACCTCTATCTTAAAATAATATCTGAAACCAACTTAAAATCAGATGAATGAAATTTATCTCATCACTTTTAGCTTTCTTCTAATTCAGTCCAACTTCAGGACAAGTATTTGAGAAGCCAAAAGGTTGGGTTCAATACAGAAATCAGACATCCTAGCTGCACCAAACTCAATAGACCCCTATATCCATTTGTGATGGTGATCTAATTTGCACATGAAATTTTAGAGTAGACGGCAATAATTCCAGCCCAGCTCTCAATCAAGAAAATGTTCCATTGTGGCATATCTTTCAGGCAGAACACAAGAAAGTATTATGCTATAGGCTCTAAAAACCTTTTAGTCTGGTGGAAAAATTATACAATCAAAAGTGATCTTGATTCATAGAAAACACACCCATTAGATGCGATAAGGCATTCACACTAGAGAATAGCTTAAGATAAATATGTGCTAAAACAGAAAAGCCAAGCAAATCACCTTCAAAGATTTCAGCCGATTAACAAGATCATTTCTTGTATAACCTTTTGCAGTGTTAACCCTAACAGGAAGTGGCTTCACATCAGTTATACAAAAATGAAAAAAATGTAATAAGCTAAGATGAATCAACAAGATGATATGCAAACCTTAGGCCAAAGCATGGATCACAATTGTTCCAATTCATTAATCTCACAGATTCTTTGATCCCCCAAAATTTCATCCATCTCCTCACCATCCACTACACAGCAAAAAAACAGTTTTGCTTGCACCTTTCTATATAAATTCAATGGGCCTCAACTTGCAAAGAATTCATACACATTGCTACCGACGTGACTATTAACACAGGAAAAAGCTAACCACAGGGTGGGAATGTATAATGGCCAGAGCACGAGCTTGTGCACGATCATCACCAGCTACCTTTGGGAGGGGAAGTGAATCTGTTTCCTGCAACAGAAAGGACACCAAGGTAAAACAAAAACAAGTTGACCAACAAATGTTTTGTCAAACGAACTTTATGACTATATGATCTCAGACCTTCAGCGAAACCAGCTTCCGCAAAATCCCATTCACCAAATTTCCTGCTCCAGGCCTTAGAGCCCTTTTTGCAAGTTTTACATTCTAAAATTTTAAAAGAAAGTTACAATAAGTTTTTTTATTGCCGTTTCAAAAAAACTAGTATAAAGAATAACCAAAGCAGAATGTATATCATTAGAATAAATGGACATCAGATAGTAAATCATTATCATCTAAATTCCGAAGGGCTTATAAATGTATGAGGTTTTTTTTCTTGAAACTCTTACACTCTTGGTCATACGCTTCAAGATAATATGACTTTAAGCTCTTCAAGAACAAAAAGAAACACATTAAAATAAGAAAAATGAAGAAAATTCTCTAATTATTAATAAGTATTCTTTTTTATGACCATATAACATCAAAAACAACTAATCAACATGAATGTGACATGCTTCAGCTGCAAGGCAGTTGTCAAAACTCAATCTGATATTTATATGCAATGCGAGAATGAACAAGTATAATAACTACTTTCATTTTCCAGCTAAGTACACCACTGCAGCAGCTGTGATCAACAGGAGTTTGCCAAATAAAATGTTCCAAAAGCCACACAGAGGTTTCTTATCCCAATCTTATTTCCCAGAAGTATCCCAGATAAGCATCTTTCTTTCATTCATGTGAAAAGAAGTATTAATCCTTTCTTGTGCATCTTGAGTGTCTCAAAGATCACAAGGCAGCTAATTAGTCAACTAGCATCATGAAAATATGATAAGCCTTAAAAAGAAGACGTGTTCTAATTTCAGGGTTGCCAGCCTTCTACCTACACACTAAAACTCTGCAATTTCAGGCACCACTCAAACATCCCTTCCAAGTGCTGCTTACCTCTGCCATTGGAACAGTGTATTAACTTATCTCTAGAACACCAAGCAAATTCTGGATTTTATGAACATCATAAACTCGATGCATGAAAGTTTCCTTATATTAATTACCCAACAAAGAAGGTGTCTAAACAGAATTTACTGATACAGAAAGAAAAGAACCAAGCCCTGAGAACATAACTCATAATCCTGAAATAAAAACTTATTACGCGAGATCCATATGTTTAATCCAAGAAACTTTTAGTAGGTCAAACATTCTAAATCTTGACAATTTTGCGAATTTGGCAAACTTGACAACCATCTACATGCATAGGTGTCACAGGGAACATGGATCAAATAACACGTAACAGATAAGAGGAATAAATATTTAAAAAGCAATGCAAATTGAATAGAATCATGAAGTTTCATAATACATAACATCAAACTGGAAGAAAAAGTTTTGCCTTGCCTCTTTCATGATACTTAATGTACAACAATTCGGGACCTATTTATACTTGTGCATCAACTAATTTCAAAGTAGAGAGAAAGAAATATACAACTAATTTTGAAAGTAGAGAGAAAGAAATATACCTCGTCAACGACAGCATATGGGGGCATGCCTAACTTGATGATCTCATAAAACCCAATTCGAAGTACCTAAACATTGAAAAGAAACCTGCTATATATATCATAAAATAACGAGTTAACGACAACTGAAATTTTAGAGGTAATGTAAATATTATCAAATATAATGATATGTCAAATAAAACATATGAATCAAAACAAACTTCTGTAATAAGCATCTCATAGAACATAGCCTCAAAATAAAATCTCAGAGACCTAGATGCCACACTTTGTTAGATATTTTAAAATGTGCTGATAGTCTCAATGCTCCAAGCATATAAAAGAATTATACTTGCAACAGAAGTGGTTCCATGTCTCTAAACATCTTCTCCTCACTGCAGAGAGACATGATGAGATGATCAAGATAGCGTCTCCAACGGACAGTTCCTCCGACGATTTCAGTCACCTATAACAGAATGTACATTACATAAGCTCATCAAAGAACACAAGATTCACGTGGGATGAGTTAATATGATTTATTTCATTTACGAAGTGAAATAAAGTTCTGATTTGGTGATGCCCATCTTCCCTAAATAGACATAAAAAAAGAAATAGAATTTAAGGAGAGTTTCATTAAAAATAAAAAAGATATATAAATGGGGCACCAATATTCAAGTAGTAAAAAGATAATAATAATTTTCTTTACCAAGTTCCTTTTTATCAGATCATCCATATTTTTAGACGCAATTAAAGACACCACCACGATTTCGAGAAACCATGAACGACAACGACCACACAAGACTGAAGGGAATGAGAAGAAAAGAAGATGCAGCTCTACGCTACCAATCTCATATCTCTGTCATCCAAATCCCGCGTACGGAACCCAAGCGTTCTCTCGACGTAACCCATCTCATTCTCCGCCGAACTCCTCCCTTTCTCGTTCAACAGGTCTGCGAACGCACCACCCTGCTCGATCCTTAACAATCTCACTGCAGATGCTATTCCTCACCAAGAAACAATAGTCGAACAATGACGCAATCTGAAAGGAAAAAAAAAATCCAAACGAAAGAAATAAAAGCAATCTCTGCTTCCTTTCTAGACCCATACCGGCTCTATGAGGGGAAATCTCCGCAATTAGATTATCACTGGTCTTCTTTCTAGAACCAGGAGGCCCTGCAGCATGAATTCGCTCGTTGGGTTCAAGAAGATTCATAAAGTAAGCAAACCAGAAACAAAAAAGACCTGCTGTGCGATGCGAGATCCGGGCGTCGGGAATCGAGGCGAGAGGAGGGAAGAAGGTAGAAGAGGATTTCTTGGGGGCGGACAGGGTACAGACGGAGGAAGAGAGGGGGAAGCAGGAGTAGGAAGAGAAGGCGCCCTCCATGTTTGCCTTGGAATGGAATTCTTGAAAGATGAGATGGATAAAAGATCGCGATGTGAAACTGGTCAGTCAGCATTCGATTGCATATGTAGTTCCGCCCACGGCGCGGCTTTGATGGGCCGTCATTGCCGCTAATTTCCGACACCCGTCACTTTTGTGGGTTAGATGGGCTTCTGAGGTTATACGATATGTAATATATAGATACTATTTTCGTTGTAATGGTTCTAAATCGATGGAATAATTTTTTTTTTTTATCAATCGAAATCGAAGGTGATATGATTATAATTTATATTTTTGACACTCACACACGTGCGTGGCAGATGACTCAACCTAACACATGAAAATAAATCGGAATGTTTATTTTATAAGCGTGCCCGGCTTAAGTTTTAAATACAGGACTAATTAGATGTACATTCACTCCATCAATAACGATTCCCTGCTGTTATGTTCACTGTTTTAATAACGATTCATATGCAGAGAAAATAAACTCTCAAAAGCTCCTTTAACTAGCATAAATAGCTTTTGAACATAGCAGATGATTTGACAGTAGAAAATATTCATCATCGAATCACATCGAATGCATTTTTGTGGTGGAATGAATTATCCTCAGCCGATTTCAAGATCACCCTTGTTTTAAATACATCACGCGGAATGATATCATATTGTATTTGAGCATTCTCAGCCAGGTGCAGAGACCTCAACTGCATCAGTGCATCACACTGCCCAGATTAAAGTGTTGTTACTTGGTATAATTTGATCATGTAGCCTGATTCATCTGATTCCTTCATGACGAAATGATTTAACAGAAACAGATTTTAATATCCAAAAGATAATTAGACATCTGTGCCACAGTTGTAGAAGACCAAAGAAATGTCAAATCATCAATTGCAATTATAAATCTCTTGTAATAACAAATAACACACAAATCAACAGCACATAATAGAACAATTTTGATAAGCTAAAAGGAAGAATGATCTATGAAATACATGAATCAAGCAGCAGAAGACACGGATGCAAGAAAGGTCTCCCAGACTTATTGTTTGAAGAGCTTTCTGAATCCGTTGAATAATGTTAGCGCTCTTAGTTCGCCACTCCTCATGTCCCTCAGCCTCCTCCGCAGTATCTGCAGCCCATGTTCAGTAGACATCAAAATAGAGCAAGTATGGGATGAGCAAGCAAATATATTGCTAATCAGCTATAAATAATAATAAAATATATGTTGTTTATAAGATTATTATTATACAAAAGTAATCTAATATATCAAATTAGAAAAGATTTATTAGGTTTGGCATGATTGTAATCTTGGCAAACAAAAACGTTGTGATTGTTTGAGGTTCCAATAGCACTAGTTGCTACCAAAAACTTATTTGCCTGCCGCCTTTAACTTTTGTCAAAGAATTTACAAAAAGGGGTGTGTGTGCTGATGATAGATAGGCCATAAAGAAAATTTAGGGTAAGCAACATGTTGCCTGTCGCCTTTTAAGGACTGTCATATGGGTAAGTATGCTAATGAAACCATATATAGACAGTTAAACATTTCTAAAGCCAGTCAATGCATGCAGACAGTGTTTGTACAGGAAAGATTATCACGTAGCTCACATATTGTGTTCGATATAGAATTCTCCGCTCGCTAGTGCATAGATCTGTTGCCATCTTTTTCAAAAGTGATTTCCGGTTGGCTTGCTTTGCACTTATTTCACCTGAATCAGGTGTACCACCATCCTAGAAATTAATGAACCATATTAAAGTCAAGATGTTCTAAAGTCAATAAGATCGAGCAAGAAAAGGCAGTTCATTGAGTAGCAAGGCATGAACTTTATCCATACAATAGCATCAAATTTATAAGCTTGATAATTTTAACCAGAATACCAGCTGGAATGATAGGATCCTCCTTCCTACATACTTGATGGGGTTTGTCACTTTTTCTGTTCTATGACATTTTTGAATTCCCGAGATTCTAAGAGCAGTTGTAATGAAAATGACTGATTGCTTAGCATATATGTAGAATTCAAGATCATAAGCAGCTAATAGATCTATTTTCAAAAAGCTTCAGAAATTAAGGTAAAACAATAAAATGAGTAATTAGGAATAGTTTGTGTAAAAGTTTGAACAAGCAATTCATTTTAATCCTAAATGCTTATTCAATCAGAAAATGGCATTGTATACAAATTGAAACACTTATTATATTTGATAAATAATATTGAAGTGATGTAAGTCAAATGTTCACTTGTTAGGAAGAAAAATCATGCATGGGATGCATTGGAGTAGGATGCCCTAAGCACCATCAGACTGCACAAAATACATAAAATTTTAAAGCGCATGTGGCCCAACTACAAAGTCTTTATGACATCTGCAGCAAAATAGTCACCGTTAAGAACTATAGTTATTTCAATCTAACTAAAATAAGTCATTTGGCAATAATGTACAAAGGATCAAGAAAACAAATTATTTACTATCAAACAACAGTAGAAGAATATAAATAAAATAAATTAAAAAATGCAGAATTTGTGCATGAAAGTAGATAATTCATTGGTTTATTTTGAACATGTAAAACAAAAAGTCAATGAGAAAAGGCCACAATTCTTTGCAGGATTAAAAAGAACTAAAAACATATACATGCTAAATTAAAATAAAATTTCCCATGCTACCTGCAGAGAAACTTAAGTGAAAACAAATTGAGTTAAGATTGGGCTACATTAGGGGCAACAGATGTAACTTAATATGTTAATTCTGAACGTTAAAAATCAAATTCCAAATATCATTAGAAGCACACAAACATTAAAAGACAAAAGATGAATCGACCTCTAAGAATTTGGTGTACTTAGATATGCTTAATTCACAGCAATCCAAAATGAACTGAAGAGCTTTCTCTTCTAACTCCGGATACTTTATTCCCATCTTAGATGCAGTCCCGTTTGATGAAGCAGCAGCCATCTACAATTTTGTGCATAAGAGAGGTGAAATTCCAAAACAAAAATCTAGATAGGAGTGGCACACAGCATCACTTTACATAAGTATTTGATGGGAAAATGAAGAGGCATCAGAATTCAGAAAAGAAAAGAATATGCCCATTATCATAATCGCAAACATCCTAAAAGTTTATGGTAAAAGGGCCCTTTCAAGAGAGATTAGTAAGGCAGATGCATTGTGTTTTCATATAGCTTTGTCAACAAAGACATTACTAATGGATTATGCCACTATCTAAGTTATGATAGATACTCTGACTTGAATGAAGTCATTAAGTGTCCCAGTTTCTGAACTGGATGGTGCAGTTCAGCATCCCTTTATTTCAAGAACTCAACACTATACTTTAATAAGCAAAATAGGAAATGTCTTGGACTTTTTTTTCCTAAAATGTGTAGTACACTTTCAAACTGATGAATAGAAAAAACCTGTGAAAGCAGAAAATGTACAGCAGAGTTAAGCTTTGTTAACAAGTTTGATATGTAGGACTGAATTAGGCTATGTTTACAAGCTTTCTTATCAGGGTTTATACCAAAAACAATACAAGATACAAGTGCAGGAAGGAACATTTTAAAATGTTATAATGTTGCTTTAACTGGAATATGAGGTATGCTATTGCTAACAACCAGTCAATGATTAGAAGAAATTGAAATATTCCAGTAAAAGCAAAATGTGGGTGCTTGTTGCATCATGTTCCCTCATAATATAAACAACCCAGTCAGAAAGAAGAGGGTTGTCACCAGCAGTAATGTTATACCATTAATGCTAGATATGACAAATATGATAGATAACAATTATCTAATTCTCTCTATCACTTATGTCCCACCTCAGTAATGAAAATGACTCGCAGCAGGCAAATTTAATCATCTCAATCATTAAACAAGTAAATCAAAGCATTGTAAAATAAAAACTAAAAGTTTTTTTTAATATTTATGTAAAATTCTTCTTATCAATTGAGGGGTTACATAAGTAACCTTTCAATGGCCAAGTAATTAACATCAGAAACATAGGTGCAAGATTACCACCATGCCATAGGCATGCAGACTGCCAACATCATCACGATGCAGGTTCGCCTGCAGCATGAAAAAATGAAAAAATTTATAAAAAAATTGGAGAAAGGGAAATAGACCAATTTATATGGTATTCTTGGTGGATGTTGTATGGTAGTCTCTGTTGATTCTTCTGGTGGCTTATACTGTACAACATCAATTAATGTTCTCATTCTGAAGTTTAACAGGCTTCTCATTCTTGTTGCACACCAATACTAAGAAACTCTCCGCATTATATCAATAAACCTTCAGGATCAGGTTGCTACTGGCTCTTTTTCGTTCATTTCTAGCTAGATTTTGTTGCAGTTCAGACATTCATTTGAAGGTATAGAATTTCTTACAATGCTATAACAAATCAATGGTGTAACAATGCCATGAAACAGATCTTCATACTGTAGTACAGTGAAATCTGATTACATGTTATGGATATGCAACATCTTACTATATATCAGTATGCATCTAAAACACATGCTAGACCGGTTCATATTACCATTGTCACAATGTTTCAATCAACATATCTGACAGCACTAAAAAAAGATATTAGATATTATAAAAAATATCACTCAGACTCAAGCAGTTAATAGGATGAAACATCTGATGTGTTTCCCAATGACATCCATTGGTAAATGCTGAGTTTTAGCGTTAGATTCTGCAGATACTGTATCTCCCTGTATATCTTGTATTATTTTATTATTAACTTTTGTGCATTTTTATCCATTCAAGCAATAATAAAGGTAGGCACTTATTAAGTTATTCATGTGTTGCAATGCAGAAAAACTATCAAACCTCTTCAAACTGTCGGCTCATATTTGGTGGGCTGACAACAAGGTAGGAGTATGCCATCATCTCCACCGGCCAACCAGTAATCTGCAAAGGGAACCTCTGAGGCCTGCTCAGAGTTGGATTATATTCATTAGCTTTCACATAATTTAAGGGTGAAAAGAAATGCTCAAATCCAATGTATCTAGATACTCATTTGTTATTCAACTACTCTTTCAGTCAAAATTATCTTTATTTTAGCAAAATATTTGTTCTGTTTTGTATTTAATAATGAGACAAATCTACTAAATGATTCCATAAGAGATGACAAAGATAAGAGACTGTATTTTCAAGAAAACAGACAAAAATTGAAATTTAATTTTTATAATACAAACTTTCCAAAGTGTTTTATTTATTTAAATATCCTCCCTATCACTGACTCCCAGAATCTCTTTTTCTTCAGCTTTTCAACACCATAAATTATTATGTTATTGGTGCAAGAGATAGAGAAATGACTATACGACATACAGTTCCAGTATTAAGGTAAAATCATTACTCAAAATTCTTTATTAAAACATAATTGACATTTAATTTTAAAAAGTTACTGAATTAAGTAAAGCTTAAGACTAATTTGTCAGCTTACTCCTACTCAATATTGTCACAATTATCTTCATGACTATACTTCGGTAGTCTTCGGCACTTACGTTGACAAACCATGCTTTCTTAGTGCTTCCAGTTTCTCCTTGTAGCATTTGTCAGATTTATTTAGACTCAATGATAACTCAACCGAATCATTTGGGTTTGTACCATCTTTTGGGACAAAACCATATGACAGCAATAGCTCTCCGTTGGATTTCTTGCCATAGGATATAAAAACCTGTAAAGCATGTTTCAGTAACAAGTCAATGATTAATGGTTTACAGCTTATTTATTCAAATTATGGACAAGCAATCTAACAATTGTTCAGGGACAAAATGCAGGCAACTTCAGTAACCAGCAAGCGAGCTGTTTACATTGCACATCTATTTTATTTAATCTGAGTCATGAATGTAGACAATCTTCAACTAAAGAACATTAGGATAATTGATAGAGCACTTGTAATCCAATACGGATGATCTATCCCAAAATAGTGTATTAATACAGGCAGCACTTCAGTTCAACAGGCAATAAATCTCATGGCGACTGATTAAACATAAAAGAGTGATTTAGATTTTTCCACAGAAAAAGCAATGGACAATAATAAATTCTTGCATTTTTTATTTCAGTATAAGGGTAAAGTTTGTTAACCAACTTGAACTCGAAGAAGGTACTGTAGGCCTATTCTGTTCTCCTTTTTTACCACAATAGATAGGAGATCTACCCTCTTTGATCATCAAGAATTATGTCAGGATGCCCCACCTAAAGGCTTTATGACAAAAAATTCATTGTCGAAGGAGTGCAGGTAACAGCTGAAGAAAGCCAGATACTAGCGGGACAACCCCAGTTTGAACGAAGGCTAATCTAATGCTGAAGAAAGCTCTGTAGACACTCAAGCTTTCACACTCAATTTAAGTTTGTCAATGCCAAGATAATATAGCATTCAAATGTCAGTTTATTATCCTCAATCTACTTAGCATACCAACAATATCCAGCAGATAAAAAAGGTCTCATGGTGGCAAAAATGGCAAGGTGGTAAAGAGAAAATCTTTGAAAGACATCCATTGACTCCAGCTAATAAACAATCAGATATAGATCCAAAATTACCTATTAGTTTGAATTTCATTCCTATATTTTCATTTCTTTAGGATATGAAAAAAAAATTATTGAACCTGAGCAAAAATGTGGAAGATCAAAAATTAAATCTCGGTGAACATAGGTTGAAAAAAAGTGGATTTAAAATGATAATTAGAAAGAAATTTCACTAATGAATCAATAGTAAAGTTCTGAAAGCATAGACATAGATGACTAAACTTCCCATTCTCATCTGGTGGAGGAATTCTGAACAAACCGATTTTTATTTAAATGCAATTGAGAATGTACCACATATAAAGGATAATAAAACCGGCTAAGAATTTAAATTTTCACAGGAGCCATCTATGTTTTATGTATCGATGATTTACCATTTTTCCTAAGCCTGCATACAATATCTAAAAACTGCAAAAACAGTCATAATTTAGCAGTCTTTATAAATCATTTGACTTGAGACATTTGACACTCCAATTGATACAACTAATACTAGAATGATACACCATAGATGAGTAGATAGAAAAAAAAATTGTTTACCTGCTCACCTGGCTGATATGACTGATCAGTCATAAAAAATATTCCCTGTGATGACTTGTCATAGTCCAAGAATGTCTCCA
The DNA here is from genome assembly GCA_024322285.1 of Musa beccarii. NCBI lineage: Eukaryota > Viridiplantae > Streptophyta > Magnoliopsida > Zingiberales > Musaceae > Musa > Musa beccarii. The sequence goes on along the minus strand of CM044397.1, from coordinate 4,759,691 downwards.
CCTAGGCCATTCATACATAAATTTAATTTAAATAAATATGCTTCATTAACGGATCAGGAAAGATAAAAAGGAATCCTATAGGTCTAAAACAAAGTTAAACTTAAGAGGATGGTAAAGCAAGGAGTCACGCATCAGCTTTTCGACGTGATGCTAAAACATTATAATTACTTTTTAATTCTAAGTTTGAATTAAAGACCACTGCCAACAGAAGTTCATGGTTTTGTGAATGTCAACCATACCACTAAAATATGTAGACATGACGTAGGGGACTGACTGCTTTATGCATGCATAAAAATTGAAATAGGGTACCACAAGAATCACAATATTATTAGAAAAGCATGTTGTCTATGGAATGAGATACCTCTGGACTATGGTTAAGCATGTCAGCCCAAGGAACTAATGCAACTTTTCCATTCATCGAGGGCAAACGAACCTTTCAAACCAAGTGTAGAGTTCACAGATCATCAGCTTATAAATAGTAGGAATCAATATGTCAACAAAAAAAAAAGTTTCAAAGATGACATGATATCAAGCATGAAATGGCATTATTTAGGAAATTTACAAAGGACATACTAGTAACATATGTCTTACTTACCAATCGTGAGAAAAGAATGCCAAAGGACCACAGAAATGTATCAATGTTGAAAACCTGGAATGCATTATAAATCCCAAAACAATCAGAATATACACATTACACAATAATCGCAACGCACAGTTAAACAAACAGAAGAGGATCGAGGTAGCTTAGGTGTGAAGAGAGACTTTAAACATTTATATGTTAATAAGCTTAAAATAATTTGTATGACTGTGAAGGCAAGATAAAGTGAATTTCTTGCTGAGGCAAGCTAGATCAAGAATGGTTTATTATAGTGAACAGAAAGATCTTATCATTCACTAGAATTACCTCCTCTGGAAACAACTCAGGATGCTTAGAAAATATCCTAAGTTTTAAATCATTATACCTGCAGAAATGCACCATATAAGACTTGGTAAGTATTCTCGAACAGAAAAACTAAAAGAACACTATCAATATAAAGTATGAAACCATGAACTATTTGCTACTAGGCTGATTAAAAAGAAGAACTCCATACGTTCCTATAACATTGGTAATCCGTTCAATTGCTCTCGCTCTTATTTGTGAAGCAACCAAATATGTGTCTAATTCTGAAGGTGTCCTGCAATGACATATGAAGTCTGTCGAGAAGAAATTTGAGAATATATCCTGATAAATTGGGAACATTGAAGTACTTCACACAGTAGCTATTCAGTCACTTTTCAAGTCATAGATCCAAGAATCTCAACATACCAATACAAAAGTGAGTAAGGCTGCCTAGGCAACGCTGAGATATATCTATTCCATCTTGAAGAGCTCATGAGACTCGCTTCACTTATCAGGTAGGAGGCAAGCAGTGGCCAATCTGGTACGAAATTTTTCTTCAGCACATTTCCCACTTCTGGACGGCTCCATTCCTATAAAATAAACTTGAATTCTAAAGCCAGCCAGTAGATGGATAACATGTTGGCCATGTCAACTAAGCGAAATTCACTTTAAAATAAAGAAAGTGACTAATTCTCTTTAAGGAGAAACTTTTTTTCCAAATTAAAAGGTACAAGAGATAAATATCAAATACAAACAAAATGTACTAATCAAACATCAAAGATACACAACACCACCAAAATAAAACCTACTCTGTGTTCCAAATAATAATATAATTGCCTCATGGATATGCTGCACCTTGTCTTTGCATGATGACATGGGCCCGCCAGCCTCTAAAAGCTGGCTGCCATGAATTAAAAAATGGTGAAGAAAATATAGAAGAATCTAACAAATGATCTAGATCGAATCAATAAAAAGTATCTTTATATAAATAATGGAAAAATATGGACGTAGCACTTGAAGAGATCGGCAGAACAATTAAAATTAATGAGCATCCTTTTTACAGCAACCAGAAAAAGAATCCTCTTTGATTAACTGTTCCACGACCCCAATTACACAGATTTTGGATCTCAGCAAAACAGCTCACTTTTTATTCTTAATGTTTTATGGCTGTTAAATAAGTCTGGTGCCAGTTTGTGTCTTGGTTATCTTGGTTTTGGCCATTCATATTCATTCATATTTTTTTTAAATGCAACCTGACAGTCATTTGTATCTCCACCTTTTATATATGTATGCACATATAAAAAGTTTTCCCAAGATGTATACAAGTGGAAGGAAAAGAAATTCTTGATAAAATGATACATTAATTTAATATGAAACATTTTAACCCCTTAGTTTAAATTCAAAATTATGAGCACTAAGTCAGTCAATTTCAAATATATAACTTCCTGAACCAAAAGGAGTTAACATGATAAGCTCCTTAATGGAAAAAAACCCACGACAATTACCCTAAAAACATAATTCGTGATCTACCATGGCAAGATAGTGATGCCACAAAAAGAGAATCCAAATTTGCTAACTAAAGCATAAACATTTGAGGAAACAAGTTTGTCATTACCGAGTCGGCCGTAATAACGAGCGATGGCGGCACGAAGAGGAGCTTCTCCCCCTTGCGGATGTTATTGAGCGCGACGAGGCCCCTCTCACCGACATCCACCCGCTGTATCTCCAACTTCTGAGGGGGGAGGCCGGACGCCGACAACCACCGCTGCAGCGCGGAGGCGCTCTCCAGGGACTCGATCTCGCAGCCCCAGGGGACAACTCGGGCCTCGGAGCCAGTGAGGGCATTGCTCGACGTGGCGGAGACGGAGCATCGGATCCGGCGGCGGACGACGTGAGCGGAGGAGGACGAATCGGCAGCGGGACGAGGCGGAGGCCACGAAATCTGAGGTAATTGAGCACTGTCCAAGACTCGACAGAAGATTTGCGCCATCTGTGACGGGCGGGAGCGAGGAGGGAAGCTTTGGATGATGAGATAAAAAGAGGGAATCTTATCTGGAATTTTTTGGGCCACGGGACTAGTTATGTAAATGGAACAAAAGTTCTTTTATTGCGGGATATTGCTATTTGTTATTTTTTTATATATAATAGTTAAGAATGTTGAATGTTTTTAAATTACTCTCTTATGAATAGACATATATTTTTAATTTATAATTTAATTCTAATAAAATCTACTCTCTTAGCTATGATCCCTTTTTCTTTTTTTTTTCCCTCCTCATAATTTTAATAAATAATAAATTAATTTAAAATTATAAAATTACGATTTGAATCGAAACTAAAATCGTCAGTTTCTACTCTTGAATCGACGATTTTAGGATCAACGATTTCGGTATTCTAAACCTAAGATTCAGAATTGAATCGCTTAGGATTGATTTCGATTTTATCCTAATCAAATCATTGTCTTGTCAAATCTTTTGCTTAAGAATTGTTAGATGGTGTTATCTTGTATCGATTTTTTTTTATTTTTTTGTTTTTTAAAATAAATAATTCTAAGGTTTTACTACTTATCCGATGATTTTTTTTTTTATATATAAGAAAGATGGAGAATCGTATTGCTCGTCCCAAAAATGTAATGAATTTTTGACCTGATATTAATTAACTGGATGACTCTATTTTAATCTTAATGTAACGTCCTCAGCCCAGCAAAAAGCCAGAGGCAATGCATTATATAGGTTTTCCTATAAGAATGTAAGTTCAGAATATGAACAAATAACTTTCATATAATAATTAGTACATAATTTAATCAATAATTTATCTATCTGTATGATATTTAGTGGATTCAACAACTCCTAAAAATTTATACCATTTCAATCTACCCACGTGATATGTAATGGATTCAACAACTCCTTAAAAATGTGTACCATTCCAATCAAATAATATACATAATTAATAAATTAATTATACAATTCATTTATGCTTCTATTATATAACTCTGAGAAATTAAAAAATAATCATATGAACAAACCATATCTCAATATGCATTATAACTTAAATACTAGCCAAAAATTATCATAAATAAATATTTTTTATGTATTCAATACATGCTTTCAAAATATATATAAATATTAAATCTTTTTTTTATGTTTATACAATTTAAAGAACATCAGTTTCACATACATTTAAAAATCACTACTTATTAACAACACTTTTCAAAATAGAATATATTTAAATATACTTTTATAATGAAAATATAAGTATAACTAATATCACATATCATAGCATAAAATATTCGTAGTGTGAAGACTATTATTCATATAAATATAGTTAAAGTTTCATAAACATAAATATAATTGAGATGTACATATTATAATAGAAGTTGTAATAGTATCAATAACTACATCCACATTATATCCCATGATAAATTTCATAACCAAATTTAGGATAACACATATCTTTCTATGTTAGGTATAGAAGAAACTAATTTCTTAAATATATCTTAATACATCAATAACTTTCTTACGAAGCAAAAGTTTTAATAAATCTTTTTTATACAAATTCAAAACAATTGCAGTCATATATAAATTAAGATCAATATAATCAGACATTTTTCAATCATTTGCAATATGATGTTGGACAAACATTTTCATATAAATTCTGAAAAGATAACTTCAAAATATTTATAAAATAACAAATAACAATTCCAACTATATGTCTTTCCAAATTATCAATATTTAAATCTTTTTACAATAATTTTATGTCTTGCCACATTCCAACAATGAACACAATCTTCAAGAAAGCGAGGGTATAAAATTTGTAAGCCTAATATGAAAAAAAAAAAAAAAAAAAAGACAAGACTGGAAGACCAGAAAAATAATGTAAAACAACATTAATGTGATACGACGAGTTTGGGATGGTTGGGATGTGCTGCTGCAATTTCTCTGATCATGTCCATGAGTCCTTCGTCGTCGATGGCCGCCTGAACCTCCTTGAGTTTTGAAAGATATTGCATTGTTGAGATGCTTTCTTCACGGAAACGACCTCGAAGATCGATTAATCTCAGCAGTTCCAGGTTTGGCAGTGCCCCATCTTCGAAACTCACATTCAAAGAATCAGTTTGGAGTATCCTGAGGGCAGCGAATCCTTCACGACCGAAATGCAATGTTTCCGGTTGTTGTTCTGATTCTTCTTCCCTCCAGAATTGGAATGAACGAGGTCCAAGTTTCAACTGGACCAGTCCAGGAAGATCTTTTAGGACTTGGATAGCATCCGGGTCAAGATACGTGTTCCTTAGATTTATCTTGGCAATCTGATCCAGTTTCGGGAACCAAGCAGGTAAAGTTAGTATAGGACCATTGAGATGTAGTTTCCCGAGGAGCAAGGGTGCTGGATCTAGGTCATTTAAGGATCTAATGACTCGATCACTTCGGTCAGTAAGCGTCAAAGATCGAAGGGAGCTGTTAATTTTCTGAAGCGATGTGCATAGCTCCCTCCTAAGTTTTGGAAGATCATAATTATCTACAACCGATCTGCAACCATGAAACCTACTTCCCCGCTTGTATCTTGATTTGAACTCAATACTTAGCTTCTTCAATTGGGTAAGTTCACCAATCTCCTGCAGCACTGCTGCGTCGGTGCCAGTTATCACTCCTAAGCTCTGTAGTCCCTTCATCTTCCTTATTTCTCTGGGTAACCTCAAACCGCCATAAAACCAGCTGCCACGAAGATATGCCAGTCTCCGAAGCTTCACAACTGCTCTAGGTAACTTTTGGATGTCGGTTTCTCTGACGTCCAGAAATTGGAGGTTCGACAGGTCGCCGATAGAACCCGGAAGCTTCTTGATGTATCTACTGTTTCGCAGAGATAGGAAGTTCAAAAGAAACAACTTGCCGATATTCTTGAGGTGAACGTGACGAAGGCTCCTACATTCTTGCAGATCCAACACTCTCAGCAGCCTCATCTTCCCATAGTCATGCAAAGGTATCACGTTACCAAATGTTGTGAGCGATCGGATCTGAGATAGGTAGAGATCATCTTTGACGGAGCTTTCTCCTTGTTGTGCTAAGCGCCTGACCTTGCTGTGGGGGATCGTTGTAGAATGCTCACTCAGCACGGTCACGAAGTTCTCCTCCGCGGACATGGAAACTATGACCTCCAGCATTATATCATGCACCCGACAAGATTTCACCTTTCCAACAGCATCAATCTTTGACGGTTGGATCAAGCTGCGGTCAATTAGCTCGTTGAAGTAACCCTCCGCAACCTCCTCATCGGACATGCCACGCCTTCCATTGACCAGTCCTTCGGCTATCCATCTCCTCACCAAACGCTTTCGATGGATCTCATAATCTTCAGGGAAAATGCTGAGGTACAAGAAGCAAGGCTTGAGATGATAAGGTAAGTCATTGTAACTCAAAAGAAGTACACGGTTTATGTTCTTTAGACTATCATTGGTTTCCAACTCGATACCAAGGTGGTCGTGCAACTTCCGCCACTCGTCCGGCGTCTTTTTGGGCTTGGCAGCCAGTGCGCCTGCTATTGTGACGATGGCCAGTGGTAGTCCATCACATTTTCTCAGTATGTCTTCTGTGAGCTTTATCAAATTTCCAGGGCATGCAGATCCGCCGAAGACTCTATTGCAAAACAGCTTCATGGACTGCCGAGTGGAGAGAGGTTGGACTTCATGGATGTAATTACAAAAGCTGTTATGAGAACAGCAAGCGTGTGCCACAGTCTTATTTCGAGTTGTTACTATGATCCTACTGCCATTCCTATTATAAGGTAATGCAGCTTTGAAGCTATCCCAGGCACTAATTTCCCATGTATCATCAAGAACAATCAAATACCTCTTGTCCCGGAGATAGCCTATGATCGTCCTTCTCAGATCGTCCTCTCGCATCCCATCTAGAAGTTGCTCCACGACCTCTATATTTTGATTCGAAGCAGAAAGTTGTAGGACATGTTGAATCTTCTGCACGCTGATGGAGAGTTGTCGAATGATGCTTCGCAGAAGCACCTCCATCTTGTAAGATTGTGACACGGCAATCCAAGCGTAGGCATGAAAGTGGCTACCGGTTACCTTCAGGCTCTCAAAGACTTGCATGGCTAGAGTCGTCTTGCCCAGGCCACCGAATCCTACGATTGCAATTACACCAAACCGGTCCTGGCCCTCCTTCGTAATCCGTTCGATGAGATCGTCCCTCTGCGGCTTGATACCGACGAGCCCGCCTTCCTCCGACACAGAATGATAGTTATGGGAAAAGCAAGCGCCGGCCACCTCCTCATCACCGGTTATCATTATGATCCTACTGCCATTCCTTTTATCGGGTAATGCTTCCTTGAGGCAGTCCCAGGCAGAAGTGATCGGTATATCATCTAGGACAACTAAATACCTCTTATCCTGGAGATAGTATTCGATCGTCGTCACTAGATCCACCTCTCCTAGGTTATCCAGACATTGCTCGACTCCCGTTTTACCGGAATGCAACGCCAGATCCCCGAGAACCTGCCGAATCACCTCATCACTGAAGAACAGATGTCGAATCATGGTTCGGAGAAGCTCCTCCGTGTCGTGCGACTCTGACACCGTCACCAAAGCGTGGGCTTGGAAATGGCCGCTGGGGACAACCAAGCTGTGGAGGATTTGTCTGGCAAGAGTCGCGCCAGCAATGTCATCGGGGGAAACTACCCCAACCTGAAGCTGAGGCTGCTTCACATCCATTAGCCACCCAAGGAGCTCATCGCCACCCATGCTCTTGAGTCGAACTTCTCCCAGGGGAACAGAGTACGGCGTGGCAGAAGAGTTGGGAGCGCTTGTTGCACCTCCACTTTCCAGAAAATAGCGTGCCCGCCTCTCACTCACATGGCAAGCTCGGAGCTTCAGCTTCTGGAGGTCAGTGGCAACGTCGTGACGAGCTTTCAGTCTCCTCAGCAGGTGAACAGTGTAAGTGAGGAAGTCGATGATGAATCGATTCTCTCGACGGCGTCTCCGAAGACGATATCTGAACACATCAATGGAATCCTCGGCGTCGTAGGCCATCTCTCGAACCTGCTTCATCCATGTCTTCACTTGCTCGTCATGATCTTGCCTGGAGGACAGCACTCTCAGCAAAGAAGTCATGCTTTCCATCTCGTCCATTATGTATCGTGCGTCATCGGCAACGCCAGCCAGCAACTCCGCTTCTTGTGCGAGGATGCTTCCCAGCTTCCCCAAGAGCGACTTAGCGGCGCTCTCCGTGAAGCTCACAGTGACGGCTTCCATATTTCTGGCCCTCCGGTCGGTGCCCGGGAGATGATGGTCAAAATGCTCTGTGGGTAGTGTGTGAGCCCGGACGGGAGATGATTCACATATAACAGCCAGAGCGAAAGGCCTATGGCTAACCAAGGACAGGGATCGCGCGCTGCTTAATCTCACACTCGCAATCCGCATGCGAGGTTAGCTTCTTCTACCTTACTAATTTTCAACATGGGTGTCCTCTATGCTACTCCGAACCTTCTTTTAGATGCAAACATGTTCAAGATGTGGTTTTGATGATTTACTGTCACTGTTAACTTGATCCTTTGACTGTTTTCATAGCATGTGATTGTAGTTGATGGATGGTCCACCAAATTAAATGATAGAGAGAGCAAAACGTGTAGCTCCCTTCATCTCGATCGATCTATGTCCCCCACATCTTAGTGGGTGACCCGACCAAATTAATTGTTGCTTCGGTGGTAAATGCTATCCATCGATGATAGCGGTCGGAAGTGCCCCATATGGAGTTAATATAATTCAATGATGACAGAATGGAAGACATTGATGGAAGATGGAAGGGCTGAGACTTGCTAAAGACATGATACCACACTACGTTCAAATGCAATGGATGCCATCGGTCTTCGGTCCTCGGATAAATAATATCATATCATACTACGCCATAGTTAACTTCTTGTTTTAATCAATTTTCTCATCCTTGCTTTCCAACCTACTCGATCACTGCCCATCATACCTGCTCCCTCGCCCGTTGCACCTGCTCACCCGCCATATCCACTCGTCTACTAATAAGTTCACCACCACATGTAACACATGCTTCTCAAAGTCCACCACCCACCACTCCATCATGTTCTAAGTGCAGGTTGTCGCTCTCCAATAAGAACGCATGGGCTAAGATCCCTAACACCGTTGTAAAACTCCACCTTAAAGTTCACCACTTTGTACTATGTTGACTCTACGAATCGCATCTCCTCCTCTCCTCTACTCACTTGCTACACCTGCTTATCCACTGATAGATCCACCGTCAATTGTATCTTGTGAAGTTCATTTTGTAATTTGTATTGTCTATAAATTGTTTGTTGAAATAGTTGCTTGTAGATTCCGAGTGAAGCGTTTTCTTTAATTTATTTTTTTTGTAGGTCCTACAAAACCACAAGAGATTTCGAGAAGTCTGACCTTTACGGATGGACATACAAAAGTACTGCATAACTTAGGTAAAACCAGTTAAGTTCAAGATAAATGGTATCAGAGCGGAATAAACACACATAGAAATACTTAGTATGTAAATGTGGGGGACCTAACGGGGGCTGTGTTAGTTTGGCAAGTCTCATAGTCCCACATCTCTATTTTCTAGTCTGCTACCTCCTATTGATGCTATAAATAAGAGCATAAACTATGAAGTTAGAAACACCACAAGCACCACAAGAAAAATCGCTTTGGATTTAATTTTTATTAAGCCCATATTAAGTTAAATATTTTTGGGCTTTTCTTGTTTAGTAGTTTCAGGTGCTTTATGGCCTAGGAATATTTTTCCTAAGGCATTTGTAATTATCTCTTTTATAGAAAAAGTTTTGCTCCTCCTTCGTTCATGGACGTAGGTCAATTGACCGAACTACGTAAATTCGGTGTCCTTATCTCTTTTATCTTTCTGCTTTATTATCTTTGTTAGGTTATAAAAATTATCCTTTGGTAAATTTCCTGGGGCTAGCTCTAATAAACTGGTATCAGAGCCTGATTTTGGGATCTTATGGCAATAATGATAATAACAAAGATCGTTGTCGAGAAATTCGACAGAAATATCAACTTCGACATATGACAACTCAAGATGAAAACCATTCTGGTTCAAGACGGAGTTGATTTGGCACTACAGGGAGCTGAGAAAATTTCAGATAGTATGTCAGAGGAAGATTTTGCAGGTATGGATAAGAAGGCCCGATCTAGCATTATTCTAAATCTCTCTGATGAGGTTTTACGGGAGGTAGCTATGGAAAATACGGCTAAGAGTATGTGGGATAAGCTTAAAGCCTTGTATATGAAGAGGACAATAGAGAACCATCTCTACTTAAAACAGAGTTTATATATGCTTCGGATGACTAAAGATACATATATACTCTCACATCTTGATAGATAAATTTGATTCCTTAGTTATGGATTTGGAGAATATAGATGCGAAAATTGATGATGAGGATAAGGCCCTGTTACTTTTGTGTTCTCTCCCCCAATCCTTTAAGTATTTCCGTGATACTATGATTTATAAAAAAGAAATAATTTCGTATTAAGAAATTAAATCTGTATTAAAATCTAAGGAGCAGATAGACAGGGATATCACTGGAGAAAGTAGTGGGACTCAGGCTGAGGGTCTGGTTTTCAGGGGTAGAACTGATAAAAGGGAATTTGACAATAGTAGATCTAAATCTAGATCTAAATCCAGACATAGAAATTTGGAGTGCAGATATTATCATAAAATGGGGCACATTAAGGCTGATTACTTTAAATTAAAAAATAAATTAAAACAAAAGGAAAAACCTGGTGAGAAAACTACTGAGTCTGTTGAAGCTAGTGTTGTAGCTGATGAGAATTTTGGAAATATTTTCTTTACTATTGATGACAGGACAAGGTCTAAAAATGAATAGATTTTAAATTCGGGTTGTTCTTATCACATGTGTTCTAGTAGGGATTTGTTTTCACATATGAATCTTATAATGCTGGAATTGTTTTGATGCGTAATAATGCCACGTGTGATGTTATTGGTAGAGGCATAATCCGAATTAAAATACATGATGATATTATGAGGACGCTCACTAATGTTAGACATGTTCCTAATTTGAAAAAGAATCTCATCTCTTTAGGCACCCTAGAGGCTTTTGAGTGTAAATACGCAGCTGAAGGGTGGAGTTATAAAAGTTTCTAGAAATGTCCTTGTTGTTATGAAAGCTTGTAGGTCTGGTAGCTTGTATATTTTGCAGGGAACTACTGTCACAGGCTCAGTTGCAGTCTCATCATTATCATTGTCTGATTCTGATATCACCAAATTATGGCATATGCGTTTGGGTCATATGAGCAAAAAAGGTTTGAGCATATTGAGCAAAAGAGGTCTTCTTTGCGGACAAAGTACTGGGCCACTAGATTTTTGTGAACACTGCATTTTTGGAAAGCAGAAAAGAGTCAGCTTCAATTCTCTGATAGTTCACAAAACGAAAGGTATTCTTGACTATATTCATTCAAACCTTTAGGGTCCAGCTCATGTTCAATCTAAGAGTTGTGCCAAGTATATGTTGACTTTCATTGATGATTATTCCAAGAAAGTTTGAGTTTATTTTCTAAAGCATAAAAATGATATTTTTCTAACCTTTAAACAATGGAAGGCTTTGATTGAAAAGTAAACATGTAAACAGATTAAGCGGCTTCGAACAGATAATGACATGGAATTTTATGAAGGTGACTTTGATGAATTCTGCAAAAATGAAGGAATTATTTGGCATCGCACTGTTAGGATGACACCTCAGCAAAATAGTGTGGTCGAACGTATAAACAGAACACTTTTAGAAAGAACAAGATGTATGATCTCAAATGCAGGGTTAACAAAAGACTTTTGGGCAGAGGCGATTAATATGGCCTGTTACGTTGTCAACCGCACTCCTTCTGCAGCACTTAATTTTAAAACTCCGGAGGAAGTTTGGTCAAGTGCTCCTGCTAATTACTATGATTTTAAAATCTTTGGGTGTCCAACATACATGCATGTAAATGAAGAAAAATTAGAGTCTCGAGCTAAAAAGTGCATTTTCCTTGGGTATGCTTCTGGGGTGAAAGAATACAGATTATGGTGTCCTGATCCCAAATCCCCAAAATTTATAATCAGTAGAGATGTTACTTTTGATGAATTGTCTATGTTATCTTCTAAAGAGGTATCTACTAGTTGTACAAATGATAGTACGCAGAAGGAGGTGGAGCTTGAGATTAGTAGTTCTGATTCTTTTCAGTCAAACTCTTCTACTCAGCGAATGTCAGTAGATGGTCTTGAGTCTACTGATAAAGATGTTCGAGAGGAAGAGCAATATTCCATAGCCAAAGATAGACCATAGAGAAATATTCAACCACCACAAAGATATGTAAATTTGGTTGCATATGCTTTGTTTGTTGTAGAAGAAACAGGTGGAGTTGCTGCGCCTACTACCTACTCAGATGCAATTTCTTATGATGATTCCGCTAAGTGGTTGATTACGATGCTTACGAAGCCTTTTCTAGTTTACAAGTTCAAGCAGTGCTTGGACTTGGTTGGTATTCATTGTTAGTGATTGCCCGTTAGGGCTTTTGTGAAGAAGGTGGAACAAATTCTGCTAAATTGTCAATGTTGGGATATGCCAAGTTAGAGATTTATTGGTTTGACAAGTCTCATAGTCCCACATCTCTATTTTCTAGTCTGCTACCTCCTATTGATGCTATAAATAAGGGCCTAAACTTTGAAGTTAGAAACACCACAAGCACCACAAGAAAAGCCGCTTTGGATTTAATTTTCATTAAGTTCATATTAAGTCAAATATTTTGGGCTTTTCTGGTTTAGTAGTTTCAGGTGCTTTATGACCTAGGAATATTTTTCCTAAGGCATTTGTAATTGTCTCTTTTATAGTAAGAGTTTTGCTTATCCTTCGTTCGTGGACGTAGGTCAATTGATCGAACCACGTAAATTCGGTGTCCATGTCTCTTTTATCTTTCTGTTTTATTGTCTTTGTTGGGTTACCAAAATTATCTTTTGGTAAATTTCCTAGGGCTAGCTCTAACAGGCCATGTTGAGGGCAGCCAGTACGCGCAACCATTTGGGGAAATAGATATAGAGATATAGGGAAAGGAGTCGCTTAGAGAGGCGGGCATCCAAGCATGGCATAACTCATCCTTCCCAAAGTCTATCACCCACTGCTCCACCGCATCCAGGTGCAGATTATTGCTCTCCTATGAAAACACATGGGCTAGGATCCCCAGCAACTCGTCGAAGGGCTTGTTCTCACTATAAAACCCCACATTGACATCCATCACTTTGTACTTTGTCGACTCCATGAACCTCACCTCCTCCCCTCCTTTGCTCGCCCATCGCACCTGCTCATCGCACTCACTCACTCGCCACTTGTCGCAGGTGAGTAGGTGCGTCAAGTGACGAGCGGGCAAATTGAAAAGAAGAGAGAGAAGGAAATCGAGAAGTTTATATAAAATTAATAATTTAAAAGATAATAAAATTATGTTTTTTATCTTTTTTTTCATTCGTGTCTTTTTTTTAATGTGACAATATTCCATGGACGAAATTAATAACGTAAGAAAAATTAGGATTAAATAATTTACTTTCATAAATATAAGGATTCTAATGTTAAATTTTAAAATATAAGAATCAGAATAGTAATTATAATTAATTATAGGGGTAATATGTAATTACCCCTCTTCTTTAACATCGTACAATATTTTCAATATATCGAACCTTTGTATTCACTGCCTTGAACCAACAAGATCACAGAAGAAATATGTCCTGCCTAAATTGTGTTTGATCGGTGATGCAGGGAACACAAACCTGAGAAATGGTTCATTGTCAACTGAAACTAAGGGCGAGTGATTTTTGTTTTGCATTCTTCCTTTCTTCCCTATCAGTTGATAAATAGATAGAGAAAGGTTCATTGTGTGTGTAGTATCCAGAGAACCGTATGCACTGTTAAATGTGTCAATTGCGAAATGGTTCGTGGGCTTGTGTGGAAGCGTGACATTGGTTGGTTTCCATGCCGCTCATTCCGATTGACGAATCCTCACTGGCATATGAAAAGCCGTAATTTTGGCCTGCCCATATGCCAAAGTTGACATCATAAAGCCAGTGAACGCCTCAAAGCCGGGATTTTTCTATCGCAGATGTGACGACGGTGAATTGCTTTCGAATGCTGAAGAAGATCAACTGGAATTTGCGCGAGTGACCGCATGCAACCATGGCGAAGAATGTTCTCTTGGAACAGCAAACCATGTAAATAGATCTTTTTATCACATCAAACTTGGCGCTTAGTAGTCCAAAAGGATGGAAATCCAATGCAATTGCTGTCAGTTTTGATATTCTTTCCAACACAGAAATCAAAATCCATAAAAGAAAAGAAAAAAAAAGAGAAAGTTTTGGCCTCCAAAAGTAAGAGACAGTGATTGGTGAGAATAAATTAGATAACATCGGCGCTGTACACAGAACCATTTTAATATTTACAAGGACGAAAAAAGGAGAAAAAAGAAATGTCACCACACCAAACACCATCATCATCACGCGGAGGGAAGCAACACACACCACCCCCGTGGCTGTCACCCGAGTCCCCTACCGCCTAAAACCATGTCCAAGAGGAAGCAATGACGGAGGAGGAGCCGGTGGCGTCCTCGCCCTGGAGGACGTGGGTGCGACATAGAGGACACGTGGCGTGGTGGTAGTCAAGCCACGTCTCTAGGCAGGCTCTGTGGAAGAGGTGTCCGCAGGGGAGCCGGTTCACCACGGACTCCGGCTCGAACCGGGAGAGACAGACCCGGCAGTCCACGGGCCGATCGGCTTGTGCACGCCTGCGCCCCAGGGCCGAGCCGAACGTGATCGGCCTGGACCGGCTTCGGAATCGGTCGCTGAGGCTGGACTCGGGCCTCCCCTCGGCCGGCGGCGGAGGAGGCGGCGGCACGCGGAGGCGGAGGAGATGGAGTACGGAGCGGAGGAGCTCCTTGAGGATGGCAACGGTGACAGCAATGTTGACAAGAACGAGGGTGAGCACGCTCTCCGATGGGGTCGGCAGGCTCGACAGCCCCATGGACGCCGGATTAGCAGCTCGGAGGACTCGTCCCCTAGCAGATTTGGGATCAAAGAAGACGGTTGGGATCCGATTGGCTTCGATCTGCGACAAAAGTTGGATTTCACGAGAAAAGCTGAGATTTTGAGTGATAATCTATTGAGAGATCGATCAAGAAAAGATTCGGAACTATTCAAAATCTCATATACTTGCTAACAAACTAGCGAACCACTCAGCGATCTGATGCATAGGTATTTGGTATTCGCATGAAAAAGAAAGGCCTAAAAGTAGAAAAAAAAAGTTTAATTTTTTCGATCAATATCTTATTATTTCAACCAAATACCATTAGGTAAAGGGCATGGCAGATGCCGGAATCTTGGATGTAATTCTCGTATGCTAAAGGCTAAAAAAAAAAAGAAACAAACAGTTTGCAATCTAATCTAATTTTTTTTAGCTCGAACTACTCCAGATCGCCTTCAAATATAATATGAAGGGAAGCAGATTTCGCTTCTGCCGTCAAACAGTCAAACAAATATAGAAGATAGAATGAGATTGGAAGAAAATAAAACAAAAAAGAGCTTTTATTTGGGCAAAATCAAAGTATTCGCTCCACAAACCTTATATAATCCCGCAGGAATCCGAGGGGGCGAAAGGATCGGCTTATAAATGGATCAAGAACGATTACAGAGGTAACAAAAAGAGACATCTAGGTTTTCCATCTAGGAGAACGCCAAAAGAACTCGATTAAACCGGAAAGGGAACTAGATCAACCAA
The DNA here is from genome assembly GCA_024322285.1 of Musa beccarii. Classification (NCBI taxonomy): domain Eukaryota; kingdom Viridiplantae; phylum Streptophyta; class Magnoliopsida; order Zingiberales; family Musaceae; genus Musa; species Musa beccarii. Next base: position 4,744,018 of record CM044397.1, on the reverse strand, counting down.
TACTGCACACCCAACAAAGATCGAACTTTTATACAGAAACAAGCTTCCCAAACAAAAAAGATCCTACCTTTGTGCTCCAAAAAGCCAGATTGGCTGACTACTATGAACAAGATGATAAAAAAAGGTAAATCCAAAGCACATACACTTTAAAGGCACGGCTCTCTATTCTTCGGATGGACTCCTCTTCCGAACAAACGGGGAGTTGAGACGGCGGGCAAGGAGCGCCAGAGCGGTGGATTTATTTATAGATCCGGGAGCGGTAGCCTCGCGGGTCTCAGCTTTCTCGGCCCCCTTCTGCTGCCTGGAACGTTGCTGCCTGGCTATGCGTCACTTGTCAAGCTCACATCGGTTTGGTTTACACACTTTCTTTGCCTTCTTTGCCTTCCACGCGCGTACCGCTTGGCGTAGTCACGGCCACAGCAACGTTCCGAGAGGGAGAAAATTCCAGCTTCAGTATCCAATGAAGAGGCAGGTACAGTGATGGGTTCCAACGAGGTAGTACGAAAGTGATCTACTTAATAGTATTATACCTAGGACATGTAATGCTAGTGTGGTCATCAAGAAGCGGACGGTGTGCTCCACAGTATACACAGGAAACATGATATGAGATTTTTCCACCGTCCGATGTAGGATCTAATTCACTAAATCAGCACAGATTTTTTAAATAGAAAAAAAGGGATTCATAAATTTCCTCCCTTTAATTAAGGAATTATTAATGCAAATACTAGAAGTTTGACATCTAAAAGTATTTTGGTTCTACTGGTATAGCCAAACATTTTGGAAGAATAATATGTTAGTTCTAAAAATCTAATGCTAATTGACATTGAAAAAAAAATTATTAGGTTCATTTTAAGTTTGCTAAACTTTTTCTTGTGATCGGCCTCTGTCTTCTTCCTAATGACGTACACCCAAAGCACTCAATCATGACAGAGTTAACATATCGAAATGAACATGGAGACCACATGGATCACCCAAATATTCATTTTCTATTTGGGCTCACATGTATCATTGATTCCTCATCTTAATCATGCAGATGTTGGAGGAGCTGCCAAGACGTCTTTTCATGCAACCCACCATTATTTATTTATTTATTTATTTATTTATTCTTGAGTTGCATTTATTTCCGAGCTTATCATGCATTGGCAACAAGGCACAGGATTAGTGCGATATTTGCGTCCAGACTGCTTCCCTTCGATGACACATGTCAACTTATGAAGCCCCACCATGCTGTATCACGTCAATGCTGTAACGATAGTTTTCGTATTCATGGCTCCCACACAGTTGCATGCTTTCTACGTGGCTTCATGCAAAAGGTTAAACCGATGACTGCACGACACATACACGTCTCGGTCATCACCAGTCACCTTTCTCGACTTCCCCGTGGGTTCAGTCGGAAGACGATAAGGTTCACGACTTCACCTCCTCCACTGTTGGAGAACCTCATTGTGTGGCTCAGTGTAATGTTCTGAGAGTTGACACAAAGGGACAGGCAAGCGATGAACACAACGGGCTCTTGCCACGTGCACATCATCCAAAACATGGGCTAATTTGTATGACGTTAACTAGCTGTGTTATACTGGACAAAGAGGCTGTTAAGCACACTTCCATAGGTTGAGCTTGTTCTAGTATGACGGAGATGGGGCATGAGACACCCCCATCATGTCACCGTTAGAGGCCCCGTGCAGATCTCGTCTTCGTTTCATTGATACTCCTTCTGGATTTGTGGTAGATCAACATCCTACTTCCTTTCCAGTTTGGCTGTATATGTTGATATTAGCATCAGTCACTTTCCTGCAATCCATCTAATCAAACTTGTCTTCTCATGGGGACGGCTCATTGAACCTAGAGAAAACACCAAGGACATTTCATTCAATGTCTTTTAACTCCACCACTCGGAACAAACAATCTTCCTACCGCTGCTTGTTAGCATCTCACAAGTTGCATGACCAGGTCAGCATTTGAAGTATAGAACTACTTTAGGGCACAAATCTTGAGTTGAGCACTCCTTTTCTCCTGTATGTGTAAAACCCAACGGTCACCAAGAACACAAAAAGAGAAAAAACAGATATGAAGATCCAAAGTTGGAAGAAAGGCAGCAGCAGCTTAATTGATTTAAGGTTTGGACCACTCGATGGTTGTGGAACGCGGATGCTATCCCGTGTTCTTTTAGTCCAACTCGAATAACACTCGGTTAGTGCAGACCTCGTTCAAAGAGCCATGTTTATGAGACTCACCGGGCATGTGTTGTGATTAGGGACGGCTCTCGCGGTGACACTCTTGCACGTTACGTGGCGGTGTCGAGTCGATGAGATGCGTTGGACGTACGCGCAGGTAAAGTCGGTCAATCATCTCCACGTGATCATCACATGGCCGGGCCACCTCACATCGGGCGCGGTCGGTGGAGCGCGTGACGTGTAGCGACCGTGACGGTGGCGGATCACGTGCCGCCTTCGGGGGCGTTGTCCTGTCTTGGGGAGCAGAACATTCCAGTTCGAGGCGATGCTCGTCCTACTCGTTTGTGGCTGACTGAGTCACCGACCCACGAGGCAACACCGATCCCACCCGGGACCCACTCATTGCGAAAGCATATATATATATATATATATATATATATATATATATATATATATATATATATATATATATATATATATATATATATATATAACGAATATATGACCATGTATGACAAATTAGGGAGGAGAAGAATACTTAATGCGAAGGCGAAGAATGTATCGTTGCTTTTTCCCTTGCTGCACAATGCTCAATGGTATTTATACGAGTTTACGGTGCTTGTCGAGACCCTAAATCAAGGGTGACCACAGTCAATTAGCCTCCTAACTTAGCTATGAAAACAATAGATCACTGATTGTAGAGGGATTATTTTCTTAGATGGTGTAAACATAATAATCTGAAAATTATTTCTTTGTAGGCTCCTGCAAGATTGATATTCCATCATGAATACTAATCTTAGAATGATATCAAATAAATAGAATAAATAGTTAATGTAAAAGTAGTTTCATCATGGAGGAATCTACAAATTGATCGATGGCATGACATGATAGTATCTCATGGATAGAATGAAAGTCGATGCTTTGTGCTTCATTCATGAGAGACAAATTGGCTTATCACATATAGCACCAAAATTATCATACAACATAGTTGGAGGAGACGATTTTCTAATTTAAAAATCACAGAGCAATGAGTATTTTTTTTTTTTTTTGTTAGCACAAAGCACTTTAGAGACCACTAGCAATAACATAAATGAAATCACTTTTTGTTAGCACTTTAGAGACTGGAATAGACATCAATAAGAAAGATCAAAATATCACATACTTGACGCAGGAAAACGCCAACATCGACGAAATCAATCTCTTTGCAATTACGGCAGCGATAAATCCAGAAGTCGCGAAGTGGATGTCCGAGAAGCAGTTTCCAATCCACGAAGACCTTGATGAAGGCCCAGCGGAGTAGTAGTGATGCGAGAATCCGGACGTCGAAGGAGAGTAATTGCAGGTGGACAGGTAGGAGAGATGAAGAGGAGGAGACTGGGGTTGGGTGCATGGCAGCGATGATCCTACGCCATCTCGCGACGTAAATTTCGCCTGACCGACGACTTTTTCTTCGCCGGTTTAATTCCCAGTTACGCCATCACCCGCAGTGTGCTTTAGAATATATCGAACCTCCTGATGGTTATCCCAGATGGGAAACAGGAAGAGCCATAAGCAAAAGTGCTGGGTCCCACTTTCTTTCTCGTGGATGACGTCCGTCGGACGAGGCCGGCAGATGGACGACGCGGAGTCCCGGAGAGAGTTTGTCCTGTCTCGCTACTTGGGAAAGGTCCTTGATCTGATAAACGGACGGTCGGGATCACTTGGTATCCATGATGCTCGGACAATCGGACCCTTCAACCGTCGGTTGAGACGCACAGGCTCATCGGAAACGGCAACGTTAGGTAACAGGACGGCAGTGACATGCCCATAAAGCAGAGGTCAGCAGCGGCGCTGTCGCCGTTGCCGCCAATCTAGCATCATAGTGTTCTTGGAAGGGGATCGGATGGCTGGGCAGACGAGAGGTTCGGGTGATCCATAATCCGATGTGTCGGTAATTAACAGAAAATATGGGCGTTATGATCAGTAGCTTAGCGGTGGTAGGACAGGGGAGGCTCCCGATTCCGCCACGTAATCATGCGACGTGGCACAACGTCAGCGTCGTGCCTCGTTCGTGAAAATTGTGCGCGTCAGTGGTGATGCGGCTTATTTGTGGGGATCACTTGGTGGGGCCCATAGCCGAATCGCAACAAAGAGATAATAATCAAGAATGGATCGTAGATTGCCGAAGAGAGAAGAATATAAAAGGTTGAATGATTAAAAAGAGAGGTGGTCAAGGTGAAAACATTGAGGAGGTGTGGAGCGAGAAAAATGGCGGAAGGTGATGAGTAGGCGAAAAGAACGGAGGACAATTACCAAAGAAGGGAAGTTTCTCACCCTAATCTTAATTCAAAATTTAGGTAAATTCCTACATAACATATGATTACAAAAATTGAAGTTAAAGATATTTAGATAATCTTAACTATAATACAAAATCACATCAATTTTATCGAATCCGACCAAATTCACGAGCGTTGCTAGAACTGATCGGTCCTTTCTATAATCTCAATTCTCGATTTTTTTCTCAATCCTACCATTCAATTCAATCAAGTTCAGACAACTATGCCAGATAGAGAAACCCTTAACCGTTCGTTGGTAGTGGCAGGACCCGCATATGGTATGATGAGTACACCCCACCACGGAAAGCAGCCATACTCGGGACCAGAAGATTAGAAGGAAGGCGATAGCTGACTGCCGGCAACGCGAGAGGCGATGGCACGCAAGAGAGATCTTTTTATCTTTTCTGGGTGATATGACTTCTGGCAGACCTACACATGTCCTGTGTCCGTGAGTGAGACCAAACACATCAAGCACAAGAAAATGAGATCGCAAAAGACTTTCTGAGACCTGTTTACACAGATGAAATGTATATAATTACACACCTTAGCAGCGTTATATCATGCTCAAGTCTTACAATGTAATTGAAGGAGAGAGATTACCATGGTGAAAGCAAAAAGAAGAGGGGTATCATGCCCCACCAGAGTTGAAATCTAACCATATTATGTGATCGGGGCACCAACGAGTTAGCATATAAAATTCCAAAGAAGCCTTGCTATTTCCACATAAATTTGAACTAATTATACTCCTATACTTTTGCTTCATGACATATACAAGTTCACATGATTTTGAACTTCTGAAACCTACAATTGAAGCATTAACTTGTAATTTCAACTAACCTCGCACTTGCACCAGTTCAACCTTGAAATAGCAACTTTGCCTTATACCATATTATTGAGTTATCCAACCTGAAATTCCTAATACAGTAAACAAAACCTCAGCCTTTTTTGTAACAACTTACCAGGTTTGCAACCTTCGGGACAGATTCCATCTGCAAGCTTCTTTCTGTTTCAAGTCATTCCACAGCACCTTCATGTTCCTTACAAGAAAACAAATAATACAGATTGATGTCACCAGGCTGAAAAGATTAACCTGCTTTTAAGTTATTTTCCCCTTTTCTCTCATTGCTTGTTCGTGCTCTAGCATGTGTGTGCATTGTGGAGTACTACGTCAATGCTCTTCAGATTATTCAACACACAATTCAAATTTTAATGAATTGAGATGCGAAACAATAAAATTACTTGTGTATGGTTCGTGATGGTAGTGTCAGAAGAGCTGAACTGGGGATTGAAGATAAGAGTTTCCATAGGAAACCATCATTCATGTGCTGCGAGAAATTAGTAAACAACAAGAAACCCAAGCAACAACACAAGTGAATACAGTCTCAATTTGTCCAAATAAACTTCATAGTTCATACCATGGGCCCTCAGCTACAAGCATCATTCCATACTGAACTCTGTCATCCACAATATAACGTGCTTGTACTTCCTGATTGATTCCTCGGTTGGCTTTCAATGAGATCCAATTGTACAAAAGTGAATGGAAAGTATTGTGAGGAATGAATTAAAAACCAAGAATATCCAAGGATCATTTGTTCATTCTTGGTCCATTCTGATAAACAAGATTGCTCTTATGCTGATAGACAGTATAACTGTTTTAAGTTTACAACAAATATTCTCTCGATTTTTGGAATGTATCTACAGAAGCTTAGTTCTTCCTCTAGTCCTTGTTAAAGAAAATATGGTAATCTTTTACCTTTTCTGAGTTTGTCCCATTTTTAATGTACCATTTTAAAATATTAGTTTTTAATTTTTCTAACCCCAAAGGTTTCAGCTATAATTATGCTTTCATATTCTCGGTCAACATTGTGATTCTGGTAATATTCTTCGTGATGATTTGGAGATATTGTTTCTTCCCAGAATAGTAATTATACCAGTAGAAATGCTGTTGCTGGATAGCATATGAAGTTGTAAAGCTCATGTTGATATTCCAAGATTGCTTTCATAATTTTCTTTGGTGTTATTTCCGAATATAATCTTGAACTTACGTTGCAATTTTTTCATTCTGAATTCCTTTATGAATTTCTGGACTGTATGATTAACATAATATTCCTGTTACTTCTCATATTTCTGTGTCAGATTACTCTTCTTCTAATCTTATTGTTCTTCTAATTGCTAACTTAAGGTATTGTTTGTAACCGTTTCTTATTAATTATCATTGAATTTTATTGATTTTAGAAATTGTAACCGTTCTCATTAAGTTCGTCATTCATTTCTCTATTTATTATGATTTAATTATTTCGGTTTTTCATTCATTATGAATTAACCGTTATTATTAAATTTCTATTCATTATCATTAAAATTTTTAATGATGGTCCAAATGTTACAAAACTTAAATTAATTCTTTAACGTTATGAATTTGATGGTAATGAATGTTCTTGATAGGAGAACATCTATATAAAGAGAAGTTTTGGTCCCACGGCTCTATCTCTTAAGAAAGTCTTATTTCCTACACCATCTAAAGTGAGATTTCTGAGTCGAGAAGAACCAAAATACCAAGAGAAACCACACAACAATGGAGTTGTTTCAATTTAGTTTTATCGTGTTTCTATTATAGTGATTAAGAAACACATTATATTCTTCAGTTTTTTTCTTACATTATTTTCTTTTTTTATTTTTTTATTTTTTTCAAGTAAGACATCAATGGTTGGAAATCGTTCATGTTGACTTGGATCTTCAAGCATTCGTTGTTTTACTACTTTGTGCAAACACCTAACACTTATTTATACTACTAAAGTATGAGTAGTTGAAACTTGAAAGTATCACTTACTATATCGTCTGATCTTCAGGTGTGAAACTATCCTCTTTCAGATAAATAAACATAAAGAAGTGTATAAATCAAATCAAACCTCAGCGAATGGATCGACGACCCCGACGTAATGGAGGATGGCAGATTGCTATTTGAACGCGTGGGAGATGGTAGCCTCGCTACACCGGCCCACCTCGAACCTCTTGAACGATCCCAGCGTCCTTGCCTTCTCCATCTGATCGGCAAAATCAACAGAGCACCAAAGCAAAACCCCAGCAATGAAACCATTTGGCAATCACTTAATCAAAACTAAAAACCAAAAGACGGTTGGAAATAGACGGATTTTTTTGCTTCTCACCAATGAGAGGGGAGGAGGTTTCAGAGGCGGAGGGATCTGACGAGGACTTGCCGATGAAGACGACCTTGATCTTATCGAAACAGCCGACGCTCCATAGGCGGGCAGCTGAAGGTAGCGATGGTTCGGGCAGTGAAGAGAGGGGCGGAGCATTCGGGGATGGCTCGACGGAGAAGGAGGCCTCCCATTTGCGATCGGAGATCGTCTCACTGCCACTCCCGTCTCCGTCGCTTTGTTTGGAAAGGGAAGTTTTGGCAGGTAAAGCGAACGGGTACCACACGGTGCACTTAAAATTCTCGATGGATGGGTTCTCTTTATTCAACGGTCTCATACGCTAATGGGTTTTAAAATGGATCCAGTTAGGTTAGACTCGAGTTGAATCCATGAAATTAATCAGTGGGTCAAAGCTGGTGATGTTAGATCATCGTTCCACATATAACAAACGATGCAATAATTAATCCACGTAGATAGATACATATCCATCGACCGGTATGCACTACCATACTCAGAATTTTAATCCATGATAAGAAGTGTTACCCTTCAGATTTCACTGCCACACCTGAATTGTAGTAAATATACTCATTGGTGCTAACTGCCATTATCAAAGTGTCAAGAGTCCGATAACCAACAAGAATATCATCTTAGAAATTGGACATATATCCACATGACATTAGCACTCTAGCAGTAAGATAAATGCGTTTGAGAATGAAAAAAATTGCCTGAGAGAACAGCACCTGTTATCAGTAGGGTGGTTCACTCTCTTACCACATAAGAACCGGCGAATCCTCTACATATAACATGAATCGGAAGATGTTTTGCCAACAAAGGCCATGAAATTATCATTTTTAACATATAAATAGATTGCGGAAATAGCTCATCCATATAACACACGCCATGGTTCTCGAAGACTAGTTGACTTCGTGGGGTGCTTTTGTTGAATTTTGTCTTTAGAAAAGCAAAGACCAAGATTGCTTGCAACTAACTGCCCCAGCTCATACAGTGCCTGAAATTGAAAAACAGGAGGAATTTGGAAAAGGTGAAAGTATGCTTTGAGAAGCACAAAGCAAGTAGTTAGATGCAGAGGCAGTTGCAAAAAAGTATGTATACAGAAGCAGAATGAACTATTAGATTTTTTGCATAGCAACAAAATAATTCTTGCCTGACTTAATTGCCATGAGATATTTTCTGACTGCTGCAACTTATAGAAAACATAAACAATAAAGTTAGAAACCTCTAAACTTGATCCAAATAAATGAAGACGGTGCTTCTAGGTCTAGTGGCAAAAGATGGCTATTGGCAACTAGATTTTATTAGTAACATGAATTTTGTCCTCTTTTTTTTCTAACTTTCCTGATAAAATATGCAATGCAATCCAAAAGTTCAAAATTTTCCTATTGGTCAATTAATAAGACATACTAGTGGGAAGCCCAAAATAAGTTTCAGAAAAAATCTGAAATTCAAAGACCCAGCTGAAAGGGTTGAACACAATTAATCATGAGCTAATTAATTACACTCTACAGCTAATCTGCTGATAGATAATATCACTAATCACATGGTAACATCTAGGTAAATGAATATTAAATGTATGTCTTAGTATACACTAGTTATAAAATATGATCAAATTTGCACACCTGGATGTGATTCATTGATGGCTCCTGTTAACAACCTTGGTCAACTTGTGGGGCCACTAATTTAGCATGTTTATTTGTTTGTTACTAGTGTTAACTTTTTTTTTTTTTTAACTTTTTCCTGCTGGAGCTCTCCCGGGATGACATCAATGGGACACAACATGATTCACACCATATTTCCGTAGATGGGAATTGATGAGTGTTCATATGAATTAAAAACCAAAATTTTCCAATTACGTAAACAATTAAGGCCATTTGTTCATATTCAAGATTTACCATGGAAAAGCATTCACATGGTGCACAGAGGTAGAACATGTTATGTATGGATGAACTATTGTTCGAGAAACACATCGAGGAAACTCCAAGTCAACAAGAAAGTAAAGCCACCAGCAGCAAACTCCAAGTTACCGTACTTCTCAAACCATATTATGTACTAAAAGGAAGATTGCTAACTAACATCTAAACATTTTAGAATAAATTGGAATTCGCTTCATGTTAAACAAGGGAAAAAAATCATAAAGGATTCATTTTATCTGTAGACATACATGAAAAACCATCAGCGGATCACATGGCTACATCAAACTTAATTTCCAAAAGGGGGTATTTGCACTTGTCACTGATATATTTTATAGTTGCATAGTTTTTTCTGAAATGTTTCCATCTTCATAATAGGAATCTTCTTGTCTTCATAATCTAGTTATACTTTAATTCATGTTTTTACTTTAAGAACTGGTAAAATAATATGAATATCTCAACTCCCCTTCATTTGAAGTTTTATCCTAATTAGGCAGCAAAAATCATTTAATTATTCAGCATGCGGTACTCATAAACAAGTAGCTTATATCTCGAGAAGTAAATAGCCAAGAAAATCCAAAGTCAGAAGAAATCGCCAAAACATAAAATTGGAGCATTTTCATGTACCTCAAGCTCAGGATTGCTAGACTTTCTACTAGAATGTTGACCACCTGCTGCAATAAGAACTGTTGGCAAACTTAAAATTCGTGCCATCAGCAGCAAACAAGCCAACAGTTCACAATGAATTTGCAAGGATGGAGGCGCACTGATAGCTCCACGAATCATGGCCTTTGTAAGTTCAGATATTCCACCAATTTTGGCAGCATAGAGTGTCACTTCCTGATCAACTGATTGTTCATTCATTTCTTCCCTGTTGATCTTCAGCGCTTTCATCACAAATGGAAGTACTATTGTAGTCTCATTAGAAAATGATGCCAATAGTTCATTGGTGACACATGCAGCAAGAGGAGGCTCATAATTTTGCAGGATAAAGATTGACACCTAAGATCAATAGCAAGTTCTCAATTCAATTGTCTTCGTCCATGAAAATATAAAATGAGATAAAGCATACTATGATGCTACAATAGGAGGATGGCCTAAAACATGATATTTACAGTTAGATGATGCAACATGGAAATATTAAATTGTACATGATGTCACTTGTGAAAAGGTTCAACGGTTAAACAACAAATAATTTTTTTCTTACACTAACCTGTCATGATTTATGACAAACTATCTTTATATAAACATCTGTAATTTTCTTAACAGGGCAATCGAACTTCTTAGACCAAAAAGTTTTGAGTATATTCCTTCAATTCGATAATAAATTTTCTGTAATATCAATTATGTTCATCTACATATATGTCCTCATCAAAGAAGTTTGAGTACTCTTATTTGTACCACAAGAACATGCATGCAGACAAGTACATGTACACACACACATCCATCCTCCCATTTACTCACACCCACATCCATTAATAGAGGATTCATATGCACACATGAATCAAGGGAAGCATATAAATATGCAAAAATACTAATGACTTTCATGTATGCATATATGGAGATGGACTGCCCTCCTAAGAGAAGAGTGTAGCGATTCTTCCACTTTTGAAGTTTTAACCATCAGATTCTATGTTGGTCAGATATATCCCACAAAAAGAAGAATGATTCCAAAATACCTTTCCATCACCCATAATCTCCCCTTCTTCTCCCTTCATCTCTGTCCATGGAACCTATCTCTTTCATTTTCAGCAAATTCAAGTGTCATCCTATGTTATATTAGTAGGTGATTGTACTATGTACACCACCAGTATATTTTTCTTTCTAATAGTTCTGCTTAAAGATCCCCACTCACTTAAACTCATGATTCCTCACAATGGCCAAACCCACATTACAACATTTCTTTCTTCAAGGAGGCCAAACCTGATAGATCTTTAAGTTTTAGCTATTATTCTTTTTCACCAAACTTTTGCCACCTCAATGTTCCCTGTGGATCATAGCTGGCTGAGTCAATGTTGCATATGCTGTTGTCATTACCTTGTGCACAACCATGTCAAACAACCATTTCTAGTAAGGCCTTGGTGCCAACAAGTAGAGCGATGGACTCGGTGGACAATGAAGCATGGAGAAAACAAGGGAGAAGCTCCAATGGTTGAATAATAGAATACATAGCAACAATCCTCGGTGTATGACACAAAAAAAATGGTGTTTTGATGGAGCAGGAGCTGCAGGGAAGGCCAAAATGACATCAGGAATGTGAAAATGTTACATTGGCAAGAAACATGCTGAAAGTATACTAAGAAGAATATTCTATTTTGTAAATGGGCTCATTTATCATGATATGACAACTAAACATCTTAAAACGTCATATGGCAAATGAAGGAAAGTCCATCTCATCTCCACAAGGAAGGTTCATCCAAATCTTTTTCCTATAAACTTTGGGATTAGTTCAGAGCACAAGTCAAAATCAACTAATCAGTGACATTCAAGATAATGTTTACAGCACTTTGAGTCTTGCCCAATGCAAAATTAGACAAGAATAAACCTAATGCACAAGTTATCATATATCTCTTAAGCCAGAGAATAACCCTCAAGATTGTGTAAATTCGGAAAGACTCTAAAGAAATGATTAAATGATAAGTTTTTAAAATCAGAATCACATCATACAGTATCCACTTTTCAGAAACATAAACCTCCTAAGATAAAATTTATTATCAGAGAACTAGGAATGTGTTTAGGGGCAAGTTCAGATCTTGCATGGTAATCATTTTCTGAAAAACAGATCTAGGTCCAATTCTGACAGAGGCACAAAAAACCAGGCATTCATGACTCTTGCAATGTAAGCTCTATGAAACACTTTCCGTGGGTCATTTTTCCAACAGAGATCATAAAAGCAAAAGATTTTTGAGAAAAAGATTAAACTTGTACATTACTGTCAGAGCGTTAAAATCTACAATCTCCTCTGGCACATATTACTACTTTATATACGAAAGAAACATTTCAATCTAATGATCACGAAAAACAATAGAGAATAGTAGAAATTCCGGAACTCTTACGAGAGGTATAAGTATATGTTACATATCAACTAATTCAACACGAAACACTACCGAAACATATTCATAATTTCCATAAATAAACAAAGTCAAAAAATTTCAAGATGTTTTAGCTTGAAGAATTCCAGAATAAAAAAAATACAGGTTGACGAACCTGAGGCGATCCACTTGGATCAAGAAACTGGATGAGATCGCCCGAAGCTTTACTGTCCTTAACGTTGTATTTCTCCAACGAGAGCTCAAATGAAGAGCTTTCCCTGAAAAATTCGAGTAGAAAGTAGCGAAAATTGATTCAAACAACGATTTTGAGGGTTTAGGGTTTGTATCAGAGGGGAGGGAGAATAAAGAGAGGCATTGACCAAGAGGAATGATTACGACCTTGTGAGGTTGGAGTTGGGGCTCGGGAGGAGGGCTTCAGCAATGGTTGGCCCGAAGCCGTCGGCGTCCCGGACAAGAACGATCACGGTCGGTGCCATGGCTGCGGAGTCGAGATAGTTGGAGAAACGCTGGGCCAGACACCAAGGGAGACAGAACAGCAGGGCAAAACTATCGATGCGCTCGTAAACTGGGTTTTACGTATTTAACTAAAATTATATATATCTGTATATATATATATATATATAGAAGTGTGTATATATATATGTATATATATAAAAACAATATATAAGAAATAAAATTATTATATAAAAATTTAATATTATGATTGAAATTAAATATCATAAATGTAAGACAAAAGAGGCATATCTATTGAATATAATAATCAAAATAGTAACTCGAATATCTTAAAGTAATATATTGTAATATGCATGCATTGTGAATTGTGATGGAAAGAAATTATATTCATCTTCTCATTTCTTCTTATTTTTATAATCATTATAATTGATAGAATATAAATCTATTGAGAAATAAGAGAAAAGATATTTATAATAATTATATGATCTCTAAAAGATTTTGTTATATACGAGAACATAGAGATTATGACTCTATTTGTCATATTTTAATGAATTCTATTATAATTGGATTTACTTTTTATTAATCGATAACCTTAATCAAAATCTAATCATATTTATAATATATCTTACTTAATTAAATAGAATAATATAATTTAATATTTTTTTGACTTGGTCATTAATTGATAAGATATAAAATGTTTAAAATCAAAATAAGTAAAATAAAATTTATTTAAAATAATTTTAGTCAATTAGATTCTAAAATTTTGAAAAATATTTATACGCATGTGAATTTAAAAATAAAATAATAAGTCTAATAAATATAATAATAATATATTAAGTCTGACTAGTAAAATAAGTTATAATAGTTGTATGTCATCAATATCATGCTTTCTTCGAAGTAATTAAATATTATTAGTTTTTACTAATGTAATTGAAAATGACATTTATAATGTCTTGTCACGATAATTTTGTTATTCACATTCAATTATAATATATACATAAATAAGTGTAAACAAGATAACAGAAATAAATAATTTTAATTATGTAAATAAGAATATCAATTATAATATCTACTCAAATATATATTACTATATCATTTATAGGTTACTAATAAATCCAATCATAATAATATATTTTTTAAAATACTTTAAGCCATAAGGCTTAAGTGAATAGATCGATAATCAATATACTAAAACTCAAGTTCTTAATTGTTGACACTAGTTATTTCTATACTCATTCTCTAACCATTTGTATTTATGGTAGTATGCTTAGGACTATTATAGTACTTGTCAAAATTAATGAAAATTAGAGTTTGATTGAATGAAGATTGACCCAGGTCAAAAATAGTCAAAAACTTAAATTCTAACCAAATTAGATTTAAATTAGACTATAGCTATAATTTAATTAAATGGTCAAAATTTAGAATATATGAAAGGTAAAATTGACTGAAGTCAAAATCAAAATTGAAGTCTAACCTAGTTAAAATAAGAAAACAGCTTTTGGGTTTGTCAAGATTAAGTACTCACTATATCTTTGTTTTTTTAGAGAGAGGGTTCGCTTCTAGTCATTCTAAAACCCTTAATAATATAATTAACTTCTATGCTTTTGACATATATTAGAAGCATAACTTAGTGTTTTGTAAGATTTAGAATTAAATGAATAGTATTTATTTACACTAAGATATAAGTCATAGATTTTCAAGGATCATTAATTTAGTTTCAATATAATTGATTAAGTGATGATAGTTACTACTAGTCGTATGCCCTGCGAGCCAATCATATGAGATAACACTTGTGACTTGATATGTACTCTTTCTTTGCTTATTATTAGGTATTTTATCACTTTATCTTGAGTGTTGCATATATTATGATATCCTTGTATCTATGCAATGGGAATCGGATCGTGATGAAATCACGATAATGAGATTGATTCATCTTTAAACATAGACCATAAATAATCCCAAGTTACTCGAGAGGGATATCGAGATAACCGGATAGACTTATGTGCTGTATACTTGTCCATATGATGGAAGTAACTGGTCTCATAGTTACTCGTGTGAAGACACTAAGGATACAGTACAGGTGCTCATTGGAGAATGTGTTCACTGATTGATCCGCTTACGAAATGTTGGATGGTTATTGATACCTCACATCAGACAGCGATTTCGTAGTTCCAGTAGTGTATATGGTCCTTAGACTTGAGACACCAAGGATGTCCTGTATGAGTACTCCATGCTTTGATACTAGACTTATCAGTTTAGAAGTTCCAGATTTAGTACAACCGATTATTAGGAGTGGTAGCCAACCTTACGAGGGCTATTGAGTGTCAATAGAGAATCATCCGCTCTCGGTATCATGAGAGGAATATCCCATGTATTCTTACTCAAACAAATTCTTGGCCAAGGTTATTCGGATTGAGAGAGAAAGAGTTCTCCGAGAGAATCCGATTAGAGCGAGACTCGAGGAGAGACCATATGGGCCTGGCAATTCCATACCCGGTATAGGGTCTCTAGGATATTAGATGGATGAGAGACTATAGATACATGGTAACTGAGGACAGATAGGTCCAAAAGATTGGATTCCCTTGTATCGTCTAGGGACTACGGCGTAGTGGCCTAGTACATCGGCAGTCGATGAGTCGGGTAAATTATTATGGAGAAGATAATTCACTAAGTCATAAGGAGTTCTGACAAGTACGACTCACGGTCAGCTCGATATTAGGCCTAGAGGATCACACACATATGGTAGGTGTCGCGATGAGTAGAGGTTCAGATATGAGATATCCGTCGGAGCCCCTAACTTATTGGATATCTGTTAAGCCCCTGAATTATTGGATCCTAAGATGAGATCCAATAAGAGCTAATAAGAGATTATTGAGTAGAGATCCACTAATCCAAGAGGCTTGGGTAATTAGATGGAGATCTAATACCTAACAAAGCAAGATCCATTAGGGTTAAGTTGACAGGGGACCTCTATAAATAGGAAGGAACCAAAGGCCCATAGGTTGGGGGTTCTCTTCGTAGCCACCTTCTATTCTCCTCTCCCTAAGAGAGGAGCATTATTGCAGTCATTGCCGTGTGGATTATCGTTAGAGAGGAGGACATTTGAATTCCTTCATTCAGTTGTATATATCAGTAGGGATTCGAGGATATACGATCTCCCTTGGTACTTTCTTTCTACACACATAATTTTTGGATTCACGAATTTATTTTTGATGCATCAATTTTCGCACGACAATAGAACCTTTTATGAAAATCCAGGATTTTTATTTTTTATTCTTTCGCTGCGCATAAGATGTCGCTCCTTGGATTTTCCAACAGTGGTATCAGAGTCATGTTGTTCATGTGAAGATTAGATTTTAAACTGCGTGTGTTATGATTTAGAAAGGCTTTTAACGTCAAAATTATTGACGCAACAGCAAGAAAGGGGCAGCAACTGTTTCTACCCTCGTGGAACGACCAAAGGCTGCTTGCAGCCTTGGCTGTCACTAGCGGTCTACATGCAACCGACCGATGGGCTACAGGCTACAGGCAGGCAATGGTTGTAGGCTGCGTGTGCAAGCACCGTATTTGCCCGGGCACTACGCCCGCTCATAGGGACGCAAGGCGGGCGGTGCCCGCAAAGGGCAGCATGCCCGCGGGCGAGCCGCCCACAGTCGCGTCGGGAGGAGAGCCCACCCATGGGTGGGGGCAACGCTCACTTGCGGCACTGGCGGCGTCAGCAAGGGTTGCAAGCGACGCCCCCGCTGGCAAGGGCTGCGAGGGACCGTCGCCGCGGGCACACTGCCCATAGTGGCGTCGCCCAGCCAATAGGCAAGCCAACCGCAGGGACGCGTGCCCGCATGGACGACGCCTGCGCGGGTGGCGATCGCCGACGAACAGATCGCCAGCAAGCACCGCGCGCCCACCTGCAATGGCCGCCACTAACAGGGTAGCGACGGCCGCAGCGCAAGCAAAGCTAGGCATTAGGGTTTTCGACCAAAAGATAGTTTTGCCCCTCAAAATTTTAGAAATTCTAAGTTTTATCCTTTTTGGCCGAATGACCATAATACCTATTGGAATTTAGAAAATTCCTTACATAACCCAGATTTCAAAAAAATATTAGTTAATTAAAAGGTTTAACTAATTATTATTTGTCTAGTGGTCCTATATAATAACATATATATATATATGTGATGTATGATGTGGACAAATGATCATGGACCATGTGATGTGATGTGTGTACATGTGATTATTATTACTGGAGCCTGTGTGCCTCTATTTTTCTCATTTATTATTACTGAAACACACAGATCTTGATGTGAGTGATTGGGCCCACTGGCTCGAGCCTGATCACATTAGGATATGATTCATAATCATCTGGTGTGATTGCTCATGTGATTTGTAATTAGTTATACACCTACTAGATATGTATATATATTTGCATGCGATGTAGATATATATTAAATATATATGTGTGTGACACATTATATTAGGAGATTAAATAAAAAATCTCCTATATTAATAATATTAAGTCGATAAATGTGATGCAATTAGATTGACCCACGTGGCCTTCCATCGTTATAGGTAGGAACCGATTCCCAGTATAGGATGAGTTGGTCAAGTCCCTCGAGACTCACCTATATCGCGATTCGCTATCTTATCTACAACATAGAGATCTCATCGATGACCTGAGGACTTAGTATGCTTAGTCGAGTCCCTTGAGGATATATCATCGAATCAGATTCATCATGTAATGATGGTGATGACTTAACTGAACATCATTGTTGGTCGAGTCTCTCGAGACCCTAGTGGTTTAGAGGCCAAACAGGATGGGAATAACAAGGAGTTGTGATTGGCAAGAGTTGCCTACCTTTACGGTCTTAACGTGAATGGTCGAGTCCCTCAAGGTTACGTTAAGACGCCGATTAGATCCCGATCCCCATTAGAGATCCACCGGGGGTCTCCGATTTACATACCGGAGGGTGTTGTATGTCTCACAAAAAATTAGTGGGAGTAGATTAAGATAGAAATCATTATCTTAACTGTTTAATTTTTACAAAGTTTGCATGTTATTTATTTTTGCTACATCTTTAATTTCAAAAAAATATCACTTTTAAATCCTTTATGTGGCATACTTGATATCAACTGCCTCACTGGTCCAAATTATATAGATTGGTTTCTGTTGGGAAATCCTTCAAGGGGAGCGGCATCACATGCGCAGCGGAAGAACAGAAAACAAAACCTCGGATTTCCCATAGAAAGTTTTCATCGTCGTGCAAAGATCAGTGTGTTAAAAACAAATCTGCAAAACTGCACGTGTAAAAGAAGATACATAGGGAGATCGTATATCTTTGAATTCCTGCAGATCTGTGGGAGATGATGAAGGAGGTCAAGTGTCCTCCTCTCTAGTGGTATCCACACGGCAAGGATTGCAACGATGCACCTCTCTCTCTGGGGAGAGGAGAACATGAGGTGGCTACCAAAAGAAACCCCCACCCTATAGAGCTTTGGTATTATAGAGGCCCCTCCTATTTATAGAGGCCCCCTGAAAACCCTAATGGATCTTTTGTCATATTAGGTATTGGATCTCCATCCAATTACCCAAGCCTCTTGGATTAGTGGGTCTCTACCCAATAATCTCTTATTAGCAATTATTGGATCTCATCTCAGGATCCAATAATTCAGGGGCTTAATAGATATCCAATAAGATAGGGGGTTTAGCGGATATCTCATATTCGAACCTCTACTTGTCGCAACACCTACCATATGTGTGTGACCTCTAGGCCCAATATCGAGCTGGTCATGAGTCATACTTGTCAGAACTCCTTCTGACTTAGTGAATTATTATCTCTATAATAATTCACCCAACTCATCGACCGCGGACGTACCAGGCCACTACGCCGCGGCCCTAAGACGATACAGGGGAATCCAATCTTTTGGACCTATTTGTCCTCAGTTACCATGTATTTATAGTCCGTCATCCATCTAATATCTCAGAGACCCTATACCAGACATGGTGCTATCAAGCCCATACGGTCTCTCCTCAAGTCTTACTCTTGTCGGATTCTCCCGGAGAACTCTTTCTCTCTCAATCCGAATAACCTTGGCCAAGAATTTGTTTATGCAAGAATACATGTGATATTCCTCTCATGATACCGAGAGCGGATGATCCTCTATTGGCACTCAATAGCCCTCATAAGATTGGCTACCACTCCCAATAACCGACTGTACTAGATATGAAACTTTCCAAACCTATAAGTCCGGTATCAAAGAGTGGAGTACTCATACAGGACATCCTTGGTGTCTGAAGTCTAAGGACTAGATATACTACTGGGACTATGGAATCGCTGTCTGACGTGAGGTATCAATAACCATCCAGCATTCCATAGGCAGATCAATCAGTGAACTCATTTCCCAATTAGCACTTGCACTGTACCCTTAGTGTCCCCACACGAGTAGCTATGAGACTAGCTACCTCTATCATATGGATGGGTATACAGTATACCAGTATATCCGGTCATCTCAATATCCTTCTCGAGTAACCTATGATCAGGATAATTCAGGGTCTGTGTTTAAAGATGAATCGGTCTCATTATCATGATCTCATCACGATCCGATTCCCATTGCACAGATCCAAGGACATCACAATATATGCAACACGCACGATAAAGTGATAAAATACCTAATAATAAGCAAAGAGAAAAAATTCATATCAAGTCACAAGTGTCATCACTCATGTGATTAGCTTGTAGGGTACATATGACTAGCAGTTTCGCAATCTGAGAATCGTTCTTACGACAGAGAAAATCGCATACGTCCTTGATACAGTGATTCCTACACCCTATGAAGGGGCAAGTGAGGATGAGATCGCTCGTTATGTGAAGTCCATAGATGATTCCACTCTTGCTCAGTGTTATATGTTGGCCTCTATAACTACTAAGTTATAGAGATAACATGAAAATATGGATACCAATTTCATACTTTTGCATCTCCATAAACTGTTTGAGGAACATGGAAGAACTCAGTGATATGAGATATCGAAGAGTCTTTTTTGTGCCAGTATGATTGAGGGGACACTGGTTCATAACCATGTCGTTAAGATGATTGAGTAGATCAAGAAACTCATAGGTCTAAGAATAGTCCTAGAGGATAACCTGTGTGTGGATCTTGTGCTTCAGTCCCTACCAGAATCGTTTTCTCAATTTATAATGAATTTTAATATGAACAAGCTTGAGGTGACCCTCCTAGAGCTCCTCAATATGTTGAGAGTGTTGAATCTCGGATTTTGATGATGAAACTAATTGATTGTGTTTTGTTGTTTAACTACGTTTTGAGTTATGCAGGTCTACTATCGATCAGGATTAGATAGTTGACGCTGGAGGAATTGACGTTGCGCCGGAGGTGATCACGTCAGGATATTGGATGTCGAGCCGGAGGTTCGGTCGACTATCGGCAGGAGGCTTCGTACGTCGGGCATCGGGCCAAGAAGTGCGGACTTGCGCCATGGATATCGAGGTTGCGGAGGTCAACCGTCGATTGGGCAACAAGCCGCTAGAGAGGGCGATGTCTTAGAGCGAAGGATCGGACGAAGCACCGACCAATGATGTGCCGGGCAACTGAATGTCAATTCGCGTTGTAATAACTGTCTAGATCGAAGTAGAGTTTTTGGTATTTGTTTGTGCAGGAGTGACTACGATAGGAATGAAGACTTAAAGCGAAACAAAGGGCCGAAGACAAGTGTGATGAATCGTTGGGAGTTCGAGTGTTCAACGGAAGTCCGAAGATTCATTGGGAGCGTTGCCATAACCGGCCGAGAACGAGTAGGGAGCTTGCCGAAGGGTTTTCGGAAGTTTGCCGGGAGGTTCGTCGGAAGTTCGCGGAGCTTGCCAAGAAAGATCGGAGCTTGCCAAAGAAGCTCGAGGGAACTCGCCAAGATCATCATGAAGTCCGAAAGCTTGCCGTGAGTCCGCGGAATGGTTTCCGAAGGTTTGTCGGAAGACCGTCGGAAGTTGACCGGAAGCTCGCCGGAAGAAGTTGTCATATGGACTTTGTAATAGCTTAGGAAACATCTTTAAAATTCGTAGTTAGCACGTATTTTGGGTTAGGATTAGATAACCCAAAGTGGGGGCCCATTGGCCCTTGATTAGGATGAGTTTGGGCCAAAATTTTAGCCCAAACCGAACCAAATACTCGTGCATGCATGCTATCAAGTCTGCATCAGAGCTTATGGCCATCTTGTGCAAAGCGGTAGCACCGCCGCTGGGGTGATAGTACCGCCCCAACTACTGTAGCTAGGTGGTAGTACTGCTTTGGTCAAGGCGTGTACCGCTGGTGCGTGGAAAGCCAGCGGTAGCACCGCTTTGCTGGGGTGGTAGAACCGCTGGGTGTGTCGATCTGCCAAGACCGATAGCACTGGAAAAAACTCAAAAGATTCAAATTTTTGGCTCCATGTTTAGGCTCCAAATTTGAATCACTTTGAGGCTTATAAATACCCCTTCCTTTTCAAATGAAAAACTCAACCCTTAGAGAGTTAGATTTTGAAAATAAGTCTTAGGAAAGTCTTGTTCTTCATTTGCTTAAGTGTTCACCTCATTCTTCTTGTGAAATCTTGTAAGAGTGTGAACCACTTGTAAAGGGTTGTAAGAGGGGTATTTGATCCTTCCCCTTCAAAGGATTTAGTAGTGGAAGAAGGGAGCCTCATCGGAGAAGGCTTCGGAAGTGGATGTAGGTCACTTTGACCGAACCACTATACATCGCTGCGTCTTGATTATGTGAGTGGTTAAATTTCTGTTTTACTTTGCTGCAAGCCTTTACTTTATTTACTCAACTTCCTTATCATCTTATTACGTATGCTTTAAAGTTAAAACACAATCTTTCCGGGTTCAAACGAAACATTGCATTCATTCGTACGAAGTTTCCAAAGCTTGTTTTAAATCGCTGAAAATCTATCGTTTTATCCGCTGCACTAATTCACCCCCCCTCTTAGTGTCGCTCGATCCCTAATAATTGGTATCAGAGCCACGTTCTTTCTCTTTCGGATTTACACCCGTGAGAAATGGCTCTAAATGGTTTTCAAGAGGGCTTTTCGGTTTTTCGTCCACCGTTCTTTAACGGTTCGGACTACACATATTGGAAAACTCGAATGAGAGTTTTCATGCTTTCAATGGATTTGGATTTGTGGAACATCATCGAAAATGGTTTTCAACTTCCCTCTAAACCGACGAACGAATGGTCGGACTTAGAGAGAAAATCTTTTTCTTTAAATGCAAAGGCTATGAATGCCTTATTTTGTGCTTTGAACAAGAACGAGTTCAATCGGATTTCTACATGCGAAACGGCTTTTGACATTTGGCGAACTCTTGAAATCACGCACGAAGGAACGAGTAGAGTCAAAGACTCGAAAGTTAATATCTTGTTGCATGATTTTGAGCTCTTCCAAATGACACTAAGCGAAACTATTGGCGATATGTACACCTGCTTTACGGATGTCGTCAATAGCTTGAAAAGTCTTGGTAAATCATTTTCAAGTTTTGATTTAGTAAACAAGATTTTAAGATCCCTCCCAAAGAGTTGGGATCCAAAAATTACGGCTATTCAAGAATCTAAAAACTTGAATGATTATTCACTTGAAGAATTAATCGGGTCATTAATGACCTATGAAATGACACTCTTGGAACATGATGAACATGATGAACATTTGAACCACCTTCTAAAGAACAAGAAGGTTTTTGAACTTAGAACAAGAGAATGCCACTTGAGTGATGACTCAAGTGATGAGGACAATGAAGAGGACTTTGAACCTTTAATCGATTTTAATAAGTTCATTAAACAAAAATCTAAAATCAACAATGAACTTGAACGGAGGAAGAGACCAATGATGAAGAAGAAGGCTCACCAAGAAGAATCAAGAAAAGAAGAAGCAAACTATGCTTTAATGGGCTTCGACAATGAGGTAAGTAACTCAACTTCCTTGAATTATTTTGAAATTACATGATGATTTCCATGAATGCTTATCTTAGTTAGTAGGAATTTTTTTTATGCTTTTCTTGTGTTTTTAGAAATTAAAAAAAAAATCGAAATTATACTATGCTTTTCTTTATAGTAGTTTTGAAAAGTAAAAATATGAATGATGCAAGATTTGTGATAATGCTTAGGATTAATCCATGCATGTGTATCTTGATGGTTTACATTGTCTCCAAATATGATGCTTGATGATTTTATATCATGCATGAGCTTTTGAAGTAATAAAGTGTCATATTGTGATGATGAAACATATTTTTTGAATTTATAAATAGATGCATGATTTTGGCAAAAAATTGAACATGGCCTTTTAACATAAAAATTGAAAGTGTGCTATCATTTTTACATATTTGGTCTTGACGATTTTATGACTAAGCTTGTGTTTTATTTTGACACATGTTTTCATAAAAATTTTGAATATGCTCACATCAAATTGCTTAAAATGAAAATTTATTTTTTCTCATTCTATTGAGATGAATGAATTGATGTTATGAGTCTTGTGAATCTCATAAAAATAAACATGATGAATATTTTAAAAATGTGCCTCATGTTTTCGGTCTTAATGATTTCTCTTGAAACATGCTCTTTGGACCTATATGGAAAACATGAGTATACTCATATGAACATCAAATCACTTTAAATGGAACACATAAAAAATGAGAAATTACACTATCATGATGCTTTACGTGTAATGCTTTTGATCTTAATGGACTACATGACAACTTGTATTTCAAAGTAATACAATGATGATTTTCATATATATAATTGGACATACCTTATGTAATCATCATTGATAATAATAGTTGGTTGTCATGCTTAATGATTTTATAATATCTTATGAATCTTATAAATTAAAATGATTTTGATGATATTTTCGTTTTTGAATATGATGCATGACATTTTCATATGAAAAAGTTGAACATTCTTATGAAAGATCAAATCACTTAAATTGAAACTCATAAAGATGAGAAAATGTATTGTCATGATGTTTGATGCATATGATCTTGATGGATTTAATGACAAACTTATGTTTTGAATTTCTACAATGATGGGTTCCACATAAATGTTTGAACATACATTATGAAATCATCATTGAAATGAAAATACTAAAAGTTTGTTATCATGCTTAATGACTTTGTGATATCATATCTTGATGACAAACTCATGTTTTGGTCTTAAATTTGATACTCATCTTTCGAAATATAAGCGCACTTGTTTGAAACAAAATGAAACACATTATCATGATAAGTTAAATCTCATATCTTGAAACAATGTGTTGTTTTGACAATTTTTATAATAAAGTTTGTCTTCCGGTTTTGAATATTTTGATTTGGCATATAAAGGCAAAAGACATACTTATATGAAACATAAAGAAATTATATTTACTATCTTACCGAGATTAATGATTTCATGATATCTTAAGAATCTCATAAATTATAGAAGTGATTTCGATGAATTGATTATGATTTGATAATTTGAACTTTTCTCTCATGTTTCAATACTACTTTGTATGCTTCATGACTTGTTGATTGAAATAATGATGTAGACTTTTGATGTATCACTTGTCATGATGGCTAGCATTTTGAATCTCGAAAATAATTACTTCTTTTTATCGTTTACTAAAGAGGAAAATAATTCAAGTTTATATCATTTGTGAATCTCACAAACTATGGTAATGATTTGATAATTCGAACTTGAATGAGCTTTGTCATAATCCAAGTCTTGATATTTTGATATTTGATACTTGAAATTCTTATACATGAATCTAGTTACTCTTTGTGCTATATTTTTTTCAAATGGATCATGAGCCTTGATGTCATATATTTCATGATCCTAGAAGTGATATGATTTCTTTGCCTTGTGTGGTAAATTGAATATTTGATTTTCTTTATGATAAATTATGAATCATGACTTGATCTATGAGATTGATATGCTTTTATATATCATGATTCTTGGTTGTATGATATTTATCTTGAATTAAAAAATTGATAAATATGAATTTTGATCTTGCTAAAAGGAAAATTATGAATCATGAATGATATCTTTTGGTTGTGATCCTTGTTGAATTTATATATTAATATCCGTCATGACATGATTTCTTTGCATTGTTGTCTTATTTGCATCATGTAATGATTGAACAATTGATGTATATTTTTATTGATGCAAACTTTTAGTTGATATGAAAAATGGCTTGTATAATGATTGAAATTTTTAGCCATTTAGTCCTCCCTTCTTTTTGACAAAGACAAAGGGGGAGAAAAATTGCTACCTTGCAATTTCACAAGAAGAAGAAGGATTGCTATTTCAAAGGATGCAAATATTGCTATCTTGACTATATCAAAAGAAGCAAAATGCAAAACTTCAAAAATTTGAAATGTTGCATGCCTTTATGGTTGTATGTTTAAATGAAAAGTTAGCATATATGTTTAAAGTGATCATACATAATTGCTAGCTCATTGCAAACAAAAGTTGATAGCTTGCAAAGGTGAAACTTAGTTACAAAAGTGAAGAATTGAAAGGAAGCTAACTTGCGTGTCGCAAAGTATGTTAGCTAGCTTATCATTATTGATTGCTTGCTTATCATCTTTTTATCTCATATCTTGATTTTTGACTCCCTTAAATTCATGACTTAATATGCTAAAAATTCATATTGTAAATTTGTTATCTTGTCATGATCAAAGCATTGGCTATTTGTACTTTACTTTTTGACAAAACAAAGGGGGAGAAGAATTATTGCTAGCTTATGTATTGCAAAAAAAAATTTGCTAGCTAGAACATGCAAAGGAAGCAAAGAAAGTGCAACTTGCACATCTCAACAAGCAAGTGAAAATTACCATCATTGCCCATCTTTGAAACTTGCTATGATTGAATGGTATTATTTGAATTGTATTGTATGATGTGATAGCTAGTATGTTGTAATATTTGCATATCCTTGAAAACTAGCTATAATGTTACTTCTCCTTTTTGTTGATGACATAGGGGGAGAAGTAGATTGATGACTTCATGCATTGATTGAATATTTTATATATTTGCATGATGGTTTGATTTATTCTCTTAATTGTGATGAATGTTGCTTGGATTTGGGATAATCCAAGTGTTCTATCAATGGCATATTGATAGGGGGAGTTTGTGTTAAACTCTGAGGAGTTATGGTTAACTCCGTCAGTCATTAATTAGTTGTCATCATCAAAAAGGGGGAGATTGTTGAATCTCAGATTTTGATGATGAAACTAATTGATTGTGTTTTGTTGTTTAACTGCGTTTTGAGTTATGCAGGTCTACTATCGATCAGGATTAGATAGTTGACGCTGGAGGAATTGACGTTGCGCCGGAGGTGATCACGTCAGGATATTGGATGTCGAGCCGGAGGTTCGGTCGACTATCGGCAGGAGGCTTCGTACGTCGGGCATCGGGCCAAGAAGTGCGGACTTGCGCCATGGATATCGAGGTTGCGGAGGTCAACCATCGATTGGGCAACAAGCCGCTAGAGAGGGCGATGTCTTGAAGGATCGGACGAAGCGCCGACCAATGATGTGCCGGGCAACTGAATGTCAATTCGCGTTGTAATAACTGTCTAGATCGAAGTAGAGTTTTTGATGTTTGTTTGTGCAGGAGTGACTACGATAGGAATGAAGACGTAAAGCGAAACAAAGGGCCGAAGACAAGTGTGATGAATCGTTGGGAGTTCGAGTGTTCAACGGAAGTCCGAAGATTCATTGGGAGCGCTGCGAGCCGCCGAGAGAACGAGTAGGAGCTTGCCGAAGGGTTTTCGGAAGTTTGCCGGGGAGGTTCGCTCGGAAGTTCGCGAGCTTGCCAAGAAAGATCGGAGCTTGCCAAAGAAGCTCGAGGGAACTCGCCAAGATCATCATGAAGTCCGAAAGCTTGCCGTGAGTCCGCGGAATGGTTTCCGAAGGTTTGTCGGAAGACCATCGGAAGTTGACCGGAAGCTCGCCGGAAGAAGTTGTCATATGGACTTTGTAATAGCTTAGGAAACGTCTTTAAAATTCGTAGTTAGCACGTATTTTGGGTTAGGATTAGATAACCCAAAGTGGGGCCCATTGGCCCTTGATTAGGATGAGTTTGGGCCAAAATTTTGGCCCAAACCGAACCAACTACGCATGCATGCATGCTACGTGCATGCTCTTGTATCAGAAGCTGTGTCGATTCTTGTAGCAAGCTCTTCAGTAGCGCGCGTAGCACCGCCTGGCTGGGTGATAGTACCGCCCCGCCTCAGTAGCTAGGCGGTAGTACCGCTTTGTCGAAGCGATAGTACCGCTGGTGCGTGGTCAGCGGCGTAGTACCGCCTGGTGCGTGAAAGCCAGCGCGTAGTACCGCTGGTGCGTCAAAAAGCCAGCGTAGCAGCACTTTGCCGGTGGGGTAGAACAGAACACTGGTGTGTCGATCTGCCAAGACCGACAAAGACCAAAAAACTCAAAAGATTTAAATTTTTGGCTCCATGTTTAGGCTCCAAATTTGAATCACTTTGAGGCTTATAAATACCCCTTCCTTTTCAAATTGAAAAACTCAACCCTTAGAGAGTTAGATTTTGAAAATAAGTCTTAGGAAAGTCTTGTTCTTCATTTGCTTAAGTGTTCACCTCATTCTTCTTGTGAAATCTTGTAAGAGTGTGAACCACTTGTAAAGGGTTGTAAGAGGGGTATTTGATCCTTCCCCTTCAAAGGATTTGATAGTGGAAGAAGGGAGCCTCATCGGAGAAGGCTTCGGAAGTGGATGTAGGTCACTTTGACCGAACCACTATACATCGCTGCGTCTTGATTATGTGAGTGGTTAAATTTCTGTTTTACTTTGCTGCAAGCCTTTACTTTATTTACTCAACTTCCTTATCATCTTATTACGTATGCTTTAAAGTTAAAACGTAATCTTTCCGGGTTCAAACGAAACATTGCATTCATTCGTACGAAGTTTCCAAAGCTTGTTTTAAATCGCTGAAAATCTATCATTTTATCCGCTGCACTAATTCACCCCCCCTCTTAGTGTCGCTCGATCCCTAACAGAGAGAAGCAGAGAGCACCATCAAGAAAGAGAATCCAGTTCTCTATGTTGGTGAGACTAGAAATAAAAGGAAGGCTGAGAAGTCCCTTAAGAAGGGCAAGGGCAAAGGCAAAACGGGTAAGGCAAAGGTTGCCAGGAAGGACCCAACAGAGGATAAAGGCCAGTGCTTTCACTATAGCAAAGATGGGCATTGGAAGAGGAACTATAAAGAGTACCTTGCAAATGTTGGGAAATCTAGGGGCGACATCTCATGCGCAGCGGAAGAACAAAAAACAAAACTCTTAGATTTCCATAAAAGGTTCCATCATTGTGTGAAGATTGGTGCATCAAAAACAAATCCACGAATCCAAAAACTACATGTGTAAGAAGAACGATAGTACCTAGGGAGATCATATATCCATGAGTTCTTGTAGATCGATGGGGAAGGATGAAGGAGGTCAAGCGTCCTCCTCTCTAGCGGTATCTACACGATAGGGACTGCAACGATGCTCCTCTCTAGAGAGAGGAGAGTAGGAGGTGGTAACCGAGAGAACCCCAGCGTATGGGCCTTTGGTTCCCTCCTATTTATAGAGACCCCTTGTTAACTCTAATGAATCTAGCCCTATTGGGTATTGGATCTCTATCCAATTACCCAACTCTCTTAGATTAATGGGTCTTTACCCAATAATCTAGCTTTTATTGGATCTCATCTATGGGATCCAATAATATAGGGGCTTATTGGATATCCAATAAGATAGGGGCTCCGACGGATATCTCATATTCAAACCTCTACTCGTCGTAATACCTACCATATGTATGTGACCCTCCAGGCCCAATATCGAGCTAGCTGTGAGTCATACCTATCAGAACTCCTTCTGACTCAGTGAATTATTATCTCTATAATAATTCACTCGACTCATCGACTACAGACGTACTAGGCCACTATGTTGCAATCCCGAGACGATATAGGGGAATCTAATCCTTTGGACATATCTGTCCTTACTTACCATATACTTATAATCCCTCATCCATCTAATATCCCAAAGATCGTATATCAGGCATGGTGCTATCAAGCAAATATGATTTCTAATCGAGTCTCGCTCTAATCGGATTCTCTCGGAGAACTCTTTCTCTCAATCCGAATGACCCTGGTCAGGGATTTGCCTGAGCAAGAACCCATAGGATATTCCTCTCATGATACCTAGAGCGGATGATCCTTTATTGACACTCAATAGCCCTTGTAAGGTTGACTGTCACTCTCAATAATCGATTGTACTAGATCTAGCAATTCCAAACCTATAAGTCCAGTATCAAAGAGTAGAGTACTCATGCAGGACTTCCTTGGTGTCTTAAGTCTAAGGACCAGATACACTATTAGGACTATGGAATCGTTGCCTGACGTGAGGTATCAATGACCATCCAACATTCCGTAAGTGGATCAATCAGTGAACTTATTCTTTAATGAGCACTTATATTATATCCTTTGTGTCCCTACACGAGTAGCTATGAGACCAGCCACCTCCATCATATGGATGGGTATACAACACACCATATGTCTGGTTATCTCGATGTCCCTCTCGAGTAACTTATGACTAGTATTATTTAGGGTATGTGTTTAAAAGTGCATCGGTCTCATTATCATGATCTTATCATGGTTCGATTCCCATTACACAGATCCAAGGACATCACAGTATACATATGAATAATATGAGAAAATATCAATAATCATAAGCAGAAAGATTGACGCAATGTGTTACAGGTGTCATCACTCACATGATTGACTTGTAGGGCACCTATAACTAGTAGCAGAGAGGATGAAATAGAAGCTTGGAGAAGCTTCAGGTACATTCATGGATCAGTCTCCATTTATCAGAATCTTATGATAACACATGGGTATTGGATACCAGGAGTGCTTATCATATCTGTAATTCGTTGCAGATTCTGGTAGGACCTAGGAGATTGAAGAGAGGCGAGATGAACCTTAAGATAGGCAATGGAGCAAAGGTTGCTATAATGGCTATTAGTAAGATCACTCTATATCTGCCTAATTGAGCTATTATTACATTTGATGCATGCTATTATGTTCTTTCTATCATTAAAAATATTATTTTCATTTCATGTTTGATAGTTAGTGGATATAAATTAGTTTTTGAGAACAATAGTTGTTCAATAGCATTAGATGATGAGATCATCATGAGAGGAATATTGCATAATAGTTTATTTATGCTAGATATAGCTCTACACATCATAAGTATAAATGAGTCTAAGAGGAAATGAGAAGAGGTGAACAATGCATATCTATGGCATTGTAGGCTAGGTCACATCCATGAGGGAAGGATTCAAAAGTTGCTAAAGAATGGATATCTAGATCCATTCGACTATGAGTCATATGCGACTTGTAAAACTTGCCTTCGAGGAAAGATGACCAACTCTCCATTTAGTAGAACTAGAGAGAGAGTCACTAAGTTGTTAGAACTTATACATAGTGATGTATGTGGTCCCATGTTAACTCAAGTCATCGGTGGTTATTCCTACTTCATTATTTTCACTGACGATTTCTCTAGGTACGGACATATATAATTGATGAAGAACAATCCCAAAGCCTTCGAGAAATTTAGGAAATATAAGAATAAAGTGGAGAACTAGATTGGAAAGAGTATTAAAACCCTTCGATCAGATCGAGGAGGTGAGCACTTGAGTTTAGAGTTCACCCAATTCCTCAAAGACCATGAGATTTTATCTAAGTGGACATCTCCTTATACATCGCAGCTTAATGATGTATCAGAAAGGAGGAATCACACATTGTTAGATATGGTGTAGTCCATGATGAGTTTCGTCGACCTACCTGTCTCATTCTAAGGATATGCCCTAGAGTCCGAAGCTTACCTTCTGAACAGAGTTCCAACTAAGTCGGTAGTGTCTACACCATATGATATATAGAAAGGGAAGCCCGATCTCAAGGTTGTTAAGATTTGGAGCTACCCTGCCCACGTTTAGAGACACAACCCCAATAAGTTAAAATCCATAATAGAACGGTGCAAGTTCGTGGGATACCCCAAGGAAACTTATGGGTATTATTTATATCACCATGAGGACCAAAAGGTCTTTATAGCTAAGAGACCAGTGTTCCTTGAGAAGGAACACATTCTTGATGGAGATAGTATGAGCATGATAGAGTTGAGCGAGGTTGGAGAACCTAGCTCAAGCACCATTCCATAGCTAGAGTCTATTTAGTTACCTAGCACATAAGTTCCAACTTTACGTAGGTGTGGTAGAGTATCCACCCTCCTAAGAGTATGTGGGACATATCAGAGGAGCTGATGTTGAGGATATTGATCCTCAGACCTATGAGGAGGCTATTATGAGCATAGACTCCAGGAAGTGGCAAGAAGCCATGAATTGAAAGATGGATTCTATGTACTCTAACAAGGTTTAGAACCTGGTTGATGCATCCGAGGGTATCGTACCCATTGGCTGCAAGTAGATCTTTAAGAAGAAGATCAGAGTAGATGGAAAGATATAAACCTATAAAGCAAGGCTAGTGGCTAAGGGGTATCGTCAAAGGCAAGGTATTGATTTTGACGAAACTTTCTCACCCGTAGCCATGCTAAAATCCATTCGAATTCTATTAGCTATTGCAGCACACTATGATTATGAGATCTGGCAGATGGATATCAAAACCGCATTCCTCAATGGTAATATCGAGGAGGAGGTGTATATGATATAGCCTGAGGGATTCGTGTCCAGAGATAACCCAGATAAGGTGTGTGTCACGGACTTAGCTGGTTTTGCCTAAGCCGTGCGGCACCAATGCGTATCACCGCAAAGGTCAGCCTACCCGAAATCTCCTACAATCCCTTAGGACCTACAAAAGAGAAGACGGGACAGAGAAAGCGCTTCACACGGGATCCGCAAGCCACTCTTTTAGTAAACACTTTATAGCCAATGCACATTCCAACAAGGGATATCACAAGCTCAGAACAGTTGCACAACAAAGGTATAAAATTGGTCCACTACAGACCGAATTCTATTACAAGTATTCCTCGACGCGAGCTTTTTATGTACAAGCCTACAATGGTTGTCAAACTCACTCAAATATGGGCATTTTGCCTTTGGCAAGCCCTTTACAAGCTTTACATTATATGACAACCCAAAAGAGACACGGACAAGCATAAGCATTACACCGAACAAGCCGTTTACAATTTTGTCCGTGACATTCTCCCCCACTTAATCCTTCGACGTCCTCGTCGAAGCCTTTGCTGACGCTGCAACTTCTTTTCTTTGTTGGATCTTCGATCTTCTGCTACGATGCGCCCCTTGGCTCCCATTTGTTCTCCGCTTGTTGTTGAGACGTCGAACTTTAATCCGCCGTGCTGCTTCAACTCGCCAATGACTCTGACTTTGGTGTGGGGTTGGCAAAGTTGTGCTGATCCTTGCTGGTTCTTGCGGATTCATCTGATGAAGGGAGAAGACCATCTTTGATATGCGCTAGTCTTCAAATTCTTCTTGTCTCTTGAACTGGATAGATGCTTTGTTGGAGCTTTAACGAGCATCACCTCACAACCTTTGAAGTTTTCAGGTCCTTCCTCCGTAAAATTTGCCCATCGAATCTTCTTCCACTTAGTTGTCTTCGAAGGGTCTTCACATCTGTGCAGAGCTCCTCTGCTGGATAACTAAGAGAGCTGGGGTACTGGAGTTCCGCCCATTCTCTTGGGAGTTGAGAAGGCAAAGGTTACTTGTCTTCGCCCGCCTCCTCGAGTTTGTACTTCGTGCATCAAGTGGTTACTGGAATTCGCCTGCTCTTAGCTCACACTTCCGAAGCACTTGAAGTGTTTGCAATCCTTCTTGCCCGAGTCACCATCTTGTGATTCACCTTCTCATTGCCATTGAACTTCTGGAATGCAAGAAGTTATCACTCCAACTTGGAGTAAGTCTCCGATAGATTTGGTCGCCTTTGGGATTGTACCGCCTTCTCCATCATTTCTGTCGCCGACTCCTCTGAGTAGTAAAGGTACAGCACCGCGTACTGTCTGCTCCGATCCTTGGTCATGCACTCTTGCATCGACCATGATCCTTCACTCACGGCTATCTTGATGGAAAGTGCAGTGACACCGGTCTTACGAAGTTCTCAAGCTTCGCCCTTCACCTTGTCTTGGTACATGGAGTTTGCCAAAGCATTCTCCTCCTCCACGGCCCATATCACGACCAAGTGCTCTCCTCTATGAGAGCAAGGGATTGATGACTCCCGAAGTCCCGCCTCAGCGGTACCATGGCATTCGACGCCAATGGCACTACTATCCGTTGTCTCGCATCTGCATCCCTTCTTCGTGATCGGTAGATCTGCCTCTGTGGCATTGTGACACTCCTCTGAGTTCACCTTCAATCTACTCGATGATTGATATTGGGTAGTGAGTCTCTCTTGGACTCGTCATTGCTTCCTCGCCCTTTTCCGACCCCTGGCTTCAACACCTCTGTGTTCTCGAAAGATTCGCTTGTCGATGGAAATACTGATCGCAACTCCCATGTATGGCCACCGCCACACATGTTGAAGGACTTGCACCATTTCTTCTCCTTAGCTTCGTTGGCTGCAATGTTCGCTTACTCGGCCTTGTCCTCGACTTGCCGGGCTCCTTAGCGAATGTGAGCTCAAGTAGTTCCACTCTTCATGAGCTCGATCATACCTCTGTATGATCCAGTCCCCCTGTGGGACTCCCTGGTACTTGCATCTGAACTTCTTCCTTGAGAGTGCACAGCCCCCATAAGCTGATGTCCAAGGCTTCCATTCAATGCAACATTCGGTGCACGCACGGAAGACCCGCCTCTGCGGTACCATGGCATTCACTGCTTGAATCCATAGCTCTTCTTACCGTCGTGTTGTTCACCAACTTGGAGCTCCTTGTCGCGCTCCCGGTCATATTTCCAGATGACCATGTCCCTCACGGGATATGCTGTGTGTGTCGTCTTGCCACGAACCATTCCACCCCGATCCCCTGCATCATGTCGCCTCCTGGTGACATCTCCTTGCATTCTGATCCCTGTGGTATGAACTCGAACTGCGATATCTCCATGTGTGGACTCCGCCAACACATCGCAGGGCCTTCGCCAGCTTCGATTCTGTTCGCTTCTTTGGCAATCGACCTTCGTCCACCCACTCTCGGGTCACACTCGGACGAAGGCTAGCCCTAGGACAGTCCATCGCCTAGCAGCTCCTCTGGAAGTCTCGACGCTGAAATAGGTGCACCATTATGCGGATCTGGACTCGCCCCTACCAAAGACAATCTCCGCAAGCTGCCGCTTTCCTCATGGCAACTTGAATAGCAACAACTGTGGCATATTCTTCAAGAGTAGCTGTCTCTGCATCCTCTTGCCCCGTGCTAAGGCCTTTTGACACCAACTTTGCCTCAGCAAACTGCATCACCTTAGAATCTCCACCAAGTGCTTTATCGAGATAAGATGTTTGTGCCTCGAAGCTCCCTTCGTCTTTGGCACCATGCAAGATGAGTTTGCTCCATCTGAATATGAAACCCATGGAACGACATGATCCGATTCTTGCCTCGGCAAGAGTCCATGTCCTTGACCTCGTGTAAGGAAAGCACCAAGCCTCCGCTCCATGTTCCGTCTTCAAAGCCAACTCCCTTCACGCGATTTGGGTACTTCACCAAGTCTTCCCCAAGTTGTTCTGCTTCTCGATTAGCATTGGATTAATGGTGGCCCGCCCACCATTCCACGGTCACCCTCGGTTGAGTCCGAACTCACGATCGGCTCTTAGTGTGCCTTCACTTTGTGTTGCCCTGGTTGCTCCCCATTTGATCTCGCTATGCGTCCACCAACGCATTGCCACTTGCGAGATCATACGATGACTCCTCATCGCTCACTCGATCCCTCGAGCTCTGTCTTGAGGTACTCCTCAAGCAGTTCATTGCACCAGATTCACATTCTGGAGAGCGGGACTTATCCCTCCTGGATATCTGCCCCGTCGGAGCAACATCTCTCTTCGCATCCTTCCCTCTGGAAGTTTTGGAGACCACCGTCCCCTTGGACTACTCCGCCTTTGCTGAACAAACTGTGCCCAATTCTGCCTTCGCAAATGCACTTTGCTAGATTGTGACACCTCACCAATACAGCTCGCACTGCACCCCTCTGGGTCTAGCAACATGCTGCACCTGTTGCACATTTCAGCTTCATACGAAAGTATCCTGCACATGCCGAAGAGAAAGTTTCAATGCTCCAATGCACGGACCTTCAGCCGCCTTGGGATGGCCACGGACAGTCCATCGTCCGCATGCAAGACCTTGCATGAGTATCGAATTCCTTGAGTTTGCAACTTTCCTCACCTCTGTGAGCTTTGCACAACTCTTTCGATCATTGAGCAACCCACTGCAACTTGCACGGTCTCATCCTTGGCCAAGCACCCCGCTTGCCTCGAGCACCGTCAAGTTTGGGTGTCAATGTCGAGCCACTGCTCGAACTCAGCCATCCCCACCTTTGTGCGCTCCGCAATTCTTCTTAGCTTGTCCTCGTGGTGCCTGACAAGGTCCCCCACGTTTGCATGCTAAGTGTTTCTAAGTGAGCTTGTCCCGCTCTGATACCAACTGTCACGGACTTAGCTGGTTTTGCCTAAGCCGTGCGGCACCAATGCGTATCACCGCAAAGGTCAGCCTACCCGAAATCTCCTACAATCCCTTAGGACCTACAAAAGAGAAGACGGGACAGAGAAAGCGCTTCACACGGGATCCGCAAGCCACTCTTTTAGTAAACACTTTATAGCCAATGCACATTCCAACAAGGGATATCACAAGCTCAGAACAGTTGCACAACAAAGGTATAAAATTGGTCCACTACAGACCGAATTCTATTACAAGTATTCCCTCGACGCGTACTTTATGTACAAGCCTACAATGGCTGTCAAACTCACTCAAATATGGGCATTTTGCCTTTGGCAAGCCCTTTACAAGCTTTACATTATATGACAACCCAAAAGAGACACGGACAAGCATAAGCATTACACCGAACAAGCCGTTTACTCTAACAAGGTTTAGAACCTGGTTGATGCATCCGAGGGTATCGTACCCATTGGCTGCAAGTAGATCTTTAAGAAGAAGATCAGAGTAGATGGAAAGATATAAACCTATAAAGCAAGGCTAGTGGCTAAGGGGTATCGTCAAAGGCAAGGTATTGATTTTGACGAAACTTTCTCACCCGTAGCCATGCTAAAATCCATTCGAATTCTATTAGCTATTGCAGCACACTATGATTATGAGATCTGGCAGATGGATATCAAAACCGCATTCCTCAATGGTAATATCGAGGAGGAGGTGTATATGATATAGCCTGAGGGATTCGTGTCCAGAGATAACCCAGATAAGGTGTGCAGGTTGCTTAGGTCCATCTATGGACTGAAGCAAATTTTCCGAAGTTGGAATATAAGATTTGATGAGGCGATCAGATCTTATAACTTTGTTAAGAATAAAGATGGGCCTTGTGTGTACAAGGTAAATGGAAGTGCTATCACCTTTTTGATACTGTATGTGGATGACATCCTGAACATTGGGAATGATGTAAGAATACTCTCAATAGTAAAGGGTTGGCTATCAAGGCACTTCTCCATGAAGGATGTAGGGGAAGTATCTTGCGTATTGGAGATACGGATCTATAGAGATAGATCCAAGAGGATGCTTGGTTTATCCCAATCTAGATATATAGACACCATTGTCAAAAGGTTTGACATAGAAAATTCCAAGAGAGGTCTCATACCAATGAGTCATGGAATATCACTTTCTAAGAGTATGTCCCTAAAGACTCCTGAAAAAAAGGGCACACATGGATATGATACCATATGCCTCAGTGATAGGATCTATCATGTATGCTATGCTATGTACCAGGTCTGATATAACGCATGCTTTGAGTGTCACGAGCAAATATCAGTTAGATCCAGGCTTGGAGCATTGGAAAGCAGTAAAATGTATCCTTAAGTACTTGAGAAGGACTAAAGATCTTTTACTGGTATAAGGAGGCAGTAGCCTCAGGTTGAGGGCTACACAAACTCGAGCTTCCAGTCCGATGTCAATGATAGCAAGTCTAATTTAGGGCATGTGTTCACCCTGAATGGAGGAGCAGTGTGCTGGAAGAGTTCTAAGCAAAACACTACTACTGACTCGACCATAGAGGTGAAATACATTACTGCGGTAGAGGCAACAAAGGAGGGAGTTTGGATGAAAAAATTTATCATAGATCTAGGGGTTGTGCCGAGCAGCAAGGAGTCATTTCCCTTATATTGTGACAACGATAAGGCAATTACTTTAGCGAAGGAACCCAGGTCTCCTCAGAAGTCAAAGCACGTTCTGAGGAGGTTCCACTTGATAAGAGATATTATTGCCCAAAGAGATGTAGTAGTGGAAAGAGTTTCATCCGAAGATAACATTGCAGATCCATTGACCAAGCCAATATCTCAAATTATCTTTGAGTGTCACAGGGGCCTAATGAGGATCAGACACATAGGTGATTAGCTTTATGTCAAGTAGGAGATTGCTAGTTATATGTGTCATGTAAGCCAATCACATGAGTGATAGCACTTGTAACTTGACATGCACTCTTTCTTTTACTTATTATTAGACATTTTATCACTTTATTTTACGTGTTGCATATATTATGATGTCCTTGGATCTGTGCAATAGAAATTAGATCGTGATGAGATCACGATAATGAGACCGATTCATCTTTAAACATAGACTCTAAATAATTCCGATCATATGTTACTCTAGAGGGACATTGAGATAACCGGATAGACTGGTGTATTGTATACCCTTTCATATGATGGAAGTGGCTAGTTTCATAGCTACTCATGTGGAGACATTAAGGATACAGTATAGGTGCTCATTAGAGAATGAGTTCACTAATTAATCCACTTATGAAATGCTGGATGGTTATTGATACTGTTGGAAAATCCAATGGGGCTACATCTCATGCGTAGTGGATGAATAGAAAGTAAAAATCTTGGATTTCCATGAAAGGTTCCATCGTCGTGCAAAGATTGGTGCATCAAAAACAAATTTGTAAATTTGAAAACTACATGTGTAAAAAGAAAATACCTAGGGAGATCGTATATCCCTGAATCCCTACAGATCTGTAGGACTAGATGAATGAGTTTAAATATCCTCTTTAGTGATAATCCACACAGTAGGGACTGCAACGATGCTCCTCTCTTGGAGAGAGGAGAATAGAAGGTGACTACCAAGAGAACCCCTAGCCTATAGGCCTTTTATTCCCTCCTATTTATAGAGGCCCCCTATCAACTTAACCATAATGAATCTTGTCATGTTGGGTATTGGATCTCCATCCAATTACCCAAACCTCTTGGATTAGTGGGTCTCTACTTAATAATCTCTTGTTAACTCTTATTGGATCTCATCTTAGGATCCAATAATTCAGGGGCTTAACGGATATCCAATAAGTTAGTAGCTCCGGCGGATATCTCATATTCGAACCTCTACTCATCGTGACACTTACCATATGTGTGTGATCCTCTAGGCCCAATATCGAGCTGGCCGTGAGTCATACTTGTCAAAACTCCTTCTGATTCAGTGAATTATTGTCCTCATAATAATTCACCCGACTCATTGATTGTAGACGTACTAGGCCACTATATTGCAGTCCCTAGATGATACAGGGGAGTCTAATCCTTTGGACCTATTTATCCTCAGTTACCATGTATTTATAGTCTCTCATCCATCTAATATCCTATAGATCCTATATTGGGCATGGTGCTGTCAGGCCTATACGGTATCTCTACGAGTCTCCCTCTAATCAGATTCTCCCGAAGAACTCTTTCTCTCTCAATCCGAATAACCTTGGCCAAGGATTTGTTTGAGCAAGAATACATGTGATATTCTTCTTATGATACCAAGAGCGGATGATCCTCTATTGATACTCAATAGCCCTCGTAAGGTTGGCTACCTGTCACATCCTGGATTTTTTTTTCCCGGATTATATCTTTCCACACATATAGAGCCAAATAATTAAATGTCACTTTATTCATTATCATAAACATTTATTACATTCTATTTATTTTATCAAATCATGAGTAAAAAAGTAAACATAGTGATGTTAATTCGGAGAATCATTCAAGTGGCTCTACTTAGCGGTAGAGAAAGGTCCGCTCTTCATTGGGATCTGATTCAGTGCTAGTGGAAGGTTGCTCTGAAAATCAAAAACAAAGAAAATTCAGCAATGCTGAGTATGAACTCTAAAAGTCAACTCAAAATAAATGCATAATCAAAAAAATCTATCATCCCATTGGCGTATATCAAATACATGAAGGAGCACTCTCCCAACAGCGGATGAAGAGGCTTTATCCTAGGAGATGAGTTTGTGATTCTCCCAATAGTGGATGGAGACAAACTCATATCACATTCCCAATAGCGGATGGAGTGGCGTCCCTCACCCGCTAAAGTGGGGATGCATTCCTCCCAACAGCGGATGGAGGAACCGTCCAACCGTCACGTCTGACGACACGCTAATCCCCAAAGGGAATTGTCCTTCCTGCTCTTAGTAGGGAAATATAATCTCATACTAACCATGTTTATTCGGGATGAAACAACACATTCAAAACATCTCTTTTCAATAATATCAATGTCAATAATACCAAATAGCCCCCAATTGACTTGGACCCTAGTTAAATCAGTCTAATCAAACTCGATTCACTAGAACCTAACTGGACCGATCTCTAATCCTCATTTAACTTGTCTGGAACCACCCTAGACTAGTATAATTTGGACTAGATTAGGTTCAATTTAGGTTAAACTAACTTGAAAGGTTAAATCAATTCGGAACCATCCTGAATTGATCTAGACTAATCAAGTCTGGTTTAGTTCAATCAATATTTGAGCTCAAATCTAACAATTACATAATATTGGACTAGGTTGAGCCGACCTAAATATCGGTTATGTGCACTGTACATAACTGTACATGCATCACACCAGGTTGGGCCAACCTCCGCCCATGACTGCCCACATTAGGCTGGGCTGGGTTAACCTGTGGGCTAGGGCCCGACCCATGGGTGGGGCCTGGCCTACATGCTGTTTTAACCCAATCCTAGCCAATTTCATAATTTGAATTACAACAATATATATTCACTACTGATAATGATACATCAAAACATAACAACAGATTAAATAAATAATAAGATAAGCTTTAACATGAGGAAATAATATTTTAATTCAATAAGAACTAGAAATCATATGAATAATTTCAACATGATCAAATAATAATATTTTAAATCTAAAAAGGATAAAAATTTTAAATAGCATATTCTAATAAAAATTTTAACATCTAAAAGATTAAGAATTTCTTTTCTTTTGAACTACTCATATTATATTTAAATCTGAATAAGATTAGAAGGTAACTGTAATAAAATGAACTAACATTCTTAAAAATCCGATGTCATAAAATATATACAATTTTATAATGTTTAAAAATGAAAACTTTTAAAGGGTACCAAAGGGTAAAGTATTTTAATTCAAACTAATATCAATCAAAAAAAATTTCAACATAGAATCTAAACAAAAACTTTAATTTCAAGAAAAGTAGGGAAAACCTACCTCTTTTTAGCAAGATGAAACTCCTCGTTCCTCCCGCTGTTGAGTTCTGCTCGGCGAGGAATGAAGGAGAGAAATCCCTCCCCTTAAATAGGAGGAGGTGAACCTCCATTAAAGGAAATTTTTTTAAATTTTTACATTTATTTAATATAAATTATTTTCATTTAATATACTGACAAATATGATCTCATCCTTATTTGGAATGCTTAATAAGTATTTCTCCCCACCTATAAGAAATTTGGTCCCCAAATTTTACTTACCTCAAGAGAATAGATGAGGATACTGCTCTCGCATATCTTCTTCTCTTTCCCACGTTGCCTCTTGGTCTGAATGGTGTTGCCAATAAATCTTTACTAAAGGTATAACTTTATTTCTTAGAACATGTTCTTTCCTTTCCAAGAGTTGGATTGGTTGTTTTGCAAAAGTGGCATCGTTTCTCAATTATAGAGGCTGGTAAGATATGACATGTGATGGATCCCTGATATATCTTGAAAGCATAGATACGTGGAATACATCATGGATGCTAGCCAAAACCGGGGGCAATGCTAATCTGTACGCCACATGCTCGACCTTTTGTAAGACCTCAAATGGGCCTATAAATCGAGGGGCTAACTTTCCTTTTTGACCAAACCTCATAACTCCCTTGGTTGACGACACTTTTAAGAAGACATGTTCACTAACTTTAAACTCTAGATCTCTTTGTCTTCGATCTACATAACTTTTCTGGCGACTTTGAGCTGTTAATAATCTTTGACGTATAATTCGAATATTATCAGCATCTTTTTGAATCAATTGAGGTCCCAAAAGTTTTTGTTCTCTTACCTCATCCCAATATACAGGTGATCTGCACTTTCTCCCATAAAGTGCTTCAAACGGGGCCATCTGTATACTAGAGTGGTAACTATTATTGTAAGAAAACTTAATTAGGTGTAAATGCATATCCCAACTTCCACCAAAGTCTAAAGTACATGCTCTTAAGAGGTCTTCAAGAGTTTGTATTGTCCTTTCAGATTGGCCATTAGTTTGGGGGTGAAATGCTGTACTAAACTTTAACTATGTACCCAAAGATTTTTGTAAACTTCCCCAAAACTTAGAGGTGAACCTTGGATCTCTATCTGAGATAATACTAACTGACACCCCATGATATCGAATAGTCTCTTTTATATATAAACATGCTAATTTATCCAATGAATATTTCTTGTTAATAGGGAGGAAGTGAGCAGATTTAGTAAGTCTATCTACTACTACCCAAATTTCATCATATCCTTTCGCAGTCTTGGGTAATCCTGTTACGAAATCCATAGTGACTTGCTCCCACTTCCATTCAGGAATTGAAATACTTTGTAATTTTCCGGTAGGTACTCGATGTTCTACCTTCACCTGTTGATATATAAGATATTTAGAAATAAACTCTGCTATATCTCTCTTCATACCACGCCACCAGTAGTTTTGGCGTAAATCCCGGTACATCTTGGTAGTTCTAGGATGGATATTAAATTTTGATTTGTGTGCCTCCTCCAATAATTGTATCTTTACTAGATGACTTTCAGGAACACACAAACGGTTGCGGAATGTAATAGAACCATCCTCGATTTGGAGGAATTCGGGTCTAGCTCCTTGAGTTATTTCTTTAACTATCATTTGGAGATATGGATCTTCCTTCTGACCTTCTTTAATCATTTCTACTAAATATGATTGTGCCATTAGACATGCAAGAAAACCTTTATTTGTCTCCGATAAAAGTCTAAGATTTAAGTCTACTAACTCTGTCATCATAGAATTCTTTTGAATATTCATATAGGCTACAAGACTAGAAGTATTTCTGCTTAAAGCATTAGCGACTACATTAGCCTTCCCAGGATGATAGTTGATATTAAAATCATAATCTTTTAGAAAGTCCAACCATCTTCTTTGTCTCATATTTAAATCTTTCTGTA
Source organism: Musa beccarii (assembly GCA_024322285.1). Lineage (NCBI taxonomy): Eukaryota > Viridiplantae > Streptophyta > Magnoliopsida > Zingiberales > Musaceae > Musa > Musa beccarii. Next base: position 4,701,419 of record CM044397.1, on the reverse strand, counting down.
TGAAAATGTACTTGAGGCTCTTATGATCTGTGAAGATTTCAAAAATTTGTCCATAGAGATAGTGCATCCAAATTTTTAATGCAAAAATGATAGTTGCTAGCTCTAAATCATGAGTAGGATAGTTTTTCTCATGAGGTTTCAATTGCCTAGACGCATAAGCAACTATCCTCTCCATTTGCATTAGAACACAACCAAGTCCTTGTAGTGAGGCATCACTATATACTACAAAATCTTCTCCCCCTGAAGGAATCACCAAGATAGGAGCACTGGTTAATCTTTTCTTCAATTCTTAAAAACTTCGTTGACATCTGTCATCCCATATGAACTTTATGTTCTTTTGTGTCAACCTGGTCAAAGGTGCTGCTATTTTTGAGAAGCCTTCTACGAATCTTCTATAGTATCCAGCTAAACCCAAGAAACTTCTAATTTCGAAAACATTAGAAGGCTGCTTCCATTTTGTCGCAGCTTCAATCTTGTGAGGGTCAACAGATATACTAGCACTCAAAATTACATGGCTGAGAAACATAATTTCATTGAGCCAGAAATTACACTTGCTTAATTTGGCATATAGTTTCTCTTGTCTTAGGACTTCCAGAACTGTCTTAAGATGATATTCATGTTCTGCCCTACTTTTAGAGTAGATCAAGATATCATCAATGAATATAATTACAAATTTATCAAGATAAGGGTGGAACACCCTATTCATGAGATCCATAAAGACAACCGGTGCATTTGTGAGTCCGAAGGGCATTACTAAGAATTCATAATGGTCGTATCTTGTTCTGAAAGCTGTTTTTTGTATGTCTCCTTCTCTTATCTTTAGTTGGTGGTACCCAGATCTCAAATTAATTTTTGAATATACCTAAGTACCTTGAAGTTGATCAAATAGGTCATCAATCCGAGGAAGGGGGTATTTATTCTTTATGGTCACTTGATTGAGTTACCTATAATCAATACATAACCGTATGGATCCATCTTTCTTCTTCATAAATAGAACAGAGGCACCCCAAGGTGATACACTGGGTCGAATAAAATCCTTATCTAAAAGCTCTTGGATTTATTTCTTTAACTCCTCCAACTCAATTGGTGCCATTCTATATGGGGGCTTAGAAACAGGTGCAGTACCAGGTAGAAGATCAATTATAAATTCAATCTGCCTATTTGGTGGCAGTGCAGGTAGATCGTTAGGAAAAACATCTGAAAAATCCTGTACAATGGGGATGTCCTCTAATACTGGCTTCTTAGATTCTTCTCCAGAAATGAAGGCCAAGTACCCCTGACATCCCTTCAATAATAGTTGAGTAGCACTCAAGGCTGATATGATAGGAGGGAGCTTTTCTTGAATCCCAATGAACTTGAAAGATGATTGATCTAGAGGTGAGAAAGTAACAGTCTTCTGAAAATAATCGACACTTGCATGGTATGCTGAAAGCCAGTCCATACCCAAGATAGCATAAAATCTTAAAATTCTAGTAGAATAAGATCTACTAGCAAATCGTGACTTTCAATAGTAATAATACAATTTCTATATATCTGATCAGCTATTAAGGAGTTTCCAACTGGTGTTGCTACCATTAACATATTATGCATTGGTTCAGGATTCTTATATAGTTTCCTAGCAAAATATAGTGATATAAAAGAATGCGTAGAACCTGAATCGATAAGCACAGATGCAGGTGTACCACAAAGTGTGATGATACCTTTAATAATATATCTTGAGGCTTCAGCATCTTGATGGGTCAATGCATAGACCCTCGCCTGACCTCCCTCTCTAGGTCTTAGCTGTTGTTGCCCAACTATTTGGGGTGGAGCTCGGCGTTGTTGCTTTCGAGGGTAATCCTTCGACATGTGTCCCGGTTGTTGACAATAAAAGCATACACGTTGTCCCGTGGGGCATGAGGTGGAAACATAGTCTGTCTTTCCACAAAAGTAGCATATTATAATGACTTGATTACTAGGAGTTCCTGCCTATTGATGCCCAAGCTATTTGCCCTTGCATTTCTTTGAAGGTCCAGAATGAGATCCCCCATACGTAGATGGTGCAGCATTAAAAGGTCACTTTTTGTCCTTTGCCTGTTGTAGTTCATTATCCAATTTCTCCACCACTAGAGCTCGATTTAACACTTCAGTATAGGTTGGTAAAATCAATACTGCAATAGACTTTCTAATTGATGATCAAAGTCCTCTCTCAAAATGACGAGCTCTTTGATTTTTATTAAAGGCAATATGTGTAGAAAACTAAGCTAGTTCAGTGAAATAATGATCATATTCCATTACTGTTCTACTTCCCTGGTCGATGGTAAGGAATTCTTGTTGCTTCTCAAAGCGAATTGAATCGGGAAAGAACTACTCATAAAATGCATCCTTAAACTGTTCCCAAGTCACCACATTGCCTCTAGACTCTAACATCCTCCTTTTTGAGGTCCACCAAGTGTCTGCTTTCCCTTCCAAAATGAAAGAAGCAAAAGACACCTTCTAATTTTCCCGACATTCGATAGCTTCGAATGTCTTCTCCACTTGACGAATCCAACGTTCAGCAAGAATTGGATCTAGTTTGCCCTAAAAAACAAGTGGTCCCAATCTCTTAAAGTGTTCTAATGTATTACTTCCACCCCGTGGAGCTCTATCATGCTTCTCCTGTCGCTCAAAGTATCCTCTAATTGCATTGAGGATTCCATGTACATCATCTTGAGTATTGATAGGTGCTGGCGCATGAGGTATATTTTGTGGTGTCGGAGAAACTGTCATCTAATCAGTGACAGGTGTATGTGAGGATTGGGTTTGCTCCGCGATGTGTGGAACGTCCAAATTATTATTTATTCGAACACCCCTTCGAGGGCGAAGGCCAATAGCATTACGACCACGAGCGCCCCGGGTGATAGGGCCATTATTTTCTTGAATTGGCTCCATTACTCCTATAACAGGTCAAGATAGTCATTGGTCAAAATCAATCAAGAGACTTAAATACCTACAAGCCTTAGACCATGCTCTGATACCATAAAAAGATATCACATCCTGGATTTTTTTTTTCAGGATTATATCTTTCCACACATACAGAGCCAAATAATTAAACATTACTTTATTCATCATCATAAACATTTATTACAATCTATTTATTTTCTCAAATCATAGGTAAAAAGTAAACATAGTGATGTTAATTCGGAGAATTATTCAAGTGGCTCTACCTAGCGGTAGAGAAAGGTCCGCTCTCCATTGGGATCTGATTCAATGATAGTGGAAGGTTGCTCTGAAAATCAAAAAATAAAGAAAATTCAACAACGCTAAGTAGGAACCCCAAAAGTCAACTCAAAATAAATCCATAATAAAAAATCTATCATCCCATTGGCGTATATCAAATACCCGAAGGAACACTCTCCCAACAGCGGATGGAGAGGCTTTATTCTACGGGATGAGTTTGTGATTCTCCCAATAGCGGATGGAGACAAACTCATATCACACTCCCAACAGCAGATGGAGTGGCGTCCCTCACCCGCCAAAGTGGAGACGCGTTCCTCCCAACAGCGGATGGAGGAACTGTCTAACTGTCACGTTTGACGATATGCTAATCCCCGAAGGGAATCGCCCTTCCTGCTCTTGGCAGGGAAATATAATCTCATGCTAATCATGTCTATTCGGGATGAAACAACACATTCAAAACATATCTTTTCAATAATATCAATGTCAATAATACCAAATAGCCCCTAATTGACTTGGACCCTAGTTAAATCAGTCTAATCAAACTCGATTCACTAGAACCTAATTGGACCGATCTCTAATCCTCATTTAACTTGTTTGGAACCACCCTAGACTAGTATAATTTGGACTAGATTAGATTCAATTTAGGTTAAACTGACTTGAAAGGTTAAATCAATTCGGAACCACCATGAATTGATCTAGACTAATCAAGTCTGGTTTAGTTCAATCAATATTTGGGCTCAAATCCAATAATTATATAATATTGGACTAGGTTGAGCCGACCCAAATATCGGTCATGTGCACTGTACATGACTGTACATGCATCACACCAGGTTGGGCTAACCTTAGCCCATGACTGCCCACATTGGGTTGATGTACAGTGAACATGAGACTTAAATACCTACAAGCCCTAGACCATGCTCTGATACCATAAAAAGATGTCATATCCTAGACTATTAAACTAACTAGGGGTGTTACAATCTCCGCCATTTAAATGACTTGATGTCCCTGTCAAGGCACAGATCAGACCCTAGCATGGTGCATGTGAGGCATAGCCTAGTGGTTGCTCCACGTTGTAATGAGTTCTCTGACTTCATCCACAGGTAGCCCTTTCCTACTCAAACCTATCTGACCATGCCCGAATACTAGGTCAGCTCTGATACCAAATGTCATGACCCGGCCTGATGAGTTAACTAGCCTATCAACTTCGTTTTGGCCTATCAATCACTGGCCAAAATGCTTAAGCTGAAGTTTTTAGTAGTACACTCATCAGACCCATATAAGCCAATCTTAGTCTCACCAACTTCCGATATGGGACTATTAGACTAATTAGGGGTGTTATACTACCACTCCTAATAACCGGCTGTACTAGATCTGAAACTTCCAAACCTATAAGTCCTGTATCAAAGAGTGGAGTACTCATACAGGATATCCTCGGTGTCTCAAGTTTAAGGACCAGATATACTATTGGGACTACGGAATCGCTGTTTGATGCATCGATCTTCGCACGATGATGGAACCTTTCGAGGAAATCAAGGATTTTTATTTTCTATTCTTTCGCTGCGCATGAGGTGTTGCCCCTTGGATTTCCTAACAGTTACGTTAGACTAATAGTTTTGACTCCAAATAATTATATTTTGATTTGAAATTTATATACTTTTAGTTTCATATATTGTTTTAGTTTCCTACTATTAGTTATAGGTGTCCTACAAACCAATCACATGAGTGATGATAGTTGTGACACATTGTGATAATATATTTACTTATTATTACTGATATTTTCTTATATTATATATTATCTGGATCTATATTATGATATTCTTGGATTTATGCAAGAGAAATTGGATCGTGATGAGATCACAATAATGAGACTGATTTGCCTTTAAACAAAAATCCTAAATTATCCCAATCATATGTTACTCGAGAGAGACATCGAGATAACTGAATAGATCGATGCATTGTATACTCGTCCATATGATAGAGGTGACTTGTCTCATAGTTGCTCATGTGGGGATACTAGAGATACAATGCAGGTGCTCATTGGAGAATGAGTTCACTTATTGATCTGCTTATGGAATGCTTGATAGCTAATGATACCTTATGTTAGACAGTGATTTCGTAATCCTAGTTATATGTCTGATCCTTAGACTTGAGACCAAGAATGTCTTGTATGAGTACTTCATTCTTTGATGTCGAATTTATAGGTTTAGAAGTTCTAAATCTGGTACAACCGATTATCGAGAATGATAATCAACCTGACGAATACAATTAAGTGCCAACAGAGGATCATCCACTCTTAGTATCACCAAAAGAATATCTCATATGTGCTCGCTTAGATAAAATCTCTAGCTAAGGTCATTTAGATTAAAAGAGAAGAAGTTCTTTTGAAGAATCCAATTAAAGTGAGACTCGGACAGGATTCCATATGAGCCTGAAATTACTATGTCCAATATACAATTTATGAAATATTAGATAGATGAGAGACTATATATACATGGCAATTATGGACATACAGGTCTGATGGATTAGATCCCTTATACTATTTGGGGACTGTGACGTAGTGGTCTAGTATGTCCATAGTCGATGAATTGAGTAAATTATTATGGAGATAATAATTTACTATATCAGAAGAAGTTTTAAGTCAAAAGGAGTTCTAATAGGAGTGATTTATGACTAACTCGGTATCGGGCCTAGAGGGTTACACACATTTGGTAGATGTTGCGATGAATAAAAATGCGAATATGAGATATCAACGGAATCCCTATTTTGGATCCTATGAATGAGATCCAATAAGATTGGGCAATTGGATAGAATCCAATACCCAATAAGGGTAGGATCCATTAAGGGTTAAGCTGCATGCACCTCTATAAATAAGAAGAACCTTAAGGTTCATAGGCTATAGTTTCTTGTGGTCACCACTTCTATTCTCCTTAGTCTCCTTTTATCCTCCTTAGCTCGGTAACCTTGTGATGCGCGTGGAGAGGGACCCGTAAAGATCTATGGAGCATCATCGTTGTGTTTGCCATGTAGATTACCGCTAAAGAGTACTCGAGTTCTCCTTCGTCCTCTTTGTCGGATCTAGAAATTTCAGAAATATACAATTTCCTTAGGTAACACATTTCATATGATATATGTAATTTTCGATTTTACGATCTTCTACAATGACCAAGTAGTTAATTTTAAAAAATCTGATTTTATTTTTTTATTTTTTTGCTTCTCATGATATGCTGATGTGAGATTTTCCAACACCTACTAAATTTCATGATGACATAAGATGATTTAGCATTAAATAACGGTGAAAAAATATTACCTTATAGAATTGTTGTTGTGTCATTTGTAACAATTATGTCATTTGATTATAGATTAAGTTGTTGGTGAATTTATGTTGGAATTTAAGTGAATTTGTGGGTCGGATATATTCTATTTTAGTAGGGTTTTACCAAATATTTCTATAAATTATAATTTATATTAAGGTTATAAGTATCTTAAGATGTAAACTTCTTAATATAGGTGCATTATGACCATGAGTTTCAAATTTGATTTGTTTATAGCTTCCTATTACATCAGATCACTAATAACCATGATTCTTTTTTGACACCTCGATTTTAAGTCAAATTAGATAAATATAATCTTAATTACTATAAAATAGTTCTTATATGTATTATGTGCATTGATAATGTATCTTCAAAAGCTCGTTTAAAATGATATGATTGCCATGAGAAAAATATAAATACAATATTAATATACACATTATGTAAACATAAAAATATATAAATCTTAACAAACGTTCATTACATATATAGTGTGACCTATGGTGTGGGAGCACACAAAGTAGTATTTGAGTATCGTGTTTGAATGCATATATATATATATATATATATATATATATATATATATATATATATATATATATATATATATAACGTGTAATATAGGAATACATATATATTATAGTATATATTATACTATATAATATGAAAGTCAACGCATATGTGGGATCAATTGCATATAAAGTAGCTTTGCCACGAAGTTGTAAACATACATAATATTCTGTGTCAGTACACCAATATATATAGCTGGTTATATGGAGTTGCCAATTTATATCTGAAAGCAAATAAGCATGTTCCAAGAAATACAATAATGTTTTTATTAAATATTCATTATCAATATCATGTAGAGAATGAAGTCACCTAGAAAATAGAGTATGATATTAAAAAAAAGGTTAATCAAATTTGGAGATCAAATTTCAAGATGGGTTAGAGAGAATGTAATCATCATAATGTTTTTATGAATATAAAAAATCATAAATGATACACACCTCGTCATTATTATTTGCCTTCTATTGTGCCGCCTAATTTTTCATATAATACATCTCATCATCAGCATTTATTTCCTACTTATTATAAGTTATAACAAATAACTAATTAAATTTTTATTTAAATAAAACTAATATGGAAAAAGTTTTCTACATTCCTCCTCTTCTTTTATATAAATCAGGATAGACAATTCTCTCTTTCATCTAATTTGAGAGGGATTTGACTATAAGTAAGAATATCGATGGAAGACTAGAAAACGTGATCTCCTTTAAGAGATTGTAAGTTCTCTATTTTTTTAAATAATCAAATAATTGCTTGATGTTTTATTTGCTTAATATTTCATAAAATTTTGATCTTTATCAATTTTATGTTTTCTATAAAAATAATATACATCTTTATATTTCAGCATCATTAATTTAAATAATTGTTTTGAAATTTTATATCATGAAATAAAATTTGTAAATAACATTTAATTATGTTCGTGTCTTTATGTAATATATTAAATAATTTGTCATCAAAGAAAATTATTGGTTGGTTCATATTAAATCCAATAATCTTCAACTTAATATGAGGTTGGCTCATCTTGAATTCAGGTTAGTCATAAGGCCTGGACTCGGTATCGAATTTAATGGATTTTACTTGTAATGAATTTAAACCGCCGTTAGACATTAATAAAAATTTGAATTTAATAATCAGTTGATAATAAAATTGTTATTATGAGGTATATATTCAAGAAGATTTTTGTAATACATACGTATTGGTTATGATGAAATTGTTGTATGCATTTACTACGTAATTAACTACAGGTAAAGAGAAGATATATTTCTTGTCGGGATTTTCTGAATTGTAAAGCGCTGTCTGAAGCACCTGCTTCCAAAAACATGGAGAAGACGTCGTCGGAGCTTCCACCGGACCTCTTCATGGAGATACTATCGTGGATCCCCGCTAGGGCCCTCTTGAAGCTCCGGTGTGTACGCAAACACTGGTACTCCATGACAACCGACCTTGTCTTCATCCGATTGCACCTGCAACGACAGCAACTCCTCCCTAAAGTTACTTCCGTCCTCACATTTCACAAGCACCTGATCAACGATAGAGCACTCCTGTCGCTCCTGGATGTAGTCGACGCACCGTGAGTTGCAAAGCATGTCGCCGTCTGGGACAACTACCCACTGCTGGCCATATCTTCTCCTTGCCATGGATTGATTTGCCTCTACCACGTCTACAAGGAGTCCGGCGTCTGCCTGTACAACCCCGCCACTCGCAAAAGCTTCTCCTTGCCGCAAAATTTCACCAGCGAAGATATACTTCTATCTGAGTTTTGCTTAGGATACCATCCGATTTCAAGACAGTATAAAGTTATCCATGTGTTCTGCAGCCGATCGATTGCGTTGGCGATGGAAGTACTCACTGTTGGCGGAAGTACATGGAGGAACGTGGAAGTGAGCAGCGCTCGTACCATGTTTGCTTCGATAAAGATGGGAAGACCAAGTGCAACCGGCGTTATGTACTGGCTTGCACAGAGGCAGGGATCCCTGGAAGACATTATTCTCTCCGTTGATCTGCACGATGAAAGGCTCGTAGAGGTTCCTTTACCACAAACTAAACGCCACCATGACGGAGGTAACAAATCATTGACAGAGTTGGAAGGCACCATTCATTTGGTTATCCACTGGTTCGCCAAGGTAGGCTGGATGGATATTTGGATGTTAAAAGAGTCGCGTGCCCATCGGCTGTGGATCCAGAGGTTTCATCTCCGTCTGCGTCCTTTGCCGAGGGGAGTAGGCCAGGTGGAGAGAGAATTACGTCCTCCTATGCCTCTTCTCATCAACCAGGGCAAGATTTTGATGTACGACCGTCGAAGACTAGTTTATTACGATCTGGCGAGCAAAGGCTTGCAGCAGGAAGTAGTCTTTCGTGCTCATGATGAGTTTGTTGCTTTTGTCATCGTGGAAAGCTTTGTTTCATTTTAGAATTGGATGCATATGGATGACCATTCCTCGAGCCTCGTTATTTCTCATTACGAACCCTTCTGATTCTTTTTTCTTGAAAATATGAATTAGTCATAACATTGTCACTAATGTTGTCACAAAATATTCGTTTTTGTGACCAAAATTTTAGGATCATGGCAAATGATATTTTAGTTGATAATATTATTCTTGTTGTCACTAAACAACGAACAGTGATAGCTTATATATTGTCGCTAATTTACAAATTGAATTCTAAGGTTGCATGTATGAAATATAGAATGATCATACTATCTAAACCGTAGGATGGCAGGAACCGAGGGTCCAAGACTCCAATTGCTGAACCAGAGGTATACTTGGCTTGGTTCGACTCGAGCGAGCTCAAGTTTATTGACTCGTCTCAAGCAGCATACTGACATGGTCCAAGTCTTGGACCAACTATTGAACCAGAAGCACACTTGGGCTCGGCTGGATTCGAGCTATCTCGAGGTTGCTGAGTCAACTCAAGCAGCATCCTTACATAGCAAAGGGGACGAAGACATCATTTGTCATGATCCCTGGCGACTCCGAACCCAGCAACACCGTTGCCGCTGGAGAGATCCTGCGAGCCGGTGATCTCTGCCGCCTTTAGATTCCCTCAATCGGCCGTGGTAATCACTGTTGCAATCAACGTCCACTCGTCTCCTTTCGGTGATTTCAAACGTCCGCCTTAATCAATGTTATCGTCGTTTTTGTTGTCGAGATTCCATCGTCGTCGCTTAGGCTTCCGGTTCTAGTAGAATTTCTCTCCTCTGGTCCCTACTACCACTTTTATTTTTCTCTTATCGTGTAATACTGCCTAACAATCATGACCCGCTACGCCGTCAGTGGAAGAGAGGGGGAGGAGCCAGCCAGAGGGCCAAGTAATCCATGGGGTAGTCGGATGAGGTATGTAGATGGAAGCTACGATTTCTTTTCCACCTTCGATGATATAGTTTTTCTTTGTTTCCAATGTCGTGATATTTGAACCAGTGATCGACTTTCAGAACGAATGAAGTTGCAGGAAATAGATTATGGGATATACTAGCTTCAATGGTATGTCAACGGCTTTCCTTTTAAATGGCTAATGGTATGATGTTGTAAGTGCATTTTCGAAACAAGACTTGTTGGTACTGCAGGTACGGATGATGCCGGATTAGCTAGGTTGTGAGCAGAAAGTTGCTAAAACTTTTGTTTTATGGGTAAGGATGGTCATGTTATTCAAGACAGTTTCAACTTTTTCTAATATAGTCTTAGCAATATATTTGAATTGACTTACGAATTCTTCTTATTTTTTATGTATATTGTGTGCTTGAAAAATAGATTTCTAGCTCCTAATGGCATTCTTGTACCAATGTTTTAGTTACCTAATCTATGACACCTGCAACAATGGCTATTTGAAATCGATGAAGCTGTATCATTGTTGTTATTTCTCTTTATGTTACATAAAGTTCGTTGCCTAACCTATCTTTATGTTACTACCTCTATACAATTGCCCTGGATAGTGATATACGAATAGTTAACTTTATTTTTATTTGTTTTGGTTGCAAAATGCATGCAGGAAAGGAATAACCAGTCTTGTTCTGGAGAAATCCGATAAGCTATGATAAGCAGGGGGAGCAATTGGTTTTTTCAGCAATGGCTGGCATGCACTCAACCTGTTCATTTGTGAGAGTATGTTCTAGTGTTTTTTTTCTTATTTGTATTGCTAATGATAGTTTGCTTATCAGAAATATAAGGTAGCTATATGATGTTGATGTTTGTCATGTACAACATGCACTATCATGAATTATCACCACCATAAAGTTTATAAATGCAGCAGAAAATATGTTATCCATTTCTTATTTCTCAAGCTTAATCATGTACATGCTGAAATCAGTAAGGCTTGTTCTCTCAAACAATCTTCAGGATTCGAGATATCTGGTTTAAGAGTGATAAGGCAGAAGTAACTTCATGCAGGTAATTTTTATAACCATTTCATCCGCAATTATTGTTCTATGTAGTTCTAAGTTCAATGGGGCCAACTACTGCCAGTATATCAACTACCTAGAAAGCTTGATATATATTGTGTATATATATATCTTACATCGTTGAACAACAGTCTTCTTGGATTTTTAATTAATTTGTACATATAAAGTTTCGTATTAACACTGCTTTGTATTTCATTTTTGTACTGGTCACTATGTATATAATGTCTATCACATTGACCTTTCATCAATTTTGTTAAGAGCTGCATTTTATTTTATTATTCATTTCCTCTAGAATAAGAAATGAATAGAGACTCTAGTCATGGATTAACCAGCAATGTTAGAAGAGGACAAAACACTGAAGCGACTTTTACGGAAGATATAATAATTACCTCTCAAAACATGGCCAAGTAAAAAAAGTATGCATTCTGATATACCACAATATTTGAGCATATTCAGCATGTAGAGCATTAAAAAAAAACATGAAGATGTTATGATAAAGTGAGTTAAATCTTAGTTTGCTTTTGTATGTGTTCTTGATCATAAATTAATTGAATGCTAATAAATATGTATTTATTAGCATGAGATTTCTATTTCTTTCTTCTGCTTATTTAATATTTTGCATTTCATATATGGAGGCCAAAACATCTCCTTTTTTTGTGGCTATCTTTACCACTTTGACCTTGAGATAATTCGGTGAAAACCCTTCACCTTTTGATTCATCTTATATACGCTAGTGTATCCATGTATGCAATCAGAGGCTTATCTTAAATTAATAATTCTATAGAAGAAAAAGACGGTTGCAAAATTTGGCTTAACTATTTGTTCAGTGGCAAATTAGCATATATTATAAATTTGGTTTTTCTTTTTCTGGTTTCAAGTGTCAATTGTCCTGATTTTAATTTTCTAACACTCACCAAACATGATTGCTACTATCATCGAGCTAATGGGTGGAAGGATTAGGGAACAGAGAAAACATAAGTAAAAGATTCATCAAAGAACTCCAGTTTGAAGAAAAGAGTGGGAGAAGAATGCTTTCTTGCCTATTACATAATCTCTATTTGTACCAACTTGTATTAGAGAATGTTTTTGAGCCTATGTTTTTTACATGTTTTTTTATCCCCTTCTATCCTTTCTCTACCTTAATAAGCATTAGACTAGAATTATTAAGTATTACACCTAATCAGTTTCTTGCTGGTTCAATGATATGATCTATCTGGGTGGAAAATTTTGCAGGAACTTAAAATAGAAATACATGTAAAACCATAGTTGGTGGACAATCTGAATGTTCAAGTCTGAATTTTAACAAATGGACAATGATTTTATCAATTTCCACCATGGATGATGTGTTTCAAAGAGTCATATGATAGCAATCGCTGGAGGAAATCCCTAAATCAAGATTTGTCATAAATTTGGATAGTACTAAAATATATCATGATTTGCACAAAAGGTATTAGTGATGACGCATGAAGAGAGACAAAATCAAGTACATTTTAAAATAGATAGTTTGTCAGCAAGGGAGGACCAAACAACAACTATCTATTGAAAAACAATTTATTTACACTTTTGAAGTCTTATAAAAGATTTCATAAGTTTCATCTATAATGGCTATGCCACAAACTTAGCATACATACACAATGTTTTGTGTGTTAGTAGTCGATGTGGATACATACACAATGTATCAGTACTTCAAAAGTAAATTGGTAGCCAACCTAGAATTCAAAAGAAATAAGCTTGATCTATGGAATAAATTCGTTATCAATATCATATAGAGAATGAAGCCACATGGAAAATAGAATATGATGTTAAAAAGATGGTCAATCAAATTTGGGGATCAAATTTGAAAGGAAGAGACATAAAAATGTAATCATCATAGTTTTCTTGTGAATTTGAAAAACCATAAATGATATGCACTTTATCATCATTATTTACCATCTAATTTTTCATAGAATACATCTAATCATTTAGCATTTATTTCTTACTTATAAATACCTTAGTAAAAAATAACTAAATTAATTTTTATTTAAATAAAAATAACATGGAATGTACTTTCCTATGTCAGTTGAGATCCTCATCATCTCCTCAGTGATTTAAAAAGCGCTAGGCGTCAAGGTCTAAAATCGCCCGAGGCGTTAGCCCGAGCGAAGCGAGACACTAAATTATAAAAATATATAATATAATTAATAAATAAATAAAAATATACTATTAAATTAAGAAAATCTAAGGTACAAAATCAAATGTCACATTACTAAAAAGTTTCAAAAACCAAAACAATAAAATTTTACATCAAAGTCATTCATCATAATCAATATTATCGTCATTTTTATATAAATCATCTTCATTGAATTCATCCTATTCATCTTGTCCTTACTCTTCATAAAAATGTATTTCATTCTCAATGCCTTCAACAATAGCAGGAGCCGAGCTTGATGTTTTTGTACTCATTTTTCTTTTTGTCATCTGTCTTATGTATGTTTGTAATTCTTCAGCACTTGAAGCTCTTGTCACATCTCCCCATGTCAATTTATCATCTTCAAATATAAGCTCGTCTTTGGCATCTTGCAAGTTGGTACTCATTTCTCCCACCAACCACTCATTTGAATCATCAATATCTTGTATTGAGATTGGATCAATTGTATTTCGCAAATTATGATGAGCCTTCAAAGCTTGATTATACTTTATTTAAACAAGATCACGTAATTGCTGATGTTCCAACCGATTCCTTCTCTTTGAGTGAATCTGTCATGTTATATAATTTAAAAATATATTAATATATCTATCTAAATAAATTAATTAATTGAAACAAAAATATTTATTGATTCTTACATGCTCAAAGACACTCCAGTTTCTCTCACAATCCGAAGCACTACATGTCAAACTAAGTACTTTAATAGCAAATTGTTGAAAGTTCGGGGTAGAATTTACAAATAGACTCCACCATTTAGTTGCAAAATTTATATTATTATTAGAAATAACATAATAACATACTATAGATGAAATTAATTATCTCAAATTATTAATACCTGGAGACGTAGTTGTTCTGGATCGAACTGTCATTGGAATACCAAAAAGACCTTCGGTATTTTTATACAGAGATAATTCACGAATAATCTTATCTTGCACCTCAAGGCTTGGAACTAATCTTGCAACGCACTGATATAACCCATTCAAAACTTCTACATCAAACCCAATAGATTTAATCGTATAAAAGAATTCAGAGTTCAAATAATATCCTACTGCATCTAAGGGACGATGAAATTGACAATTCTATCTTTCGCCAATGATTGTAAAAATTTTCTCATATTTTTATTTATTTTCATTAAAAGACCTTTTAATCGTCTCCTTTGCTCTATCCATAGCCTCATAAATATATCCCATTGCAAGTTTATTTTCATTATTCACCAATCGAAGGACTCGAACAAGAGGGCTCATTATCTTTAATATATAAACCACATGATTCCAAAAGGATGACATTAAGATGATATCAGTAGCCCTCTTGCCTTTTGTTTCTTTTGCTCATTTGCTTGTCACCCATTTATCAGAAGTAAACATGTTTCTCAGATTATGTTTTTGACGATGCACACTCTGTAATGTAAAGAATGAAGTAGCAAATCGGATGACACTATATCTCATTAATTCTTTGTTGCCTGTGAATTCTCTCGTCATATTCAAAGCCCCAATATGATTATAAAGAAATCCAATAATAAAAATTGCCTTTTCTAAAGTTTTCTTGGTGTCTGGGATCTTGCCAATATCCTCCAATATTAAATCAATACAATGTGTCGCACATGGAGTCCAATATAAGTGCTATTTTTTGTTTCAAGTAATTTACTTGAGACAAAGGATAACAAAAATGATAAGACATACGAGTTTAATACATTTAATTGAAGATAGAATAATTAAAAATTCAAAAAATTCAAAAGATGAATATTACCAGCTAATACATAGTTGCTTTTATTGTCGGTTATGACTTGAACGATATTTTGTTTTCCAATTTCTTCCACAAACTTGTCAAGTAAATCATATATCTTATCTCCAGATTTTACAAAAAATGAAGCATCTATTGACTTCACAAACATAGTCGCTGAAGAACAGTTAACCATAAAATTAATTATACTCTTGCGTCTCCTGTCAGTTCAAGCATTTGACATAATAGAGCAACTATGTGTTACCTATGATTCTTTATGGTCCTTTAGTAAGTCATTTGTATAATTCATTTCTTTTTGCAACAATGGAACTCGCATCTCATAATAACTTGGAGGTTTTAATCCCGCACCATATCTTCCAATAGCTTCAATCATTTCTTTAGAACTGTCTAAACGAGTAGTACTAAGAGGAAGACTAGCCTGATAGAAGAAGCGAGCAATGTGCTAAATTGTTCTTCCTCTTATTTCTTTATCACAAACATCACTTATATTTATTTATCTAAATTTTGAGCCTCCTGCTTATCCTTGTTGCTTCTGTGATCCTTGAAACATATACAGATCCATCGGTCCTTTTTTTGCCTTCTTAGTACTCAAAACTTCTTTTTTTTTTTATCGTATACTTTTTTCCCACTTGGGTTAATACTCATAGAATAATCTTCTTCGTCTTTAAGATGTTCAACATCATCTTCTGGTAAATTCCCGTAAGATTCATTCTTTTGTATCTTATTTTCATTCATATAACTCAACAACTCTTCTTTTACCTTAGGTGGACACTTTTTGTAATTTGTTGTATTCTTGAAATTTCCTACTAGATATTGTTTTACATGAAAAATATCACATTTTGTAGTATTATCTCAGAACATACAGGTCACTACATTATGATCTTTCGGATCCTTTAAATAATTATACTTCCATGCAGGATCTTTTTTTTGATATCATTGTAGAATCAATTGAGTTGCTTTGTACACTTGCCATTTATCCTGAACCTAACAATAATTTCAAATAAATAAAAATTAATAATATTAAAATCAAAATAATATATTATTAATTTAATAAATAAAAATACTAATATTAGTATATAGTTAGCAGTATATTGTTAATATACTATTAACAGTATACTATCGAATCTAGAATGAGAAGGAAGATCGAGCCTGCTGAAGCAATGGCAGCGGTAGCAGGCGACAACAGTAGCTGGAGCGGGAGCAGCAAGCGATAGTGGCAGCGAGTGATAGCGACAACTGGAGCGGGAGCGGCGAGCGACAACGAGAGCAGGAAGCGGCAGCGGGAGGGGGAGCGACGAGCTGCGATAGTGGCAGCAGCAGCAGACACCAGCGACAGCGGCAACAGAGACCAATCGCGAGGTTAGGGTTGGGGAAGTCGGTGAAGTCGCGTGAGAGAGGCTGATATCGGTGATTTAGCTGGGCTCGGGCGAGTGCCTAGGCGGCGCTTCTTTGGCGTCGATGAAGTGAAGGTTCGCTCGCCCAACTAAATCACTCAAGCGCTCAAGCACCTTCGTAATCACCGCATCTCTATATAATTCGGAGACCCCCTTCGGTCCAGGGTATGCGGTTTAACTGCACGCCGCGCTGATACGTCACCGATCCAACGATACTGCGTGCACGGGACCGCCCTCGGGCGAGTATCTCCGTATCGGTCGATCACGAGATATATCGGCGATAATGGTCTTTGAATTACCGCTCGCGTGCTTCGGTAATTCGATCGATTTCGAAGTGAAGCGGATTCGCCGCGCCGCGCCGACTTCGATAACGCGATTTCGGCCGGGCAATAACGATACTCAACGGTGCCGCTTCGCGCCCGTCGAGCACCTTCGTAATCACCGAGCAACTCTCCTATATAATAATTGGCGGAGACCCCCCTCTCTTTCATCTAATTTGAGAGAAATTTGATTATAACTTAGGATCGTCAATGGAAGACTAGGCAACGTGATCACTTTCAAGCGATTGTAAGTTATTTGTTTTTTTATTTTTAATAATAAATTTATGGCTTGATGTATTCTTCGCTTAATATTTTACAAAATTTTAATCTTCATCAATTTTATATCATCAATAAAAATGTTATATATATATGTATATTTATATTTTAGTATCATTAATTTTAAATAATTGTTTTGAAAATTTATATTATGGAATAAAAATTTATAAATGATATTTAATGATGTTCATGTCTTTATGTAATATATTAAATTATTTAGCATCAAAATTTTTTTTTATATTTTTAAATTTCAAAAACATATATTTAAATTACGATTAAAGATTGAAATAAAAGGGATGGGGGGATGATGGTTGGGTGAGTAGGCCTAGTTTATGTTTGTAAACAACTCAAGCTCAATTGGATTGAACGTGAGTTCAGCTCAAATTGAAGCTAGTCTTAAGGTCTAGCGAACTCAGTATCAAATTTAAGAGATTTTATTTTTAATGAATTTAAGAGATTAAGTATATTTTTTTTACTTTAATCATAAGTTGAGATTAAAGGTGAAATTATGAGGGATGTATTTAAAAAGATTTTCGTTATATATATGCATTAGTTATGATGAAATTCTTGTATGCTTGAAAGTGCATATACTAAATAAAAATTATGAATAATGTGATACAAGAGGAAGGTATGTATAGGGAGTAGACGGTTACCGCGTCCATTACTCAGAGGACGTATTCCCTTCTTTCATTTGAATGACGCCACTCCATTTACTTCACTCAGTGTCATAAGTACTCATCCCATGGATTAAAGTCTCTTTATCTATCTTGATAGAATGAAAATATTATTAAGTGTTCGACCCTTGCTAATGTAATAAAACAATGATGCTGGATAATTATATGTATGATAATTCTGTATGTTTAAAATGTGCTATAATGATACATGCATCATATTTGGAGTTCCCCACATCATCCAAGTTTGAAGGTTCAAATTTTTTATATTTGTTGGAATTTTTAGGACTATAGGGAGAAAGAAAAGATATTCGTCTTTGGATTTTCTGAATCTTAAGGCCATGTCTGAAGCAAAGACCATGGAGATGACGGAGCTTCCATTGGACCTCTTTATAGAGATACTATCATGGATCCCTGCCAGGGCTCTCTTGAAACTTCGGTGTGTATGCAAATGTTGGCATTCCATAACAACCGACCTCGTCTTTATCCGACTGCATCTGGAAAAACAATAACTCCTCCCTAAAGTTGCTTTCGTCCTCACATTTCACCGACACTTTATCGACGATAGATCTCTCTTGTCGCGCCTGGATGTAGTCGATGCACCGTGGGTTGAAAAGCATGTCGTCGTCTAGCACAACCGCCCATCGCTGGTCGTATCACCTCCTTGCCATGGATTATTTTGCCTCTACCACATCTCCATGGAATTGGACGTTTGCTTGTACAACCCCACTGCTAGGAAAAGCTTCTCCTTACCCCAAAATTTTACAAGCATAAATATAAATCTCTCAGACTTTTGCGTAGGATATCATCCAGTTTCAAGATAGTACAAAGTTATCCATACATTCTACACCCAATCGACCTCGTTTGCGATGGAAGCACTAACTGTTGGTGGAAGTACATGGAGGAAGATGGAAGTGAGCAGCGTTATTGCTATAAGAGCTTTGTTAAATCGGGGAAGACCAAGTGCAACTAGAACTATGTATTGGCTTGCACGAAAGAACGTCTTGGAAGAGATTATTCTCTCTCTTGATCTAGACACTGAATGGCTCATAGAAGTTCCTTTTCTAGATATTAAACATCGAGATGAGAGAGGTAACAACTCATTGATAGAGATGGAAGGCACCATTCATTTGGCTATCCATTGGTTCGCCGAGGTAGACTGGATGGATATTTGGATGTTGCAAGAGTCGGGTGCCCATTGAGTGTGGATCCATAGGTTTCATCTCCATCTGTGTGCATTTCCGACGGGAGTAGGCTAGGTGGAGGGAATATTATGTTCTCGTGTGCCTCTTCTCATCAACCAGGGCAAGATTCTGATAAGTGACTGTCGAAGATTAGTTTACCATGATATGGTGAGCCAGGGCTTACAACATGATGAGGTATTTCATGCTTGCGATGATTTCCTTGCTTTTGTCATCGTCGAAAGCCTGGTTTCATTTTAGAATTTGATGAACCACCATTCTTAGCGCATAGCTCTTGCTACGTGTCCTTTTGATAGAAATCATTAACTTAGCAACCATACACCCCGATATCTAAAGAGCTATGATACATATAGAATGCAAATTGACACTTTCCAATGAATTGAAAACAAGGCGGATCGTTCAAGATTGAAGTAAGGGAAACTATTCTAATCAGTTATCAATAGAAAATTGATGAAATAATTTGAATAGTACTTTGATTACCTTAAAACGTCACAACTAACAAGTTTGATAAGTTGAAAGGAAAAGTAAAGATTTTGGTTTTGAACACCACAAGCAGAAAAGCTTGATAAGTTCCAAAGTTCATGCAAGAATTTGAAAACAAAACACTCACCAGTGTTGAAAGATGATTATACTTCTCAAATTTGTGTCCTTACAATGGGAGTCAGCCTCGTTTATATAGTATGAGGCTATATACAAAGGGAATAAATGCATTAAATGACATTCATATTCCTAATTTAAGAATTTTGTCCTACATGATTAAATGAACTTTTATTCTTCAAGATGAGGTCTTCAAATTTGATCTTCTCTTTTCACGATCATGTTGACCATTTTAGGCTCTTCTTGCAACCATAGAACCTTGATCGAGTCTTGACCAGCTTGCTCCTTCCAAATACTTTCCAATAAACAAGCTAAAGCTTCTTTTATCATTTTAGCTTTAGCTCTTATTATTGGTTCTCCATGAATAGTTAAAGGGTTTTTGATAGAATTATGATCAACTTGCTAGTTCATATCATTCCCCTTTTCCTCAAAAGGATTCGTCCTTGAATTAGCGCCTCCATCTCCGTGATTTTGTTGATGGCTCTGCAATCAACACATATTCTCCAAGATCTGTCCTTTTTAGGCACCACCAGAACTGGAACTGCACATGGACTCATGCTTTCTCGCACATACCCCTTTTCCATAAGCTCACTTGCTTTTGGATTTCCTTGGCCTCTTCAGGGTTGTATCTATATGTTGGCCTATTTGGTGCGCTTGCACCTGGAATGAAATCAATTTGATGCTCAATTTCTCTAATTGGTGGCAAACCATTAGGAACTTCTTCGGGAAAGATATCCTCATTTTCCTATAAAAGATCAGCAATAACATTAGGCAAACTCTTGTCAATTTTGTTAGAAGAAATCAAAACGTCCTTGTACGCAAGTATAAATAAGGGTTGCTTCATGGTTAAGGCTTTTTTCACATCACTCATTTTGGCATAAACACTTATTTTTCTTTCACTTAAGCCTTCCTTGTTTTCTCTCCCCTTGTGTTTCCCAATACTCTAAGTTTTACCACTCATCTCATCCTTTTTTTTTCTCTCTTTCTTGCTTCCTCTCTAAATTTTTGATTAATGAAGACTCAAGCTTCTCATATTGTTGTTTTATGCTCATTTGATCTTCAAGAATTATCTTCGGAGGTAAAGGTCCAAGTTGATATTTTTGTCCATCCATGATCAAGGAATAACGGTTCTTGAACCCATCATATATTACCCTACGATTATATTACCATGGTCTCTCCAACAACATATGACCATCATACAGAGATACCACATCACACAAAACTTCATCCTTATATCTACCAATTGAAAAAGAAACTAACACTTGCCGATTTACCTTTACTACACCACTATCATTCAACCATTGTAACTTATAAGGTTTTGGATGTTTGATAGTAGGCAATTTCAGTTTCTCCACGAGCAAGGTAATTGCCACATTTGTACAACTTCCGCTATCAACAATCACATTACACAACTTGTTAGCAATCAAACAATGAGTATGAAACAGATTTTCACATTGTTCACCATGTTCATCATTTTTTACTTTGCAAACTAAGTGTGCGTTGAATAACTAAAATTTCACCTTTAGTATACTCTACTTTACTAGCATCCTCTGGAATGTCATCATTATCCTCTCTTTCACTTAGATTCCACAATCTCATCCCTTATGATCATAACTCTCTTATTAGGACATTCATGTGCTACATGTCCATGCCCAAGGCACTTAAAATACTTAATACCTCTACTTTGATTAGGTTGATTCTCACCTTTACCTTACTGCCTGATTCATTTTTGCCTTTAATTCCATTAATTTTAGGCTTAAAAATGGGTTTATCATCCTTTTTACTCTAATTCAGTTTTCAAGAAGAAGAAAACCCGAATAAGGTTTTGAATCACACGTTGTGCCTTTTTTTTTTAGTTGCCTCTCAATCTTCATGGCCATATTCACCATATCCTCAATCTCTATATAATGTTGCAACTTCACAAGATCAGCACTGTTCTTGTTTAATCCACTTAGGAATCGAGCCATGGTAGCCTCACGGTCTTCCTCCACGTTTGCCCTTATCATGGTTATCTCCATCTCCTTGTGATATTCATCAACACTCATCGAACCTTGTGTCAAAGTTTGCAGTCGTTGATGCAAATCCCTATAGTAATGGTTAGGGACAAATCTCCTAATGATTTGTTTCATCTCCAACCAAGTCTCTACGGGCCTTTCACCATTTCTATGCTTGTCTTTACATAATTGATCCCACCAAATTATAGTATAATCACAAAATTCAACAATCGCTAATTTTACCTTTTTCTCTTCGGAGTAGTTGTGATATTCAAAGATCAGCTTCACTTTTCGTTCCCACTCCAAATAAGCATCTGGATTATTCTTCTCTTGAAAAGGAAGAATTTTCATTTTGATGCTGCCTATGTTTCTGTCCACACCATCAAAACGTCCTCTCCTAGTTTGTCTCCTAGGATTAACATCTTGACCAATTAGAGTTACTTAATTATCGTCGATGTCATCTCCACCATCATATTCATCATGGACAAAGCTTGTTGTCTCCCGTGTTGTGGTTCATCTTGCAACCTATTAATTGCATCATCATGTCTTTCTAGATGATCTTTGACATCTCCTATCACTTTAAACATACGTTCAAATTGTTGTTGCATTGCTTGAACCAAAAGATCATTTTATGAAGCGCTTCTTTATCTTTAGACATATTTGCAACCTGTAAAACAAAGTTAGAACGACCTCACCAACACTCCCTCATGTATTTCACTCAAGATTTGATTCTTTCCACTCATGTTTTTACACAATTTTTGGCTTTTCTTGATACCGATCTCACCATTCTTGCCTTTTACCTCTCTTATTTTGTTCTTTGAGTTTTTAGATTAACTAAAGTACTTAAACAAACAATTCAGATTATGGCAATTCAAGGATAATGAAATTGAACATAAAAGTTAACAAAAAGTAAGCCAATTTAAAGCTGTGTGTAATTCAATCATAAGCAAAGATTTGAATTCAAGTATCAAATGAATAAAGAAAAATTTCTGGAATGAAAAAAAAGATTTGCAAACCTGTAACAAGAATTCAAAAGAATGAAGATAGAATTCTGGAATTTGCAAGAAGTCCCGGAATTCATATTTTTTTTTAATTCTAATCTTTTTCTTTCTTTCTTTTTTTTTTTTGAACTTTTGATCTTTTCCTCTATCTCTCTATTTTTTTTTAATCTTTGATTTCCTCTCTTTTTTTACTTTTGATTTTTACTCTCTCTCTCTCTCTGTCTCTGTCTCTCTCTCTTTTTCACTTTTGATTTTTCACCTTTTTTTTTTACTTTTTATTTTTTTTATACTATAAAGTGAGGGGAAAGAAAAAAAAAATAATGAAGAACAGTAATAACACAAGAAACATAACAATAAAGATGAAGAAAGAATAACAATTAAATATATGGTGATAAAAGAAGAAGAAGAGAAAAGGAAAAGCTAAAAGATAACAAATAAATGTATAAGCAAACCTCAAAATTGAGCCATGCTCTGTGATCAAATGATGAAAATCATCAACGTAGCAACCATGCACCATGATAGCTAAAGAGCTATGATACATATGGAATGCAAATTGACACCCTTCAACAAATTGAAAACAAGGTGAATCGTTCAAGATTGAAGTAAGTGAAACTATTTTAATCACTTATCAATAGAAAATTGATAAAATAATTAGAATATCACTTTGATTCCCTTAAAACGCCACAAACTAACATGTTTCGTAAGTTAAAAGGAAAAGCAAAGATTTGGTTTTGAATACCATAAGCAGAAAAGCTTGATAAGTTCAAAAGTTCATACAGGAACTTAAAAACAAAACACTCATCGGTGTTGAAGGATGATTATACTTCTCAAATTGTGTCCTTACAATGGGAATCAGCCTCGTTTATATAATATGAGGCTAAGTACAAAGGGAATAAATGCATTAAGTGACATTCATATTCCTAATTCATGAATTTTGTCCAACATGGCTAAATGGACTTTTATTCTTCAAGATTAGGTTTTTAAATTTGTCATTCTCTCTTCATGATCATGTTGACCATTTTAAGCTCTTCTTGCAACCATAGAACCTTGATCAAGTCTTGACCAGCTTTGTCCTTCCAAATACGTTCCAATAAACAAGTTAAAACTTCTTTCATCCTTTTAGCATTAGCTCTTGTCATTGGTCCTCCATGACTAGTTAAAGGATCTTTGATAGAATTATGATTAACTTGTTAGTTCATATCACCTTTTGATTCTTTTTCTTGCCATGAATCGGTTGCTGAATTAATTATGATATTATTTTTTTATTGATTTAATTGTTAAGTATATGCAGTGATTTAAAAAGGCGCTCAGGCGCTCGCTCGAGGCGAGGCGAGGCGAGGCCCGAGCGCCTCGCTATACTTCTAGGTGGTGAGCCCAAGCATCGGGCTCTTCGAGCGAGCACCCTAGTTAAACCAGGCGACTGAACCAGAATGTTAGGTTTGGTTCGATCTTCGATGATTTAGTTGGTTCGATTGAACCAACTAAATCACCGATATCAGCCTCTCTCGCGACTTCACCGACTTCCCCAATCCTAACCCTCACGATTGGTCTCTGTTGTCGGTGTTGCTCCTGTTGGTGTTCATTGCGCTGCCGCTGCCGCTCTCGCTCGCTCTGCTCCTGCCGCTCGTTGCTCCGCTCATTGCCGCTTCCTGCTATCGCTGCCGCCGTCGCTGCGCGCCGCTTCGCTTATTGCCGCGCTCGCCGCCTCCCGCTCATTGCCGCTCGCCACTCCCGCTCCCGCTATCGCTGTCGTCGTAGCTCAGCTCCCACTCCAGCTGTCGTTGTCGCTCACCGCTCCCACTCCAGCTGCTGCTGTCGCCTGCTGCCATTGCTTCAACAGGCTCGGTCTTCCTTCTCAGTCCTAGCTTCGACAGTATACTATTAACAGTATACTGTTAACAGTATACTGCTATCTGTATACTAATGACAAAAATTTTTATTTATTAAATTAATAAATATTTTTACCTTAGATTTTCTTAATTGAATAGTATATTTTTATTTAAATAATTATATTTATTAATTATATTATATATTTTTATATTTTAGCGTCTCGCTTCACTCGAGCTAGCGCCTAGGCAAGCGCTCGGACGATTTGACCTTGGCGCTTTTTGACGCGTAACGCTTTTTAAATCACTGAGTATATGAATGATGCAAATTTCTGGATCAGTCATCATAATTGGATATAATTGGATTCTCATGATAGTTGTACATGCTTCATAATTTGGCCTAAAGTGAAGAGGTTTGTTCTTCTTTATTTGGCCTAATGTATTGTTTACTGCATTTTGGAATAGGTTGTCGAAGGAGTTAATGCTTTGAGAAACTTACGACTTCAATGGCTGTGTTCACAACCTTAAAACCTAAACATTGGTATGGATGGAATGTACTATACCCACTCTTCAAAGGTTGAGGATTTAAATGCTCATTTAATAATTTTATATTTAAAATATTAATTTGATGATGATATGCTAAACTCATTTATAAGTGTTAAAAAATATCCAATATATTTTTTCGATTGTCAACTAGCTTATCTAGTAGTAAAGAAAGATGAATTTTATTGTCAGACATTTAATGCAACACTTCTTTTTCTCTCTTATCGTCTTTCTCTTTTAATTTTTTTTAATGGTGCTGACTTTCTAATTGAACTATCAAAACTTCTGGATAGTGCCAAATCGTGGGCAACAATAAGGTCTATGTCCTTTTATGTGCTGAGGCTAATTGAAAACAAGGTTAGAGAAACAATGACTCTTAAATAACACATTAAAAAGGTGTGAATGGATCATGTTGGGATCAAATTAGTCGGATAAAGGTTCATGTAGATGCTAAATACCGTTAAAAGTAATGTCATATTCTTTCAAGATGGTAAATATCACAGGAGTTTGATGTAAGTTTTAGCTACTCTTGAAAATTATGCTCATTATTCTTTTTTAATTTTTGAGCCTATGTTTTTACGTGTTTTTCCTAGCCCGTTCTATCCTCTCTCTACCTTAATAAGCATAAGACTAGAATTATCAAGTATGACACCTAATCAGTTTCTTGCTACTTTAATGATATGATCTTAAAATAGAAATACATGTAAAACCATAGTTGGTGTACTATCTCAATATTCAAGACTCGAATTTCAACAAATGGACAATGTTTTTTTATCAAATTCCACCATGGGTGATGTGTTTCAAAGAGTCATATGATAGCAATTATTGGAGGAAGTCTATAAATCAAGATTTGTCATAAATTTTGATAGTACTGCTTCTTCCCGAAATCATGGAGAGGATTCTCGCTGTCGGCATTCCAAAACCTGGGTGCCTTTGGAAAACTTTCGCTTGCATCGGCTACGATGCTGTGGTGGGTACTTCGATCCGAATCCTGAGATAATGCCGTGATGATGGTCTAATTTCACTTCGTTGTATGACAGTTTGGAGCTGTGGTATTACACTGCGGTGATCATCTTGGTGGGTTGCTTAAAGAATCCAGAGATTGCAGTCAGCGCTATTTCTATCTGGTTAGCAGTTCTTCCTTTTTCTTGTTAATCACTAAGAAGAACCGAGCTAATTGTTTGTTCGATGGGGCAGCATGAACTATGAGGCGTGGACTTTGATGGTTTCTCTGGGTTTCAACGCTGCAGTGAGGTAGGCATCCATCTATCTATCTTTCTTGTTCAGACGTCTGCAGCATCTGCCGGCACGAGCTAAAATTTCTTGTTTCTTTCTGTGTTCGTTCTTCCGAGTATCGAACGAGCTCGGAGCAAACCATCCGAAAGCAGCAAAGTTTTCTGTAGTCATTGCCATAGCCACATCGGTCTTAATCGGGATCTTCTTTACGGCGGTAGTTCTTGGCTTTCGGAAGCAACTGGCGGAGCTGTTCACGGATGTCCCTGAGCTGATCAGGGAGACGTCCAAGCTCGGATATCTTCTCGGTGCCACGATTCTTCTGAACAGCATTCAACCTGTGCTCTCAGGTATCTTGTCTCGACGATGCGGCAAAACAAAACTAGAATTCATTGATTGTTGTGATGGGCAGGAGTGTCGATAGGAGCAGGCTGGCAAACCTTGGTCGCCTTTGTGAACACAGCATGCTACTACAACAGGTGACAGCTCAATCATTGCCGTCTCTTACCAGTTCATCGAGCTCGAGCTTGAATCCTATTGTAGGAACTCATGGATTGTAGGAACTCATTCGACGATTTGCTGTCACCTGTTGTGCAGGGCATCTGGACGGGGATGTTGATCGGGACGGCGGCACAGATGGCTGTTCTGCTACTGATCACGTTCAGAACTAAATGGCAGAAAGAGGTGAGGCTTTAGAAGCTTGAATTAAAGATTCAGCTCACGATGCCCTTTGGAATCTGAATGAATCCACCCAACTTGCTTTACCAAAACACATTTGTGATGAATTAAGACGAAGAAGAAGAACTCCTCGGCAAACAGCCTTAGGAATTCATGAAACCGAAGCATCTATGGAAAAAAGATCGATGTACAGCAAATAATAAGGCTATATGATGATTTGCACAAAGGTATTAGTGATGAGGTATGAAGAGAGACAAAATGAAGTACATTTCAAAATAGAAAGTTTGTCAGCAAGGGAGGAGTGAACAACTATCTATTGAAAATTATCAAAAGTGTCTATTCCAATTTATTTATACTTTTGAAATCTTATAAAAGATTTCAAAAGTTGCATATATAGTGGC
The DNA here is from genome assembly GCA_024322285.1 of Musa beccarii. NCBI lineage: Eukaryota > Viridiplantae > Streptophyta > Magnoliopsida > Zingiberales > Musaceae > Musa > Musa beccarii. The sequence goes on along the minus strand of CM044397.1, from coordinate 4,673,892 downwards.
TATGCCACAAATTTAGCATACATACACATTCTGTGTTAATAGTCGATGTGGATACATACATAATGTGTCAGTACTCCAAAAATAAATTGGTAGCCAATGTAGATTTGGAAAGAAATAAGCATGATCTATGGAATAAATTCGTTATCAATATCATACAAAGAATGAAGCCACATGAAAAATAGAATATGATGTTAAAAAGAAGGTCAATCAAATTTGGGGAGCAAATTTCAAAGTCATAAAAATGTAATCATCATAGTTTCTTACGAATTTGAAAAACCATAAATGATATGCACCTCATCATCATTATTTACCATCTAACTTTTCATAGAATACGTCTAATTATTTAGCATTTATTTCATACTTATAAATACCTTAGTAAAAAATAACTAATTTAATTTTTATTTAAATAAAAATAATATGGAATGCACTTTCCTACTTCAGTTGAGATCCTCCTCATCTCCTATATAATTCTTGGCAGATACTCCTCCCTTTCATCTAATTTGAGAGGAATTTGATTATAATTAAGGATCGTCAATGGAAGATTAGACAACGTGATCACTTTCAAGAGATTGTAAGTTGTCTGTTTTTTATTTTAATAATAAAATTATTGCTTGATGTATTCTTCACTTAATATTTCACAAAATTTTGATCTTCATCATTTTTATATCATCAATAAAAATGTTATATATATGTATATTTATATTTTAGCATAATTAATTTTAAATAATTATTTTGAAATTTTATATTATGGAGTAAAAATTTATAAATGATATTTAATGATGTTCATGTCTTTATGTAATATATTAAATTATTTAGCATAAAAGGAAATTGTTTATATTTTTAAATTTCAAAAATGTATATTTAAATTATGATTAAAGGTAGAAATAAAAGGGAAGGGGGGATGATGGTTGGGCGAGTAGTCTTAGGCTATGTTGGTAAACAATACAAGGTCAATTGGATTAAATATGGACTCAGCTCAAATTGAAGCTAGTCTTAAGGTTTAGCAGTATCGAATTTAAGAAATTTTATTTTTAATGAATTTTAACATTTGTTAGAGATTAAGTAATTTTTTAGTTTAATCATCCGTTGAGATTAAAGTTGAAATTATGAGGCATGTATTTAAAAAGATTTTTGTTATATATATATATGTATTAGTTATGGTGAAATTTGCTTGAAAGTGCATATACTAAATAAAAATTATGAATAATAATACAAGATGAAGGTATGTATAGGGAATAGACGATTACCACGTCCATTACTCAGAGGACTTATTTCCTTCTTTAATATGAATGATACAACTTCATTTACTTCACTCATTAGAGTAAGTACTCATCCCATGGATTAAAGTCTTTTCATCTATGTTGATAGAATAAAAATATTATTAAGTGTTTGATCAATGCTAATGTAATAAAACAATGATACTGGATAATTATGTGTATGATAATTCTGTATCATTGAAATGTGTTATAATGATACATGCATCATATTTGGAGTTTCTTCCCCACATCATCCAAGTCTCAAGGTTCAAATTTTTATATTTGTTGGAATTTTTAGGACTACAGTGACAAAGAAAAGATATTTTGTCTCTGGATTTTCTGAATTTTAAGGACACGTCTGAAGCGCCTCCTACGAAGAACACGGAAATGACGGAGCTTCCGTCGAACCTCTTCATGGAGATACTATCATGGATCCCTGCCAGGGCCCTCTTGAAACTCCTTTGTGTTTGCAAATGTTGGTATTCAATAACAACCGACAGCGTCTTCGTTCGACTACATCTGCAAAAACAGCAAGTCCTCCCTGAAGTTGCTTCCGTCCTTACATTTCACCGACACTTTATCGACGATAGATCTCTCTTGTCGCGCCTGGATGTAGTCGATGCACCGTGGGTTGAAAAGCATGTCGTCGTCTGGCACAACCGCCCAATGCCGATCGTGTCACCTCCTTACCATGGCTTATTTTGCCTCTACCACATTTCCATGGAATTGGACGTTTGCCTGTACAACCCCACCACCCGCAAAAGCTTCTCCTTACCACAAAATTTTATAAGCGTAAATATAAATCTCTCAGACTTTTGCATAAGATATCATCCAGTTTTAAGACAGTACAAAGTTATCCATACGTTCTTCACTCGATCGACCTCGTTGGCGATGGAAACACTCACTGTTGGTGGAAGTACATGGAGGAACGTGGAAGTGAGCAGCGCTCGTACCATGTTTACTTCGATAAAGATGGGAAGACCAAGTGCAACCGGAACTATGTATTGGCTTGCACATAAGAACATCCTAGAAGAGATTATTCTCTCTCTTGATCTAGACACTGAAAGGCTCACAGAAGTTTCTTTTCCAGATATTAAACACTGACATGAGAGAGGAAACAACTCATTGATAGAGATGGAAGGCACCATTCATTTGGCTATCCGTAGGTTTGCCATGGTAGACTAGATGGATATTTGGATGTTGCGAGACTTGGGTGCCCACCGAGTGTGGATCCATAGGTTTCATCTCCATGTGTGCATTGCCGACGGGAGTCGGCTAGGTGGAGAGATTATTTCGTCCTCCTATGCCTCTTCTCATCAACCAGGGCAAGATTCTGATAAGCGACTGCCGAAGATTATTTAACTACGATCTGGCGAGCAAGGGCTTGTAGCATGAAGTGGTCTTTCATGCTTCCGATTATTTCTTTGCTTTTGTCATCGTCGAAAGCCTGGTTTCATTTTAGAATTTGATGCACGACCATGCTTAGCGCATAGCTATCTCTTGCTACGGGTCCTTTAGATTCTTTTTTCTTGCCATGAATCGGTTGCTGTATTAATTATGATGTTTTTTTTATTGATTTAATTGTAAAGTATATGGATCATGCAAATTTCTGGATCAGTCATCGTAACTGGACTCTCATGACAAATGCCGTTGTGCATGGGAATTTGCCCTAAAGTGAAGAGGTTTGTTCTTACTCGATTCGGCCTAATATATTGTTTACTGTATTTTGGAAAAGGTTGTCAAAGGAGTCAATGCTTCGAGAGATCGTCAAACTTATGACTTCGATGGATGTGTTCGCAACCTTAAAACCTTCACATTGGTATGAATGGAATGTACTGTACCCACTCTTCAAAGGTTGAAGATTTAAATGCTCATTCAATAATTTTATATTTAAAATATTAATCTGTTGATGATATACTAAACTCAGTTACAAGTGTTGAGGATTCAAGACCTTATCCAATATATTTTTTACAATGTCAACTAGCTTACCTAGTAATAGATTTAACTACCGATAACATCTTGGGATCAAATGCCATCTTGATTGTTTACTTAAAAAAATCAAAACTTTATATATAAATGATAAATGAAGCACAATGTTGGAGGATTTATTTAAGTGTTTCAGAGGATCATTTAATTATCAAGCTAAACACTTTGCTTTAATTCACCATTGAAAATTCCAAGGTTGGAACTTGGGGAAAGATGAATTTTGTTGTCACAGATATTTAATGCAACACTTATTTTTTTCTCTCTTTGGTGAACGAGAAGTTGATGGTCATCAATCCTTTCATGATAGAATGGTTCTCGGAAACCAGCTTCATTATTCTTCTGGTGTCTAATAAAAAAGGAAAAAGATTTCAATCGTACAGTGAACGTCTCAATTTTATAATAACTAAAATTTTTTTAGTGTGGTTCCAATCTATGATTTGCTGTCAAAAAGAAAAAGAACCCAGTGGCGAAGTTTAGTGAGTGCTTTAGTTATGGGGTTCTTTGTTTAATCAAGTAAACAAGAAAGTGTCTTACAAATTAAGGTTCCATATGCTTCAGTTTTGAATCTTTTGTTGTCGATGCAAGAATATAAAACCATTGAAAGCATTATCTTCTGTTTCTCAATAGTACTTCCATAAATTCAAAAAAAATTCTTGTTACGTTTCTCAATAAAAAAGAACTCTGTTTTCAATCTTGCTACAATCAAAAGAAATATATGATAATTTAAATAATTAATGATATATTAATATCTAATAAGGTTCGATCATACGATCGAATTATCCCAATATACATTTCAGTGATATGCATAAATGATTTTGCTCGAGATATATCTCTACAACAAATGCAATCTAAACGATCGACCTCATTTGATTTGTTTTAGTGTTGACTAGTTAAAATGGATCACTTCTCAACTAGATCTCACTATGCCCCATGGTTGGTGCCTCACATGATTATGGGATAAGAATATGGAAGACACCTCAACATCATATGGTCAATATCACATAGTGAGCGTCTCGATATCACATAGTCAACATTTTAGTACCATATGATCAACACCTTAGCCCTAAGTTGAATAGACCAAATGTTATAACATCTCGGATTGTGGTTAAATTAACACTATGATTGTGGTTAAATCTGAGAGAGGCATACCACCTTTTCCATATCTAACATTAATCATAAGAATAATATTAATAAGAGCTCATTATAAAAGTGCTCTCAAATATGTTATAAAAAAATATATCTCTTTCTTCTAAAAATATAAGTCAAATTATCTGAAGCTATTCAAACTTGGGCATCAAAGGAGCATTATTAAGAATGCTCCCGATATAATTTTGTACGATTCGAGGTAATCGAAGTGGGGCAAGATTTGTATTGACTAAAGTCAACTTAGGATTAGTGCAAAAGGAGACCCTTGTTAGGCTCCGACTCAATATCTAATTTAGATAATTAAAAACTAACTTAAGGTCATTATATCTCTAACCTTTCACCACGTACAAATAACATCTTGATAGTGGATTCATAATTTATTTTTTTTAATTCATATTTAAAATTAATTTTACCATACATATTATAAGTATAATATCTTCGATTAGTACTATGTTGAAAGTGAGTAAGATTAAGATTAAATTATAAGAGTACGATGTATGTATTATTATTAATTTTAATTTAAATATTGCTCTCCTGCTCCAATCAATAAAGATAAATAGAAAACTAAAACAAGGATAGAAGAAGAAAAACAATTTTGTTGAGTTATTGCAAGCAGACAAAAATATCATTTTTCATCATCCCTAGCGACTCCGAACCTAGCAAACCCATCGTCGCTGGAGTGATCCTGCAAGCCGGTGATCTCTGCCGCCTTTAGTTTCCCTCAATCGGCCGTGGTAATCAGTGTTGCAATCAACATCCATTCGTCTCCTTTCGGTGATCTCAAACGTCCGCCTTAATCAACGTTATTGTCGTTGTCGTTGTTGAGATTTGATCGCCGTCGCTTAGGCTTCCGGTTCTAGTAGAATTTCTCTCGTCTTGTCCCTCTCACCATGACTACCACATTTATTTTTCTCTTATTTTGCAGTACTGCCCAACAATCATGATCTGCTACGCCGTCAATGGAAGAGAGGGAGAGGAGCCAGCCAGAGGGCCAAGTAATCCATGGGGTAGTCGGATGAGGTATGTAGATGGAAGCTACGATTTCTTTTCCACCTACGATGATATAGTTTTTCTTTGTTTCCAATGTCGTGATATTTGAACCGGTGATCGACTTTCAGAACGAATGAAGTTGCAGGAAATAGATTATGGGGTATACTAGCTTCAATGGTAAGTCAACGGCTTTCCTTTTAAATGGTTTATGATATGATGTTGTAAGTGCATTCTCGAAACAAGACTTGTTGTTATTGCAGGTACGGATGATGCCGGATTAGCTAGATTATAAGCAGAAAGATGCTAAAACTTTTGTTTTATGGGTAAGGATGGTCATGCTGTTCAAGACGGTTCCAACTTTTTCTAATATAGCCCTAGCAATATATTTGAATTGACTTATCAATTCTTCTTATCTTTGATGTATACTGTGTGCTTGAAAAATAGATTTTTAACTCCTAATGGTATTCTTGTACCAATGTTTTAGTAACCTAATCTATGACAACTGCAACAATAGAGATTTGAAATCAATGAAACTGTATCATTGTTGTTATTTCTCTTTATGTTACATAAAGTTCATTGCCTAAACTATCTTTATGTTACCACCTCTATACAATTGCCCTGGATAGTGATATACAAATAGTTCTTTATTTTTATTTATTTTTGGTTGCAAAATGCATGCTGGAAAGGAATAACCAGTCTTGTTCTGGAGAAATCCAATAAGCTATGATAAGTAGGGGCAGCAATTGGTGTTTTCAGGAATGGCTGCCCTGCACTCAACCTGCTGAGGGTGAGTATGGAGCTACGAGAGAGCTATTCCTTTGTGAGAGTGTGTTCTAGTGTCTTTTTTTTTTTTTTTTGTGTATTTCTAATGATAGTTTGCTTATCAGAAATATAAGGTAGCTATATGATGTTGATGTTTGTAATCTACAACATGCACTATCGTGGATTATCACCACCATAAAGTTTATAAATGCAGCAGAAAAAATGTCATCCATTTCTTATTTCTCAAGCTTAATCATGTACATGCTGAAATCAGTAAGGCTTGTTCTTTCAAACAATCTAAAGGATTCGAGATATCAGTAAGGCTTGTTCTTTCAAACAATCTAATTGATAGCCAACGTAGATTTGGAAAGAAATAGGCATGAACTATGGAATAAATTCGTTATCAATATCATACTGGGAATGAAGTCACATGGAAAATAGAATATGATATTAAAAAGAAGGTCAATCAAATTTGGGGACCAAATTTCAAAGGAAGAGACATAAAAATGTAATCATCATAGTTTTCTTATGAATTTGAAAAACCATAAATGATATGCACCTCATCATCATTATTTACCAACTAATTTTTCATAGAATACATCTAATCATTTAGCATTAATTTCATAGTTATAAATTCCTTAATAAAAACCAACTAATTTAATTTTTAACGTTAATAAAAATAATATGGAATGCACTTTCCTATGTCAGTTGAGATCCTCCTCATCTCCTATATAATTCATGGCAGACACCCCTCTCTTTTGTCTAATTTGAGAGGAATTTGATTATAACTGAGGATTGGAAGACTAGCCAACGTGATTACTTTCAAGAGATTGTAAGTTATCTATTTTTTATTTTAATAATAAAATTATTGCTTGATGTATTCTTCACTTACTATTTCACAAAATTTTGATCTTCATCATTTTTATATCATCAATAAAAATGTTATATATATGTATATTTATATTTTAGCATCATTAATTTTAAATAATTATTTTAAAATATTATATTATGGAGTAAAAATTTATAAATGATATTGAATGATGTTCATTTGTTTTTGTAATATATCAAATTATTAAGAATAAAAGGAAATTGTTTATATTTTAAATTTCAAATACATATATATTTAAATTATGATTAAAGGTAGAAATAAAAGGGAAGGGGGGATGATGGTTGGGCTAGTAGTCCTAGGATATGTTGGTAAACAACATAAGGTCAATTGGATTAAATGTGGTCTCACCTCAAATTGAAGTTAGTCTTAAGGTTTAGCGAACTCAGTATTGAATTTAAGAGATTTTATTTTTAATGAATTTTAACACTTATTAGAGATTAAGCAATTTTTCAGTTTAATCATCAGTTGAGATTAAAGTTGAAATTATGAGGCATGTATTTAAAAAGATCTTTGTTATATATATGTATTAGTTATGATGAAATTTGCTTGAAAGTGCATATACTAAATAAAAATTATGAATAATGATAGGAAGGTACGTATAGGGAATAGATGGTTACAGTGTCCGTTATTCAGAGGACTTATTCCCTTCTTTCATATGAATGATGCCACTTCATTTACTTCACTCATTGTAATAAGTACTTATCCTATGGATTAAAGCCTTTTCATCTATGTTGATAGAATAAAAATATTATTAAGTGTTCCACCCATGCTAATGTAATTAAACAATAATACTGGATAATTATGTGTATGATAGTTCTGTATCTTTGAAATGTGTTATAATGATACATGCATCATATTTGAATTTCCTTCCCCACATCATCCAAGTTTGAAGGTTCAAATTTTTGTATTTGTTGGAATTTTTAGGACTACAGTGAGAAAGAAAAGATATTTCGTCTCTGGATTTTCTGAATTTTAAGGCCACATCTGAAGCGCCTCCTGCGAAGAACATGGAAATGATGGAGCTTCCATTGGACCTCTTCATGGAGATACTATCATGGATCCCTGCCAGGGCCCTCTTGAAACTCCGTTGTGTATGCAAATGCTGGTATTCAATAACAACCGATCCCGTCTTCGTCCGACTGCATTTGCAAAAACAGCAAGTCCTCCCTGAAGTTGCTTCTGTCCTCACATTTCACCGACACTTTATCGACGATAGATCTCTCTTGTCACGCTTAGATGTAGTTGATGTACCGTGGATTGAAAATCATATCGCCGTCTGGCACAACCGCCCAATGCTGGTCGTGTCACCTCCTTGCCATGGCTTATTTTGCCTCTATCACAGCTCCATGGAATTGGATGTTTGCCTGTACAACCCCACCACCCGCAAAAGCTTCTCCTTACCCCAAAATTTTACAAGCATAAATATAAACCCCTCAGACTTTTGCATAGGATATCATCCAATTTCAAGACAGTATAAAGTTATCCATACGTTCTGCACCCGATCGACCTCATTGGCGATGGAAACACTCACTGTTGGTGGAAGTACATGGAGGAAGGTGGAAGTGAGCAGCGCTCATACCATGTTTACTTCGATAAAGATGGGAAAACCAAGTGCAACCGGAACTATGTATTGGCTTGCACAAAAGAACATCCTGGAAGAGATTATTCTCTCTCTTGATCTAGATACTGAAAGGCTCATAGAAGTTCCTTTCCCAGATATTAAACACCGACATGAAAGAGGTAACAACTCATTGGTAGAGATGGAAGGCACCATTCATTTGGCTATCCATAGGTTCGCCAAGATAGACTGGATGGATATTTGGAAGTTGCGAGAGTCGGGTGCCCACCGAGTGTGGATCCATAGGTTTCATCTCCATCTGTGTGCATTGCCGACGGGAGTAGGCCAGGTGGAGAGAGTATTTCGTCCTCCTATGCCTCTTCTCATCAACCAGGGCAAGATTTTAATAAGCGACTGCCGAAGATTAGTTTGCTATGATCTGGCGAGCAAGGGGTTGCAGCATAAAGTGGTCTTTCATGCTTCCGATGATTTATTTGCTTTTGTCATCGTCGAAAGCCTGGTTTCATTTTAGAATTTGATGCATGACCATTCTTAGCGCATAGCTATCTCTTGCTACGGGTCCTATTGATTCTTTTTCTCGGAAGTTCTTGTTATGAATCGGTTGCCGAATTAATTATGATGTTGTTTTTCTATTGATTTAATTGTTAAGTATATGGATCATGCAAATTTCTGGATCAGTCATCATAATTGGATTCTCATGACAAATGCCGTTGTGCATGCTTCCTGATTTGGCCTAAAGTGAAGAGATTTGTTCTTACTTCTCTATTCGGCCCTAATATATTATTTACTGCATTTTGTAATAGGTTGTCAAAGGAGTCAATGCTTTGAGAGATCCTCAAAGTTATGACTTCGATGGATGTGTTCGCAACCTTAAAACCTAAACATTGGTATGGATGGAATGTACTACACCCACTCTTCAAAGATTGAGGATTTAAATGCTCATTTAATAATTTTATATTTAAAATATTAATTTGATGATGATATACTAAACCCATTTATAAGTGTTAAAAAATATATAATATATATTTTTAGATTGCCAACTAGCTTATCTAATAATAAAGAAAGATAAATTTTATTGTCACAGACATTTAATGCAACACTTCTTTTTCTCTCTCTTTGGTGAATGAGAAGTTGATGGTCATCAATCCTTTCGTGATAGAATTGTTCTTGAAAACTAGCTTGATTATTCTTCTAGTGCCTAATAAAAAAGAAAATGATTTCAAGCGTATAATGAATGTCACAATTTTATAATAACTATAAATTTTTTAGTATAGTGCCAATCTATGATTTGTTGTCAAAACGAAAAAAAAATCCAATAGAGAAGTTTATTGAGTGCTTTAGTTATGGGGTTCTTTGTTTAATCAAATAAACAAGTGTCTTACAAAGTAAGGTTTCATATGCTTCAGTTTTTGAGTCTTTTGTTCTCAAAGTAAGAATATAAAACTGTTGAAAGCATTATCTTCTGTTTCTCAATGGTACTCCCATAAATTCAAAAAAAATTTCCTTAGGTTTCTCAAAAAAAAAAACTTTTTTTTCAGTCCCATAATCAGGTTATAATCAAAAGAAATATATAATAGTTTAAGTAATTAATAATATATTAATATCTGATAAAATTTGATGTCACACACGATTGAATTATCTTAAAGCATATTTTAATAATATAGACGATTCTTCTTAAGATACATCTCTATGACAAATGTAATCAAAATAATCAATGAATCACTTCTCGACTAGATCTTACTATGTCTCATGGTGGGTGCCTCAAATGATTATGAGATAAGAACATAAAAAATACCTCAACATCATATGATTAATACCCTTGGTGCCACACAGTCAACATCTTAGTATCATATGATCAATACTTTAGCCCTAAATTGAATAGATCAAAAATTATCATATCTTAAATTCAATACACCATAATCATAGTTAAATTTGAGAAAGGCATGCCATCTTCTCCATATCTAGTATCGACCATGAGAGTAATAATAATAGAAGCTCATTATAAAAATGATCCCTTAAATATATTCTAAAAAGATATATCTTTTTCTTCTAAGAGTATAAGTCAAATCCTCTCAACCCATTTTGAGTTGGACATCAGACTAACATTATTAAGAATGTCCTCAAAGTAGTTTTACATGATTTGAGATAATCGAAGTGGAGCAAGAATGTCAACTTAAGACTAATACAAAAAGAGAACCAACTCTGACTCAATATCTAATTTAGATAATAAAAAACTAAATTAAATTTCACCATATACACATAACATCTTAATAGTGAATTCATAATTTATTTTATTTTTTTAATATTTTAGGTCCATATTTAAAAATATCTTTACTATACATACTATAAATATTGGATTTGATAAAATGTTTGCATGCTTGAAAATAAATATGCCAAATAATAATATAAGCTAGTACCGATATGATGTTTTTTTTTATGGTTAGTATGTCATCATATGTATCAATACCAATAGGATATTCTTTACAAGCCCTCGTGCTCCAATGAATAATGATAAATAATAACTTATAAAAAGAAACACAACATCTCTCATAAGAAAAATAGAGGAAGAGAAAACTAAAACAAGAATATGAGAATAAAAATAAGTTTGTTGAGTCGTCTCAAGCAGAATACTTAGATAGCAAAGTGGACAACAATATCATTTGTCATGATCCTTAGTGACTCTAAACCCAACAAATGATAGGATAAAAAATAATGAAGAACTTTTGTATATGAACAAATACTAGCAGGCCGTAACACATAGCGGAATTAAACGAAAATCACAATCAAATATATTACCAAGATTTATGTGAAAAACCCCTCCAACGTGAAGGGTAAAAACCACGAAGCAAATCAGAGAAAATTCATAATAAAAATAATGAATATATAATTATCTAAGTCTCTTGCCCAAAACCCAAGTAACAATTATAAAAGAATAACTAGGATACAAGGATTTTATCACTATATATAATATTCAAAACCTCCCCAAGTAATCACAGTAAAAGTTTCCTATAGATCTGATCTAACCTCAGATGAGAATACTCTTTGGATGAATAAGAATAGTCTCTGTGTTGTCCTTGTCTTCTTTCCTTTCTTTTCTCTTATTTTTCTTCTTTTTTTGAACTAGATTGTTACAATTCTTTGCCCTTTTTGCTATAGTTTCTCCTTAATTTTTCGCAGCTACCATAGTCCCTAATTAAACTTAGGGTTTAGGTTAAGAGAGAAGTGGGCTACGGGCTACTAAAGCCCATATGGGCTGAATAATGGGTTGCTTGCCCAACAAGCTCCCCCTTCAGCCCATAAGGGAGGTTATCCTATGACTCATCAGTATGAAGTCATGCCGACCAACTGTTAGCACATTTCTGCCTTTCTTTCGATAAGGTCTTTGTCAATATGTCTACTCCATTATCATCTATATAAATTTTCTGAAGTTGCAACTGCTTCTCTTCAAGTACATTTCGAATACAGTGGTATCTGATGTCTATATACTTTGACTTAGAATGAAAAGTTATGTTTTTACACAAATGGATAACACACTAGCTGTCACAATGCACCATATAGTTTTTTTGTTTCAGTCCCAATTCTTGTAAGAATTTTTTCATCCATAATATTTCTTTGCAAACCTCTATAGCAGCAATATATTTTGCCTCTATGGTGGAGGGAGCAATACACCTTTGCAATCTGGATTGCCATGACATAGCTCCCTTGCAAAAGTAAGTATAAAACCTGATATGAATTTCCTCATATCAATATCTCTAGCCATATCTGCATCTGTATAACCCGCTAGCACAAGTGATCCACATCCAAAGCTTAATAAACCTTAGAGCTTCCTCTGAGATATCTCAAGATCCACTTCACCACTGCCTAGTGCTCTTTGCTTGGATTTGTAAGAAATTTGCTAGTAACACCCACTGCATATGCGATGTCCGACCTCGTACTATTGGAAAATTTATAATGACATCATATGCGCAGCGGAAGAACAGAAATAAAAAATCATAGATTTCTCGCAGAAATAGAGGTTATTATCGTTATGTAAAAGTTGATGCACAAAAACCCACAAAATCAAAAAACTACACGTAAGAAAATTACCTAGGAAAATCATATATCCCTGAATCCCTACATATCTATAGGACTAGATGAAGGAGTTCAAATGTCATCTTCTCTAACGATAATCCACACGGCAGGGGCTATGACGACGCTCCTCAAATCACTACTCAAATCTCCTCGCTACGCACACTATGCGATCAAGAAGGGGTCGGCCCTTCTTACTATCCACACGCCCCCAAACTGGGGTTGTTAGCTGAGGAGGAGAGGGAGAGGAGAATAGAAGGTGATTGCTAAAAAACCCTTAGCCTATGGGCCTTTAGTTCTCTCCTATTTATAGAGGTCCCTTATCAATTTAACCCTAATGAATCTTGCCCTGTTGGGTATTGGATCTTCATCCAATTACCCAAGCCTCTTAGATTAGTGGGTCTTTACCCAATAATCTCTTATTAGCTCTTATTGGATCTCAGCTTAGGATCCAATAATTTAGGGATTTAACGGATATCCAATAAGACAGGGGCTCTGGTGGATATCTCATATCTGAACCTCTACTCGTCACGACACCCACCATATGTGTGATCCTCTAGGCCCAATATCGAGTTGGCTATGAGTCATACTTGTTAGAACTCCTTCTAACTTAGTGAATTATTATCTCTATAATAATTCACCCGACTTATCGACTGCGGATGTACTAGGCCACTATGCCGTAATCCCCAGATGATATAGGGGAATCTAATCCTTTGGATCTATCTATCTTCAGTTACCATATACCTATAGTCCCTCATTCATCTAATATCCCAGAAACCTTATATCGAGCATGGTGTTGTCAGGCCCATACGGTCTCTCCTCGAGTCTCGCTCTAATCGAATTCTCTTGGAGAACTCTTTCTCTCTCAATCTGAACAACTTTGGCCAAGGATTTATTTGAGCAAGAATACATGAGATATTCCTCTCATGATACCAAGAGCGGAGGATCCTCTATTGACACTCAATAGCCCTCATAAGGTTGGCTACTACTCCCAATAACCAGTTGTACTAGGTTTGGAGCTTCCAAACCTATAAATCCGATATCAAAGAGTGGAATACTCATACAGGACATCCTTGGTGTCTCAAGTCTAAGGACTAGATATACTACTAGGACTATGGAATCACTCTCTAATAATAAGGTATCATCATCCATCCAATATTCTATAGTCGGATCAATTAGTAAACTCGTTCTCCAATTAGCATTTGTACTATATCCTTAATGTCTCCACACGAGCAGCTATGAGACCAGCCGCCTTCATCATATGGACAGTATACAGTATACTAGTTTGTCCGGTTATCTCGATGTCCTTCTCGAGTAATCTATGAATGAGATTATTTAGGATCCATGTTTAAAGGTGAATCGGTCTCATTATCGTGATCTCATCACGATCTGACTCCCATTGCACAGATCCATGGATATCACAATATATGCAACACGCAAGATAAAGTGATAAAATGCCTAACAATAATAAGCAAAAGAAAAAGTGCATGTCAAGTCACACGTGCCATTACTCCTGTGATTAGCTTGTAGGGCACATATGACTAGCACATACATACCATTGTATACATTAAACTTCCAACTACTGAAGCATAAGAAACTTTTTACATTTTTTCCTTTTCCTCATCACTTGACGGACTTTGCTCTGAGCACAACTTGAAGTAACTTGAAAGAAGAGAACCAATTGGCTTTACATTGCTTATACCGAACCTTTCTAATACATTCTCGATATATTTCTCCTATAACAACCAAATCTTCTTGTTTTTCTTATCATGGGATAATTTACATGCCTAGTATTTGCTTTGCTGGCCCCATGTCCTCTATTGCAAATGACTCATTCAGTTCCTTCTTCAATCTGTCAATTGTATATACATCTTTCCTAAGGATAAGCATATCATCAACATAAAGTAAGAGAATAATAAAATTCTCATCAAATCGTTTGATGTATATACAATGATTTAAAACTATTATTTTATATTCATTTTTAGTTATAAATAAATCAAATTTTCAGTACCACTATCTTAGAGTTTGTTTTAACCCATACAAACTCTTCATCAACTTGCAAATAAAATTTTCTTTACTTTTAACTTTGAAGCCTTTTGGTTACTTTATATAAATTTTCTCCTCCAAATCATCATGAAGGAAAGCTTTCTTCACATCTAACTGCTTAACCTCCAAGTCTTGGCTAGCAGCAATACCAAGAGCAATACGAATAGAAGACATTTTAATAATAGGAGAAAAAATCTCTTCAAAGTCAATATCTTTCTTTTAACCAAAACCTTTTACAATCAATCTAGCTTTGTACTTTAATTGAGAATAATATTCTTGAGTCTTCAACCTGAAAATCCACTTATTCTTCAAGTCTTCATTCCCTTAGGCAGTTGTACCAAATCATATGTGTGGTTCTTCTACAGAGCATTCATCTCTTCTTGCATAGCAATTATCCACTTCTTTTTATGCTAACTTTCAACTGCTTCCTGGTAACTCTTTAGTTCACTTACATCAGTAAGCATCATATAATTATCTATAGAGTATCTTATAGAAGGTTGATGTTGTCTAGAAGATCTTCTAAACTGAGATTCTGCGGAAGCTGCTCCTCAACTTCTTCTTGCTTAATATGTCCTACAAGTATATTAACATCTGGCTCTACACATCTTCCTACATATCTCCCTCATCACCCTGATATACTGGAAGAGTAATTGGGTCATAATCTGCTAATCCTTCTGTAGAAGTCTTAGCTTGTGCATCCTTCAAATCCTCAAGGGTTTGATTCTCAAAGAAAACCACATCTCTGCTTCTAAACACCTTCTACTTTTTTGGATCCCAAAGCCTGAAACCAAATTGATCATGTAAGTAGCCAAGAATAATATATTCTTTTATCTTACCATCCAGCTTGGACCTCTCATTGTCTGGAATGTGTGCAAATGCACGACAACCAAACACTCTTAAATGCCTATAGAAAATATCTTTTCTTAACCATACATACTCTGCAACATCACCATCTAAGGTTGTATAAGAAGATAAGTTGATTACATTAACTGTAGTACTTTTTAGGTAGCTTAGCCTGTGAAAGCATATATTTGATTTTTTCCATAATGGTATGGTTCATCCTCTTTGTAATAGCATTATGCTGAGGTGTACTAGGAATTATCATCTCATATTAGATACCATATGACCTGCAATAATTATTAAACAATCCTATATACTCATCACCATTATATGATCTTATGCATTTTAGATCATCAAGCCATTGTCTAATAAACCCGATCGTTTTTTGTCTAACCTCTTCCACTCATCATTTGTCATAGTTGTGAGTTTTACACTATCCCCTTACAAAGGTGCATACAAATCTTTGCAATACAAGAGATCTTTCATTCTTGATTTTCATATCATCCAATTGTTTTCGTTCAAGCTAATCATGTGAGAAACACTATCGGCCTCCATATTTAAATACAAAAATTAAATCACCAAAACCTTGCTCTGATACTAGTTGATAAGATAAAAAACAAGGAAGAACTTTTATATATGAATAAATAGTAGCAGACCATAACACAACGAAATTAAACAAAAATCATAATCAAATATAACACTAAGATTTATGTGAAAAATCCCTCTAACGTGAAGAGTAAAAACCATGGGGTAAACCAGAAAAAGTCTACTATAAATATAATGAATGTATAATTCTCTAAGTCTTTTGCCCAAAACCCAAGCAACAATCACAAAAGAATAACCGTGATACAAGGATTCATCACTATGCACAATATCCAAAATCTTCCTAAGCAATTACAATAAAAATTCACTACATATCTAATCTAACCTGAGATTAGAATACTGTTTAGATGAATGAGAATAATTTCTACATTGTCCTTATCTTCTTCCTTTTCTTTTCTCTTATTTTTCTACCCTTTCTCCTCTTTTTTTAAACTTGTAGTTCTCTGCCTTTTTGCTATAGTTTCTCCTTAATTTTTTATAGCCATCACAGTCCCTAATTAAACATAGAATTTAGGTTAAGAAAGAAATCGACTGTGAGTTACTAAAGCCCATGGGCTGAATAATGGGTTACCTGCCCAACAGCAAACCCGTCACCTTCAGAGAGATCCCGCAAGTCAGTGATCTCTGCCATGTTTAGATTCCCTTAGTCGACCGTGGTAATCATTGTTGCAATCAACATCCATTCGTCTCCTTTCAGTAAGCTCAAACGTCCGTCTTAATCAATGATATTGTCATTGTTATTGTCGAGATTCGATCATCGTCGCTTAAGCTTCCAGTTCTCGTAGAATTTCTCTCTTCGTGTCCCTACTACCACTTTTATTTTTCTCTTATCGTGTAATACTGTCCAACAATCATGACCTGCTACGACGTTAGTGGAAGAGAGAGAGAGGAGCCAGCCAGAGGGCCAAGTAATCCATCAGGTAGTCGGATGAGGTATGTAGATGGAAGCTACGATTTCTTTTCCACAGTTTTTCTTTGTTTCCAATGTCGTGATATTTGAACCAGTGATCGACTTTCAGAACGAATGAAGATGCAAGAAATAGATTATGGGGTATACTAGCTTCAATGGTATGTCAATGGCTTTCCTTTTAAATGGTTTATAAGTGCATTCTCGAAACAAGACTTGTTGATATTGAAGGTACATATGATGTCAGATTTGCTAGGTTATGAGCAGAAAGATGCTAAAACTTTTGTCTTATGGGTAAGGATGGTCATGCTATTCAAGACAGTTCCAACTTTTCTAATATAGTCTTAGCAATAGATTTGAATTGATTTACCAATTCTTCTTATTTTTGATGTATACTGTGTGCTTAAAAAATAGATTTTTAGCTCCTAATGGTATTCTTGTACCAATGTTTTAGTAACCTAATCTATGACAACTGCAACAATGGAGATTTGAAATCGATGAAGCTGTATCATTATTGTTATTTCTCTTTATGTTACATAAAGTTCGTTGCCTAAATTATCTTTATGTTACCACCTTTATACAATTGCCCTGGATAGTGATATACGAATAGCTAACTTCATTTTTATTTTTTTGGTTGCAAAATGCATGCAGGAAAGGAATATCCAGTCTTGCGCTGGAGAAATCTGATCAGCTATGATAAGCAGGGCCAGCAATTGGTTTTTTCAGCAATGGCTGGCATGCATTCAATCTGTTCCTTTGTGAGAGTTTGTTCTAGTGTTCTTTTTTTTTTTTTTTTTTTTTTGTATTGCTAATGATAGTTTGCTTATCAGAAATATAAGGTAGCTATATGATGTTGATGTTTGTCATCTACAACGTGCACTATCATGAATTATCACCACCGTAAAGTTTATCAATTCAGCAGAAAATGTCATCCATTTCTTATTTCTCGACTTTAATCATGTACATGCTGAAATCAGTAAGGCTTGTTCTCTCAAACAATCTACAGGATTCGATATATCTGGTTTAAGAGTAATAGGACAGAAGTAGCTTCATGCAGGTAATTTATATAACTATTTCATCTGCAACTATTGTTCTATGTAGTGCTAAGTTCAATGGGACCAACTACTGCCACCGTATTAACTCGATAGGCAATTTTATCTCATCAACTCAATTACTTATATATATATATATATATATATATATATATATATATATATATATATATATATATATATATATATATATATATATATATATATGTGTGTGTGTGTGTGTGTGTGCATATATATCTTACATTGTTGAATTACAATCTCCTTGGATTTTTAATTAGTTTGTACATATAAAGTTTTCTATTAACACTGCTTTGTATTTCATTTTTGTACAGGTCAATATGTATCTAATGTCTGTCACATTGACCTTTCATCAATTTTGTTAAGAGCTGCATTTTGTTTTATGATTCTTTTCCTCTAGAAAAAGAAATGAATAGAGATTCTAGTCATGGATAAATCAGCAATGTAAGAAGAGGACAAAATACTTAAGCAACTTTTGCTGAAGATATAATAATTACCTTTCAAAAAATGGACAAGCAAAAAAAGTATGCTTTCTATATATACCACAATATTTGAGCATATTCAGCATGTAGATAGCATTAAAAAAAAAACATGAAGAAATTATTGTAAAACGAGTCAAATTTTAGTTTGCTTGTCTGTGTTCTTGATCATCAATGAATCGAATGCCAATAAATATGTATTTATTAGCATGAGATTTCTATTTCTTTCTTCTGCTTATTTATATTTTGCATTTCACGTATGGAGGCGGAACATCCCTTTTTTTTCATGGCCATCAGAGGCTTATGGTTACCACTTTGACCTTGGGATAATTTGGTGAAAACCCTTCACCTTTTGATTCATCTTATATACGCTAGTGTATCCATGTATGCAATCAGACGCTTATCTTAAAATAATATTTCTATAGAATAATAAAATGATTGCAAAATCTGGTTTGAGAATTTGGTGAGTGACAAATTATCATGTATTATAAATGTGGCTATTTTTATCTGGTTTCAAGTGTCAATTCTACATATTTTATATTTATGAATTACTTATAAATATCCTTTATGAATTACTCATAAACTCAATCATAATAATATATATTTCAAATACTTTAAGCTATAAGGCTTAAGTGAATAGATTGATAATTAATATAGTGAAACTCAAGTTGTTAATTGATACTAACTATTTCTAGACTTATTCTCTAACCATAAGTATTTATGCTAATATGCTTATGGCTATTATAGTATTTGTCAAAATTGATGAAAATTAGGATTTGATCGAATAAAGATTGGCCTAGGTCAAAATTAGTCAACTTAAATTTTGATCAAATTAGATTTAAATTAGGCCATAGCCATAATTCAGTCAAATAGTCAAAATTTAAATTGGATGAAAGGTAAAATTGACTGAAAAAAATCAAATTTGAAGTCTAATCTAGTCAAAATAAAAAGCCTAAATGAGAAAAGCCCAAGTCTACTGATAGAGTTATGGGCTTGTCATACTCACAATATCTTTGGTATTTTTGAGAGTGGGTTCTCTTCTAGTCAATCTAAAACCCTTAATAATATAATTAACTACTATGCTTTTGATATATATTAGAAGCATGCTTTAGTATTTTTGTAAGCTTTATAATTAAGTGAATAGTATTTATTTACACTAAGATACAAGTTGTAGAAATTCAAGCATCATTGATTTAGTTTCAATAGAATTAAATAAGTGATCATAATTACGTTAGACGAGTAGTTTTGACTTCAAATGATTATATTTTGATTTGATATTTATATATATTTAATTTCATATTTTGTTTTAGTTCCTACTATTAGTTATAGGTGCCTTATAAGTTAATCATATAAGTGATAGCATCTATGATATACTACGATAATCTCTTTGCTTATTATTATTAGTGTATTCTCATATTATATATTATTTAGATGTATATTATGATATTTTTGGATCTATATAATAGGATTCGTATCATGATGAGATCATGATAATGAGATCGATTTGCCTTTAAATACATATCCTAAATCATCCTGGTTACAGGTTACTCGATAGGGACATCGAGATAGCCGGATAGATTGATGCATTGTATACTCATCTGATGGGGCGCATACTGGCGTTACCCTCTTATGGGTGGCACCTTATTGCCACGATGACATAAAGGCTAAGGTGGTAATCCACATCAGCACAGTTTGACGACTCCCAATCGTATCAAAACGGGCATCGGCCAGGCGATGCGACATTGTCCCAGAAAGCTTAGAATGGCGCCTCGGTAGTCTCGTCGAGCATGTGCTCGTACGAGTGCTAGTGTTGTCTGAAGCACGACACTATCCCAAAAAGCTCGAGATGGTGCGCTCGTACAAGCACCAGCGTCGTCCGAAGTATGACATTGTCCAGGAAAGCATGGGACAGCGCCACCTCGGGAAGCCCGGGATCGCATCTCCACGGCACCGCCCAGAAACTCGAAATGGAATTATGCAACACATGGGGAACTAGCACTCCCCCGGTATAAAAACCCCATATTATCGTTGGCTTGAGGATTGGAAGTTTGGAGGGCAAGACATCTCCCTAAAAAAAGTACTAACTTCACCATCGATGGGGTCGAGTCGTAAAAACCTGACCCGACTTGTGTGCAAGAATCGGAGCATGTGTGGCGAGCCGAGCACCAGCAGGATGCCTCATCCCCAAATGGACGGATGACTTGCTTCACCCGACCCGACGCCGGCTTCCTTCTTGAAGATCAACCAAGGTCAACCCTAGTACATTCGGACCCGGACCTAGTCGTGCTAACTCGACGGCCATGGCGTAAAGGTACGCTAACAGATTAGTGCTAGAGGAAGGGCCCGGATGTCACAAGATCAGTAGACAAACCTGGGCGAATGCTCGATGGAAGGATCTCACCCAGCCGGTGAGCCTGGGGAACATCCTCCACTTTCCTGTGGGCTCCAGGCCGAGGACCCCATCGCGATTGCAGGATGTTACTGGCGGCTGTTCATCGACCCAGGGCTGCCCCAACCAGTCAGTTACCCGTCTCACATAAGGCATTTTGTGGCCTCGCCCACCAAGTCCAAACTTTGGCTGTAATGATGTAGGTCATTGTCCTACTCATCCCTCAACTGGCACAACAATCGACGTTCCTGCCCCTGCTATCACGGACAAATTGTAAATGGCTTGTTCAGTGTAATGCTTATGCATGTCCGTGTCTTTTTGGTTTGTTCTAACTTTGCAAAGAATGTAAAGGGCTGGCCAAAGGCTAAATAGCCCCATTTGAATGAGTTTGGTGGCCGTTTCAGGCTTGTACATAATGATGGTATCATATGGATATTTGTATTAGATTTCGGTCTGTAGTGGACCAATTTTATACCTTTGTTGTGCAACCGTTCTGAGCTTGTGATGTATATGGTTGGAATTTGCATTGGCTCTAAAGTGTTTGCTGAAAGGTGGTTTGTGGATCCCATGTGAAGTGTTTTCTCTGTCCCATCTTCTCTTTTGCAAGTCCTAAGGGATCGTAGGAGGCTTCGGGGAGGCTGCCATTTGCGGATTAACATGCAATGGTGCTGCACGGCTTAAGCAAAACCAGCTAAGTCTGTGACACTACGACGGTCGGAGCCGTTAGACCCGGCACACACTGCACCTCCGATCCCGAGGGCATCGTCGATTCCACCCGAGGCGGACAGTTCTATTCCCAGAAGATGTGTCGGGGAATCCGAGGATGGTGCAGGAGCCCGACACATTATCGTCCGATTCGATGGACTCCCTCCGAGCCCAGTTGCGCTCTATCAACTAGTGGCTTGACGAGGTACAAAGGGAAGTCTGCAAGTCTAAGGAGGAACTTGGGGAGGACACCCATTGTGGGTCCCCTTTTGCCCCCGAGATATAAGATAGGCCAGTTCCTCCGAGCTTCCACCTCCCCTCCCTTGATGCATATGACGACAGCTCTGACCCGGCAGAACATGTGACTGTCTTCCAAGCGCAGATGGCGTTGTACGGGACTTCCGATGCCCTCATGTGTAGGGTGTTCCCCACTACTCTTAAAGGGCCGGCTCGAGCATGGTATAGCCGGCTGAGAGCCAAATCAACCGCCTCCTTCGACCAACTTACCAAAGACTTCGAGCTCAACTTCCTGTCCTACACTCAGTTGAAGCCATCCGCTGCCCTACTCCTTGGTCTCAATTAGAAAGAGGATGAGCCCCTTTCTCACTTTGTAACCTATTTTGCTACAGAAATCCGGGGACTACCCGACCCTCACCCCTCTCTGATAATGCAGGTATTCATGATGGTGCTACGATCCTCTAGGTTCTTCTAGTCACTCGTCAAGCGACCACCTACGGTAGTCTCGGAGATGCTCTAGCGCATGAACCAGTACATTGCAGTGGAGTCTTTGATGGCCGGGAAGTGGGAGGAGCACAAGAGAGGTAGGATAGAGTCCTCCTGGGGACAGACATCGATTGCCCTGAAGAGGAGGATGGGCCAACCCGAGGTGCCACCCCCGAGGTCCTCCCTTGCAGTCTTGGGTGCATCCAGAATAGAGATTTCCTCTAGATTAAAGAAAAGGGTCTTCTAAGGGCCCCTAAACCAATGAAGAGCCCCAGGAGCTCAGAGATCAGACAAAGTACTATCAGTTTCATTAGGAGCAAGGCCACGACACTAAGGAGTGTCATGACTTAAAGCGTCAGATCAAAGAACTCATCCGCTGGGGGCATCTCGGTCACTATTTGAAAGGGAGCTAAGATCCCTCACCGTGCCCCGCAAGTCCCATCGAGCAGCAAATCGGTGTCATCATAGGTGGGCCAGCCTCGGGAGGAGATAGTATGTTGGGACAAAAGGCCTATGCCCGAGTGGCTACGGACGAGTCCCCAATGTAGCAACACGATCCTGAGATTACATTCTCGACCGAAGAAATGGACCACTCCGCGCACGATGATGCGCTATTGATCACAACCAAGATCACCAATGCCTGTGTAAAAAGGATCATGATAGACACGAGGAGCTCCGCTGATTTACTTTACTTCAACGCTTTCCAAAAGCTCGGCTTGCTCAAGGAGGCCCTAGCACTGATGCGCTTGACACTCACCGAGTTCACTAGCGACTCAATCTCCTTGCTCGGCACGATCACCCTGCCTATAACTCTGGGAGAAGAACCGAGGATGAAGATGATAATGACAACCTTCATGGTGGTTGACCTCCCCTTGGCGTATAATGCGATCCTGGGCCGACCAACCCTTAACAAGTCCCGAGCTGTCGCCTCCACTTACCACCGGATGATGAAGTTCCTGACCCGAGGTGGAGTTGGGGAAGTTAGGGAAAATCCCCGCGAGTCCAGGCGATCCTACTTGATAGCGGTCTTATTACCCAAAAGGTCAAGAAGCAAACAACCACTAGAGGACCTGCGAGATGTCAAAAGCCCACCTCAGCACCCCGAGTTGACGGAGCCCACTATGGACATACCGCTGTATAGAGATCGACCCGATCGGGTTGTGAGGGTCGGATCGAAGCTCAAAGAGCAAGAGCAAGTACAACTCATTAGCTTCCTGACCAACAATGCTGACATTTTCGCTTGGTCTGGTGGACATGTTCGGGATCGACCGAGGAGTCGCACAACATCACCTGAGCATCTCCCCTGAGGCACGTCTAGTAAAACAGAAGTTGCGAAAGTTGGCCGGCGACCGGCAGTAAGTAATCCGCCACGAAGTAGAATGCCTCCTGGCAGCAGGCTTTACCGTCGAGGCCAAGTACCCTCGATGGCTATCAAATGTAGTCCTTGTTAAAAAGCTTAATGGAAGTTGAAGAATATGTGTTAACTACATCGACCTTAACTGAACATGCACAAAGGACTGTTATCCCCTCTCGAGAATCGATTAGCTGATCGATTCTCAGGAGAGGATAATAGTCCTTTGGGCATGCTCGATTGAGACACGACCTCCGGACACGAACTCCTCTCGTTTATGGATACTTTCTCGGATTATAACAAGATCAAGATAACGCCTGAGGACCAGGAACATATGGCCTTTATCACTGACCAAGGGGTATATTTCTATCGAGTCATGTCGTTCGGATTAAAGAATGCCGAAGCCACTTATTAGAGAATGGGAAATAAGATGTTCGCCCAGCAGATCGAGCGGAACATGGAGGTATATGTTGACAACATGATCATCAAAAAGCAAGATAGCATTGGCACACCTAGCAGAAATTGCCGAGGCATTCACCACACTATAGAAGTTAGGCATGCGCTTCAATCCCGCAAAATACGCCTTCGGCGTCGGCTCGGAAAAATTCCTCGGTTTCATCATCCACAGAAAAGGGATCAACGCCAATCTGGAGAAGGTCCGAGCCATCATTGATATACAGCCACCCTGGACAATCAAAGAGGTGCAGCGGCTGACCGGGAGACCGCCACCTTGTCTTGATTTCTATCCCGATCAGGCAACAAATGTCTCCCCTTCTTCCGAGCCTTAAAGAGCCCGAGGAACTTCAAATGGATGAAGGAATGTGAGGAGGCCTTTGTGCAAGTCAAGCAACATTTGGCCAGTCTCCCTCGCCTTATCGCGGTCCCCGTGGGAGAGCAGCTCAGCCTTTACTTGGCCGCTTCCAAATAGGTGGTCAGCTCTGTCCTAGTCGAGGAAACCTCCGGAGTACAGCACCTGGTCTACTACACCAGCCACATACTGAACGGACCCGAGGAGCGATACCAGCCGATCAAAAAGCTGGCCCTAGCGCTCGTGCTGACGACCCGAAAGCTGCGTCCCTACTTTCAGGCTCACCCGATCAAGGTAATCACCGACCACCCACTTCGATAAGTTTTATCAAAGTTCGGCATCTGAGGTCGCCTGCTCAAGTGGTCGGTTGAGCTTAGCGAGTTCAACATACAATATGCCTCGAGGTCCACCATCAAGGCTCAGGCAATCAATGATTTCATCTTGGAACTAACCTCGCCCGAGGACGACGTATCGGGGCAACCCGAGAGGAGATGGAGCTTACGTGTGGATGGGTCAGCCATCTCTAGGAGCACCGATGCAGGACTTGCTAGTCATATGTGCCCTACAAGCCAATCACATGAGTGATGACACTTGTGACTTGATATGTACTCTTTCTCTTTGCTTATTATTAGACATTTTATCACTTTATTTTATGTGTTTCATATATTGTGATGTCCTTGGATCTGTGCAATGAGAATTGGATCGTGATGAGATCATGATAATGAGACCGATTCACCTTTGAACATAGACCCTAAATAATACTGGTCATAGGTTACTCGAGAGGGACATCGAGACAACTGGATAGACTGGTGTGCTGTATACTTGTCCAAATGATGAAGGTGGCTGGTCTCATAGCTACTCATGTGGGAACACTAAGGGTACAGTGCAGGTGCTTATTAGGGAATGAGTTCACTGATTGATATGCCTACGGAATGCTAGATGGTTATTGATACCTCACGTTAGACAGTGATTTCGTAGTCCTAGTAGTGTATCTAGTCCTTAGACTTGAGACACCAAGAAAGTCCTGTATGAGTACTCCACTCTTTGATACCAGACTTATAAGTTTGGAAAGTTCCAGATCTAGTTCAGTCGGTTATTGGGAGTGGTAGCCAACCTTACGAGGGCTATTAAGTGTTAATAGAGGATCATCCGCACTCAGTATCATGAGAGGAATATCCCATATATTCTTGCTCAAATAAATCCTTAGCCAAGGTTATTCGGATTGAGAGAGAAAGAGTTCTCTGGGAGAATCCGATAAGTGCAAGACTCGAGGAGAGACCGTATGGGCCTGACAGCACCATGCCCGGTATAGGATCTCTGAGATATTAGCTGGATGAGGGACTAGAGATACATAGTAACTGAGGACAGATAGGTCCAAAAGATTGGATTCCCCTGTATCGTCTGGGGACTGCGGCGTAGTGGCCTAGTACGTCCGTAGTCGATGAGTTGGGTGAATTATTATAGAGATAATAATTCAGTGAGTCAGAAAGAGTTCTGATAAGTATGACTCACGGCCAGCTCGATATTGGGCCTAGAGGGTCACACACATATGGTAGGTGTTGCGACGAGTAGAGATTCGAATATGAGATATCCGCAAGAGCCCTTATCTTATTGGATATCCATTAAGCCCCTAAATTATTGGATCCTAATATGAGATCCAATAGTTGCTAATAAGAGATTATTGGGTATAAACCCACTAATCCAAGAGGCTTGGGTGATTGGATGGAGATCCAATACCCAATAGGGCAAGATCCATTAGGGTTTATAGGGGGCCTCTATAAATATGAGGAAACCAAAGCTCTATAGGCTGGGGGGTTCTTTTGGCAGCCACATTCTGTTCTCCTCTCCCAAGAGAGGTGCATCGTCGTAGTCCCTGCCATATGGATACCGCTAGAGAGGAGGATGCTTGACTTCCTTTATCCTTCCTATAGATCTGTAGAGATTCAGGGATTTACGATCTCCCTATGTATTTTTTTTTACACATGCAGTTTTCACAGATTTGTTTTTGACGTATCGATCTTTGCACGATGACGAAACCTTTCTATGGAAAATCTGTGGTTTTATTTTTTATTCTTCCGCTACGCATGCGATGTCGCCCTATAGGATTTTCCAACAGTGGTATCAGAGCCAAGTTGTTCGTGTGAAAATTGGATCTTAAACTGCATGTGTTGTGATTTAAAATAGTTTTTATCATCAAAATCTTTGATATAAAAGGTGAGAAAGGGCAGCAAGTGTTGCTACCCATGTTGCGCTCACATAGCGGCCGCAAGGTGTTTGCGATTGCTTTGCGCACAAGACGGTGGCGAGCAAATGCTGCGCGGCACAGCGTGCAGGAGCCGCAGTAAGTGCGGGTGACGATAGGTGGCCGGCAGCCTGCTGCCTACCTGCAAGGTGCAGGCAGGGACACCCGCGGTGGCACTCGTGAGGTCCCTGCGGGCAGAGGCACCCGCAGCGGCAACGCTACCTGCGGGCACACGGCGCCGTGAGGTTCTCGGCGAAGCGCTCACTGAGGCATCGGCACTTTTCGCCGAGCGAAGCGCGCCGATCGACGACGATGCGTCAGTGAGTAGTGGTCGCCACCGATAGGGTGGCGGCCGCCACAACATAGCAATGTAGAAGAGGGATTAGGGTTTTCTGGACAAAAGATATTTTTGCCCCTCGAAATTTTAGAAATTTCGATTTCTGTCCCTTTTGACAAAATAACCAAAATACCTCTTGAAATTCAAAAAATACTTTAAATATCCCTATTTTTAGAAAAATATTAGTTAATTAAATAGTTTAATTAACTATTATAATTTATCTAGTAGTCTTATAAAATAACACATACATGTGATGTATGATATGGATAGATGATCATAGACCTGTGATGTAATGTGTGTACATGTGATTATTATTATTGGGGCCTACGAGCCTTTATTTTTTTCGTTTATTATCGGGCCTATGTGTCTGTAATTATGTTATAATTACATGAGGAGGCACAGTGGTAGCGGGACCCACGAGGTCGAGATGGACGATCCGACGCATAGAGATGCGTTGAGATGCCGACGGAACTGACGAAGGAAGGACGATCACAGGGCATGGAGATGTGTCGAAGTACACATAGATCTTGATGTGAGTGATTGGGCGTATTGGCTCGGGCCTGATCACATTAGGATGTGGTCCATTATCATTTGGTGTGATTACTCATGTGATGTGTGATTAATTATACGCCAACTAGATATGTATATATATTTGCATGTGATGTGTATATATATATATATAATAAATATGTATGTGTGTGACACATAATGTTAGGAGACCAAATCAAAAATCTCCTCTATTAATAATATTAAGTTGGTAAATGTGAGACAATTAGATTGACCCATGTGGCCTTCCATCGTTATAGGTAGGAACCGATTCCCGGTGTATGTTGAGTTGGTCGAGTCCCTTGAGACTCACCTATATCGCGTTTCGCTATCTTATCTACAACATAGAGATGTCACCGGTGACCTGAGGACATGGTATGCTTGGTCGAGTCTCTCAAAAGTATATCATCGAATCAGACTCATATTGTAACGATGGTGATAACTTAACCAAACATCATGGTTGGTCGAGTCCCTCGAGGCCATGGTGGTTCGAAGGCCGAATAGGATGGGAATCACAAGAAGTTGTGATTGGTAAGAATTGCCTAACTTTATGGGCTTAACATGATTAGTCGAGTCCCTCGAGGTTACGTTAAGACGTCGATTGGATCCCAATCCCCACTAGAGATCTGTCGGGGGTCTCCAATTCACATACCGGAGGGTGTTGTGTGTCTCACAAAAAATTAGTGGGAGAACATTAAGATAGAAGTCCTTATCTTAACTGTTTAATTTTTACAAAGTCTGCATGTTATTTATTTCTGCTACATCTTTAATTTCAGAAAATATCACTTTCAAATCCTTTACGTAGCATACTTGATGCCAACCGCCTCACTGGTCCAAATTATATGGATTGGCTTCGCAATCTGAGAATCGTTCTCATGGTGGAGAAATCGCGTACGTCCTTGATACAGTGATCCCTACGCCCAACGAAGGGGCAAACGAGGATGAGATCGCTCGTTATATGAAGTACATAGATGATTCCGCTCTTGCTTAGTATTATATGTTGGCCTCTATGACTACTGAGTTACAGAGACAGCATGAAAATATGGATGCTAATTCCATACTTCCTGCATCTCCGCAAACTGTTTGAGGAACAGGAAAGAACTCAGCGATATGAGATATCAAAGTCTTTTTCATACCAAGATGATTGAGGGGACATCGGTTTAGAACTATGTCCTTAAGATGATTGAGTGGATCGAGAAACTCACAGGTCTAAGAATGGTCCTAGAGGATAACCTGTGTGTGGATCTTGTGCTTCAGTCCCTACCAGATTTTTTTTCTCAGTTCATAATAAATTTTAATATGAACAAACTTGAGGTGACCCTTCCAGAGCTCCTCAATATGTTGAGAGAAGCAGAGAGCGCCATCAAGAAAGAGAAGCCAGTTCTCTATGCTGGTGAGACCAAAAAGAAAAGGAAGGCTAAGAAGTCCCTTAAGAAGGGCAAGGGCAAGAGCAAAATGGGTAAGGCAAAGGTTGTCAAGAAAGACCCAACAAAGGACAAAGGCTAGTGCTTCCACTACGGTAAAGATGGGCACTGGAAGAGGAACTACAAAGAGTACCTTGCAGAGAGGGCGAAACAGAAGCTTGGAGAAGCTTCAGGTACATTCATGATTAGTCTCCATTTGTCAGAATCTTATGATAACACATGGGTATTGGATACTGAGAGTGCTTATCATATCTGTAATTCGTTGCAGTTTCTGGCAGGACCTAGGAGATTGAACAGAGGCGAGATGAACCTTAAGATGGGCAATGAAGCAAAGGTTGCTGCAGTGGCTGTTGGCAAAGTCACCTTACATCTGCTTGGTGGAGCTATTATTGCATTAGATGCATGCTATTATATTCCTTCTATTATCAAAAACATTATTTCTATTTCATGTTTGACAGTTAGTGGATATAAATTAGTTTTTTTAGAACAATGGTTGTTCAATAATATTAAATGATGAGATTATCACGAGAGAAATATTGCATAATAGTTTATTTATGCTAGATACAACTCCACATATCATAAGTGTAAGTGAGTCTAAGAGGAAACGAGAAGAGATAAACAATGCATATCTGTGGCATTGTTGGCTAGGTCACATTCATGAGGGAATGATTCAAAAGTTGCTGAAGAATGGATATCTAGATCCATTTGATTATGAGTCATGCGACTTGTGAACCTTGCCTTCGGGGAAAGATGACCAACTCTCTATTTAGTGGAACTGGAGAGAGAGCCACTGAGTTACTGGAACTCATACATAGTGATATATATAGTCCCATGTCGACTCATGCCATAAGTGGTTACTCCTACTTCATTACTTTTACTGATGATTTCTCAAGATACGGACATGTGTACTTGATGAAGTACAAGTCTGAGACTTTTGAGAAATTCAGGAAATATAAGAATGAAGTGGAGAACCAGATAGGAAAGAGTATTAAAACCCTTCGATCAGATCGAGGAGGTGAGTACTTGAGTATAGAGTTCACCTAGTTCCTCAAAGACTATGGGATTTTATTTCAATGGACACCTCCTTATACACCGCAGCTTAATGGTGTATCAGAAAGGATGAATCGCACATTGTTAGACATGGTGCGTTCCATGATGAGTTTCGCCGACTTACCCATCTCATTCTTGGGATAAGCCCTACAGACCGCAGCTTACCTTCTGAACAGAATTCCAACTAAGCCAGTAATGTCTACTCCATATGAGATATGGAATGGGAAGAAGCTCGATCTTGAGGTTGTTAAGATTTGGGGCTGCCGTGCCCATGTCAAGAGACACAACCCCGATAAGTTAGAATCCAGGACGGAACGGTACAAGTTCGTGGGATACCCTAAGGAAACTTGTGGGTATTATTTCTACCACCCTGAGGATCAAAAGGTCTTTATAGCCAAGAGAGTAGTGTTCCTTGAGAAGGAACACATTCTTGGTGGAGACAGTGGGAGCATGATAGAGTTGAGCGAGGTTGAAGAACCTAGCGCAAGCACCATTCCATAACCAGAGTCTGTTCAGGTACCTAGCACACAAGTTTCAACTTTACGTAGGTATGGTAGAGTATCCCATCCTCCTAAGAGATATGTGGGATATATTAGAGGAGAGAATGTTGAGGATATTGATCCTCAGACCTATGAGGAGACTATTACGAGCATAGACTCCGGGAAATGGCAATAAGCCATGAATTTAGAAATGGATTCTATGTACTCCAACAAGGTTTGGAACCTAGTTGATGCACCCGAGGGTATTGTACCCATTGGCTGCAAGTGGATCTTCAAAAGAAGATTGGAATAGATGGAAAGGTAGAGACTTATAAAGTAAGGCTAGTGGCTAAGGGGTATCATCAAAGGTAAGGTATTGACTATGACGAAACTTTCTCACCTGTAGTCATGCTAAAATCCATTCGAATTCTATTGGCTATTACAGCACACTATGATTATGAGATCTAGCAGATGGACGTCAAAACCGCATTCCTCAATGGCAACTTCGAGGAGGAGGTGTTTATGATACAACCCGAGGGATTCGTGTCTAGGGATAACCCAGATAAGGTGTGCAAGTTGCTTAGGTCCATTTATAGACTGAAGCAAGCTTTCCGAAGTTGGAACATAAGATTTGGTGAGGCGATCAAACCTTATGACTTCATTAAGAACGAAGATGAGCCTTGTATGTATAGGAAGGTAAGTGGGAGCACTATCACTTTTTTGGTATTATATGTGGATGACATCCTGATCATTTGGAATGTAGAAATGCTCTCCACAGTAAATGCTTAGCTATCTAGGCACTTCTCCATGAAGGACTTAGGGGAAGCATCCTGCATATTGAAGATACGGATCTATAGAGATAGATCAAGAGGATGCTTGGCTTGTCCCAATCCAGGTACATAGACGCTATTATCAAAAGGTTTAGCATGAAAAATTTCAAGAGAGGTCTCATACCAATGAGACATGTAATATCACTTTCTAGGGGTATGTCCCCAAAAACTCCTAAAGAAAGGGCATACATGGATATGATACCATATGCCTTAGCGATAGGATCTATCATGCATGCTATACTATGTACTAGGCCTGATATAGCATATACTCTAAGTGTCACGAGCAGGTATTAAGCAGATCCAGGTTTGGATTACTAAAAAATAATAAAATGTATCCTTAAGTACTTGAGAAGGACTAAGGATCTTTTATTGGTATATAGAGGTAGTAGCCTCAGGGTTGAGGGCTACATGGACTCGAGCTTCCAGTCCGATGTTGATGATAGCAAGTCTAATTCAGGGTATGTGTTCACCCTGAATGGAGAAATAGTATGCTAGAAGAGTTTCAAGCAAGACACTACTACTGACTCCGACCACAGAAGCGGAATATATTGCTGCGACAGAGGTAACAAAGGAGGGAGTTTGGATAAACAAGTTCATCACATATTTGAAAGTCATGTCGAGTAGCGAGGATCTGATTCCCTTATATTACGATAACTACGAGGTGATTATTCAAATAAGGAAACTTAGGTCTCATCAGAAGTGTTCTGAGGAGGTTCTAGCTTATTAGAGAGATCGTGGCCTTAAGAGATGTAGTAGTGGAAAGAATTTCATCTGAAGATAACATTGCAGATCCACTGACAAAGCCATTGACTCAAATTATCTTTAGTGTCACAGAGGTCTGATGGGGATCAGACATATTGGTGATTAGCTTTAGGTCAAGTGGGAGAGTGCTAGTTATATATGTCCTATAAGCCAATCACATTAGTGATGGCACTTGTGACTTGATCTACTCTCTTTCTCTTTGCTTATTATTAGGTATTTTATCACTTTATCTTGCATGTTGCATATATTGTGATGTCCTTGGATCTGTGCAATGGGAATCGGATTGTGATGAGATCATGATAATGAGATCGATTCACCTTTAAACACAGACCCTAAATAATCCTGATCATAAGTTACTCGAGAGGGACATTGAGATAACTAGATAGACTGGTTTGCTGTATACTCGTCCATATGATGGAGGTGGTTCGGACCTCCTCCTCCATGTCTTCAAGAGGTTCAATCAATAGGAGGTCTCATAGCTACTTGTGTGGGGATACTAAGGGTACAGTGCAAGTGCTCATTGGGGAATGAGTTCACTGATTGATCCGCCTACGGAATGCTGGATGGTTATTGATACCTCACGTCAGATAGTGATTCTGTAGTCCCAGTAGTATATCTGGTCCTTAGACTTGAGACACCAAGGATATCCTATATGAGTACTCCACTCTTTGATATCGGACTTATAGGTTTAGAAAGTTCAAGATCTAGTACAACCGGTTATTGGGAGTAGTAACCAATCTTACGAGGGCTATTAAGTATCAATAGAGGATCATCCGCTCTCGGTATCATGAGAGGAATATCCTATGTATTCTTGCTCAAACAAATCCTTAGCCAAGGTTATTCGGATTGAGAGAGAAAGAGTTCTCCAGGAGAATTCGACAAGAGTAAGACTCGAGGAGAGACCATATGGACCTGACAACACCATGCCCGGTATAGGGTCTCTGGGATATTAGTTGGATGAGGGACTAACTGAGGACAGATAGGTCCAAAGGATTGGATTCCCCTGTATCATCTAGGGGCTGTAGTGTAGTGGCCTAGTACGTCCGCAGTCGATGAGTTGGGTGAATTATTATAGAGATAATAATTCACTAAGTCGAAGGAGTTCTCGACGACATGTCTAGTGGTGGATGGCTGTGGAAGGCAGCGAGGACTGACTCACGACTCACGGCGATATTGGGCCTAGAGGGTCACACATATATCGTAGGTGTTGCAACGAGTAGAGGTTTGAATATGAGATATCCATAGGAGCCCCTATTTTACTAGATATTCATTAAGCCCCTGAATTATTGTATCCTGAGATGAGATCCAATAATTGCTAATAAGAGATTATTGAGTATAGACCCACTAATCCAAGAGGCTTAGGTAATTGGATGGAGATCCAATACCCAATAGGACAAGATCCATTAGGGTTTATAGGGGGCCTCTATAAATAGGAGGGAACCAAAGCTCTATAGGTTGGGGGGTTCTTTTGGCAGTCAACTTATGCTCTCCTCTCCCCAGAGAGGTGCATCGTCGCAGTCCCAGCCGTGTGGATACCGCTAGAGAGGAGGATGCTTGATCTCCTTCATCCTTCCTACAGATCTGCAAGGATTCAGGGATATACGATCTCCTAGGAGGTGGGTATTTTCTTTTACACATGCGCTTGAGACACCAAGGATGGATTTATTTTTGGCCTTATCCGATCTTTACACGATAACGGAACCTTTCTACGGGAAATCTGTGGTTTTGATTTTTGTTCTTCCGCTGCGCATGCGTTGTCGCCCTATAGGATTTCCCAACAGGACTAGTGTTGGAAGGCCCCGACAGACAATTATTTGAGCGCTCCCTCCGCTTCGGTTTCAAGGCCACTAACAATAAAGCGAAATATAAAGCGCTCCTAGCTCGGCTCAGGTTGGCCATCAAGCTATAGGTAGAAGACATCGAAGTCTACATCGACTTGCAGCTGGTGGGCGAACACATCAATGGGGGCTACAAAGCTCGGGACCCGAACATGTCAAAATATCTTATCGAGGCGAAGAAGCTCACCACAAACTTCCCATGCTTTGTATTGTCCAGGGTGCCACAGGACCAAAACTGGTGAGCTGACGCACTGGCAAAACTCACCTCAGGATCCGACACCAACTCAGGGCTCGAGGTCGAGGAACTCCCATCCCACACGATCACAATCGGGGTGGTAGCCTCAACCGATGTGCAGTCAATGTGGACGCTGGAGATACTACGGTATAAGAGAGACGGGATATTACCCACGGACAAGGCCACAACCTAACACCTATGGCGCACTCAAGCCTGGTATTGTGAGATAAACGGGTGACTCTACCG
This sequence comes from Musa beccarii, assembly GCA_024322285.1. NCBI lineage: Eukaryota > Viridiplantae > Streptophyta > Magnoliopsida > Zingiberales > Musaceae > Musa > Musa beccarii. Next base: position 4,639,306 of record CM044397.1, on the reverse strand, counting down.
AAGGTCGTTCACCCGACCACTCTTATGGTGCTTGGATCCCGAAGAGACATAATCGGTTATGTCCGAAGTACACGAGGGAATCCACGACGAACACATCGACGGGCAGACCTTGGCCTTCAAAATTTTTCGCCATGGGTATTATTGGCCAACCATGCATCGGGACGCGAAGGACTACATACAATGATACGTCCCATGCCAAAACCATGCCAGAACACCCCGGCAACCCGCAGTCCCGCTTACGCCCATCGACTGTGCTTGGCCCTTCGCACAGTAGGGGATGGACCTTCTCGGGCCTTTCCCGCCAGCCTCAAGACAGTGAAGGTATGTGATCGTCGGGGTAGATTACTTCACCAAATGGGTAGAGGCCGAGCCGTTAGCAACAATTATCGAGTGCCAAGTGGAGACGTTCGTTTGGAAAAATATATTAACCCGCTTCAGTATCCTAAGAGTCATCATCACCGATAATAAGACTCAGTTCAACAACGAAAGCTTCAAAAAATTTTGCTCGGGTTATGGAATACAGTTCAGATTTAGCTCGGTGGCCCATCCCTAGATGAATGGTTTGGCAGAGGTAACCAACCGAGCTATCTTAGAGGGACTTAAGAAGAGAATGTTCGGGGCTCGAGGTGCTTGGGTAGAAGAGCTTCCGAGCATTCTGTGGTCTTCTCGGACCACGCCAAAGACCGCCATGGAGGAATCTCCCTACAGCCTTCCGTTCAGCATTGAGGTCATCCTATCACCCGAAATCATCTTCCTAACACCTTCGGGTGGAAAATTACCAAGAGGAAGCGTCATTGGAAGGGCTGCAAGCCGGGCTCGACTTGGTGGAAGAACGATGGGCCGATGCCCACCTTAAAGCCCTTGTTTATAAAAGAGCTGTCGCCAAGCTCTACAATCGAAAGCTGCTCGCTCGATCGATCAGGTTAAACGACTTGGTTCTGTGAAGGGCCGAGGTCAGTGATCCGACTCGATCACGTGACAAACTCTCCCCAAGTTGGAAAGGACCCTATCGGGTGATCAATGTTCGGGATGGCACCTACCGATTGGCCATGATAGAAGGCTGCCCGATACCGAGGACATGGAATGTGTCTAACCTAATTTTTTTTGTGTAGCTAACCAAGCAGTGTAAGAATGTATGCAAGAGCTAAAGCAAAAAGTTTTCATTGAAGTTCAAAATTTGATTACATAGTTGGGTCAACCGTGGTTTACAAAATAAGACTATACCCGATCATCCCCTTACAAAACTAAAAGTCAAAATTAGGCCACTCAGGCCTTGGGAGGATCCGCACTATCGTTAAAAGGAATCTTCTCGGGCATGTTAACAGTTTCATCCTCGGGCAAGGTGGCATAGGGATCCTCTTCAAGTTGGAGGTCCGAATACCGGGCTCGGAACCGAGCCAATGCAACCCGATACCTATATTCGTAGGTAGCCTGCCCCGACCTACTAATCCTGAGCTGAAAACCTCGAGAGTCCTTATAGGCCTCGATCAGCTTGTTATCTTTCTCATGCCTTTGTCAAGTCTCTTTTGCTAGCACCTCGGTGGACGCTCTAGCCTTGGCCCGAGCCACCTCCAAGCTTCGGGAAACTCGAGCAGTTTGTTCTCCATCGAACGAACTCAGGCGCACAACTCCTTTTGCTGCTCCCGGGACTCCCCCCTCTACTGAGCGACCTCCTCGAGCTCGGACTTCAAACGTGTGACTTCCGCTTCTAGCTCAGTCACACACTGCTTGATAGTCACGATGGCTTCGGGCACAGCCCCAGCCTTGAGCTCCTCGACTTGGCTCCGGAGCTCGGTGATCCTATCACCTATGCAACTGATGATTCGACCGATGTCTTGCACACAATTGATTAGCGCCATGAAATAGTGTTGGCCCTATGAAAAAGATTAGGTTAGAGCGAAGGAGGATCCTGAACAGCATGAGAAACAAAGGATAAGATCCCTACCCATATCAGTGACTTCACTGATTTCACGATAAAGACCTCCGACGGAGAGCTATACAATTGATGAGCCAGGTCAGGATGGAGTCCTCCGCGGACAAACGAAGCCATAGACTGGTCATCGGTCCACACCCGATCCCCGTGGGTCAAACCCGCCCATCGGGGCACAAGCGGATCCGACGTCTCCCCTTCCGGGAGGTCACCCATGAACAGAGCCTGGTATGGCTCATCCTTGGCGTGGGCTCGGGTGCAATAAAGGTTACGCACGGAAGGCAAACAGGTAGCTTTCCCCGTCTCTTCCTGGCTGGGCCCCACCTCACCCCAACCACGACCGAACCCCGCACTGATCGCACGCTCAGCCGAGGTTGCCTCCGCCTGAGCCACGGTTGACTCGGGTTTCTTTCGAGGTCGATCAACCTCGGCACTCCCAGGCCATTCGCGAAGCTCTGAAGATGCCTCAGTCGTCGGGCAAGGGGTGAGAACTAAAGAAATCCGTGGCATCCCTCGTACCGTCTTGAAATTTACCATATCTACACAAAAACATGAGGTTAGACAAAATGCCGAACAACAGGGGGCAAAAAAGCAAATAGACATATATAACCATAGGCATACCCTTAGATGCCAAGCTAAGCCCCGCCTCGATGAGCCACTGCTCGGTCATATTTTTAATCACTTGGGAAGAAGAAAGTATCTCCTTCAATCTCCCGAGGTTCTCGTACTCATCATTGGTTAGTCCCAGGGTGGAGTTATTTATCATACGCGACGACCACCGAAGGCCGAAGCCCCACCCCTATGCATGACTAATGAAGAAAAACCGACCCTTCCATCCCTTATTGTTGGAAGGGGCCCCGCTAACCCTAAAATCCGACCGGGGTGATAGATAATATCTGCCTGACCCCTTGGAAAGACAGAAGCAAGAAAAGAAGAGGGGTCGAGTCGGAGTAATACCAACATTTTAGCATTCCTTGAGAAACACCACCAGATAATGCCAAGAGTTCGACGCCATCTGGGATGGGGAAATACACCACCAAGAAAGGAAGGACTCGATGATAGGATGCAGGGGAAATTGAAGTCCCACCTCAAGCACGTTCAAGGTAAGACCGAACCCTTGTGGGAACAGATCATATGCGTGCTGCCCTGACGGAGGAGTGTGAAGCTCATAGTCTGCTGGGATGCTGTAGAGCTCCCGGACATGACCGAGCAGCACCTCGGTCATGACGAAGTCGAGGTCATGCCACGACTTCAGGGCCTCAAGGGCCCGCGCTGTCTTCTCGTTAACGGGGGAGTCACAGCCTAAGGGCAGCGAGCTACCTAGCGATGCCGAGGACGAGGACGAGGAGGATAAGGAGGAAGAGGAGGTCATCCTGACTCACCTGAGAGGGGGAAAGGAAACGACCAAAGAGGAGGATTGAAGGAGATGATAACCGAAGAGGATGAAGACAACGGAGACCAAGGAAGGGATGATCGAGGAGGCAAACCAGTTGAAAGCACAAAAATGAAATGAGCTGCGGGCTCGCTTATAAGGAGGGTCTAGCCAATCAAGGCGACCCTTCGCCTTCCCGGGGTGGGCGACAGCTCACTCCGACATTAATACATGCCTAGGGTTGCACCGCAGTGGGCGACCTAAAGCGTCACCTGGCATTGAATATCTTTTGACTCGACAGCTCGTTGGCGCTTGGATTTCCCGCCAAAGACAATGCTATGAGAGCTTGGCGCTTGAAAGCCAAGGCAGAGATTGGCAAGTCAAATGAAGCAGATAGAAACCCCCGAGTCATACACCTCGGCCGTAAGCTGCTCGAGTCATGTACCTCGATTGCAGGCTGCTCGAGTCATCCACCTCGGTCACAGGCTGCCCAAGTCATCCACCTTGATCGCAAGCTACCCGAGTCATGTACCTTGGCCGTAGGCTGCCCGAGTCATGTATCTCGGTCGTAGGCTGCCCGAGTCATCCACCTCGACCGTAGGCTACCTGAGTTGTACACCTCGATCGCAGGCTGCCCAAGTTGTCCACCTCGGCCGTAGGCTGCCCGAGTCATACACATCGATCGTAGGCTGTCCGAGTCATGTACCTTAGCCGCAGGCTGCCCGAGTCACACACCTCAGCCATAGGCTGCCCGAGTCACGTACCTCAACCGCAGACTGCCCGAGTCGTATACCTATTGTTAGTTATAGGTGCCCTACAAGCCAATCATGTGAGTGGTGGCACCTGTGACATGTTACGTTGATCTCTTCACATATTATTATTTATATTTTCTCATATTATCTAGATGAATATTATAATATTCATGGATTTGTGTAATGGGAATCAGATCATAATGAGATCATGATAATGAGATCGATATACCTTTAAACACAGATCCTAAATCATCCTGGTCATAGGTTACTCGATGAGGACATCGAGATAACCAGATAGACTGGTGCACTGTATACTCGTCTATATGATGGAGGCAACTGGTCTTATAGTCGCTTGTGTGGGGATACTAAAGGTACAATGCAGGTGCTCATTGGAGAATGAGTTCACTGATTAATCCGCTTACAGAATGCTGTATGGTTAATGATATCTAATGTTAGACAGCGATTCCGTAGTCCTAGTAGTGTATCTGGTCCTTAGACTTGAGGTACCAAAGATACCTTGTTTGAGTACTCTATTCTTTGATGCCAGACTTACAAGTTTGGAGAGCTCCAGATTTGGTATAGCTGATTCTTGAAAATGGTAGCCAAACTTATGAAGGTAATTGTGTGTCAATAGAGGATCATCTACTCTCGATATCATGAGATAAATATCCCGCGTGTGCTCACTTAAGCAAAATCCTTGGCCAGGGTCATTCGGATTGAGGGAGAAAGAATTCTCCGGGAGAATCCGATTAGAGCGAGACTCAAACAGGATTCTGTATGGGCCTGACTCTACCATACCCAATATACGGTCTCTGGGATATTAGATGGATGAGGGACTATAGATACATGGTAACTGAGGACAGACAGGTCCGATAGATTATATCCCCCTGTACCGTCTGGGGACTATGGCGTAGTGGCTTAATACGTCCATAGTCGATGAGTCGAGTGAATTATTATGGAGATAATAATTCACTATATCAGAAGGTATTCTGAGTCGGAAGAAGTTTTGACGGGAGCAACCTATGGCCAGCTCGGTATTGGGCCTAGAGGGTCACACACATAAGGTGGATGTTGCGACGAGTAGAGATGTAGATATGAGATATCTACGAAGCCCCTAGTTTAGATCCTGTGGATGAGATCTAATTAAATAATTAGATAAGTTCCAATTGGATGAGATCAAATTGGATCCTGTGGATAAGATCCAATTGATATCTAATTGGATAGAGATCCAGTGTGAATAGGATCTGTTAAGGATAAGCTTCCTCCACCTCTATAAATAGGAGAAACCTCCTGATTTATAGGCTGAGAGATCTTGCTAGTCATCCTCCTATTCTCCTCAGTCTCCTCTCCTCCTCCTTGGCTTCAGCAGCCTTGTGGTACACGTGGAGAGAGATCCTGTGGTGATCTGAGGAGCGTCGTTACTGTGTCCGTTGTGTGGATTACTGCTAGAGAGGAGTACGCTAGTGATCCTTCATCCTCTTCATCGGATCTAAAATTTTTAGGGATATACGGTCTCCCTAGGTAATGCTTCTAACATGATACATGCGAGTTTTTTGAATTTACGATTTTTATGCACTAATCGTCGCACGACTGCTAAGTACATAACTATGGAAAATCCGATCTTATTTTTATTTTTCGCTGAGCATAAGATGTCGAATCTCCCGATTTCCCAACACCTCTGTCGCTGGATGCTCGAGCTATGCCTCTTGCCTCCTAGCCGCCCACGTCGCCAGGTCAATTGCCGACCGTCAAACCAACTCGATCAACTATCCTCCGAGAAACCTCTCCAATACCAACCTGAGGCCGAGCTGATAATCGTAACTCCAAGAGGCAAAAGTCATGCTTCGGGTCCTCTCCAACAAGAGCCGACACATGGCTTTCTCCACGGGAAGGGGGGGGTGTTGGGAAATCCTTCAAGGGGGAGCGACATCACATGCGCAGCGGAAGAATAGAAACAAAACCCCAGATTTCCCGTAAAAAGTTTCCGTCATCATGCGAAGATCGGTGCATCAAAACAAATCCATGAAAACTGCTTGTGTTAAAGAAAGATACCTAGGGAGATCGTATATCCTTGAATTCCTGCAGATCTGTGGGAGGGATGAAGGAGGTCAAGCGTCCTCCTCTCTAGCGGTATCCACACAGCAGGGATTACGACGATGCACCTCTCTCTCTAGGGAGAGACGAATATGAGGTGGCTACCAAAAACCCTCAGTCTATAGAACTCTGGTTCCCTCCTATTTATAGAGGCCCCCTGAAAAACCCTAATGGATCTTTTGCGCTATTGGGTATTGGATCTTCATCCAATTACCCAAGCCTCTTAGATTAGTGGGTTTCTACCCAATAATCTCTTATTAGCAATTATTGGATCTCATCTCAGGATCCAATAATTCAGGGGCTTAATGGATATCCAATAAGATAGGGGTTCAGCGGATATCTCATATCCGAACCTCTACTCGTCACAACACCTACCATATGTATGTGACCCTCTAGGCCCAATACCGAGCTAGCCGTGAGTCATACTTGTCAGAACTCCTTCTGACTTAGTGAATTATTATCTCTATAATAATTCACCCAACTCATCGACTGCGGATGTACCAAGCCATTACGCCACGACTCCCAGATGATACAGGAGAATCCAATCCTTTGGACCTATCTATCCTCAGTTATCATGTATTTATAATCTTTCATCCATCTAATATCCCAGAGACCCTATACTGGGCTTGGTGCTGTCATGCCCATACGGTCTCTCCTCGAGTCTTGCTCTTGTCGGATTCTCCCGGAGAACTCTTTCTCTCTCAATCCGAATAACCTTGGCCAAGGATTTATTTGAGCAAGAACACATGGGATATTCCTCTCATGATACCGAGAGCGGATGATCCTCTATTGACACTTAATAGCTCTCGTAAGGTTGGCTACCACTCCCAATGACCGGCTGTACTAGATATTGAGCTTTCCAAACCTATAAGTCCGGTATCAAAGAGTAGAGTACTCATATAGGACATCCTTGGTGTCTCAAGTTTAAGGACCAGATACACTACTGGGACTACGGAATCGCTGTCTGACGTGCGGTATCAATAACCATCCAGCATTCCGTAGGCGGATCAATTAGTGAACTCATTCTCCAATGAGCACCTGCACTATACCCTTATTGTCCCCACACGAGTAGCTATGAGACCAGCTACCTCCATCATATGAATGGGTATACAGCACACCAGTCTATCCGATTATCTCGATGTCCTTCTTGAGTAACCTATGACCAGGATAATTTAGGGTCTGTATTTAAAGGTGAATCGGTCTCATTATCGTGATCTCATCACGATCCGATTTCCATTGCACAGATCCAAGGACATCACAATATACATTTAGATAATGTGAGATAATGCCAATAATCATAAGCAAAGAGATTGACGCAGCATGTTACAAGTGCAATCACTCATGTGATTGGCTTGTAGGGCACTAATAATTGGCAATCTCCCACTTGACCTAAAGCTAATCACCAACATGTCTGATCCCTATCAGGCCTCTGTGACGCTCAAAAACAATCTGAGTCAGTGGCTTTGTCAATGGATCTGCAATGTTATCTTCGGATGGAACTCTTTCCATTGCTACATCTCTTTGGGGCACGACCTCTCTAATAAGTTGGAACCTCCTCAAGACACTTCTGATGAGACCCGGATTCTCGTATTTGAGTAATCGTCCCGTATTTGTCGTAATATAAAGGAATCAGCTCCTCGTTGCTCGAGATGACTCCTAGATCTGTAATGAACTTCTTCATCCAGACTCTCTCCTTTGCTGCCTCTACGGCAGCAATGTATTCTGCCTCTGTGATCGAGTCAGCAATAGTGTCTTGCTTGGAACTCTTCCAGCATACTACTCCTCCATTCAGGGTGAACACATACCCTGAATTAGACTTGCTATCATCGATATCGGACTGGAAGCTCAAGTCCGAGTAGCCCTGAACCTTGAGGCTACTACCTCCATATACCAGTAAAAGATCCTTAGTCCTTCTCAACTACTTAAGGATACATTTTACTGCTTTCTAGTGCTCTAAGCCTGGATCTACCTGATATCTGCTCGTGACACTTAGAGCATGCGCTATATCAGGCCTGATATATAGCATAGCATACATGATAAATCCTATCGCTGATGCATATGGCATCATATCCATGTGTGCCCTTTCTTCAGGAGTCTTTTGGGACATATTCATAGAAAGTGATATTCCATGTCTCATTGGTATGAGACATCTCTTGAAATTTTTCATGCCAAACCTTTTGACAATGGTGTCTATGTACCTAGACTGGGACAAGCCAAGCATCCTCTTGGATCTATCTCTATAGATCCGTATCCCCAATATATAGGATGCTTCCTCTAAGTCCTTCATGGAGAAGTGCCTAGATAACCAAGTCTTTACTGTGAAGAGCATTCCTACATCATTCCCAATGATCAGGATGTCATCCACATATAATACCAAAAAGGTGATAGTGCTCCCACTTAATTTCCTGTACACACAAGGTTCATCTTCATTCTTAACGAAGTTATAAGATCTGATCACCTTATCAAATCTTATGTTTCGACTTCGGGAAGCTTGCTTCAATCCATAAATGAACCTAAGCAAATTGCACACCTTATCTGGGTTATCCTTGGACATGAATCCCTCAGGCTGTATCATATACATCTCCTTATCGAGGTTACCATTGAGGAATGCGATTTTGACGTCCATCTACCAGATCTCATAATCATAGTGTACTGCAATAGCCAATAGAATTCGAATGGATTTTAGCATGGCTACAAGTGAGAAAGTTTCGTCATAGTCAACACCTTATCTTTGACGATACCCCTTAGCTACTAGTCTTGCTTTATAGGTCTCTACCTTTCCATCTACTCCAATCTTCTTTTTGAAGATCCACTTGCAACCAATGGGTACAATACCCTCAGGTGCATTAACTAGGTTCCAAACCTTGTTGGAGTACATGGAATCCATTTCTGAATCCATAGCTTCTTGTCATTTCCCGGAGTCTATGCTCATAATAGCCTCCTTGTAGGTCTGAGGATCAATATCCTCAACATCCTCTCTTCTAATATGTCCCACATATCTCTCAGGAGGATGGGATACTCTATTTGACCTACGTAAAGTTGGAACTTATGTGTTAGGTATCTGAACAGATTCTGGAATGGTGCTTGAGCTAGGTTCTCCAACCTCGCTCAACTCTATCATGCTCCCATTGTCTCCACCAAGAATGTGTTCCTTCTCAAGGAATATAACTCTCTTGGCTACAAAGACCTTTCGGTCCTCATGGTGATAGAAATAATACTCATAATTTTCCTTAGGGTATCCCACGAATTTGCACCGTTCCGTCCTAGATTCCAACTTGTCAGGGTTGTGTCTCTTAACGTGGGCAGGGCAGCCCCAAATCTTAACAATCTTAAGATCGGGCTTCTTCCCATTCCATATCTCATATGGAGTAGACATCACTGATTTAGTTGGAATTCTATTCAGAAGGTAAGCTACGGTCTCTAGGGCATATCTCCAGAATGAGATGGGTAGGTCGGCGAAACACATCATGGAACGCACCATGTCTAACAATGTGCGATTCCTCCTTTCTGATACACCATTAAGCTGTGGTGTATAAGGAGGTGTCCATTGAGATAATATCTCATAGTCTTTGAGGAACTAGGTGAACTCTGTACTCGAGTACTCACCTCCTCGATCTGATCGAAGGATTTTAATACTCTTTCTTGTTTGGTTCTCTACTTCTCGTTTCCTCTTAGACTCGCTTACACTCATGATATGTGGAGTTGTATCTAGAATATATAAGCCATTATGTAATGTTCCTCTCGTGATGATCTCATCATCTAATATTATTGAACAACCATTATTCTCAAAAACTAATTTATATCCAATAACTGTCAAACATGAAATGGAAATAATGTTTTTGATAATAGAAGGATCATAATAGCATGCATCTAATGCAATGATAGCTCCACCAGGCAGATGTAAGGTGATCTTGCCAACAGCTAGTGCGGCAACCTTTGCTCCATTGCCCATCTTAAGGTCCATCTCACCTTTGTTCAATCTCCTAGGTCCTGCCAGAACCTGCAACGAATTGCAAATATGATAAGCACTCCTGGTATCAAATACCCATGTGTTATCATAAAATTCTGACAAATGGAGACTGATCATAAATGTACCTGAAGCTTCTGCAAGCTTCTATTTCGCCTTCTCTGCAAGGTACTCCTTGCAGTTCCTCTTCTAGTGCCCATCTTTGCCGCAGTGGAAGCACTGACCTTTGTTCTTTGTTGGGTCTATCTTGGCAACCTTTGCCTTACCCATTTTGCCTTTGCCCTTGCCCTTCTTAAGGGTCTTCTCAGTCTTCCTTTTCTTTCTGGTCTCACTAGTGTAGAGAACTGGCTTCTCTTTCTTGAAGGTGCTCTCTGCTTCTCTCAATATATTGAGGAGCTCTGGAAGGGTCACCTCAAGTTTGTTCATATTAAAATTCATTATGAACTAAGAAAAGGAATCTGGTAGGGACTGAAGTACAAGATCCACACACAGGTTATTCTCTAGGACCATTCCTAAACCTGAGTTTCTTGATCCACTCAATCATTTTAAGGATATGGTTCTGAACCGATGTCCCTCAGTCATCCTGGCATGGAAAAGACTCTTTGATATCTCATATCGTTGAGTTCTTCCCTATTCCTCAAATAGTTTGCGGAGATGCAGGAGTATAGAATTAGCATCCATATTTTCATGCTATCTTTGTAACTCAGTAGTCATAGAGGCTAACATATAACACTGAGCAAGAGTGGAATCATCTAAGTACTTCACATAACGAGCGATCTCATCCTCGCTTGCCCCTTCGTCGGGCGTAGGGATCACTGTATCAAGGACATATGCGATTTTCTCCTCCGTGAGAACAATTCTCAGATTGCGAAGCCAATCCGTATAATTTGGACCAGTGAGGCGGTTTGCATCAAGTATGCCACGTAAAGGATTTGAAAGTGACATTTTTCTGAAATAAAAGATGTAGCAGAAATAAATAACATGCAAACTTTATAGAAATTTAAACAATTAAGATAAGAACTTCTATCTTAATGTATTCCCACTAATTTTTCGCGAGACACACAACACCCTCCGGTATGTGAATCGGAGACCCTCGGCGGATCTCTAGTGGGGATCAGGATCCAATCGACGTCTTAACGTAACCTCGAGGGATTCGACCAATCACATTAAGCCCGTAAAGGTAGGCAACTCTTGCTAATCACAACTCCTTGTGATTCCTATCCTGTTCAGCCTCCGAACCACCATGGCCTTGAGGGACTCGACCAACCATGATGTTCGGTTAAGTCATTAACATCGTTACCAGATGAGTCTGATTAGGTGATATACTCTCGAGGGACTCGACCAAGCATACCATGTCCTTAGGTCATCTCTGACATCTCTATGTCATAGATAAGATGGCGAGATGCGATATATGTGAGTCTCAAGGGACTCGACCAACTCAACCTACACCGAGAATCGGCTCCTAGCTATAACGATGGAAGGCCACGTGGGTCAATCTTATTGCCTCACGTTTACCGACTTAATATTATTAATAAAAGAGATTTTGGTTTGGTCTCCTAACATAATGTGTCACATACATACGTATTTAATATATATATCTACATCGCATGTAAATATATATATATATATATATATATAATATATATATATATATATGTATATACGTATCTAGTAGGTGTATAACTAATCACACATCACATGAGCAATCACACCAGATGATCATGGACCATATCCTAATATGATCAGGTCCGAGCTAGTGGGCCCAATCACTCACATCAAGATCTATGTGTACTTCGGCGCATCTCTATGCCCTGTGATCGTCCATCTCGCTTCATCAGATCCATCGGCATCTAACGCATCTCCATGCGTCGGATCGTCCGTCTCGGCCTCGTGAGTCACACTACCGCTGTGCCTCCTCTGATAATTACAACATAATTACAGACACGCAGGCCCGACAATAAACGAGAAAAATAGAGGCTCGCAGACTCTAATAATAATAATCACATTACACACATCACATCACAAGTCCATGATTATCTGTCAACATCATACATCACATGTATATGTTATTTTATAGGACTACTAGATAAAAAATAATAGTTAATTAAACTATTTAATTAATATATTTAAATTTCTGAAATCAGGGACATATAGGGAATTTTTAAATTCCCAAGGGTATTTCGATAATTCGGCCGAAAGGGTATTTTGGTAATTCTATCAAAGGGGATAGAATCTGAAATTTCTAAAATTCTGAAGGGCAAAATCGTCTTTTGCCCTTGCGGGTGCAGCGCTTGCGGTGCCCTTAGGCACTCGCTCGTGTCGCCGCTCACGGCATATGCGCCCAGCGCGCCGCTCGCCTGGGCATCCCGCCGGCGCCCTTGCGAGCTGGCTCGCAGGTAGCGCAACATTAGGGCACCCGGCTCTTTGCTTAGCGCAAAAAGGCTGCAAGCAGCCTTGCGGTTGTTGCCTGCACGAGCGGCAAAGAACGATTCTTTGTCCTTTCGCTCTTCGTGCCAATGATTTTGGCATCAAAAGTAGATCTAAAATACAACACACGTAGTTTAAGATCCTATCTTTGCACGAACAACCTGGCTTTGATGCTTGGGAAATCCTTCAAGGGGGAGCGACATCACATGCGCAGCGGAAGAACAGAAAACAAAACCCCAGATTTCCCGTAGAAAGTTTCCGTCATCGTGCGAAGATTGGTGCATCAAAACAAATCCACGAAAACTGCATGTGTTAAAGAAAAATACCTATGGAGATCGTATATCCCTGAATTCCTGCAGATCTATAGGAGAGGATGAAGGAGGTCAAGCATCCTCCTCTCTAGCGGTATCCACACAGCAGGGATTGCGATGATGCACCTCTCTCTCTAGGGAGAGACGAATAGGAGGTGGCTACCAAAAACCCTCAGCCTATAGAACTCTGGTTCCCTCCTATTTATAGAGGCCCCCTGAAAAACCCTAATGGATCTTTTGCCCTATTGGGTATTGGATCTTCATCCAATTACCCAAGCCTCTTGGATTAGTGGGTTTCTACCCAATAATCTCTTATTAGCAATTATTGGATCTCCTCTCAGGATCCAATAATTCAGGGGCTTAATGGATATCCAATAAGATAGGGGATTCAGCGGATATCTCATATACGAACCTCTACTCGTCGCAACACCTACCATATGTGTGTGACCTTCTAGGCCCAATATCGAGCTAGCCGTGAGTCATACTTGTCATAACTCCTTCTGACTTAGTGAATTATTATCTCTATAATAATTCACCCAACTCATCGATCATGCGACGTGCTTGCACCACTACGTCGCGCCCCCATTTCACGATACAAGAGAATCCAATCCTTTGGACCTATCTGTCCTCAGTTACCATGTATCTATAATCTCTCATCCATCTAATATCCCAGAGACCCTATACTAGGCATAGTGCTGTCATGCCCATACGGTCTCTCCTCGAGTCTTGCTCTTATCGGATTCTCCCGGAGAACTCTTTCTCTCTCAATCCGAATAACCTTGGCTAAGGATTTATTCGAGCAAGAACACATGAGATATTCCTCTCATGATACCGAGAGCAGATGATCCTCTATTGACACTTAATAGCCCTTGTAAGGTTGGCTATCACTCTCAATGACCGGCTGTACTAGATATGGAGCTTTCCAAACCTATAAGTTCGGTATCAAAGAGTGGAGTACTCATACAGGACATCCTTGGTGTCTCAAGTCTAAGGACCAGATATATCGACTACGGAATCATTGTCTGACGTGAGGTATCAATAACCATACAGCATTCCGTAGGCGGATCAATCAGTGAACTCATTCTCTAATGAGTACCTGCAATGTACCCTTAGTGTCCCCACACGAGTAGCTATGAGACCAGCTACCTCCATCATATGAACGGGTATACAGCACACCAGTCTATCCGGTTATCTCGATGTCCTTCTCGAGTAACCTATGACCAGGATAATCTAGGGTCTGTGTTTAAAGGTGAATCGGTCTCATTATCGTGATCTCATCATGATCCGATTCCCATTGCACAGATCCAAGGACATCATAATATACATCTAGATAATATGAGATAATGCCAATAATCATAAGCAAAGAGATTGACGCAGCGTGTTACAGGTGCAATCACTCATGTGATTGGCTTGTAGGGCACCTATAACTAGCAGGGGGGACACGGGGTTAGAGTGTGGGGAGGAGAATGATGGGGCACATACTGGCGCCACCCTCCTATGGGTGGTGCCTCATTGCCATGACGGCGTAAAGGTTAAGGTGGCAGGCCACATCAGCATAGTTCAACGACTCTTGGTCGTATCAAAATGGGCGTCGGCCAAGCGACGTGACATTATCCCTAAAAGCTTGAGATGACGCCTCGACAACCTCACCGAGCACGTACTCATACGAGTGCCAGCACCATCTGAAGTATGACATTGTCTCGGAAAGCTTGGGACGGCGCCTCCACGGTGCCACCCCGAGAAGCCTAGGATGGCATCTCTATGACATCGCCCAGAAACTCGGAATGGAACTACGCAACACATGGGGAACTAGCACTCCCCCAGACCGTCACCGGCCTAAGAATCGGACTTTTGGAGGGCAAGACATCTCCCTAAAAGAAGTACTAACTTCACCATCAGAGGGGTCGGGTCGTAAAACCCCGACCCAACCTCTGTGCAGGAATCGGAGCATGCGTGGCAGGCCGAGCACCAACAAGAGGCCCCATCCCCCAACGGATAGACGGCATACTTCACTGGAACCGATGCCGACTTCCTTCCCAGAGATCAGCCAAGGTCGACCCCAGCACATCCGGACCTGGACCTAGTCATGCTGACTCGACAGCCATGACGTAAAGGTACACTAACAGATCCTAGAAAGTCAGGCCTAGATAATCATACATATGGTAGATATTGCGAGGAGTAGAGATGTGGATATAAGGTATTCACGGAGTCCCTATGTTAGATCCTATAGATGAGATCCAATGAGATTGAGCAATTGGATAGAGATTCAATACTCAATAAGGACAAGTTTCATTAAGGGTTAAACTGCATGCACCTTTATAAATAGGAGGAATCTTAAAATTCATAGCTTATGATGATCACCGCTCCTATTCTCCTCCTCATTGGCTCGATAGTCTTGTGGTGCGGGTGAAGAGGGAGATCCTACAATGATCTAAGGAGCATCGTCACTACATTTGCTATGTGGATTACTGTTAGGGAGGAGCACATGAGTTCTCCTTCATCCTTTCCATCAAATCTAAAAATTTTAGGAATATATGATCTCCCTAGTTAACACATCTCACATGGTACGATTTTTGATTTTACGATTTTCTCACTCACTTATCGATGCACAACGACTATGTACTTAATTTTGAGAAATTTAATTTAATTTTTATTTTATGTTGCATATGAGATGCTGTTATGAGATCTCCCAAAACTTAGTAAATTTCATGATGACATAAGATGATTTAGCTATAAATAATGGTGAAAATAAATTATTCTATAGAATTGTAGTTGTGTCATTTGTAACAATTATGTCATTTGATTATAGATTAAGTTGTTGGTGAATTTATGTTGGAATTTAAGTGAATTTGTGGGTTGGATATATTCTCTTTTAGTAGAGTTTTACCAAATATTTATATAAATTATAATTTATATTAAGAGTTATAAGTATCTTAAGATATAGGTGTATTATGACAATGTGTTTCAAATTTGATTTGTTTACAACTTCCTATAACATTAGATCACTAATAACGATGGTTCTGTTTTTACACCTCAATTTTAAGTCAAATTAGATAAATATAACCTTAATTTACTATAAAATAGTTCTTATATGTATTATGCGCATTGATAATGCATCTTCAAAAGCTCATTTAAAATGATATGATTGTCATAAGTAAAATATAAATATAATGTTAATATATACATTATGTAAACATAAAAATATATAAATCTTAACAAAAGTTATATAGTGTGACCTATGTTGTGGGAGCACACATAGTAGTATTTGAGTGTTGAATGCATACATATATTATAATATATAATATAGAAATACACACACATATATATATATTATAGTATATAATATGAGAGTGAACATATATGTTATATATATATATATATATATTATAATTCCTCTTGCATGTAATATAACTTAATTTTGCACCTATGCATTATGACTTACTCTAGATCAATATTTTATATTTTTATACACGTTTATTATATCATGAGATTATACATCGATGAGAGGTCGTGAGAAGATATTTTATCATATTTATGCATATGATTTTAAATTATTATATATATAACACGATACATACTCATATTTATAAAATTATAAAAGTTTGTACTTATTGAGTTATCACTCATAGCACTCAATTATCATCTTGGAATGACTAATATAGTTTCAAATCCCTTTATTATAAATTTGATTAGCTATATAAATTATTTAAATATTCAAAAAAATTCAATGTTATCAGGCTTGGAATTGTTAAGTATGACAACTAATTAGTTTCTTGCTAGTTTCATGGCATGATCTTTCTTTGTAGAAAGAATTACAGAAACCCAAAAGGAAAATGCATGCAATACAATCCAGGAGAGCTATCTCAAAGTTCAAGACTAGAATTTTGACAAATAGATGGTGTGTTCTAAAGAGTAATCTGATAGAGAAACAACTATTGGAGGAGGTCCGGAATTTACGATTTGTCAAAGGTATCAACGATGAGACATGAAGAGAGATAACTAAATACATTTCAAAAAATAAGTAGTTTGTTAGCAAGTGAAGGTTGAATTAGTACTTATCAAAAATTACAAAAGATGCCTATTCTAAAATAGAATTGTGAGTATGTTGCCATGGATTTCTTGTGTGGACTACCTAAAGCACAAAAAAAGACATGAAGAAATTTGAGTTGTTGTTGGATCATTAAGTGTGCCTTCTTATTCCCAATTTATAAAAAAAATACTCATTGGATAATCTAGTAGATCTTCGTGTTATAACCCACTCATATCTAACTAGGATCCCAGATTCACATAAAAATTTTGAAGAGGTTTATGAAAAGCTTTTGACACAACTAAAATTTAATACAATTTTCACCCGAAAGAGATGACAGTTTAAAAGAATGATGCAACATAAAAATATTTCCTAAGAGCATTTGCTTTGGATTTATGTTGTAGTTTGGATGAACATTTTCATTTAATTAAATTTGCTAATGGCAACAATTAATATTCAAGTATTTAAATGACTCATTTTGAAATACATTACAAAGTATAGATCACCAATTTATTTAGGAAGACACAAATATTATGCAAAAGGATAGATAAAACATTATTAATAGTATAGAGTTGATATAAAAAATATATTGACCTTGTTGATCTTTAACTGCCCAACATGATTAAACTCAAGTTAATAAACATACCTAACAAGCCTTTTATAAATCAATTTAAATTTTTATTCACCATCGATATGAGACTACATCAGGATTCTCATACCTTTTGTCATGATTTAGCTTGATAAGATAATTGAACTGTTAATTTTATGGAGTATGAATCATTGATAAAAAATACTTAAGCTAAGTTAATGATAGTTACGTATCAAATCTTTATATATCATTTTAAATCTTTATTTATTACTAATACGAGACTAAACTAGGATGTTCTAATTGAATCAAAAAAAGAAAGATCTAGAATTCAAGATTGAGGATTATGTCTTATTGAAGATCTCTTAAGTAAGAGGTAACATGTGATTCAAATGGAATAGGAAACTGTCTCTATAACCTGTTGATACTTTGGAAGTCTCACAAAGATTGGATCAATTGCATATATAGTGGCTTTGCCACAAAGTTGTAAACATACATAATGTTCCATGTGTTAGTACACCAAACATATATTGCTACTTATTTGGAGTAGCCAATTTATATTTGAAAGCAAACAAGCATGTTCCAGGAAATAAAATAATATTTTTATTAAATGTTCATTATCAATATCATATAGAGAATGAAGTCACCTAGAAAATAGAATATGATACTAAAAAGAAGGTTAATCAAATTTGGAGATCAAATTTCAGGATGGGTATGAGAGAATGCAATCATCATAATGTTTTTATGAATATAAAAAATCATAAATGAGACACACCTCATCATTATTATTTACCTTCTAATTTGCCACCTAATTTTTCATATAATACATCTCATCATCAGCATTTATTTCCTACTTATTATAAATTAGTAACAAATAACTAATTAAATTTTTATTTAAATAAAACTAATATGGAAAAAGTTTTCTACATTCCTCCTCTTCTTGTATATAAATCAGGATAAACAACCCTCTCTTTCATCTAATTTGAGAGGGATTTGACTCTAAGTAAAAAATGTCGATGGAAGACTATGCAAACGTGATCTCCTTCAAGAGATTGTAAGTTCTCTATTTTTTTTAAAATAATCAAACTATTGCTTGATGTTTTATTTGCTTAATATTTCATAAAATTTTGATCTTTATCAATTTTATGTTTTCCATAAAAATATTATACATCTTTATATTTCAGCATCATAAATTTAAATAATTATTTTGAAATTTTATATCATGAAATAAAATTTGTAAATAACATTTAATTATGTTCGTGTCTTTATGTAATATATTAAATGATTTATCATAAAAAAAATTATTGGTTGGTTCATATTAAATCCAATAATCTTCAACTTAATATCAGGTTGGCTCATCTTGAATTCAGGTTAGTCATAAGGTCTCAGGTTAGTCATAAGGTCTAGTGGACTCGGTATTGAATTTAATGGATTTTACTTGTAATGAATTTAACACTCGTTAGAGATTATTCAAAATTTGAATTTAATTATCAGTTGATAATAAATGTGTTATTATGAGGTATATATTCAAAAAGATTTTTGTAATACATGCGTATCGGTTATGATGAAATTCTTGTCTGTATATACGAAGTAATTAACTACAGGTTGAGAGAAGATATATTTCTTCTCGGGATTTTCTGAATTGTAAGGCAATGTCTGAAGCGCCTGCTGCAAAGAACATGGAGAAGACGTCGTCGGAGCTTCCACCGGACCTCTTCATGGAGATACTATCGTGGATCCCCGCTAGGGCCCTCTTGATGCTCCGGTGTGTACGCAAACACTGGTACTCCATGACAACCGACCTTGTCTTCATCCGATTGCACCTGCAACGACAGCAGCTCCTCCCTAAAGTTACTTCCGTCCTCACATTTCACAAGCACCTGATCAACGATAGAGCACTCCTGTCGCTCCTGGATGTAGTCGACGCACCGTGGGCTGCAAAGCTTGTCGCCGTCTGGGACAACCACCCACAGCTGGCCATATCTTCTCCTTGCCATGGATTGATTTGCCTCTACCACGTCTACAACGAGTCCTGCGTCTGCTGTAAAACCCCGCCACTCGCAAAAGCTTCTCCTTGCCGCAAAATTTCACCAGCGAAGATATACTTTTCTATCTGAGTTTTGCTTAGGATTCCATACGATTACAAGACAGTATAAAGTTATCCATGTGTTCTGCACCCGATCGATCGCGTTGGCGATGGAAGTACTCACTGTTCGCGGAAGTACATGGGGGAAGGTGGAAGTGAGCAGCACTCGTACCATGTTTACTTCGATAAAGATGGGAAGACCAAGTGCAACCGGCACTATGTACTGGCTTGCACAGAGGCAGGGAACCCTTGGAGACATTATTCTCTCCGTTGATCTACACGATGAAAGGCTCATAGAGGTTCCTTTACCACAAACTAAACGCCACCATGAGGGAGGTGACAAATCATTGACAGAGTTGGAAGCCACCATTCATTTGGTTATCCACTGGTTCGCCAAGGTAAATTGGATGGATATTTGGATGTTCCGAGAGTCGGGTGCCCATCGGCTGTGGATCCATAGGTTTCATCTCCGTCTGTGTGCTTTGCCGAGGGGAGTAGGCTAGGTGGAGAGAGAATTACGTCCTTCTATGCCACTTCTCATCAACCAGGATAAGATTCTGATGTGCGACCGTCGAAGACTAATTTATTACGAACTGACGAGCAAAGGCTTGCAGCAGGAAGTAGTCTTTTGTGCCCATGATGATTTCGTTGCTTTTGTCATCATGGAAAGCCTTGTTTCATTTTAGAATTTGATGCATATATATGATCAATCTTAGGGCCTCGCTATTTCTGGTTACGAACCCTTCTAATTCTTTTTTCTTGGAATTATGAATTAGTCATAACATTGTCACTAATGTTGTCACAAAATATTCATTTTTGTGACCAAACTTTTAGGATCATGGCAAATGATATTTTAGTTGATAATATTACTCTTGTTGTCACTAAACAACGAACAGTGATAGCTTATATATTGTCGCTAATTTACAAATTGAATTCTAAACCGTAGGATGGCAAGAACCTATGGTCCAAGACTCCAATTGCTGAACCAGAGGTATACATGGGCTTGGTTCGACTCGAGCGAGCTGAAGTTTATTGAGTCGTCTCAAGCAGCACGCTTACATGGTCGAAGTCTTGGACCAATTGTTGAACCAGAAGCACACTTGGGCTTGGCTCGACTCGAGCTAGCTCAAGGTTGCTGAGTCATCTCAAGCAGCATACTAACATAGCAAAGGGGACGATGACATCATTTGTCATGATCCCTAGCGACTCCGAACGCAGCAACCCCGTTGCCGCCGGAGACCCTGTAAGCCGGTGATCTCTGCCGCCTTTAGATTTCCTCAATCGGCCGTGGTAATCACTGTTGCAATCAACATCCACCCGTCTCCTTTCGGTGATCTCAAACGTCCGCCTTAATCAATGTTATTGGCGTTTTTGTTGTCGAGATTCGATCGTCGTCGCTTAAGCTTCCGGTTCTAGTAGAATTTCTCTCCTCTTGTTCCTACTACCACTTTTATTTTTCTCTTATCGTGTAATACTGCCCAACAATCATGACCTGCTACGCCGTCAGTGGAAGAGAGGGAGAGGAGCCAGCCGGAGGGCCAAGTAATCCATGGGGTAGTCGGATGAGGTATGTGGATGGAAGCTACGATTTCTTTTCCACCTTCGATGATCTAGTTTTTCTTTGTTTCCAATGTCGTGATATTTAAACCAGTGATCGACTTTCAGAACGAATGACGTTGCAGGAAATAGCTTATGGGGTATACTAGCTTCAATAGTATGTCAATGGCTTTCCTTTTAAATGGTTTATAAATATGACGTTGTAAGTGCATTCTCGAAACAAGACTTGTTGGTACTGGAGGTACGGGTGATGCCAGATTAGCTAGGTTATGAGCAGAAAGATGCTAAAACCTTTGTCTTATGGGTAAGGATGGTCATGCTATTCATTTCAACTTTTTCTAATATAGTCTTAGCAATATATTTGAATTGACTTACCAATTCTTCTTATTTTTGATGTATACTGTGTGCTTGAAAAATAGATTTTTAGCTCATAATGGAATTCTTGTACTAATGCTTTAGTTGTTGAATCTCATATTTTGATGATGAAACCAATTGATTGTGATTAATGATCTAACTACGTTTTAAGTGACGTAGGACTACTTTCGATCAGAATTAGATAATTGAAGCAGGAAGAATCGATGTTGGGCCGGAGGAGAACATATCAGAAGATTGGATGTCGAGCGAAAGATCGATCGATGTGTCGGCAGAAGGCTTCGGACAAGGGATTCGGGCATCGGGCCAAGAAGAGCAGATTTGTGCTAAGAATATCAGAGTCGCAGAGGATAATTGCCGATTGGACAATAGGCTGCAAGAGAGGACGATACGTCGAAGAATCGAACGAAGCGTCAATGGACCAATGACATGCCGGACAAATTCGATTAAGCTTTGTAATAATTATCTAGATAGAAGTAGGAGTAGAGTTTAACTGGGTTGAAATTGGGCCAACTCAGTTAGGGGCCAACTGGGCTTGTACCCAGATTGGTTTGGGCCAGACTCATGGCCCAAACAGTGTTGCTAAACCTTGTCTGGCGATGGCACCTGACTAGGCGATGGAATCGTCCAGGGTTCAGTCTCCCAGATGGTCTGGGCGGTGGTACCGCCCAGGTCCAGTAGGCGAGACTCTACCTAAGCGGTGGTACCATCCAGTGTCAGGCAGACTGGGCGGTGGTACCGTCCAGTACCCTAAAAACTGGGGTGATTCAACCCCTTGAGGCCTATAAACACCTCTCTCATCGTTGGTTAAATACACACCAATTGAGAACAAAAAAGAGGGAACAATGTTATTAAAATCTTGTCAAAATTCCTCCCCTCTAGTTTAGTGTTACCTAAGTTTACGAGAGGGGTAAGAGGTCTTATAAAGGTTATTCTCCTAAACCAGTAAAACGAGAAGATAGTTGTAAGGGTAGTTAGTCTTCTCCAAATTGAAAAAAGATTGATAGTGAAAGCCGATGGCCTCAACGAAGGAGGAATCGGGAGTGGACGTAGGCGAACGACCAAACAACTATAAATTGGTTTGCCTTTACTTCTTTGCTATTTATCTTTCTGTAAATCACTTTACCACTTCCTCATCATTTTTTCACAATCACTTTTAAGCTATAACATTTTCGATACACTTTCAATCGAAATGATTTTTTACGAATCTGGTTTTCCGAAATCGTAGAAATCATCGTTTTTAACCGCTGCATTAATTCACCCCCTCTTAGTGCTGGACTCGATCCTAACAATTGGTATCAGAGCCACGATATTTTTCATTTGAATTAACACCCAAGAGAAATGACTCTTCTCGGCTTTCAAAAGGGTCATTTTATCGTTCGTCCTCCCATGTTTAATAGGGCAGACTACACCTATTGGAAAACTCGAATGAGAGTTTTCTTACTTTCTTTGAATCTTGATTTATGGAACATTATTGAAAATGACTTTCAAAAGTCTTCCAAACCAATGAATGATTGGAATGATTTGGAAAAGAAGATTTTTTTTTTAAATGCAAAGGCTATGAATGCCTTATTTTGTGCCTTGGATAAAATCGAATTTAATCGTGTTTCTATTTGCGAAACGACTTATGATATTTGACACACTCTTGAAATCACACGCGAAGGCACTAGTAGAGTTAAGGATTCGAAAATAAACATTTTAATGCACAATTTTGAACTTTTTCGAATGGCATCAAGTGAAACTATTGGTGACATGTACACCCGTTTCACAGATGTCGTCAATAGTTTGAAAAGCCTTGGTAAATATTTTTCAAATTTCAAACTTGTAAACAAGATTTTAAGATCCCTTTCAAAAAGGTGGGATTTGAAAATAACGACGATATAAGAAACAAAAGACTTAAATATTTTTCTGTTGGGAGAACTCATTGGCTTATTGATGACATATGAAATAAACTTTTTTGAACTTGATGAACATGAGAACCATCTTCCAAAGAACAGGAAGGTAATTGCACTTAGAACGGAAGAAGATCACTTGAGTGATAATTCAAGTGATGAATCTTGAACTTTTAATGATAAAATTTAAAAAGTTTATAAAACAAGAATTAAAGAACAAAAATGAACATGAAAAGAAGAGACCACCAAAGACGAAGAAAGAACTCAATGAAGAATCAAGCACATCCGAAGGCGAGATGGCGAATTATGTTTTGATGACATTTGACAATAAGGTAAGTAACTCACCCGAAATGTTTTTACATTATTACGAAATTACTTGATCTTTTCATGAGTTGCATAATTTATTTTGTAGGATATAAAAAAAAATCTACAAAAACATATTGTGTTTTTCTTTCTAGTAATTGTTTAAATATATTGAACATTGTTGAATCTCAGATTTTGATGATGAAACTAATTGATTGTGATTTATTGTTTAATCAATTACGCAGTCTACTATCGAAGATTAGACAAAGGAATTGTTATTGGATGTCGAAAGATTCGACTATCGGCAGAGGCTTCGCACGTCGGGCATCGGCCAAGAAGTGCGAGTTGCGCCATGGATATCGAGGTTGCGGAGGTCAACTCGATTGGGCAACAAGCCGCTAGAGAGGGCGATGTCCGGATTGACGGCGCCGACCAATGATGTCTTAGAAACCGAATGTCAATTCGCGTTGTAATAACTATCTAGATCAAGTAGAGTTTTTGGTGTTTGTTTGTGCAGAGTAACTACGAAAGGGATGAAGGCGTAAAGCGAAACCAAGGGCCGAAGTCAATGCGATGGATCGTTGGGAGTTCGAGAGTTTGACGGAAGTCCGAAGATTCATTGGAAGTGCTTTGAACCAATAGAATGAGTAGGAGCTTGCCGAAGGGTTTTGGAAGTTCGCCGAGGTTCGTCGGAAGTTCATGAGCTTGCCAAGAAAGATCGGAGCTTGCCAAAGAAGCTCGGGAACTCACCAAAATCATCGTGGAGTCCGAACCGCAGGATGGTTTCCAGAGATCGTCGGAAGATCGTCGGAAGCTAGGGAAGAAGACTTGATTTGCGGACTTTGTAATAGCTTAGGAAACGTCTTTAAAATTCGTGAAGCACGTATTTTGGGTTAGATTAGATAACCCAAAGTGGGGGGCCATTGGGCCTTGATTAGGATGAGTTTGGGCCAAAATTTTGGCCCAAACCGAACCAAGCACGCATGCTTACGTGCATGCTCAGAATCAGGCGGCTTAATGGAAATGCCGCTTGAGGCGGTATGCTGACAAAATTGCAACCATACCGCCCGAAGAGTACCGCCAACACACTAACACACGCAGCGGTAGTACCGCCAAGAAAGCGAGTATCACAAGGCCAGGATGCTAAGCGGTAGTAGTATCGCATCCGAAATTTCTGAAGAGCTTTTTGAGCGGGATTTTGAATCCCAAAAATTCTCTATAAATACCCCTTTACTTCTAGTTGGTTGAGGACCTTTGCGTGTTAGAATTGAGTCTAAGCTATAGCAAATTTCTTTTCATTTGCTCAAGTGTTCTCCTCCTTTCTTCTCCTTGTAAAAATCTCAGAAAGAGAGGGAACCATTTGTAAAAGGTCATAATATTTGGTCCTTCCCCTTCAAGAGACTTTTGGAAGTTGGGAGCCTCATTGAGGAGGCTTCAAGAGTGGAATTTGACCGAACCACTATACATCGCTGCGTTTACTTGCTTGTGAGTACTTAAATTCTGCATCGTAAATTTCTTAAGCTTGATCGTTTCTTCTCCTACTTCAAACTGCACTTACCTGAATATTTTCAAGTTAAAGTCTCTTTCATTGAATCAAGTTCTAAAGTAAATCTCCGTTCGGTTTTCAAGTTTTATTCAGATTTATCCATTGCACTAATTCACCCCCTCTTAGTGCCACTGATCCCTAACAAACATGACAATTGCATGGTTCGTGATAAAGAAATAAAATGTTGAAATTAAATATAATGCTTGTACACCAACCAAGACTAATCTTATGTATATCTTAAGAAGCATTAATGTTATCATGATGACTTTGAATTGTTTTTCGGTTTTAAACATGATGTTTGACGATTTTATATCATGCATGAGTATTTGAAGTAACGATGACTTGAACTCCTATGTTTTGGAATAATGTGTTTTTGGTCTTGATGACGAAACTTGTATTTCAAATTTATATGATGATGGCTTTCGTATGAAAAACTTGAGTATGCTTGTATGAAACAACTTAAAATGAAACACATAAAAAGGAAAGTGTATGATCATGATGAATCCATGTTTTGTGAAGCTTGATGATTTTGTATTGTTTTTGGTTCTGAACATGTTGCTTGACCTTTGCATGAAATATTTGGACATGCTTATATGAAATCAGTTGCATGAAATGAAATATATAAAAAAGGAAAATGTATTATCATGATAAATCAAATTTTTGTTTGAAGATGGCATATGATTGACGTGTTATATTTTCAGCCTTAATGATCTTTATGACGAAATTTGTCTTTCGGTCTTGAACGTTGATGCTTGTTTCTATTTAGCATTAAAAGACAAAGGCATGCTTATATGAAATAAATCACAAAAAGAAAATGCATGTTTCTTGAAATTTTTCTATCTCTAAAGTTTTTTATTTTTCGATAAAAGACAAATGATGAATCCATGTATATTATGTTTTGTGAATCTATTGAACTATGAAAATAATTTTGATGATTCGAACTTGAATGAGCTTTATCATAATCATGATCTTGACTTCTTGATATTTGACACTTGAGATTCTTCTTGTGAATCAAGATCTTTTTAAAAGAAGTTTTATCTATATCGTGATCTTGATGACTTGAGATGTTTTAAGCTTGAATCGAGAGTCTTTTCTCCTATGTTTCTTCTTCTCATTTACTAAAAGGGAGAACTTTCTAAATGTATCATGAATTTTTCGGAATCATGACTTATATTTATGAATCATGATCTTATATTTATGAATCAAGAGCTTTTCTCCTATGATTCTTTTTTATCTTTGATCTCCTAAGACTTCCTCTTGTTATTTGCTAAAAAGGAGACTTATCAAAATGATTCATGGACTTTTGAATTTATGACTTTTGGATTCATGACTTGATTTTTCATTTGTGTATGTGATAGAAATATTTCTACCCTTGAATTCTTCCCCTCTCGTTTCATTTTTTCATTTAATGACAAAAAGGGGAAAGAAAATATGTTAGCATTGGTATTCATGACTTGACTTTGATGATTGAAACATTATATGCTTAAATTGATTTTTCTCTTAAGTTTCAATACTCTTTTGTATACATGACTTGATTAAAATATTGATGTAAAGGAAAAATATTTATAACTTTGTATTCTTCCCTTCTTTTTGACAAAAACAAAGGGAGAGATAGCTTGCTAACTTGTACATCACAAGAGAAAGAAAAATTGCTAGCTAGTGTATCATAAAGTTTGCTAGCCTATACAACTCAAGAAAGTAAAAATTGCTAGCTTGCAAAGAAAGGCAAAACTTGCTTGCACCTCTCAAAAAGAAGAAAGAAATTGTCATCTTGAAACATCACTAAGAATTGCTAGAAGAAAAACTGCAAACTTGAAAATTTACAATCCTACACATCCTTAAAATGATGATTTGGTGATCATGCATGTTGTAAAGTGATGTAAATCTAGCTTGTATGTTGTAGAAACTTGCATATCCTTACAATTAGCTCGATGTAACTTTTCCTTTTTGTTGATGACAAAGGTGAAGTATATTGATGATTTCATGCATTGTATGATGTATTGAATATTTTGAAATAGTGCATGATTTTTTTATGACATATTGTTTGGATTTTTTTGAAATCCAAAGGTTCTATCAATATGGCATATTGATAGGGGGAGTTTGTTTAAACTCCAAAAGTTTGTCTAAACTCCGTCGTCAATTGGTTGTCATCATCAAAAAGGGGAGATTGTTGAATCTTAGATTTTGATGATGAAACCAATTAATAGTGATTAATGATCTAACTGCGTTTTGAGTGACACAAGACTACTTTCGATCAGGATTAGACAATTGAAGCAGGAAGAATCGATGTTGGGCCGGAGGAGAACATATCAGAAGATTGGACGTCGAGCGAAGGATCGATCAATGTATCAGCAAAAGGCTTTGGACAAGGGATTCGGGCATTGGACCAACAAGAGCGGATTTGCGCCAAGAATATCGGAGTTGTGAAGGACAACTGTCGATTGGGCAATAGGCTGTAAGAAAGGACGATGTGTTAAGGAATCAGACGAAGTGTCGATGGACCAATGACATGCCGGACAAATTCGATTAAGCTTTGTAATAATTGTCTAGATCGAAGTAGGATTAGAGTTCAATTATGTTGGAATTGGGCCAACTCAGATAGGGGCCAACTTGGCCCGTACCTGGATTGGTTTGGGTTGGACTCATGGCCCAAACAATGTTGCTAAACCCTGTCTGGCGGTGGCACTGCTACACTGGGCGGTGGAACCGCCCAGGGTTCAGTCTCCCAGGTGGTCTGGGCGGTGGTATCGCCCAGGTCTAATGGTCAAAACTCTGCCTGAGCGGTGGTGCCGCCCAGTGTCAGGCAATCTGGGTGGTGGTATCGCCAAATTGGACGGTGGTATCGTCCAGTGTCAGAGTCAACTGGCAGTGGTACCGTTAGTATCCTGAAAACTGGGATGATTCAAATTTAAATCCCCTTGATGCCTATAATTACCCCTCTCATCTTTGATTAAATACACACCAACTGAGAACAAAAAAGAGGGAAAAACACTATTGAAATCTTGTCAAAATTCCTCCCCTCTAGTTTAGTGTTGGCTAAGTTTAAGAGAGGGGTGAGAGGTCTTGTAAAGGTTGTTCTCCTAAACCTGTAAAAGGAGAAGAGAGTTGTAAAGGTAGTTAGTCTTCGCCTAGTTGAAAGAAGACTGATAGTGAAAACTGGTGGCCTCAATGAAGGAGAAATTGAGAGTGGACGTAGGTCGGATGACCGAACCACTATAAATTGGTTTGCCTTTACTTCTTTGCTATTTATCATTTTGCAAATCACTTTACCTCTTCTTTATCATTTTCTTACTTTCTAGATCACTCTCAAGCTATAGCATTTCCGATACGCTTTCAATCGAAATGATTTTTTATGAACCGGGGTTTCCGAAATCATAGAAATCATAACCGCTGCACTAATTCAAATTCCCGCCACCCCCCGGACTCGATTCTAACATTAGTAACCTAATCTATGACAAATGCAACAATGGCTATTCGAAATCGATGAAGCTGTATCATTGTTGTTATTTCTCTTTATGTTACATAAAGTTCGTTGCCCAACCGATCTTTATGTTACTACCTGTATACAATTGCCCTGGATAGTGATATACGAATAGTTAACTTTATTTTTATTTGTTTTGGTTGCAAAATGCATGCAGGAAAGGAATAAACAGTCTTGTTCTGGAGAAATCCGATAAGCTATGATAAGCAGGGGCAGCAATTGGTTTTTTCAGCAATGGCTGGCATGCACTCGACCTGTTCCTTTGTGAGAGTATGTTCTAGTGTGTTTTTTTTTTCTTTTTTGTATTGCTAATGATAGTTTGCTTATCAGAAATATAAGGTAGCTATATGATGTTGATGTTTGTCATCTACAACATGCACTATCATGAATTATCACCACCATAAAGTTTATAAATGCAGCAGAAAATATGTTATCCATTTCTTATTTCTCAAGCTTAATCATGTACATGGTGAAATCAGTAAGGCTTGTTCTCTCAAACAATCCTCAGGATTCCAGATATCTGGTTTAAGAGTGATAAGGCAGAAGTAACTTCATGCAGGTAATTTTTATAACCATTTCATCAGCAACTATTGTTCTATGTAGTGCTAAGTTCAATGGGGCCAACCACTGCCAGCATATCAACTTGATAGGCAATGCTATCTCATCAACTCAATTACTTACAAAGCTTGATATATATTGTGTATATATATATCTTACATCGTTGAACAACAGTCTCCTTAGATTTTTAATTAGTTTGTACATATAAAGTTTCCTATTAACACTGCTTTGTATTTCATTTTTGTACAGGTCACTATTTATATAATGTCTATCACATTGATCTTTCATCAATTTTGTTAAGAGCTGCATTTTATTTTATTATTCATTTCCTCTAGAATAAGAAATGAATAGAGACTCTAGTCATGGATTAACCAGCACTGTAAGAAGAGGACAAAACGCTGAAGCGAATTACCTCTCAAAACATGGACAAGTAAAAAATGTATGCTTTCTAATATACCACAATATTTGAGCATATTCAGCATGTAGAGCATTAAAAAAAATACATGAAGATGTTATGATAAAACGAGTTAAATCTTAGTTTGCTTTTGTATGTGTGTTCTTGATCATAAATGAATTGAATGCTAATAAATATGTATTTATTAGCATGAGATTTCTATTTCTTTCTTCTGCTTATTTATATTTTGCATTTCATATATGGAGGCCAAAACATCCCCTTTTTTTTGTGGCTATCAGAGGCTTATCTTTACCAATTTGACCTTGAGATAATTCGGTGAAAACCCTTCACTTTTTGATTCATCTTATATATGCTAGTGTATCCATGTATGCAATCAGAGGCTTATCTTAAAATAATAATTCTATAGAGTAATAAAATGGTTGCAAATTCTGGCTTAACAATTTGTTCAGTGGCAAATTAGCATGTATTATAAAGTTGGTTTTTCTTTTTCTAGTTTCAAGTGTCAATTCTCCATATTTTAATTTTCTAACAAACTTACCAAACATGATTGCTACTGTCATCGAGGTAATGGATGGAAGGATCAGGGAACAGAGAAGACATAAATAAAAGATTCATAAAAGAACTCAGATTTGAAGAAAAGAGTGCGAGAAGGATGTCTTCTTGCCGATTACATAATCTCTATTTATACCAAGTTGTCTTAGAGAATGTTTTTTAGCCTATGTTTTTATATGTTTTTGGTATCCCCTTCTATCCTTGCGCTACCTTATCTTGTCTCTCTCTTTTAAATTTTTTAATGGTGCTGACTTTCTAATTGAACTACCAAAACTGCTGGATAGTGCCAAATCATGGGCAACAATAAGGTCTATGTCTTTTTATGTGTTGAGGCTAATTCAAAACAATAGAAGTCATGAAAGGTTAGAGAAACAATGACTCTTAAACAACACATTAAAAAGGTGTGAATGGATCATGTTGGGATCAAATTAGTCGGATAAAGGTTCATGTAGATGCTAAATACTGTTAAAGTAAGGTCATATTCTTTCAAGATGGTAGATATCACAGGAGGAGTTTGATGTAAGTTTTAGCTACTCTTGAAAATTATGCTCATTATTCTTTTTAAAATTTTGAGCCTATGTTTTTACATGTTTTTCCTATCCCCTTCTATCCTTTCTCTACCTTAATAAGCATAAGACTAGAATTATCAAGTATGACACCTAATCAGTTTCTTGCTGGTTTAATGATATGATCTTAAAATAGAAATACATGTAAAACCATAGTTGGTGTACTATCTCAATGTTCAAGACTAGAATTTCAACAAATGGACAATGTTTTTATCAAATTCCACCATGGCTGATGTGTTTCAAAGAGTCATATGATAGCAATTATTGGAGGAAGTCCATAAATCAAGATTTGTCATAAATTTGGATAGTACTAAAATATATCATGATTTGCACCAAAGGTATTAGTGATGAGGCATGAAGAGAGACAAAATCAAGTACATTTCAAAATAGATAGTTTGTCAGCAAGGGAGGACTGAACAACAACTGTCTATTGAAAAATTATCAAAAGGGTCTATTCCAATTTATTTATACTTTTGAAATCTTATAAAAGATTTCATAAGTTGCATATATAGTAGCTATGCCACAAACTTAGCATACATACACAATCTGTGTTAGTAGTCAATGTGGATACATACACAATGTGTCAGTGCTCCAAAAGTAAATTGGTAGCCAACATAGATTTGGAAAGAAACAAGCATGATCTATGGAATAAATTCATAATCAATATCATACAGAGAATGAAGCCTCATGCAAAATAGCATATGATGTTAAAAAGATAAATCAAATTTGGGGACCAAATTTCAAAGGAAGAGACATAAAAATGTAATCATCATAGTTTTCTTATGAATTTGAAAAACCATAAATGATATGCACCTCATCATCATTATTTACCATCTAATTTTTCATAGAATACATCTAATCATTTGGCATTTATTTCATACTTATAAATACCTTTGTAAAAAAATAACTAATTTATTTTTTATTTAAATAAAAATAATATGGAATGCATTTTCCTATGTCAGTTGAGATCCTCCTCATCTCCTATATAATTCTTGGCAGACACCCCTCTCTTTCAACTAATTTGAGAGGAATTTGACTATAATTGAGGATCATCAATGGGAGACTAGGCAAGGCAACGTGATCACTTTCAAGAGATTGTAAGTTATCTGTTTTTTATTTTAATAATAAAATTATTGCTTGATGTATTCTTTGCTTAATATTTCATAAAATTTTGATCTTCATCAATTTTATATCATCAATAAAAATGTTATATATATATATTAGCATCATTAATTTTAAATAATTGTTTTGAAATTTTATGTTATGAAGTAAAAATTTATAAATGATATTTAATGATGTTCATGTCTTTGTGTAATATATTAAATTATTTAGTATCAAAGGAAATTGTTTATATTTTTAAATTTTAAAAATATATATTAAAATTATTATTAAAGATATAAATAAAAGGGAAGGGGGGATGGTGGTTGGGTGAGTAGGCCTAAGTTATGTTTGTAAACAACTTAAGATTGATTGGATTGAACGTGGGCTCAGCTCAAATTGAAGCTAGTCTTAAGGTCTAGCAAACTCAATATCGAATTTAGGAGATTTTATTTTTAATGAATTTTATCACTTGTTAGAAATTAAGGAATTTTTAAGTTTAATCATCAGTTGAGATTAAAGGTGAAATTATGAGGCATGTATTTAAAATGATTTTTGTTATATATATGTAGTAGTTATGGTGAAATTTGCTTGAAAGTGCATACTAAATAAAAATTATGAATAATGTTACAAGATGAAGGTATGTATAGGGAGTGGATGGTTACCGTGTCCATTACTCAGAGGACGTATTCGTGTCTTTCATATAATGACATCACTCCATTTACTTCACTCAGTAATTAGTACTCATTCCATGGATTAAAGTCTCTTTATCTATGTTGATAGAATGAAAATATTATTAAGTGTTCGACCCATGCTAATGTAATAAAACAATGATACTAGATAATTGTGTATGATAATTCTGTATGTTTGAAATGTGCTATAATGATACATGCATCATATTTGGAGTTCCTTCCCCATATCATCCAAGTTTGAAGGTTCAAATTTTTATATTTGTCAGAATTTTTAGGACTACAGGGAGAAAGAAAAGATATTTCGTTCTAGATTTTCTGAATCTTAAGGCCATGTCTGAAGCAAAGACCATGGAGACAACGGAGCTTCCATCGGACCTCTTCATGGAGATACTATCATGGATCCCTGCTAAGGCCCTCTTGAAACTCCGGTGTGTATGCAAATACTGGTATTCCATAACAACCGACCTCATCTTCGTCCAACTACATCTGCAAAAACAGCAACTCCTCCCTGAAGTTGCTTCCATCCTCATATTTCATCGACACTTTATCGACGATAGATCTCTCTTGTCGCGCCTGGATGTAGTCAATGCACCGTGGGTTGAAAAGCATGTCGCCGTTTGGCACAACCGCCCAATGCTGGTCGTATCACCTCCTTGCCATGGATTATTTTGCCTCTACCATATCTTCATGGAATTGGATGTTTGCCTGTACAACCCCACCACCCGCAAAAGCTTCTCCTTACCCCAAAATTTTACAAGCGTAAATATAAATCTCTCAGACTTTTGCGTAGGATATCATCCAGTTTCAAGACAGTACAAAGTTATCCATACGTTCGGCACCCGATTGACCTCGTTGGCGATGGAAGCACTCACTGTTGGTGGAAGTACATGGAGGAAGGTGGAAGTGAGCAGCGCTATTGCTATGCGAGCTTTGTTAAATCGGGGAAGACCAAGTGCAAGTGGAACTATATATTGGCTTGCACGTAAGAACGTCCTAGAAGAGATTATTCTCTCTCTTGATCTAGACATTGAAAGGCTCACTGAAGTTCCTTTCCCAGATATTAAACACCGACATCAGAGAGGTAACAACTCATTGATAGAGATGGAAGGCACCATTCATTTGGCTATCCATTGGTTCGTCGAGGTAGACTGGATGGATATTTGGATGTTGCAAGAGTCGGGTGTCCACCGAGCGTGGATCCATAGGTTTCATCTCCATATGTGTGCATTGCCGACGGGAGTGGGCCAGGTGGAGAGAGTATTACATCCTCCGATGCCTCTTCTCATCAACCAGGGCAAGATTCTGATAAGCGACTGTCGAAGATTAGTTTACTACGATCTGCCGAGCAAGGGTTTGCAGCATGAAGTGGTCTTTGATGCTTGTGATTATTTCTTTGCTTTTGTCATCGTTGAAAGCCTAGTTTCATTTTAGAATTTGATGCACGACCATTCTTAGCACATAGCTATCTCTTGCTACGGGTCCTTTGATTCTTTTTCTTGCCATGAATCGGTTGCTGAATTAATTATGATGTTGTTTTTTTTATTGATTTTATGTTAAGTATATGGATCATGCAAATTTCTGGATACAGATGCCGTTGTGCATGCTTTCTGATTTGGCCTAAAGTGAAGAGGTTTGTTCTTACTTCTCTAGTCAGCCTAATATATTGTTTACTGCATTTTGGAATAGGTTGTCAAAGGAGTCGATGTGTTCACAACCTTAAAACCTAAACATTGGTATGGATGGAATGTACTAGACCCACTCTTCAAAGGTTGAGGATTTAAATACTCATTTAATAATTTTATATTTAAAATATTAATTCGACAATGATATACTAAACCCATTTAAAAGTGTTTAAAATATCCAATATTTTTTTAGAATGCCAACAAGCTTATCTAGAAATAAAGAAATATGGATTTCATTGTCACAGACATTTAATGCAACACTTCCTTTTCTCTCTCTTTGGTGAATGAGAAGTTGATTGTCATCAATCCTTCCATGATAGAAAGGATTGATTATTGTTCTCGTGTCTAATAAAAAAGAAAATGATTTCGAGCGTACGATGAACGTCTTAATTTTATAATAACTGTAAATTTTTTAGTATAGTGCCAATCTATGATTTGTTGTCAAAAAGAAAAAAAACCAGTAGAGAAGTTTAGTGAGTGCTTTAGTTATGGGGTTCTTTGTTTAATCAAATAAACAAGAAAGTGTCTTACAAATTAAGGTTCCATATGCTTCAACTTTGAGTCTTTTGTTCTCAATGTAAGAATATAAAACCATTGAAAGCATTATCTTTTGTTTCTCAATAGTACTTCCATAAATTCAAAAAAATTCTTGTTAGGTTTCTTTAAAGAAAAACCTTTTTTTTCAGTGCATGACCATGCTATAATCAAAGGAAATATATGATAGTTTAAGAAATTAATAATATATTAATATATGATAATATTTGATGATACACATGATTGAATTATCCTAAAGTATATTTCAATGACAACCACGGGAGTAATAATAATAGGAACTCATTATAAAAGTGCTCCCTCAAGTAAATTCTAAAAAGATGTACCTTTTTCTTCTAAGAGTATAAGTCAAATCCTCTGAACCCATTTTGAGTTGGACATCATGAGGAGCATTATTAAGAATGCTCTCAATGTAATTTTACATGATTGGAGATAATCGAAGTGGAGCAAGAAGTCAACTTGGGACAAAAGGAGGATTGACTTCGGCTCAATATCTAATTTAGATAAAAAAAAACTAAGTTAAATTTCACCACATACACATAACATCTTATTAGTGAATTCATAATTTATTTTATTTTTTAAATATTTCAGGTCCATATTTAAAAATATCTTTACTATACATACTATAAATATTGGACTTGATAAAATGTTTGCATGATTGAAAATAAATATGCTAAATAATAATATACGCTAGTACTGATATGATATATTTTTATAGTTAGTATGTCATCATATGTATCAATACCAAGGATATTCTTTGCAAGCCCTCGTGCTCCAATCAATAAAGATAAATAATAACTTATAAAAAGAAACACAACACCTCTCATAAGAAAAATAGAGGAAGAGAAAACTAAAACAAGAATATGAGAATAAAAACAAGTTTGTTGAGTTATCTCAAGCAGAATACTTACATAGCAAAGGCGACAACAACATCATTTATCATGATCCCTGGCGACTATGAACCTAGCAAACCCCTCGCCTTCGGAGAGATCCTGCAACCCGATGATCTCTGCCACGTTTAGATTCCCTCAATCGGCCGTGGTAATCACTGTTGCGATCAACATCCATTCGTCTCCTTTTGGTAATCTCAAACGTCTACCTTAATCAATGTTATTATCGTTGTTGTTGTCGAGATTTGATCGTCGTTGCTTAGGCTTCTGGTTCTAGTAGAATTTCTTTCCTCTTTTCCTTCTCACCATGACTTCCATTTTTATTTTTCTCTTATTTTGCAGTACTGCCCAACAATCATGATCTGCTACGCCGTCAGTGGAAGAGAGGGAGAGGAGACAGCTGGATGGAAGTAATCCATGGGGTAGTCGGATGAGGTATGTAGATGGAAGCTACGATTTCTTTTCCACCTTCGATGATATAGTTTTTCTTTGTTTCCAATGTCGTGATATTTGAGCCAGTGATCGACTTTCAGAACGAATGAAGTTGCAGGAAATAGATTATGGGGTATACTAGCTTCAATGGTATGTCAACGGCTTTCCTTTTAAATGGCTAATGGTATGATGTTGTAAGTGCATTCTCGAAACAAGACTTGTTGGTACTGCAGGTACGGATGATGCCGGATTAGCTAGGTTGTGAGCAGAAAGTTGCTAAAACTTTTGTTTTATGGGTAAGGATGGTCATGCTATTCAAGACAGTTCCAACTTTTTCTAATATAGTCTTAGCAATATATTTGAATTGACTTACCAATTCTTCTTATTTTTGATGTATACTGTGGGCTTGTAAAATAGATTTTTAGCCTCTAATGGCATTCTTGTACCAATGTTTTAGTTACGTAATCTATGACACCTGCAACAATGGCTATTTGAAATCGATGAAGCTGTATCATTGTTGTTATTTCTCTTTATGTTACATAAAGTTTGTTGCCTAACCTATCTTTATGTTACTACCTCTATACAATTGCCCTGGATAGTGATATACGAATAGTTCACTTTATTTTTATTTGTTTTGGTTGCAAAATGCATGCAGGAAAGGAATAACCAGTCTTGTTCTGGAGAAATCCGATAAGCTATGATAAGCAGGGGCAGCAATTGGTTTTTTCAGCAATGGCTGGCATGCACTCAACCTGCTCCTTTGTGAGAGTATGTTCTAGTGGATTTTTTTCTTTTTTGTATTGCTAATGATAGTTTGCTTATCAGAAATATAAGGTAGCTATATGATGTTGATGTTTGTCATCTACAACATGCACTATCATGAATTATCACCACCATAAAGTTTATAAATGCAGCAGAAAATATGTTATCCATTTCTTATTTCTCAAGCTTAATTATGTACATGGTGAAATCAGTAAGGCTTGTTCTCTCAAACAATCCTCAGGATTCCAGATATCTGGTTTAAGAGTGATAAGGCAGAAGTAACTTCATGCAGGTAATTTTTATAACCATTTCATCAGCAACTATTGTTCTATGTAGTGCTATGTTCAATGGGGCCAACGACTGCCAGCATATCAACTTGATAGGCATTGGTATCTCATCAACTCATTACTTACATAGCTTGATATATATTGTGTATATATATATCTTACATCGTTGAACAACAGTCTCCTTGGATTTTTAATTAGTTTGTCAAATATAAAGTTTCCTGTTAACACTGCTTTGTATTTCATTTTTGTACAGGTCACTATGTATATAATGTCTATCACATTGACCTTTCATCAATTTTATTAAGAGCTGCATTTTATTTTATTATTCATTTCCTCTAGAATAAGAAATGAATAGAGGCTCTAGTCATGGATTAACCAGCACTGTAAGAAGAGGACAAAATGCTGAAGCGACTTTTACTGAAGATATAATAATTACCTCTCAAAACATGGACAAGTAGAAAAAGTATGCTTTCTAATATACCACAATATTTGAGCATATTCTGCATGTAGAGCATTACAAAAAATACATGAAGATGTTATGATAAAACGAGTTAAATCTTAGTTTGCTTTTGTATGTGTGTTCTTGATCATAAATGAATCGAATGCTAATAAATATGTATTTATTAGCATGAGATTTCTATTTCTTTCTTCTGCTTATTTATATTTTGCATTTCATATATGGAGGTCAAAACATCCCCTTTTTTTTGTGGCTATCAGAGGCTTATCTTTACCACTTTGACCTTGAGATAATTCGGTGAAAACCCTTCACCTTTTGATTCATCTTATATACGCTAGTGTATCCATGTATGCAATCAGAGGCTTATCTTAAAATAATAATTCTATAGGATAATAAAATGGTTGCAAAATCTGGCTTAACAATTTGTTCAGTGGCAAATTAGCATGTATTATAAATTTGGTTTTTCTTTTTCTGGTTTCAAGTGTCAATTCTCCAGATTTTAATTTTCTAACAAACTCACCAAACATGATTGCTACTGTCATCAAGCTAATGGATGGAAGGATTAGGGAACAGAGAAAACATAAATAAAGGAATCATAAAAGAACTCAGATTTGAAGAAAAGAGTGGGAGAAGGATGCCTTCTTGCCTATTACATAATCTCTATCTGTAACTTACCTGCATTAGAGAATGTTTTTGAGCTTATGTTTTTACATGTTTATCGTATCCCTTCTATCCTTTCTCTACCTTAATAAGCATAAGACTAGAATTATTAAGTATGATACCTAATCAGTTTCTTGCTGGTTTAATGACATGATCTTAAAATAGAAATACATGTAAAACCATAGTTGGTGGACTATCTCAATGTTCAAGACTAGAATTTCAACAAATGGACAATGTTTTTATCAAATTCCACCATGGCTGATGTGTTTCAAAGAGTCATATGATAGCAATTATTGGAGGAAGTCCATAAATCAAGATTTGTCATAAATTTGGATAGTGCTAAAATATATCATGATTTGCACCAAAGGTATTAGTGATGAGGCACGAAGAGAGACAAAATCAAGTACATTTCAAAATAGATAGTTTGTCAGCAAGGGAGAACTGAACAACAACTGTCTATTGAAAAATTATCAAAAGGGTCTATTCCAATTTATTTATACTTTTGAAATCTTATAAAAAATTTCATAAGTTGCATATATAGTGGCTATGCCACAAACTTATTATACATACACAATCTGTGTGTTAGTAGTCAATGTGGATACATCCACAATGTGTTAGTACTCCAAAAGTAAATTGGTAGACAAAAATGTAATCATCATAGTTTTCTTATGAATTTGAAAAACCATAAATGATATGCACCTCATCATCATTATTTACTATCTAATTTTTCATAGAATACATCTAATCATTTAGCATTTATTTCATACTTATAAATACGTTAGGAAAAAAAATAACTAATTTAACTTTTATTTAAATAAAAATAATATGGAATGCATTTTCCTCCGTCATCTCCTATATAATTCTTGGCAGACACCGCTCTCTTTCATCTAATTTGAGATGAATTTGACTATAATTGAGGATCGTCAATGGAAGATTAGGCAAGGCAACGTGATCACTTTCAAGAGATTGTAAGTTATCTGTTTTTTAGTTTAATAATAAAATTATTGCTTGATGTATTCTTCACTTAATATTTCACAAAATTTTGATCTTCACAATTTTATATCATCAATAAAAATGTTATATATATATATATAATATATATAAGCATCATTAATTTTAAATAATTATTTTATAATTTTATGTTATGAAGTAAAAATTATAAATGATATTTAATGATGTTCATGTCTTTGTGTAATATATTAAATTATTTAGCATCAAAGGAAATTGTTTATATTTTTAAATTTTAAAAATATATATTAAAATTATGATTAAAATTATAAATAAAAGGGAAGGTGGGGATGATGGTTGGGCGAGTAGGCCTAGATTATGTTTGTAAACAACTCAAGGTTGCTTGGATTGAACGTTGGCTTAGCTCAAATTGAAGCTAGTCTTAAGGTCAAGCGAATTCGGTATCGAATTTAGAAGATTTTATTTTTAATGAATTTTAACACTTGTTAGAGATTAAGCAATTTTTTAGTTTAATCATCAGTTGTGATTAAAGTTGAAATTATGAGGCATGTATTTAAAAATGATTTTTGTTATATATATGTAGTAGTTATGGTGAAATTTGCTTGAAAGTGCATATACTAAATAAAAATTATGAATAATGCTACAAGATGAAGGTATGTATAGGGAGTGGATGGTTACCGCGTCCATTACTCAGAGGACGTATTCCCTTCATTCATATAATGACATCACTCCATTTACTTCAGTCAGTGTAATAAGTACTCATTCCATGGATTAAAGTCTCTTCATCTATGTTGATAGAATGAAAATACTATTAAGTGTTCGACCCATGCTAATGTAATAAAACAATGATACTGGATAATTATGTGTATGATAATTCTGTATGTTTGAAATGTGCTATAGTGATACATGCATCATATTTGGAGTTCCTTCCCCACATCATCCAAGTTTGAAGGTTCAAATTTCTATATTTGTCGAAATTTTTAGGACTACAAGGAGAAAGAAAAGATATTTCGTCTCTGGATTTTCTGAATCTTAAGGTCATGTCTAAAGCAAAGACCATGGAGACGACAGAGCTTCCATCGGACCTCTTCATGGAGATACTATCATGGATCCCTGCCAGGGCCCTCTTGAAACTCCGGTGTGTATGCAAATGTTGGTATTCCATAACAACCGACCTCATCTTCGTCCGACTACATCTGCAAAAATAGCAACTCCTCCCTGAAGTTGCTTCTGTCCTCACATTTCACCGACACTTTATCGACAATAGATCTCTCTTATCGTGCCTGGATGTAATCGATGCACCGTAGGTTGAAAAGCATGTCGCCGTCTAGCACAACCACCGCCCAATGTTGGTCATATCACCTCGTTGCCATGGATTATTTTGCCTCTACCACATCTCTATGGAATTGGACGTTTGCTTGTACAACCCCACCACCCACAAAAGTTTCTCCTTACCCCAAACTTTTACAAGCGTAAATATATATCTCTCTGACTTTTGCGTAGGATATCATCCAGTTTCAAGACAGTACAAAGTTATCCATACGTTCTGCACCCGATCGAACTCGTTGGCGATGGAAGCACTCACTGTTGGTGGAAGTACATGGAGGAAGGTGGAAGTGAGCAGCACTATTGCTATGCGAGCTTTGTTAAATTGGGGAAGACGAAGTGTAACTGGAACTATGTATTAGCTTGCATGAAAGAACGTCCTGGAAGAGATTGTTCTCTCTCTTGATCTAGACACTGAAAGGTTCACAGAAGTTCCTCTACCAGATATTAAACACTGACAGGAGAGAAGTAACAACTCATTGATAGAGATGGAAGGCACCATTCATTTCGCTATCCATTGGTTCGCCGAGGTAGACTGGATGGATATTTGGATGTTGCAAGAGTCGGGTGCCCACCGAGTGTGGATCAATAGGTTTCATCTCCATCTGTATGCATTGCCGACGGGAGCAGGCGTGGTGGAGAGAGTATTACGTCCTCGTGTGCCTCTTCTCATCAACCAGGGGAAGATTTTGATAAGCGACTGTCGAAGATTACTATGATCTGGTGAGCCAGGGCTTGCAGCATGAGGAGGTATTTCATGCTTGTGATGATTTCCTTGCTTTTGTCATCGTCGAAAGCCTAGTTTCATTTTAGAATTTGATGCACCACCATTCTTAGCGCATAGCTATCCCTTGCTACGGGTCCTTTTGATTCTTTTTCTTGCCATGAATCGGTTGCTGAATTAATTATGATGTTGTTTTTTTATTGATTTAATTGTAAAGTATATGGATCATGCGAATTTCTGGATCAGTCATCGTAACTGGATTCTCATGACAGATGGCGTTGTGCATGCTTCCTAATTTGGCCTAAAGTGAAGAGGTTTGTTCTTGCTTATCGATTCGGCCTAATGTATTGTTTACTGTATTTTGAAAAGGTTGTCAAAGGAGTCAATGCTTTGAGAGATCCTCAAACTTAAGACTTACAATGGATGTGTTCACAACCTTGAAACTTTTACATTGGTATGGATGGAATGTATTGTACCCACTCTTCAAAGGTTGAAGATTTAAATGCTCATTCAATAATTTTATATTTAAAATATTAATCTGATGATGATATACTAAACTCTGTTATAAGTGTTAAGGATTCAAGACCTCATCCAATATATTTTTTACAATGTCAACTAGCTTACCTAGTAACAGATTTAACTACCGATAACATCTTGGGATCAAATGCCATTTTGATTGTTTACTTTAAAAAAAAAATCAAAACTTTATATATAAATGATAAACAAGCACAATGTTGGAGGATTTATTTAGGTGTTTCAGAGGATCATTTAATTATCAAGCTAAACACTGTGCTAACTTTAATACACCCTTGAAAATTCCAACGTTGGAACTTGGGGAAAGATGAATTTTGTTGTCACAGACATTTAATGCAACACTTCTTTTTCTCTCTCTATGGTGAACGAGAAGTTGATGGTCATCAATCCTTTCATGATAGAATGGTTCTTGGAAACCAGCTTGATTATTCTTCTAAAATAAAAAAGGAAAAAGATTTCAAGCGTACAATGAATGTCTCAATTTTATAATAACTATAAATTTTTTAGTATGGTGCCAATCTATGATTTGTTGTCAAAAAGAAAAAGAACCCAGTAGCGAAGTTTAGTGAGTGCTTTAGTTATGGGGTTCTTTGTTTAATCAAATAAACAAGAAAGTGTCTTACAAATTAAGGTTCCATATGCTTCAGTTTTGAGTCTTTTGTTCTCAATGTAAGAATATAAAGTCGTTGAAAGCATTATCTTCTGTTTCTCAATAGTACTTCCATAAATCAAAAAAAAAAAAATCTTGTTAGGTTTCTCAAACAAAAAAATCTTTTTTTTCGGTCCCAATGTCATTCTATAATATATATATATATATATATAATAGTTTAAGCAATTAATAGTATATTAATATATGATAATGTTCGATGACACATTAGATCAAATTATCTCAAAGTATATTTCAATAACATACATGCTTGATTTTGTTGAAGACATATCTGTATGATAAATGTAACCAAAATAATCCACGAATCACTTCTCGACTTGACCTCATTATGCCTCATGGTGGGCGTCTCAAATGATTATGAGATAAAGAACATAGAAGATACATCAACATCATATGACCAATACCCTCGGTGCCACACAACCAACATCTTAGTATCATATGGTCAACACCTTAGCCTTAAGTTGAATAGACCAAATGTTATCATATCTCGGATTCAATACACCATGATCGTAGTTAAATCTAGGAGAGGCATGCCACCTTCTCCATATCTGATATCGACCAAGGGAGTAATAATAAAAGGAGCTCATTATAAAAGTGCTCCCTGAAGTATATTCTAAAAAAATATATCTTTTTCTTCTAAAAGTATAAGTCAAATCCTCTGAACTCATTCTGAGTTGGGCATCAAAGAAACATTATTAAGAATGCCCTCAACTCAGTTTTATACGGTTCGAGATAATTGAAGTGGAGCAAGAATATCAACTTGAGACTAATACAAAAGGAGGACCGACACCGATTCAATATCTAATTTAGATAATTAAAAACTAAGTTAAATTTCACCACATACACAACAATCTTAATAGTGAATTCATAACTTTTTATTTTAATATTTTAGGTCCAAATTTAAAAATATCTTTACTATACATACTATAAATATTGGATTTGATAAAATGTTTGCATGCTTGAAATAAATATGCTAAATAATAATATAGGGTAGTATCGATATGATATTTTTTTTATGGTTAGTATGTCATCATATATATTAATACCAATAGGATATTCTTTGCAAGCCACTCCAATCAATAAAGATAAATAATAACTTATAAAAAGAAACACAAAACCTCTCATAAGAAAAATAGAGGAAGAGAAAACTAAAACAAGAATATGAGACTAAAAACAAGTTTGTTGAGTTATCTCAAGCAGAATACTTACATGGCAAAGGCGACAACAATATCATTTGTCATGATCCCTGGCGACTACGAACCCAGCAAACCCCTCGCCTTCGGAGAGATCCTGCAACCTGGTGATCTCTGCCGCGTTTAGATTCCCTCGGTCGGCCGTGGTAATCACTGTTGCGATCAACATCCATTCGTCTCATTTCGGTAATCTCAAACGTCCACCTTAATCAATGTTATTGTCGTTGTTGTTGTCGAGATTCGATCGTCGTCGCTTAGGCTTCCGGTTCTAGTATAATTTCTCTCCTCTTATCCCTACTACCACTTTTATTTTTCTCTTTTCGTGTGATACTGCCCAATAA
The DNA here is from genome assembly GCA_024322285.1 of Musa beccarii. NCBI lineage: Eukaryota > Viridiplantae > Streptophyta > Magnoliopsida > Zingiberales > Musaceae > Musa > Musa beccarii. The sequence goes on along the minus strand of CM044397.1, from coordinate 4,595,246 downwards.
TCATGACCTGCTACGCCGTCAGTGGAAGAGAGGGAGAGGAGCCAGCCGGAGGGCCAAGTAATCCATGGGGTAATCGGATGAGGTACGTAGATGGAAGCGACGATTTCTTTTCCACCTTCGATGATATAGTTTTTCTTTGTTTCCAATGTTGTGATCTTTGAACCAGTGATCGACTTTCAGAACGAATGAAGATGCAGGAAATAGATTATGTCAATGGCTTTCCTTCTAAATGGTTTATGATATGTTGTTGTTAGTGATAAGATGAAAAGTAATTGTAAAAGGATATCTTGATCAATACAATAGGAGGTCTATTTATACAGATTAATAGGGAGGATTTTCCTCAACAACTAAAGAGATTATGGAGGATTTCCCTCAACAACTAGAGAGATTTCCTCATATAATTAGAGGAAATCTTATTTACTATCATGCCCCCGCAAGATGGTACTCCTATCAAGGATGTCAATCTTGGATCGATGTAATGAAAATAATTTACGGGCAAGAGGCTTCGTGAGTAGATCTGCTAGTTGATCAGCCGTATGTACATGAGAGATACGTAGTTGATTTCTGACAACTTGATCTCGCACAAAGTGGAAATCAATGGCGATGTGTTTCATACGTGAGTGGAACACTGGATTGGCACATAAGTAGGTAGCTCCAATATTATCACAATATATTGTAGGAGGAAGGGTAGAGTTGACGTTGAGTTCCTTAAGGAGATTTGTGACCCAATTGATTTCATAGAGTAGTAGCGATGAGCGATGGCATGGTACTCGGCTTTCGAGACTGTAGACCGATGCGATTGTCTTTTGCTTCTTAGAACTCCAACTGATAGGATTAGCTCCAAGGAAGACAATATACCCTGACGTAGAAGTTCTATCATCAAAGTTGCCCACCCAGTCAGCATCAACAAAGGCATGGAGATTAAGTGAGGCATGTTTGCGGAGAAAGAGGCCATGATGAAGGGTCCCTTTAATATACCGTAAAATTCGTTTGACTGCAGACCAATACATAGTAGATGGTTGGTGCATGAACTGAGACAATTTATTGACTGCAAATGAGATATCTGGACGGGTGAGAGCTAAGTACTGTAAGGAGCCAAGTACTTATCGGTATTGAGTAGCGTCCGAAGCAGGGCTTCTATCATATAATTTGAGCGATTCATTCGTAGAGAGGGGAGTTGTAACCTCCTTTGCATCCTGCATGTTTGTTTTGGATAATAGATCTTGAATATACTTTCTTTGTGATAGGAGGAGACCTGAAGATGTAAATGTTGCTTCAACTCCCAGAAAGTAACTTAAGGTGCCAAGATCTTTGAGGGAGAATCGATCAGCCAATTGCTTTAGGAATGTCCGAATCTCCAGGATCATTGCCTCAGTAATAATAATATCGCCCACATATACGAGAAGATATATTGTGGTTCTATTTTGTTGTCATAAGAATAACGAGGTATCAGACTTGGAGTTGATAAAACCCATGGATGTTAAAAATGTGCCAAGTTCATTATACTAGGCTCTTGGAGCTTGACGAAGTCCATAAATAGCCTTTTGTAGCTTGCAGACATGCCTTGGAATTGTGGATGCACAAAGCCAGGGGGTTGCTGCATGAAGACATCTTCAGTTAGAGTCCCATGTAAAAAGGCATTGTTAACATCCAATTATCGTATATGCCAGCCTTTTGAGATAGCCAAGCTCAAGAAAAGCTGTATTGTTGTTGGTTTGACAACTGGGCTGAATGTCTCTGTGAAGTCAACATCAGGTCGTTGATGAAACCCTTTGGCAACTAGACGTGCTTTATATCGAGCAATAGATCCATTTGGGTTCCGCTTAATTCGAAAGACCCATTTACACCCGATGATGTTTTGTGTGTGAGAAGAAGGAACTAGGGTCCATGTAGAGTTATGAAGAAGAGCATCATATTCTTCACACATGGCTTTACGCTAGTGTAGAGATTTTTGCGCTTGATTAATTGTGGTGGGATCACTAGCTTCAAGGGAAGAGTTTGTGATAGCATATAGATCAAGAACTTGACGTGGTTTAACAATACCACTTTTGGAGCGTGTTATCATATGATGGCTAGGAGCAACGGAAGTTGTAGGTTGGGTTGTTGGCATAGTCGGTAGTGAGTCAGCGAGATCAAGTGGACTAGTCTGTTGGACTTCAATAGCACCTGATGATGCAGCTAAGGGTATTGTTTCATTAATAGGAGAAACTTGTGAAGAAGTGATTGGAGGGGTAGGGAGGAGGTGTTGAACAGGAGGAGTGTACTGAGCAGGAGGGTTAGGATTGGATGGTGTTGTGGGAGGTTCATATGACGGGGTTGAGGAGATGCTCCAGTGATGTGTGTTTGTCGGAGTAGCTTGCATGGTAGAGTATTCATGATTTTGAAAAGGAAAAGAAGACTCCACAAAATTAACGTGACGTGACAGAAAGAATTTTTGGGTTTGTGGCTCGTAGCATCGAAAAGCATTATATTCAAGAGAGTATCCAATAAAAATGCAGGGCTTAGATCGTGGTGTAAGTTTATGAGAGGCATAAGGACGTAGCCACGGATAACATAGACAACCAAAGACTTTGAGTTTGTGAAAGTTTGGAGGCTTGTGGAATAGTTTCTCAAATGGTGACTTGTATTGTAAAACTGGAGTGAGCATACGATTAATGAGATAGACAGCGATTTGAAAGGCTGCTGTCCAAAAAGGTGATGGCAACGAGGCCTGATGTAGAAGTGTGAGCCCAGTTTCAACTATATGTTGATATTTGTGCTCAGCAGAACCAACTAATTGGGGAGTATGAAGAGGTGATTTGAGGTGTTGTATACCACAAGCTGCAAGACAGGATGCGAGAGCTTGATATTTACCTCCGCCATCCGAGTAAACTATTTTAATAGAAGACTGAAAGAAATTCTTGACCAACTTTCTAAAGTTGGTAAAGACAGTTGAAACTTCAGATTTATGACGGAGGGGATATAACCATATGTACTTAGTTTAATAGTCAACAAAAATAACATAAAAACGAAACTTATCAAAAGAAAGAGTTGGGGCAGGACCCCAAACATCAGTATAAATAATTTCAAAAGGTTTAGAACAAGATATAGAAGATGTGTCAAAAGATAGTCTATGACTTTTATTGCTACGACAAGCATCACAATAAGTTAAAATGTTGCTAGTAGAGGTAGGAAGTGAATAATGGGAAAGTAACTTTTGCTGAATAAGAGACGAGGGATGACCAAGACGTCGATGCCACACATCAACTGGAGCAGCAACGGAGGAGTGAACAGTGGGGTGGGTTGTTTGTGAAGCGGATGGCCACTCATAAATGTTGTCTTTGTTCTGCCTTGGACTAAGGATGCCCCGTGCTCAAATCCTTGACAAGAAAGGAGTCGAGAAAAATTCAATGGATGTATTATTTTGCTTGCAGGTGAGAGACAGAAATAAGGTTTCTTTTGATGTGGGGTGCACACAAAACATCATCAAGTGTGAATATTGTGGTGAGTGAATTAAGCATTGTGGAACCAGTATGAGTGATAGGGAGTCCTTTACCATCACCGATGATGACATCCTCGTTGCCGCCATAGTTGTTGTGGACAGACAAGTTCTGAAGATTGGAGGTGATGTGATGTGATGCACCAAAGTTCACAATCCAATTAGGTTGACTAGTCGTCGGAGTAGTTGTGAGATTGGCTTGAGGCCACTGTGTTGGAGCAAGAAGTCGAGGTCGAGAGCGACAGACTTTCGCGAAGTGTCCGATCTTATCACACAACTGACAGATGATTCGGCGATGGCCGCGAGGTCGACGCAAGTCTTGATGATTATAGGGGATATCACCTTGACGATGAGGATGAAAGTGTTGATAATGTGGATGAGAGGGGTTTGGTGTAGAACCCATAGGGTCAGGAGGCAGCTTTGTCGGACCGTGATTGACGTGCTTATTGTATTGGTTGCTCTTCCTCTTGGATTTATGACTGACTTGAGCTGTGATAGTTGGTCCGGGCAACCTATCGTCGCGCTTCAAATATGTCTCGTAGTCGGTCAACTTGTCATAAAGTTCTTCAAATGATATTGGAGAGTCACGTGCTCGAATTGCGGTTGCCAATTATTTGTATTCATCCCCTAGGCCATTAAGTGTATGAACGAGGACTTCTTCTTCACTGAGGGAATGACCTATCAAAGTTAAGTCATCGATGATCACTTTGATATTTTGTAAGTAATTAGCAATAGTACTTCCCTCTTGGTTCACTTTCATCAGATTGGATAAGAGTCCGAGCATGCGAGTACGCGAGCGATTTGCCAATGTCGTTTAACTTTCGAGACCATGCTTCAGAAAGCGATCATACATGAAGATATTAGTGGGGCGACGACCCAAATGACGAGGCTTGAATGGCTTGGAGGATGAGACGGTCTTGACGTAACCACGCTTTATGAGCTGGATTTGGTATTGGACTAGATCCTCCTGGGCTGTTGAGCACTGCAGGCGGACAATAGAGAGAGCTGTCGATATAACCTATAAGGTCATATCCAAATAGAAGGTTAGAAAATTGGGCACGCCAAGATGCATAATTTCCGTTTTTGGATAACTTGAAAGGAATGAGTGCCGTAGCATTGATAATGATGAGGCTTGGAGGTTGAGAACTGCTATTGTTCCCTGCAGGGACAATGACTAGAGTATTGGAAGTAGATGATAAAGCCATTTGATGATACGATGCGTCGAAGACTTAACCGGTGCAGATCGCACCGTTCGGTGGAGTTCAGTGGGAGAGAGCGTTCTCGTCAGAAGAGAGCGTCGAGGTGGAGATCAGTGGCGCTGTCCTGTTTGTGTCACACCGCACGCCGCTCATTCGGCGGTTTGAAGAAGCGACAATGACACAATGGTCACTAGTAGCGGCAATGGGAGAGGGGGAAGGAGGTCGCGGATCCTCCGGATCTTTGAGCGACCACCGCCTACGCTGCCCTCTCACCGCCGTGGAAACTCATCAGGGGCGGTGTTGGCGAGGCTATTTGTGGTCGTCGAGGCGAGAGTGCTCGCTTCACTGCCGAGAAAAGGGGCTAGCAAAGATAGTGGATGACGCCGCCGAGGGCTTGCTTGCGGTCATTTGGGTGGCGATCTCGAGATGCGCGATGCGGATCCGCACGGCGAAGTCTCGATCGCATTTGGGTGGCGATCTCACGATCGGCGAGATGCGAATCCGCACGAAGGTAGGGCTGGCGGTCGGGGCCGTCCTGCTCTCTATCGGGGTGGGGATGGTGATGCTCCGCCTGCTGAAGAATCTCGACTGGATGAACGCCATGTACCTGTCGGTGATAACGATTGGATACGGAGATCGGTCGTTCAACACGATGCGCAGGCGGATCTTCATGTCCGCTGCGATGGGCAAGGCGTTCCTCTACTTGGTGGAGGCCCGGATCGACAAGAGGTACCGGAGGAGGAGGCGGAGGAGTGAGAGGATGTCCTGCCGCAGCAACGAGAGGAGGAGGCGGCCAGGAGTGTCGACACTGCCGGACAATGGAAAGAAAAAAACTCTTGCTTAATGCAAGTGCTCTGATACCATGATAAGATAAAAAGTAATTGTAAAAGTATATCTTGATCAATACAATAGGAGGTCTATTTATACAGGTTGAGGGAGGATTTCCCTCAACAACTAGAGAGATTAGGGAGGATTTCCCTCAACAACTAGAGAGATTTCCTCGTATAGTTGAAGAAAATCTTGTTGGTATTGCAGGTACGGATGATGCCAGATTTGCTAGGTTATGAGCAGAAAGATACTAAAACTTTTGTCTTATGGGTAAGGATGGTCATGCTATTCAAGACAGTTCCAACTTTTCTAATATAGTCTTAGCAATATATTTGAATTGACTTACCAATTCTTCTTATTTTTTATGTATACTGTGTGCTTGAAAAATAGATTTTTAGCTCCTAATGGCATTCTTGTACCAGTGTTTTAGTAACCTAATCTATGACAACTGCAACAATGGAGATTTGAAATCGATAAAGCTGTATCATTGTTGTTATTTCTCTTTATGTTACATAAAGTTCGTTGCCTAAACTATCTTTATGTTACCACCTCTATACAATTGCCCTTGATAGTGATATACGAATAGCTAACTTTATTTTTATTTTTTTTGGTTGCAAAATGCATGCAGGAAAGGAATATCCAGTCTTGTTCTAGAGAAATCTGATAAGCTATGATAAGCAGGGGCAGCAATTGGTTTTTTCAGTAATGGCTGACAAACTCACCGAACATGATTGCTACTGCCACCGAGCTAATGGGTGGAAGGATTAGGGAACAGAGAAAACACAAATAAAAGATTCATAAAGAACTTAAATTTGAAGAAAAGAGTGGGAAAAGGATGCCTTCTTGCCAATTACATAATCTCTTTTTATACCAACTTGTCTTAGAGAATGATTTTTAGCCTATGTTTTTACATGTTTTTGTTATCCCCTTCTATCGTTGCGCTACCTTATCTTGTCTTTCTCTTTTAATTTTTTTTAATGGTGCTGACTTTCTAATTGAACTACCAAAACTGCTGGATAGTGCCAAATCATGGGCAACGATAAGGTCTATGTCCTTTTGTGTGTTGACGCTAATTCAAAACAACAGAACTCATGAAAGGTTAGAGAAACAATGACTCTTAAATAACACATTAAAAAGGTGTGAATGGATCATGTTGGGATCAAATTATTCGGATAAAGGTATTGTAGATGCTAAATACTGTTAAAGTAATGTCATATTCTTTCAATATGGTAAATATCACAGGAGTCTGATGTAAGTTTTAGCTACTCTTGAAAATTATGCTCATTATTTTTTTTAATTTTTTGAATAAATAGTTTTACGAGATAGTTCTTGTCCTTTTCATGTATGTCCGTCCTAAACGTTTTGCACTTCTCCCATTATATAAGGGGCATATGAGAAAATATCTTTTCACTTTTTCATGTGTCTGATTTTGTTTGCATCTCTTATTTTAAACTTTGATTTATACATGTTCTAGTCAATTGAAAATTCTTAATAATACAATTAGCTTATATGCTTTTGATATGTATTAGAAGAGTGTTTTAGGTTTTTGTATGATTCAAAATTAAGTAAATAACAATTCTGTGCATAAAGATATAAGCCTTAGAAGTTCAAACATCATTAATCTAGTTTCAATCGGATATGTGATGACTGTCGAATTAAGATGGCAATCTAGCCTATAAATGATTATATTTTACACTGAAATTTTGTATACATTTAGTTTTAAATATCTTTTAAGTTCTTATAGAATTTTATGGTCATATAAGATAGTTTGACCACAAATAGTTGTGAAGCAAGATTGCTTCACATTATTGTGTAGTTGTATGATTTGAACACCTATGTCATTTGGTTATAGATTGAGTTGTCGGTGTATTAGTGTTGAAATTTAAATGAATTTGTAGGCTGGGTGTATTCTATTTTAGGGGAGATTCTACCAGAGTTTTCCTTGAAATTATAATTTATATTTATAGTTAGTTATATATATATATATATATATATATATATATATATATATATATCTCAAGATGTCAGTTTCTTGATTTAGATATATCAAGACCATGTATTCCAATTTTGATATTTACGGCTCCTTATTACATCGCTATTACATGTGATTATGGTCCTTTTTTGATACTATAATTTTGAGACAAATCAAGCATATATTTAATTTACCAAAAAATAATGGTCATATATATTGTGTATTGATAATATATTTTTAAAAATTTGTTTTGAATGATATAATTGTTATAAGCTAAGTGTAATGTTAATTTATACATTGCATAAGTATAAAAATATATGAATTATAATGAAAATATATTATACACATGTGGTGTGACGTGAAATATAATAGTACGTAAAGGTTATGATGTGCAAGATGAGAGATATACGCTTGTGGTGCATAAGTGCATGTATATATTATAATATACAATATGAGAGTCATATATATATATATATTATAACATACGATATGTGATTGGACGTGTATATTATAATTTTCTCCGATATGTACTATGACTTACTTTTGCACAAATGTGTTATAACTTACTCTAGATCAATATTTTATATTTTCTATGCTATGTTATGGAATTATATATCGATAAAGATGTCATAAGATAATATTTTATCATTAGTTAAGTATATGATTTTAAATTATTATATACATGATACGATACATACTCGTCTATATAAAATTATATCACTTTATATTTATTGACTTATTATTTGAAGATTTTATTTTGCAAGTAAGGATACTTACATGATGGATTGTGACATGAGCCGATAAGATCCATGCCAGCACAAATATAGATAGCTACCTATCAGATATATAAATTCTGAATAAGATATGCCTATTTGATTGTTGTGACTTTGCGTCTAACATACTAATAGCCATCAACATAATACTAATACTATATAGAAAAGACTATGTTATTTTGTTTAGTATGCTAATCTGCTTTCCTACTATATTGTGATAGGATCTAGAGCGGTACTGGAGGGTTGAATTAGTGTAGCAGATTAAAAAATCAATAATTTAAATCGATTTGAAAAAAATATTATGTATTGAGAAGTTTTGTCTAACGAAATTGATTTTGGTAAAGAGAATTATTCGAGTGAATACGAAAGAAAGTTAAAAGAAGAAGATTGAAAGATTACAGCTAAATAAAAATTGAAATGCAGCAATTTAAAAACTTACACACCAAGAGAAGTACGTAGTGATTTATAGTGGTTCGGTCAAATGACCTACGTTTACTTTCGAAACTTCCTTCGATGAGATTCCCGGCTTTCACTATCAATCCTTTTTGAAGGGAAAGGATCAAATACCTCTCTTATAGACTTTTACAAGTGGTTCACACTCTTTTACAGAACTTTTACAAATGAGACTTTGGAAGGTGAACACTCAAGCTTTCCAAGGTTGTTTCACTAGAGTTTTGGCTTAGTTTTTATCATTTCTCAATGTGCTTAGCCAACTGAGAAGTAAGGGGTATTTATAGGCTTAATTGGCTTCAGAATTGGAGCCAAAAGAGGTCTCATCTTAGATTTGAGTGCAGGCGGTACCACCGCTTAGCACTAGCGGTACCACCGCCTAGCACTAGTAGTACCACCGTCAGTTGACCCTGATTTTATTAGTGTACTAGGTGGGCGGTACCATCGCCCAGTTTGGTGGTACTACCGCCTGATAGAGTCTCAAGCTCTATGGAGGGGCGGTACCATCACTTGGCAGGTAATAATTGTTGACGGTACCATCATTGACCTGGGTGGTACCATCACTCAGAGCACTTGGGAATCTATTCCCAGGGTGGTGCCACCACCCCAATTTGATGGTGCCACCGCCAAACAGGTCCAGTACTTCTGGATGGGTCTTGAATCCGGCCCAATCCAATTAATCTATAGGCTCAATTGACCCCTACTAGGGTTTGAAGGATTAACACATAATTCTAACCCTAATTACATGCTAACTATGAAATTTAAGATATTTTCTAAACAAAACAAAATTTGATAAGTCAATCTTCTTCCGGTGAGCTTTCGATGAACTTCCGGTGATCTTCCGATGAACCATCAAATACCATTCTGTGGACTCCTAGTAGGCTCTTGGACTTCATGACGACCTTGGCGTGTTTCGACAAGTCTTCTTTGGCAAGCTCTGAACTTTATTGGCGAGCTCTGTGAACTTCTGGCATACTTCCCAAAAACCCTTCGACAAGCTCCCTACTCATTCTCGGCCAGTTCCGATAGAACTCTCGACGAATCTTCGGACTTTCATCGAACTCTCGAACTCCCAACGATTCGATCGCACTTGACTTCGAAACTTCGTTTCGCTTTATGTCTTCATCGTTATCATAGTTAATCCTGCATAGTAAGTAATTCTTAACCATACTTCGATCTAGATAGTTACAATGAATCAACATCCTGTTGCCCGGTACATCATTGGTCGGTGCTTCGTCCAGTTCTTCGGTACACTATTTTTTTCTATGGCATGTTGCCCAATCAATGGTTGACCTCTGTAACCCCGATCTTCTTGACACAACTCTGCTCTTCTTGGCTCGATGCCTGATATCTTTGTCCGAAACCTTCTGTCAATTATCGATCGGACCTCCGGCTCGACGTTCAATATTCTAACGTGTTCTCCTCTAGCACAATGCTGATTCTTTCTATGTCAATTGTCTAATCCTGATCGATAGTAGACCTGCCTGACTTAAAACATAATTTGATAACCAAAACATAATTAATTAGTTTCATCATCAAAATCTGATATTCAACAATCTTCCCCTTTTTGATGATGACAACTAATTGATAACGGAGTTAATCTTAACTCCTGGAGTTTAACCAAACTCCCCCTATCAATATGCCATATTGATAGAACCCTTGGATTTCAACAGATCCAAATAACATGTATTAAAATCATATTGTCAAAAACATTATGTAAATATATAAATATTCAATACATTATATATTGCATGAAGTCATCAATCTACTTTTCCCCCTTTATTATTAACAAAAATAGAGAAGTTGTATCATAACTAGTTTTAAAAGATATACAAATTTTACAACACACTAGTAAGATTTACAATATGCAAATTTCATGATCATCAAATCATTATGCTTTAAAGATGTGTCATTTGTTCTTGAGATATGCTAGATTGTACTTTTTGCTTCTTACGATAGACAAGATAGCACTTTGCTTCTCTTTGCGATATTTCAAGCTAGCACCTTTCTAAGTTTTGCCTTTGCAAGTTATCGACTTCTTGTTTGCAATGAGTTAGCAATTTATAAAACTTTAAACATGTAAGCTAAATTTTCATTACAACATATAGCATAACAAGTGTAAGATTACAAATTTTCTAAGTTTTGTTATTTTTTTGCTTTTTTGAGATAGCAATTCTTTACCTTTCTTTATATTGCAAGATTGCAATTATTGGTAGTGTTCATGATAGCAAGTTCTTTCATTGCAATGATCGAGCTAGCAAATTTTTCATTCAAGTGTGCAAGTTAGCAATTTTGTTTTGTGATGCACAAGCTAACAATATTTCTTTCTCTTGTAATACACAAGTTAGTAAGCTAACTCCCTCTTTGTTTTTGTACAAAAAAGGGTGGGAATATGATGATATAAACTTCTCACATCAATTATAAATTTGCATCAATAAAACTCAATCTTTAAATCATGACAACCAATACAAAGAATCAAGATATCAATGATTATGAAAATGATTCATTTTGATATGTTTATTCTTTTGTAAATAGCAAAAGATCTTAGGAAAATAAAGAAGAGAACACGATATATGCACAATATTTCTAAATTCATCATGAATCATAAGAAAAATTCTGAGTGTCAAATATCGATATATCGAGATCATGACTTAGATTGTTTTCCTCTTTAGTGAATGAAGAAAAGAAGGAGTCATGGAGGAAAAAAAGTTTTGATTCCCATAAAAAGTATCTTAAGTTATAAGTTCGAAAAATTAAGATCAAGTCATGATTACAAATGCCAATATGTTTTCTTTCCCCTTTATGTCTTTAAAGAAAGAAATAAAGGGAAAGGGAAGATTACAAATCTTGTTTTACATCAATGTTCAAATCATCACAAAAGGCATACAAGGCAAAGAAATCATATTATTTCTATATCTTGAAGGATATGATATCAAGGCTCAAGAAGAACAGATTCATTTGAGAATAGATAACACAAAGATCAACTTGATTCATGCATACAAATTCTCATCAAGATCACATTTCAAAGAAATTCCAAGTATCAATTATCAAGTAATAATCATATTTCTTGAAATTTCTGAAGTCAAGAAGCTAAAAGAAAGTTCATGATTCAATTAAAATAAAATCTCATTCAAGTCAATTCATCAACTCAGAACTCATAATCAAATTATCATTTTCGAGATTCAAAATGACAAATAGATTCTTGATAAAAAATTATTATCAAATCATCAATTTCATGATTCATTTAAATAGATTCTTTAACACATCATCAAAATCTCATTCATAATTCAAGTGATTCACAAAATATTATAAATGAATTTATCACTTATCTTTCATGAAAAAATCAAAAAACTTTTAGAGATAGTAAAATTTTAAGAATCATGCATTTCTTTTTTTATGATTAATTTCATATAAGCATGTCTTTATCTTTTAATGTCAAATAGAGATAAGCATGAAAGTTCACGACGTAAAGGCAAAATTCATCATCAAAACTTTTAAAGTCTAAAAATATAACACGTCATATGAAAAATTTATCATAAAAATGATTAAGACCAAAAACATATTAGTTCAAAAACGTAAGAGTCACTCATCATGCATAATATGTTTTATTTGAAGTTGTTTGTTTCATATAGATGTGCTCATGTTTTAAAAGATAAGTATCATATTTAAAATCAAAACATGAGTTTCGTCATCAAGATATAATACAACCAAAACATGAGTTTCGTCATCAAGATATAATACATTCAAATCCTCATGCATGATATTATAAAATCATTAAGTATGATAATAAACTTTTATTATCAAGATATTCATCATTTTTTTAACTCATTCAATTTGACAAATTTGCCAAAACTTTAAAGACAGGAAATTTTTACAAAAACATTTCTCTTTTTATGTGTTTCAATTCATGTAATTTGGTCTTATATAGAAATGTTCAAATTTCTTATACAAGAGCCAAGCATCAAGTCAAAAACTGAAATCATACACATACATTTAACATTTTTATCATCAAGTATGATTTCGTAAGGTATGTTCAATTTTTCGTTCAAAAGCTATGAATCATTATATAAATCTGAAATTGTCTTCAAAATCTTTCGCTTAGAAAATTTGTTAGAAGCAAAGTAAATTGATTACATATAAGCATACTCAAGTTCTTTTTATATAAAAAATGTGTTTCAAGTTTAAAATCAAAAAGGTGATTTCGTTATCAAAACCATCAATAGAAGCCATGCCTTATGTTGAAAACGAAATCATCAATAGATTCGGTGATTTAAAACGATTTCGAAAAACCTCGTATGAAAAGAATAATGTTTCGATTAAAACCGTTTCGATTGTGTTTTAACTTGAAAGCGTACATAAGAAGATGAAAAAAAAGTGGAGTAAATAAAGTAGTAAAGTGAAGATGGTTTGTAATAATGTAAATTTGCAAGAAGTAAATGCAAACTGTTTTTATAGTGGTTCGGTCATACGACCTACATCCACTCCCGATTCCTCTTTACTTGAGGCCATCGGCTTTCCACTAGTTGTCTTTCTTCCAACGGATGAAGACCAACTCCCATACAGCGCTCTCTCCTTTTGATAGGCTTAGAAGGTAACCCTTATAAGCACTCTCTCCTCTCTTTTAACTTGACTACAAGTGAGGACTAGAGGGGATTTCTAGAGAGATTTGAAAAGTATTTTTCTACTTTCAAAGTGTGTGTTTATATGTTCAACCTAGGGATGAGAGCGGTATTTATATGCTCCAATTAGATTTAAACTTGAAGCCAAAAATCATCTCATCCCGGGTCTACCGGGTTCTAACGGTACCACCACCTAGACACATTATCAATGGGTGGTACCATCGTTCAGACTCAGTCTTGAAGACTGAGCCTTCAGGCGATTCCACCGCCCAGTTGGCGGTGCCACCACTTGACGTGGCACTTGGGCACTATTTGGGCCTTTCGTCTGGCCCAACACAGCCCTAATTCGGGCCCAGTTGGCTCCTAATAGGGTTAATGTGATTACCTCTCAAATCTAACCCTAATTACATGCTAACTATGAAATTTAAGATATTTTCTATAAAAAATTTGACAAGTCAAGTCTTCTTCCAACGAGCTTCCGACGAACTTCCGACGGTCTTCTGACGAACCCTCAGACACCATTCTGTGGACTCCCAGCAGGCCCTTGGATTTTATGACAACCTAGGTGAGTTCCAACGAGTCTTCTTTAGCAAGCTCTGATCTTTCTTGGCGAGCTCCACGAACTTCCAACGAACCTTCCGACGAACTTCCCAAAAACCCTTCGGCAAGCTCCCTACTCATTCTCGGCTAATTTCGATAGTGCTCCTAGCGAATCTTTGAACTTTCGTCGAACTCTCGAACTCCCAACGATTCGATTGCACTTGACTATGGCACTTCGTTTCGCTTTATGTCTTCATCATTATCGTAGTTAATCCTGCACACTAAGTAATTCTTAACCTTACTTCGATCTAGACAATTACAATGAATCAACATCCTATTGCCTGGTACATCATTGGTCGGTGCTTCGTCTAGTTCTTGTTTGGGAAATCCTTAAGGGGAGCGACATCACATGCGCAGCGGAAGAACAGAAAACAAAACCCCAGATTTTTTATAGAAAGTTTTCGTCATCGTGCGAAGATCGGTGCGTCAAAAATAAATCCGCAAAACTGCACGTGTAAAAGAAGATACCTAGGGAGATCGTATATCCTTGAATTCCTACAGATCTGTGGGAGAGGATGAAGGATGTCAAGCGTCCTCCTCTCTAGCGGTATCCACACGGTAAGGATTGCAACGATGCACCTCTCTCTCTCCGGAGAGGAGAACAGGAGGTGGCTACCAAAAGAAAACTCCCAGCCTATAGAGTTTTGGTTCTCTCCTATTTATAGAGGTCCCTTGAAAACCCTAATGGATCTTTTGCCCTATTGGGTATTGGATCTCCATCCAATTACCTAAGCCTCTTGGATTAGTGGGTCTCTACCCAATAATCTCTTATCAGCAATTATTAGATCTCATCTCAGGATCCAATAATTCAGGGGCTTAATAGATATCCAATAAGATATGGGGTTCAACGGATATCTCATATCCGAACCTCTACTCGTCGCAACACCTACCATATGTGTGTGACCCTTTAGGCCCAATATCGAGCTGGCCGTGAGTCATACTTGTCAGAACTCTTTCTGACTTAGTGAATTATTATCTCTATAATAATTCACCCAACTCATCGATCGCGACGTACCAGGCCATTACGTCGCAGCCCATTTCAGGCGATCAGGGGAATCCAATCTTTAGACCTATATCGTCCCCTCGCTTACCATGTATCTATAGTCCCTCATCTATCCAATATCCTAGAGACCCTATACCGGGCACGGTGCTATCAGGCCCATATGGTCTCTAATCGAGTCTTGCTCTTGTTGGATTCTCTCGGAGAACTCTTTCTCTCTCAATCCGAATAACCTTGTCCAAGGATTTATTCGAGCAAGAACACATGGGATATTCCTCTCATAATACCGAGAGCGGATGGTCCTCTATTGACACTCAATAGCCCTCGTAAGGTTGACTATCACTCCCAATAACTGGCTGTCCTAGATCTGGAACTTTCCAAACCTATAAGTTCGGTATCAAAGAGTGGAGTACTCATACAGGACATCCTTGGTGTCTCAAGTCTAAGGACCAGATACACTACTAGAACTACGGAATCATTGTCTGACGTGAGATATCAATAACTATCCAGTATTCTGTAAGCGGATCAATCAGTGAACTCATTTCCCAATGAGCGCCTGCACTATACCCTTAGTGTCCCCACACGAGTAGCTTTGAGACTAGCTACCTCCATCATATGGATGAGTATACAGCACACTAGTCTATCCGGTTATCTCGATGTCCTTCTTGAATAACCTATAACCAAGATAATTCAAGATCTGTGTTTAAAGGTGAATCGGTTTTATTATCGTGATCTCATCACGATCTGATTCCCATTGCACAGATCCAAGGATATCACAATATATGCAACACGCACGATAAAGTGATAAAATGTCTAATAATAAGTAAAGAGAAAAAATGCATATCAAGTCACAAGTGCCATCACTCATGTGATTGGCTTGCAGGGCACATATGACTAGCAATCTCCCACTTAACCTAAAACCAATCACCAACATGTCTGATCTTCATCAGACCTCTATGACGCTCAAAGATAATCTGAGTCAATGGCTTTGTCAGTGGATCTATAATTTTATCTTCGGATGGAACTCTTTCTATTACTACATCTTTTCTGGCGACAATCTCTCTTATCAAGTGGAATCTCCTCAGAACGTGTTTTGACTTCTGATGAGATCTAGGTTCCTTCGCTTGAGCAATTTCCTCGTTGTTGTCGTAATATAAAGGAATCAGCTCCTCGCTGCTCGGGACAATTCCGAGATCTATGATGAACTTCTTCATCCAGACTCCCTCCTTTACTACCTCTATCGCAGCAATGTATTCCGCCTCGGTGGTCGAGTCAACAGTAGTGTCTTGTTTGGAACTCTTCTAGCATTCTGCTTCTCTATTCAGGGTGAACACATATCCTGAATTAGACTTGCTATCATCGACATCGGACTAGAAGCTCGAGTTCGTATAGCCCTCAACCTTGAGGTTACTACCTCCATATACCAGTAAAAGATCCTTAGTCCTTCTCAAGTACTTAATGATACATTTTATTACTTTCCAGTGCTCCAAGCCTGGATCTGCCTGATATCTGCTTGTGACACTCAGAGCATGCACTATATCAGGCCTGATACATAGCGCATAGCATACATGATAGATCCTATCACTGAAGCATATGGTATCATATCCATGTGTGCCCTTTCTTTAGGAGTCTTTGGGGACATACTCCTAGAAAGTGATATTTCATGTCTTATTGTTATGAGACATCTCTTGAAATTTTTCATACCAAACCTTTAGACAATGGTGTCTATGTACTTAGACTAGGACAAGCCAAGCATCCTCTTGGATCTATCTCTATAGATCCGTATCCCCAATATGCAAGATACTTCCCCTAAGTCCTTCATGAAGAAGTGCCTAGATAACCAAGTCTTTACTGTAGAGAGCATTCCTACATCATTCCCAATGATCAGGATGTCATCCACGTATAATATCAAAAAGGTGATAGTGCTCCCACTTATTTTCCTATACACACAAGGCTCATCTTCGTTCTTAACGAAGTCATAAGATCTGATCACCTCATCAAATCTTATGTTCCAACTTTGGAAAGCTTACTTCAATCCATAAATGGACCTAAGCAACCTGCACACCTTATTTGGGTTATCCCTAGACACGAATCCCTCAGGCTGTATCATATACACCTCCTCCTCGAGGTTACCATTGAGAAATACAGTTTTGGTGTCTATTTGCCAGATCTTATAATCATAGTGTGCTACAATAGCCAATAGAATTTGAATGGATTTTAGCATGGCTACAGGTGAGAAAGTTTCATCATAATCAACACCTTGCCTTCAACGATACCCCTTAGCCACTAGCCTTGCTTTATAGGTCTCTATCTTTTCATCTACTCCAATCATCTTTTTGAAGATCCACTTGCAGCCAATGAGTACAATACCCTCGGGTGCATTAACTAGGTTCCAAACCTTGTTGGAGTATATGGAATCCATTTCTGAATTCATGGCTTATTGTTATTTCCCGGAGTCTATGCTCATAATAGCCTCCTCGTAGGTTTGAGGATCAATATCCTCAACATCCTCTCTTCTGATATGTCCCACATATCTCTCAGGAGGATGGGATACTCTATCGGACCTACGTAAAGTTGAAACTTGTGTGTTAGGTATCTGAACAGATTTTAGAATGGTGCTTGAGCTAGGTTCTTCAACCTCGCTCAATCTATCATGCTCCCACTGTCTCCACCAAGAATGTGTCCCTTCTCAAGGAACACTACTCTCTTGGTTACAAAAACCTTTTGGTCCTCAGGGTGATAGAAATAATACCCACAAGTTTCCTTGGGGTATCCCACGAACTTGCATCGTTTCGTTCTGGATTCTAACTTGTCAGGATTGTATTTCTTAACGTGGGCAGAGCAATCCCAAATCTTAACAATCTTAAGATCATGCATCTTTCCATTCCATATCTCATATAGAGTAGACATCATTGACTTAGTTGGAATTCTGTTCAGAAGGTAAGCTGCGGTCTCTAGGGCATATCCCTAGAATGAGATGGGTAGGTCGGCGAAACACATCATGGAATGCACCATGTCTAACAGTGTGCAATTCCTCCTTTCTGATGCACCATTAAGTTGTGGTGTATAAGAAGGTGTCCATTGGGATAAGATTCCATAGTCTTTGAGGAACTGGGTGAACTCTGTACTCAAGTACTCACCTCCTCGATCTGATCGAAAGGTTTTAATACTCTTTCCTATTTGGTTCTCCACTTTATTTTTATATTCCCTGAATTTCTCAAAAGTTTCAGACTTGTACTTCATCAAGTACACATGTCCGTATCTTGAGAAATCATTAGTGAAAGTAATGAAGTAGAAGTAACCACCTATGGCATGAGTTAACATGGGACCGCATACATCACTATGTATGAGTTCTAGTAACTCAGTGGCTCTCTCTCTAGTTCCACTAAATAGAGAGTTGGTCATCTTTCCCCGAAGGTAAGGTTCACATGTCGCATATGACTCATAGTCAAATGGATCTAGATATCCATCTTTTAGCAACTTTTGAATCATTCCCTCGTGGATGTTACCTAGCCTATAATGCCAAAGATATACTTTCCTCTTAAACTCACTTACACTCATGATATGTGGAGCTGTATCTAACATAAATAAACTATTGTACAATGTTCCTCTCGTGATGATCTGATCATCTAATATTATTGAACAACCATTGTTCTCAAAAACTAATTTATATCCATTAACTGTCAAACATGAAATAGAAATAATATTTTTGATAATAGAAGGAACATAATAGCATGCATCTAATGCAATAATAGCCCCGCCAAGCAGACGTAAAGTGACCTTGCCAATAGTCACTGCAGCAACCTTTACTTCATTGCCCATCTTAAGGTTCATCTCGTCTTTGTTCAATCTCCTAGGTCCTGCCAAAACCTGCAATGAATTACAGATATGATAAGCACTCCCGGTATCTAATACTCATGTGTTATCATAAGATTCTGACAAATGGAGACTGATCATGAATGTACCTGAAGCTTCTGTTTCGCCCTTTCTACAAGGTACTCTTTGCAGTTCCTCTTCCAATGCCCATATATGCCATAGTGGAAGCACTGGCCTTTATCCTTTGTTGAGTCTTTCTTGGCAACCTTTGCCTTACCCATTTTGCCCTTGCCCTTGCCCTTCTTAAGGGTCTTCTTAGTCTTTCTTTTCTTTTTGGTCTCACCAGTATAGAGAACCGGCTTCTCTTTCTTGATGGTGCTCTCTGCTTCTCTCAACATGTTGAGGAGATCTATGAGGGTCACCTCAAGTTTGTTCATATTAAAATTCATTATGAACTGAGAAAAGGAATCTGGTAAGGACTAAAGCACAAGATCCACACACTGGTTATCCTCTAAGACCATTCCTAAACCTATGAGTTTCTCGATACACTCAATCATCTTAAGGACATGGTTCTGAACCAGTGTCCCCTCAGTCATCCTGGCATGGAAAAGACTCTTTGATATCTCATATCGCTGAGTTCTTCCCTGTTCCTCAAACAGTTTGCGGAGATGCAGGAGTATGGAATTAGCATCCATATTTTCATGCTGTCTCTGTAACACAGTAGTCATAGAGGCCAACATATAACACTGAGCAAGAGTGGAATCATCTAAGTACTTCACATAATGAGCGATCTCATCCTCGCTTGCCCCTTCATCGGGCGTAGAGATCACTGTATCAAGGACGTATGTGATTTTCTTCGTCATGAGAACGATTCTCAAATTGCGAAGCCAATCCGTATAATTTGGATCAGTGAGGTGGTTGGCATCAAGTATGCCACGTAAAGGATTTGAAAGCGACATTTTCTAGAAATAAAAGATGTAGCGGAAATAAATAACATGCAGACTTTGTAAAAATTTAAACAATTAAGATAAGGACTTCTATCTTAATGTATTCCCACTAATTTTTTTGTGAGATATACAACACCTTCCGGTATGTAAATCGGAGACCCCCGACGGATCTCTAGTGGGGATCAGGATCCAATCAGTGTCTTAACGTAACCTCGAGGGACTCGACCAATCACGTTAAGCCCATAAAGGTGGGTAACTCTTGCCAATCACAACTCCTTGTGATTCTCGTCCTGTTCGGCCTCCGAACCACCATGGCCTCGAGGGACTCGACCAACCATGATGTTTGGTTAAGTCATCACCATTGTTACAAGATGAGTCTAATTCGGTGATATACTCTCGAGGGACTCGACCAAGCATACAATGTCCTCAGGTCACCGATGACATCTCTATGTTGTAGATAAGATAGCGAGATGCGATATAGGTGAGTCCCGAGGGACTCGACCAACTCAATCTATACCGGGAATCAGTTCCTACCTATAACGATGGAAGGCCACATGGGTTAATCTAATTGCCTCACGTTTACCGACTTAATATTATTAATGGAGAGAATTTTTGATTTAGTCTCCTAACATAATGTGTCACATATATACTTATTTAATATATATATATATATATCTACATAGTGTATATATATATATATATATATATATATATATATATATCTAGTAGGTATATATCTAATCACACATCACATGAGCAATCACACCAGATGATCATGGACCACATCCTAATATGATCAGGCCCGAGCTAATGGGCCCAATCACTCACATCAAGATCTATGTATACTTCGGCGCATCTCTATGCCCTGTGATCGTCCATCTCGCTTCGTCGGATCCGTCGACATCTCAATGCATCTCCATGTATCGGATCGTCCGTCTCAGCCTCGTGAGTCACGCTACCATTGCACCTCCTCATGTAATTATAATATAATTACAGACAAGTAGGCCTGATAATAAATGAGAAAAAAATAGAGGCTCGCAGGCCCCAATAATAATAATCACATGTACACACATCACATCATAGGTCCATAATCATCTGTCCACATCATATATTACATGTATATGTTATTTTATAGGACTACTAGACAAAAATAATAGTTAATTAAACTATTTAATTAACATATTTAATTTTTTGAAATCAGGGACATAAAGGGAATTTTTTGAATGCCCAAGGGTATTTCGATAATTCGGCCAAAAGGGTATTTTGGTAATTTTATCAAAAGGAGCAGAATATGGAATTTTTGAAATTCCAAGGGGCAAAATCATCTTTTGCCCTAAAACCCTAACTCCTCACCCCTAGCTGCTGCGTTGCGTTGCGCGCGTCGCCGCCACCTTGGCGGCGCGCTTATCGCTTGCGCGGCGGGCGCCATCGCCCTACGGCCAGGTGGCTCATAGCGCTCCCATGCGGCGCAGTGATGCTCGCGACGCTTCGCCAGCAGCATGCACCGCGTTGCCCTACAGGCAACCCGCCGGCACCCCTGTGACCAGCAGCCCACTTGCGCCCCTACGGCAGTGTCGCAGCGACCGCTGCGCGCCAACACCAACCGGCTGGCGGTTGCTACTGTCAGGTAGCAACAAGGCTGCAAGCAGCCTTGCAACCGCTGCACGAACACAACAAGGGCAGTAACGGTTATTGCCCTTCCTGACCCTTTTGCGCCAACGATTTTGGTGTCAAAAGCAAATCCAAAATACAACACACACAGTTTAAGATCCGATCTTTGTATGAAAAACCTGACTCTGATACCACTATTGGGAAATCCTTAAGGGGAGCGACATCACATGCGCAACGGAAGAACAAAAAACAAAACCCTAGATTTCTCGTAGAAAGTTACCGTCGTCGTGCGAAGATCGGTGCGTCAAAAATAAATCCGCAAAACTACATGTGTAAAAGAAGATACCTAGGGAGATCGTATATCCCTGAATTCCTGCAGATCTGTGGGAGAGGATGAAGGAGGTTAAGCGTCCTCCTCTCTAGCGGTATCCACACAGCAGGGATTGCAACGATGCACCTCTCTCTCTTGGGGGGAGGAGAACAGGAGGTGGCTACCAAAAGAAAACCCCCAACCTATAGAACTTTGGTTCCCTCCTATTTATAGAGGCCTCCTGAAAACCCTAATGGGTATTGGATCTCCATCCAATTACCCAAGCCTCTTGGATTAGTGGGTCTCTATCCAATAATCTCTTATTAGCAATTATTGGATCTCATCTCAGGATCCAATAATTTAGGGGCTTAATGGATATCCAATAAGATAGGGGATTCAGTGGATATCTCATATCCGAACCTCTACTCGTCGCAACACCTACCATATGTGTGTGACCCTCTAGGCCCAATATCAAGCTGGCCGTAAGTCATACTTGTCAGGTCTCCTTTTGACTTAGTGAATTATTATCTCTATAATAATTCACCCAACTCATCGATTGCGGACGTACCAGGCCACTACACTGCAGCCCCCAGACGATACAGGGGAATCCAATCCTTTGGACCTATCTATCCTCAGTTACCATGTATCTATAGTCCCTCATCTATCCAATATCCCAGAGACCCTATACCATGCACACGCATTTGTCAGGCCCATACGCCTCTCCTCGAATCTTGCTCTTGTTAGATTCTCCCGGAGAACTCTTTCTCTCTCAATCCGAATAACCTTGGTCAAGGATTTGTTCGAGTAAGAACACATGGGATATTCCTCTCATGATACCGAGAGCAGATGATCCTCTATTGATACTCAATAGCCCTCGTAAGGTTGCCTACCACTCCTAATAACCGATTGTACTAGATCTAAAACTTTCTAAACATATAAGTCCGGTATCAAAGAGTGGAGTACTCATACAGGACATCCTTGGTATCTCAAGTCTAAGGACCAGATACACTACTAGGACTACGGAATCGCTGTCTGATATGAGGTATCAATAACCATCCAACATTCCGTAGGCGGATCAATCAGTGAACTCATTCCCCAATGAGCACCTGCATTGTACCCTTAGTGTCCCCACATGAGTAGCTATGAGACCAGCTACCTCCATCATATGGATGAGAATACAACACACCAATTTATCCGGTTATCTTGATGTCCTTCTCGAGTAACCTATGACCAGAATAATTCAGGGTCTGTGTTTAAAAGTGAATCGATCTCATTATCGTGATCTCATCACGATCTGATTCTCATTGCACAGATCCAATGACATCACAATATATGCAACACGTACGATAAAGTGATAAAACGCCTAATAATAAGCAAAAAGAAAAAGTGCATATCAAGTCACAAGTGCTATCACTCATGTGATTGGCTTGCAGGGTACATATGACTAGCAGTTCTTTGATGCACAGTCCTCTTTTACGACCTGTTGTCCAATCGACGGTTGACCTCCGCAACCCCGATCTCCTTAGTGTAACTCCGCTCTTCTTGGCTCGATGCTCGATATCTTTGTCCGAAGCCCTCTGTCGATTATCGACTGAACCTTCGGCTCGACGTCCAATATCCTGATGCGTTCTCCTCCGACACAATGCTGATTCTTTCTATATCAACTATCTAATCCTGATCGATAGTAGACCTGCGTAACTTAAAACATAATTAGATAACTAAAACATAATCAATTAGTTTCATCATTAAAATTCAAGATTTAACATATTATTGATCATATCATAAGTAAATTGTAAAGTGACATCTTCTTGTGGTCACATATGTATGATATACTTAGAAATTAGGAGAAGGGTGGAGCATTAAACATTACATCTTTTATGGTATCAAGGGAAACAAACCTATCCGTTTCAACATTATAGAGTTTATTTCTATGTACGCATAGCCTTATATACGTGAATTGTAGATTGGATGGATCCCAGATGGCCTTATATTGCCCCACACGCTCCTAGAGTTCACCATTCAAACCCAAATAATGAACCTCCCCTTACTCAAGCTTCGTAAGAATAGACTAATCTTCTTAAGCTTTAGAGATTTTACAAAGCCAACAAAAATTATAACTGATGATACTATAGATTATAAATAAGGGCATACATAGTCTACGAGACTCCGAGAGGCATAATGAATTACATTTCAAAATAGATAGTTTGTCAACAAGTGAGGGCTGAACTATAAGTATCTATTGAAAAATTATCAGAAGTGTCTATTCCAATTTATTTATACTTTTGATGTCATATAAAATATTTCGTAAGTTACATATATAGTTGCTATGCCACAAACTTGCATACATACACAATGTTGTGTGTTAGTAGTCAATGTGGATATATACAAAATGTGTCAGTACTCCAAAAGTAAATTGCTACTTATTTGGAGTAGCCAACCTAGATTTGGAAAGAAATAAGCATGATCTATGGAATAAATTCGATGTCAATATCATACAACGAATGAAGCCACATGGAAAATAGAATATGATGTTAAAAAGAAAGTCAATCAAATTTGGGGACCAAATTTCAAAGGAAGAGACAAAAAATTTAATCATCATAGTTTTCTTATGAATTTGAAAAACCATAAATGAAATGCACCTCATTATCATTATTTACCATCTAAGTTTTCATAGAATACATATAATCATTTAGCATTTATTTCATACTTATAAATACCTTTGTAAAAAAATAACTAATTTAATTTTTATTTAAATAAAAATAATATGGAATGCATTTTCGTACGTCAGTTGAGATCCTCCTCATCTCCTATATAATTCTTGGCAGACACCCCTCTCTTTCATCTAATTTGAGAGGAATTTGACCATCATTGAGGATCGTCAATCGAAGACTAAGAAATGTGATCACTTTCAAGAGATTGTAAGTTCTCTGTTTTTTATTTTAATAATAAAACATTTGCTTGATATCTTCTTACTTAATATTTCACAAAAATTGATCTACATCAATTTTATATCTTCAATAAAAATGTTATATATATATATATATATATATATATATATATATATATATAGCAACATTAATTTTAATAATTGTTTTGAAATTTTATATTATGAAGTAAAAAAATTATAAATGAAATTTAATGATGTTCATGTCTTTATGTAATATATTAAATTATTTAGCATCAAAGAAATTTTTTTATATTTTTTAAATTAAAAAAATATTTAAATTATGATTAAAGACAAAAATAAAAGGGATGGGGGGATGATGGTTGGTCCGTTCAGAGTAGGCCCAGCTTATGCTTGTAAACTGGATTGGATTGGACGTGGGCTCGGGCCTGATGTTGACCAAACATAGTGCGGTGGGTCCAAACCACCAAGCACCAACTGCGGTCGAATCCAACTCGACGTAGGGTTGAGTTGTCGTGGGGTCATGCTGCTGGCCCGGTGTGATGATTCAGCAACCCCACAAGTTCCAGCGTAACTTGGTGTGGCCAAATGCTGCGACTCGACATGGCTTGCACGACCCAAGCAACGATCCATCGGCTTCGCTATGGGGTGTAAGACATACTAGTCTGGTTTGAGTTGGTTCAAGTTGGGCAATAATATTCAGTGCAGCTTGAATCCAACCAAGTTCAACCTGATGTCAGGCCAGCCCAGCTCAAACTCAAACGAGTCTTAAGGTCTAGTGGACTCTTTAAGAGATTTTATTTTTAATGAATTTTAACACTTGTTAGAGGTTAAGCAATTGTTTTAGTTTAATCATCAGTTGAGACTGAAGATGATATTATGAGGCATGTATTTAAAAAGATTTTCGTTATATATATGTAGTAGTTATGGTGAAATTCTTGTATTCTTGAAAGTGCTTATGCTAAATAAAAATTTATGAATAATGATACAAAGAGGAAGGCATGCGCATAGGGATTAGGTGGTTACTGCATCCACTATATTCCCTTCTCGCATATGTATGATGCCACTGCATTCACTTCACTCGGTGTAATAGGCACTCATCCCCGATTCAAGTCTCTTCATCTATGTTGATAGAACATATTAATAAGTGTTTGAACCATGCTGATGTAATAAAAGAATGATAATGGATAATTGTGTGTATGATAATTCAGTATGTTTCAAATGTGCTACAATGGTATGCATACATCATACTTGGAGTTCCTTCCCCACATCGTCCAAGTTTGAAGATCCAAATTTTTATATTTGTCGGACTACTTAGGACTACAGGGAGAAAGAAAAGATATGTTGTCTCTGGATGTTCTGAATTTTAAGGCCATGTCAGAAGCGAAGAACACGAAGACGACGGAACTTCCATCAGACCTCTTCATGGAGATACTATCATGGATCCCTGCCAGGGCCCTCTTGAAACTCCGATGTGTATGCAAATGCTGGTATTCCATAACAACCGACCTCGTCTTCGTCCGACTGCATCAGCAACAACAACGACTCCTCCCTGAAGTTACTTCCATCCTCACATTTCACCGACACTTTACCAACGATAGATCTCTCTTATCGCGCCTGGATGTGGTCGATGCACCGTGGGTTGCAAAGCATGTGGCCGTCTGGCACAGCCGCCCACTGTTGGTCGTATCACCTCCATGCCATGGATTATTTTGCCTCTACCACAGCTCCATGGAATTGGACGTTTGCCTGTACAACCCCACCACCCGCAAAAGCTTCTCCTTACCGCATAATTTTACTAGCGTAAATATAGTTCTCTCAGACTTTTGCTTAGGATATCATCCAGTTTCAAGACAGTACAAAGTTATCCATACGTTCGGCACTCGATCGACCTCGTTGGTGATGGAAGTACTGACTGTTGGTGGAAGTACATGGAAGAAGGTGCAAGTGAGCAGCGCTCTTGGTATGCTTACTTTGTTAAACAGGGGAAGACCAAGTGCAACTGGAACTATGTATTGGCTTGGACAAAGGAACCTCATGGAAGACGCTATTCTCTCTCTTGATCTAGAAAGTGAAAGGTTCACAGAAGTTCCTTTTCCGGATATTGAACACCAACATGAGATCGGTAACAACTCATTGATAGAGATGGAAGGCACCATTCATTTCGCTATCCATTGGTTCGCCATGGTAGACTGGATGGATATTTGGATGTTGCAAGAGTCCGGTGCCCACCGAGTGTGGATCCATAGGTTTCATCTCCGTCTGTGTGCATTGCCGACGGGAGTAGGCCAGGTGGAGAGAGTATTACGTCCTGCTATACCTATTCTCATTAACCAGGGCAAGATTCTGATAAACGACTGTCGAAGATTAGTTTACTACGATTTGGCGAGCAAGGGCTTGCAGCATGAAGTGGTCTTTCATGCTTGCGATGATTTCTTTGCTTTTGTCATCCTCGATAGCCTGGTTTCATTTTAGAATTTGATGCACGACCACTCTTAGCGCATAGCTATCTCTTGCTACGGGTCCTTTTGATTCTTTTTCTTGATATGAATCACTTGCTGAATTAATTATGATGTTGTTTTTATTGATTTAATTGTAAAGTAGATGCAAGTTTCTGGATCAGTAATCATAATTGGATTCTCATGATAGATGCCATTGTGCATGCTTCCTAATTTGGCCTAAAGTGAAGAGGTTTGTTCTTACTTCTCTATGGCCTAATATATTGTTTACTGCATTTTGGAATAGCTTGTCAAACGAATCGATACTTTGAGAGATCCTCAAACTTGTGACTTCGATGGATGTGTTCGCAACCTTAAAACCTACACATTGGTATGGATGGAATATACTATACCTCATTCAATAATTTTATATTTAAAATATTAATCTGATGATGACATACTAAACCCATTTATAAGGGTTAATAATTCAAAATCTCATCTATTTTTTATAATGTCAATTAGCTTACATTGTAAAAGATACGACTACTGAGAACATCATGGGATCAAATCCCCTCTTGATTGTTTACTTAAAAAAACAAAGAATTCAAAATTTTATATATAAATGATAAATGAAGCACAATGTTTGAGGATTTATTTGGGTGTTTAAGAGGATCATATAATTATCAAGCTAAATACTGTGCTTTAATACACCCTTAAAAATTCCAAGGTTGGAACTTGGAAAACTAAAGGAAGATGAATTTTGTTGTCACAAACATTTAATGCAACACTTGTTTTTCTCTCTCATTGGTGAACGAGAAGTAGATGGTCATCAATCCTTTCATGATGGAATGGTTCTTGGAAACCAAAGGAAAAAGATTTCAAGCGAACAAAGAAAGTCTCAATTTTATAATAACTATAAATTTTTTAGTATGTTGCCGATCTATGATTTGTTGTCAAAAAGAAAAAAAAAAATCGAGCAGAGAAGTTTAGCAGTTAACATATGAGTGCTTTAGTTATGAGGTTTTTTGTTTAATCAAATAAATAAGAAAGTGTCTTACGAATTAAGGTTCCATGTGCTTCAGTTTTGAGTTTTTGTTCTCAAAGTAAGAATATAAAACCATTAAAAGCATTATCTTCTGTTTCTCAATAGTACTTCCCTAAATTCAAAAAAAATTCTTGTTAGGTTTCTCAAAAAAGAAAAACTCTCTTTTTTTCAGTCCTACAATCAAAAGAAATATATGATAATTTAAGTAATTAATAATATATTAATATCTGAAAAGATTCGATGACACACGATCAAATTGTCTGAAAGTATATTTTAATCATACGCAAAATCGATTCTGTCCGAGATGCATCTTTGTTGAAAATCTAGATAGGAAGAAGAGAGAGATTTCAAACAGAGGAAGAGTAGGAGAAGAGTAACTCTCTATTTTTCTCTCAAAATACTCTTTACAATTTCACAAACTCTATTCTTTCATGAACCAACATATGGGGTTTATATAGTCCCCAAAGATACATCATATTTATTGTATTCAGAATGAATACAATAACCAGTGGTCATTTTGACTTGTCCTTCCATAGACATCTAATCTATCTTTTCTTCTTCTTGAGAGAATGAATCTCCTTCATGCATGAACCTTTTCTTGAATTAATTAGTCTCTATTGGAATAAGTTTATTTCCAACATTATCCCCCCTTAAACTTGTTCCATCTGTCATCCCAAGTTTCCTTCGAAGTTGTTGAAATATTTCAAATTTGAGGGGTTTTGTAAGAATATCAGCCACTTGTTCACTTGTCTTGACATGATGTAGCTCCACTTCTTTATTTTTGATATGATCTCTTATAAAATGAAATCTTGTGTCAATATGCTTCGATCTTTCATGGTAGACTGGATTCTTGGCTAAGGCAATAGCTGATTTGTTGTCAATATAAATCTTGGTTGACTTCTCTTGTGGGATATGAAGTTCTTGGAGTAATCTTCTTAGCCAGATTGCATGACAAACACAAGAGGATGCTGCTATGTATTCGCTTCACAACTTGATAGAGCAACAATCTGCTTTGCTTCTTTGAAGACCAAGTAAATGTAGTTTCACCAAAATAAAATATAAATCCAGTTGTACTTTTCCGATCATCATAGCTTCCTACCCAATCACTATCACTATATCCAACAAGCTCCACCTTTTAGATGATGAATAAAGCATCCCATACTTAATTGTTCCTTTGACATATCGTAGAATTCTTTTGGCGACATTTAAATGAGATGTCTTAGGAGTTTCCATATATCTACTAATTAAACCAACTCCAAATAATATGTCGAATTAGTGCATGTCAAATACCTTAAACATCCAACTAAACTTTTGTAATAAGTTGGATTAATGTATTTACCTTCACCTTCCTTTGTCAACTTGGTGCCATATTCAATAGGTGTATCTGAGGAGACAATCTTCCATAGAAAATTTCTTTAGAATCTCTTTTGCATAATTTTCTTGTGAGATAAAAATTCCTCCATTGTCTTGTATAACTTCGATACCAAGAAAATAAGTCATTAGGCCCAAGTCGGTCATCTCAAATTCCTTCTTCATAGAGTGCTTAAAATCTTCAATCATGGAGCTACTATTGCTGTAAATATTAAATCATCTACGTGCAGTATACAAATAAGATATCTCCATCGAGTTAGATTTTGTATAGAGAGCATGCTCATGTGGGCATTTAGAAAAACCATTTTGAATAAAATAAGCATCTATCCGAGAATTCCATGCTCGTGGGGCTTGTTTAAGCCCATAAAGAGCTCTCTTTAACTTGTATACTTTGTCTTCTTGCTCATGAATAATAAAACCAGGGGGTTGTTGAATATATACCTCTTCTTCAAGAACTCCATTGAGAAATGCTGATTTGACATCCATTTGTAAAATTTTCCATTTCATTTGAGCGCTAGGGAGATAAGGAATCTTATCATTTCCAATCGAGCAACCGGTGCAAATACTTCTTCATAGTCGATCCCATATTGCTTTGTTTGTATCCCTTTGCAACCAATCGTGCTTTATATTTCTATCTCCTTGTGCATTTCTTTTTGTTTTGAAGATCCACTTAACACCGATTGCTTGGTGATCTTTTGGAAGTGTAGTAAGCTCCCATGTATCATTTTTGTTAATTGCATGAATCTCTTCATTCATTGCTTGTCGCCATTTTTCTTCATTATAAGCTTCTTCGAAGGTTAATGGATCATATCCTGCAAAAAGATAAAATAAAGAAAGTTCGTCATTGTTAGTATCAATCCTTCGAGTCACATCATAGAGCTCCTGAACTGGTCTTGTCCTTCTTATAATCGGACTTCTTGAATCAAGTGACCTAGCTGATCTAGGTGATGATTCCTTCTTCGGTGTTTCCTTGTATTATATCATCATCTTCAAGCTATGACTTTCTTATGCTTTGCTCATCACTTTTCCAGTTCCAAATGCTTTGTTCATCAAACTCAACATCTCTTGACATCACAACTTTATTTGTGATAGGATTGTAGAGTTTATAACCACTAGAATTTTCAGCATAACCTAACAAAATGCATTTCTGACCTTTATCCTCCAGTTTTGTTCTCTTTTCCTCTGGTATCTTAGCAAATGCAATACTTCCAAAAATTCTCAAATGATCAACTCTTGGTTTCTGAAAGCTCCATGCTTCTTCGGTGTAACATTTCCAATTCGCTTTGTTGGAAACTCATTAAGCAAATAAACTGCAGAGGCAACAAAGATCTCCCAAAATTCTTTAGGAATTCTTCTTTCCTTTAACATGCATCGGACCATATTAAGTATAGTCCTATTTTTCCTTTCTGAAACACCATTTTGTTGAGGTGTGTATGGCATAGTGAATTGATGAAAAATTCCATTGTTTCTACAAAAGCTTTCAAATTCATTTGATGTATATTCACCACCTCTATCTGTTCTTAAACATTTAATCCTACAACCACTTTGTCTTTCAACCAACTCCTTAAATTCTTTGAATTTACTGAAAACTTCTTTCTTTTCTTTTAATATATAAACCCAAGTTTTTCCACTATGATCATCAGTGAATGTAAGAAAATACCTGCTTCCTCCAAGTGATATTGGACTGATAGGACCACAAACATCTGAGTGTATCAAATCAAGCCGATGCCATGCTCTTCTTGTTCTTCTGACTTTGAAAGGCTTTCTTTCTTGCTTACCCATAACACATACTTCACATAGTTTTGATGGGTGATCAATTCTAGGCATTCCTGTCACCATATTATATTTCTCTAAAAGTTTCAAAGCCTCAAAATTTAAATGAGCATATCTAAGATGCCATAATGTAGAAATGTCCTCAATATCAGTCTTAAAACAATTTGATCGATCAAAAATACATAAATGCAGAGGAACATTCTTTTTTTGCCATTTTCACATGTGATATCAATATTCTATCCTTGTCACGAATTGAAAGAGTCATATCTTTCATCTCAATATTATAACCTTTTTCAAGTAATTGTCCCAAACTCAAAATATTATTTTTCATATCAGGAACATAATAAACATCTGAAATGCATAACTCTTTACCATTATTTAGTTCAAGGAGAATTTGACCTTTGCCTCTTACTGGTCTCTGAGACATATCACCAAATGTAACATTTCCAGAATAATTTGTATCTATTTCTGAAAATAAATCTTTAATACCACACATATGATTTGAAGCTCCAGTATCTAAATACCATGTCATAGATTGATCTTCTTTCAATTTATCATATGTCATCAAAATACTTGATTTTCATTCTTTTCTTTCGAACAAAATTTGCCTTATCACCTTGGTTGTTAGGATTATAATAGCATTCAAAGGAGTAATGTCCGTACCTTTTGCAAATATAGCATTGTATTTCAGACCTTTTAAAATTTCTGCCACGTCCACGGCCTCGGCCACGTCCTCGACTATAACCTTGGCCTCTTTGGCTAGAATTTTCTCCACCACCTTCATTGTTTGGAGATTCCTGATTGGTCTGATTTCTGCCTCCTCTTCCTCTTTGTCCATGACCTCTTCCTCTTTGAAATTTTGATTCACCTCTGTTTTCAAGAGTAAGCTTGGTTTGTAGTGCTTGCTCCAAAGTTCATCTTCTCCTCTTTTGGTAATCCTTTGTTCATGAACTTGAAGAGAACCCATAAGTTGTTCTAAAGACATTGTTTCCAAATCTTTAGATTCTTCAATCGCAACAGCAATAAAATCAAATTTTGGATCTAAAGATCTCAATATTTTTTCTATTACTCTTTGATCACTTATTTGTTCACCATTTCGTCTCATTTGATGAACAATAGAAATGACCTTTGAGAAGTAATCAGAAATAGTTTCAGAAGTACCTTGTTGTAATTTTTCAAAGTCGGCTCAGAAAACTTGCAAACGAAGTTTCTTTACCTTATCAACACCACCAAATGCTTTTGAAGCATTTCCCAAGCCTCCTTTGAAGTATTTCTTGGGCGATGATCTCGAACATTGTATCGTCAAGTCCTTGGTAGATCGTGAACAAAGCCTTTTTCTCCTTCTTCCTTCTATCTTTGAGTTGTTTTCTTGCTTCTGCATTCATTGCTCCTTCTTCTGCTGGACTTGGCTCAACAAATCCATCTTCTACAAACTCCCATACATCTTGGGAGCCTAGAAGAACCTTCATTTGGATGCACCATATATCATAATTTTCCTTTGTCAATCTAGGGATCTGAATTTGGATGGTACTTGGGGAAGAAGCCATTGCTCAACCTATGCTCTGATACCAAATGTTGAAAATCTAGATAGGAAGAAGAGAGAGATTTCAAACAGAGGAAGAGTAGGAGAAGAGTAACTCTCTATTTTTCTCTCAAAATACTCTTTACAATTTCACAAACTCTATTCTTTCATGAACCAACATATGGGGTTTATATAGTCCCCAAAGATACATCATATTTATTGTATTCAGAATGAATACAATAACCAGTGGTCATTTTGACTTGTCCTTCCATAGACATCTAATCTATCTTTTCTTCTTCTTGAGAGAATGAATCTCCTTCATGCATGAACCTTTTCTTGAATTAATTAGTCTCTATTGGAATAAGTTTATTTCCAACAATCTTTACAACAAGTGCAACCAAAACGATCGAACTCCCAATAACTCATATAATTTGCTTATTTCTCAATTCTATTTTACTACATCCCATCGTGGGCTCCTCAAATTGTTATGGGGATAAAAATATGAAAAACACTTTAACATTATATGACCAATACCTTTAGTATCACATGATCCACATCTTAGTATCATATGATTAATACCTTAGCCCTAAGCTAAAAAGATCGAATGTTATCATATTTTGGATTCAATATACTATGATTGTAGTTAAATCTAGAAGAGCCACGCTACCTCTATAACTAGCATCGACCACCAAATAATGATAATAGGAACTCATTATAAAATAGCTCTCTCAAAAATGTTTGCAGAAGATATACCTCTTTCTCCGAAGAGTATAAGTCAAATCCTCTAAACCTATTTTGACGTTGGCATCAAATGGGTATTGTTAAGAATATTTTGATATAGTTTTGTATTATTCTACATAATTGAAGTGAGACAAGAATAGTATCACTAAAGTCAACTTGAGACTAATGCAAAAGGGAGACTTTGATCAGCTCTGACTTAGTATCCAACTCGGACAATCAAAAATTGACTTAACATAGTATTTCAAACTTTCACTACACACAAATAACATCTTAATAGTAAATTTATAATTTATTATATTTTTTTTAATATTTTAGGTCTATTTAAAAATATCTTTACTATATATATTATAAATATTAGATTTGATGAAATGTTTGCATGCTTAAAAATAAATATGCTAAATAATGATATAAGAGGACAATTGTTCCTTTCAAGGATAGACAAGCTAGTACCAATAAGATATAAGATATTTTTTTCGATGGTTAGCATGCCATCATATGTATCAATATCAATAAGATATTTTTGATAAGCGCTCGTGCTTCAATCAATAAGGATAGATTGTAACTTATTAGATGACTATTAAACATAAAAAAAATCAAAACTAGATGTATCTAGCTTGAAAATAAAGACAAAGGTAAAAAAAACAACTGTAATAATGACACCAAGATTTAATGCGGTAAAACTCTCAATTACTTGAGGGAAATATTCACAACTACAAGGAATTCACTATAAATAAATGAAAATACAGAAATAAGGGAGAGAAAACTCAAACAAGAATATGAGAGAAAAATAATTCCCTTCCCTCTTTCTTTCTCTTTTTTCCCTCTCTTCTCTCTTCTATCTTTTTTTTCTTCTGCTGAACGTAACTTTTATGCTATGTGATTTTACCTCTGCCATCTGGTGCTTGCAAAATATTTTGTGGTTTAAAAAATGTTACAAAGTCTTTTGTAAAATCAATTTTGAAAATGCTATATGATTCTGTCTGGACTTGAAATGTTTTGTACGGATTTATTTAAATGTTTGGTATTTGATATGTTATTTATTACGATGTTATGTGATACCTCAGTTGTCTATTTAGTAGACTATTAATCTGTATCCTACTGGTGGGTGCTAAACAGTGATGATGATCTATTCAAAAACTAGTTTCTATTAACCCTTGAAATAGGGATAAATGTGTTGTTTATATCTCGTAAATATGATTTCAAACCTTGTCATAGGATATAATATGGTCAGAACCATTGTTACTGTAATTCTTATCCATATCCTTGGATATGTACATATTGTTTTTGAAAAAAATAAAATAAAATAATAAAATATGTCATTTTAAAATTTATTTAAAACTTTATCCACCATGATTTGTACAGTATATGAAGATCAGTTTTGATTTAGAAAATCTATGAAGTTTATATTATAAAATTTATAAGTAACAAGAAACATTTATATTATTATATATTTGGAAGAAAATATTATTTGAAAAATGATTTTTAAAATTTTGATAAAAAATATTTATTTTGCATATTAGTTTTCAAAGTATACGAGTTTTGTTTGTTCATACCTCTATTTATAAATTTTTTTTGAGTAAGTTATATATGAACATTCTTGGAAGAATTATTGAAGTTTTGGAGTTTGAAATTGGTTCCAATAATATTGTTATGTGGGTTTGGATATTGTGAATCTTAAGAATACAATTAAATTTATTGAATATGTTTATAATTTTTTTGTGAGACAATTGATTTAGTTGTCTTAAATGCATAAATTTGGATAGTTAGCTATTTAAATCATATTTTTATTAAAATATTAATGGGAATTACGACATCAATTCCCCCTTTGGGTTTTTAGGATCTACTAGTCTACTGAACTTATTTACGCCACTGCAAAGCAAACAATACAAGACAGTCTATAAACAACACCACCTGTAGGTATCTTACGGTGTTACATTGAACTACTAGTGCTGCTACTGTAACCTATTCATCCAAAGAAGAGAGATAGGTCTTCATGACCAATCACAGTTGTGGAAGCACACAAACTAAATAATGAGGCCAAACCATCCGGCTATGTGGTGTCTCTTTATTTGTTGTTCTCGAATGGCCGGCAGGATCAGGCTTTCATATCTGTACTTTGATCTAGTAGGACCATGGATCAGCTCAACCACCACGCAGCCATTAAAATGCTTTTGGAGAGCACCAAGCACTAGTGTGGAGCTGAGCAATGGAATCAGCTTATCTCATCATCATATGGTGGATTTTCCAAATCTTGCTTGATTAATCTATAGGAATAGCAAGTCTTTGTACCCAATTCTTCCATCCACTCTCCATATTTAATCCCTACCAACACAAAAGAAAGCTGGTGAGGTCGGCGTTAAGACAACCAAGTCCTGAAATTGGGGAAGATGATTCAATTCCACTTCTGCATGGTGCATGGGAGACAATGAATTGACGTCCATGGAGTTCAACCCGGCAACCTCATGCTATTCTAATGCTGCGTCACTAAGAAAAGGCAGATTTGTACATTAATGAATTATAAGATCAGACTGAAAAAGAGGAGACACAGATTTATATGGGTCCCTAATTGGATCCGAAGTGCCGGACAATTCAGCTGGTTTTCAGCGGAGTTCATAGGGAAGAACAGAGAGTAGTGCTCAGAAAGAAGGCCAAAAGCTGCAACTCCAGGGCTGAGGTGATGATTAGGCAGTGGATTGCTGCGACCTGTGCTTATTTCACACTGTTCACTGATATTTTGGGGGAAGAACATAAAAATTCTGAAGCTTTCCTAAATCTATCATATTTATGAATCGGCCAAACCGATATCGACGACACGACTAAAAGAAAAAGAAGAGTGAAATAATGAGTGGCGACATATTCCATCATATAGACAGCATCTAAACGAGAAAAGAATCGATCTGCATCATCATATACGAGTATCTTGACCATGTTTAGATTGACTGCTATTAAAGAAAGATGAGATGCACTATTAGATGTGAAAAGCCATTAGAAAAGCACAAGCGGTTTTATTTAGTTCAGGGGGCGCTTAAAGAACATTTGATTGCAGTGGAAGCTCAGGCTTCATGATCATGCATTATGATAAATTCATAGCAGTAAATGGGACATGTAAACAATAAACTGTGAGAATGCAGATCAGTCTCTAAGAAAAATGTGAACATTGTTACAATCTGATTTTACTAGAATCTGCATAGGAATATATCCTAACCACTGCAACAGATGTTTCTGATCCAATGAGTCCTTTTCCTCCCTCTCTGAACTGATCCAATCTGATGCAAACTTGAAGCAGAAATAAGTTATCAGATGACAAATTCCTGTAAAGTTTTCTCTTCTTAGGAAGTTGCATTACATATCCTGACAAAAGCATCGTACAACAGTAGAGTTTCGCGTACACCATTATGATCCAGATCTTTGATAAGTGTATGTCACGTGAAGAACAGCTAACTAATGCTTAATCTACAAAGCTAAGCAAGCTTCCTATCTGCATGTGCTCTGACGTGATCTTACTCCTAAATTAATCCATGAAGTCTTGGAACTTTTGCCCTTTAACCACTTTGTTCTTCGATGCCAAGTTAGGTCTTTCCTTTATCCTTCTTTCTTTTGGTCTTACCATTACAAACAGTGGAAAACAGAAAGTACTCTCATCCTTTACAGTATATTTTTTTTCAAGAGAGCATGAGATATAGTATCAGCATATGAGTCATGGTGATTTAAAATGAAAACAGCATTGGGTCTTGGAGACTCCTTAGTTTTATCTGAAGCATCATGGAAAGGCTTATAAGACTGCTTATTGTAGAAATTTGATATCCTATTTGTTGACCAAAATATTAGTTCAGAGTTTCTTTCTTTTTTTTTTTTCCTTTTTTCCTTTTGGTCTATCCAGAAGTAAGAAGTTGACATTGTATTTCTAAAGAAGGAACGCAGTGATTTAAGTGCACCATGCACTCAATTGCAACCTATCATGTCTTCCTCCCATGAGAGTGAATAGAACAGCAATCTTTGTTATTCTTCTTGAACTTGTAATAGGTTTGATTGCTCAAAAGAGAATTTAGTTCAAGAAATTTACTTCAAAAGAGAGCCTGTTGACCTAACATGCTGTGGAGCTTGTGAGATAAGAGAAACATTTTTTTGTTCCCCTGTTCATGTCAGTGGTTATTTATTCTCTCACAACTTTGCTACTGCTACTGTAAAAGGAAGTGCATGCACAGATTCCTGTAAGAGGAGGTTCTAAACAGCCCGTGTCAGAAAGTGAAGAGAAAACCAGGAGAACGAGATGCGAAGAACATGCATTACACCTTGGCCAAGGGACAATCTCTGCTTGAGAAAGCCAACCATGTTCCATCACCACATGAGCTTGTCATCCCCCATGATATGATCTAATTTGTCTTCAGTCATTCTCCCTCTACAGATTTCATCTTTGTTCCCATGATGCTTCCATCTTGATTCCAGAAACAATATGCCCCTGTGTGTCTGTTCCCAAACCTGCCTTTGTTCAGCATGTGAAAGCACTTGTGATATAATCTTCAGTCATGTTCTGATCTCACAATCTATGATCCACATATAAGTTGCAAGTTGACATGAAATCCGATAAATGTGGCGGTTGCACAGCTAGGTGTGTCTAATGAAAATACTACAACCTAATCTTCACAATCTGAGTGGTGGATCTGTGAATGTTAAACCTAATTGAACTTGTCCTTCTCAATATTGTACCTTGTGAACATTATGCAGTGATCTGTCAATGTCTGACCCCATTTGAACTTGTCCTTCTCACTATTGTAGCTTGTAGAATTTGATTGGCAGTAAGCATCTATAATGCAGAGTGTACACAAAGCATAATGATGATCATCTGGACCAATGAGAATCCATAGTTTTTGATAATTGAGACACAAGTCTTCCATAAAATGGCTAAACCACAAATCTAGTTCAGATCTGAAGTTACAAAGTTCAGACAGAAACTTTATCTAGGGTTGATTATTTGGGTTAATGGACATCAAACCCCACCACCATTGTGCTCTTTAACTATGCCATGTGGTAATGACATGGATGGGCAAAGATTAAAATAGAGCAGGGGCACCATATTATCCTTGCAAACCCTTCCACTCAAAGACATGTTCATGTTCTTGGCCTCCCTTTTGTTACTTTCCAGCAACTGCTGCCCCACACAATGACCATAGCTGCTATTTTATTTTTTTTTTTGTGATCAACAGTAACCTTCTTCTCCTTCACTAGCATGTGGATTGGGAGATAGATTCCTTCACTTGCTCTTCTTATTAGAGTCCATCTTCAAACTGAGAGCCAGCTCAGTAGATGTCTTTTGCTCTATAACTTCACACCACAAGAACACAAGCAACCTACATAGGTCTAACTGGCAATTTACTTGTGACTTTTTCTTCTTCTTTTCTTTCTCCAAACCAGCTGATGGCTGAAAGACCTTACCATTTCCATAAGCAATTATGAACCACTATCCTCATATTATTTGATGAAGAGCTCTAGATTTCAAGCAGTGTATTAAAGGTTAATTTTTTTATTTAAAAAATGCTTTAATTCATTATAAAGATAACAATGGAAAGAATAATGTGTTCACGGGAGATTGAAATACCAGCCATCTTTCAAGAAGATAAAACAAAGAGTACAATGATGTTTGCTTGAGAACAGAGAGGAAATGTCTCTGTTACGAGTTTAAGCTAAAAAGAAAAAGTAGAGGTTGGCAACAGTGTCATTAAATGGACAAGAAATCTAGGGAAAATATAACCTCAAGTTGATAGGTGACATTAACCCCGACCATCCTATCCTGCCTTGCACATTATCCCCACCCAGCCATCTAAAACTCCTCAGCATATAACTCCAAAACCTCATCCCATAAACAAAACCATGCCCCCGTCTCCGTCCATCCCTCAATCAGAACAAACAGCAATGACACAGAGAAATAGAAAAGCTAACATGTTCTTTGGATCCAGATCTCCTGCTTTTCTACTATAAACAAAACATGGGGTCTCCCCCTCTACAATCCCAACACCCACTGACCATCTCCCCTCCTCCCTCCCCTCCCCTCCCCAATCCCGACATGGGGTTGCCTTCAAACATACGCGCCATCTACAGGAGCCCCACCATCTTCGCCTCCCTAATTCTCTTGCTCACCGCAAGCTCTCCCTTCTTCTTCTCCTGCTGTCTGGCCATCGATGAGCAAGGTTTAGCTCTGCTGTCATGGAAACGCAGCCTCAACAGCTCCACAGACGCGCTCAGCTCGTGGAAGCCCTCGGACCCCAATCCATGCAGGTGGTTTGGAGTTGCCTGCAACTCCAAACTAGAGGTCATCAGCCTGAGCATCACGTCGGTCGATCTGCAAGGCTCATTGCCTTCCAATCTTCAACCTCTCGAGTCCCTGAAGACACTTGTTCTCTCTGCTACCAACATCACTGGTCCAATCCCGAGAGAGTTCGGCGACTACCGCGAGCTTGCCATCGTGGACCTCAGCAGAAACCAAATCACGGGCGAGATCCCTGCGGAAGTTTGCAAGCTCAGCAAACTCGAGTCGCTCGCTTTGAATTCCAATTCTCTCCAAGGCGCCATTCCTGCTGATATCGGAAACCTCTCCAGCCTCACATACTTGACTCTCTACGACAACTTCCTGAGCTCCGAGATCCCGGCGAGCATCGGGAAACTGCAGAAGCTCGAGGTTTTCCGGTCTGGCGGTAACCAGAATCTCAGAGGCTCGTTGCCCCCGGAGATTGGAAACTGCAGCAACTTGGTCATGTTGGGCCTCGCCGAAACCGGCATTTCGGGGAAGCTTCCCTCAACGATTGGATTGCTCCAAAGGCTGCAAACCATTGCCATCTACACTGCAATGATCTCAGGTACGATCCCGGAAGAGATTGGCAACTGCACCGAGCTAACCAGCTTGTATCTGTATCAGAACTCTCTGTCAGGCCCGATTCCTTCGAAGCTTGGCAAGCTTCAAAACCTTCAGAGTATGCTCTTGTGGCAGAACAGCCTGGTTGGCTCTATCCCGCCAGAGCTCGGCCGATGCAAACAGCTCGTGCTCGTCGACCTGTCGATGAATCTTCTGACCGGAAGTATTCCCCGGAGCATCGGGAACCTGACCAACCTCCAACAGCTTCAGTTGAGTACTAATCAGCTGTCAGGCCTGATTCCGCAGGAGATTTCAAGCTGTGCTGCGCTGACCGATCTCGAGGTCGACAACAACGAGCTCTCCGGCGAGATCCAAATCCACTTCACAAAGCTGGAGAACCTCACTCTGTTCTATGCTTGGCAGAACAGGCTGACGGGGAGCATTCCGGCCAGTTTAGCTCAATGTCCGAATTTGCAGTCCGTCGATCTCTCGTACAACAATCTCACCGGGCCGATTCCCAAGGAGCTGTTCGGATTGCAGAACCTCACCAAATTGCTCCTCCTGTGGAATGAACTGTCGGGATTTGTACCACCAGATATTGGCAATTGCACAAATCTTTTCCGGCTCCGGCTGAATGGTAACCGGCTCGCCGGAACCATGCCAGCGGAAATTGGCAATCTGAAGAGCCTGAATTTTCTTGACATGAGCAACAACCTGCTTATAGGTCCGATCCCGACGGCGATATCGGGATGCATGTCCCTCCAATTCCTCGATCTCCACTCCAATGCTTTGACCGGAGGCTTGCCGGAGTCACTGCCAAAGCGCCTACAATTCATCGACGTCTCTGACAACAGGCTCAGCGGACCGTTAAGCGCCGCCATCGGTTCACTGCCGGAGCTGACCAAGTTCATCGCAGGAAGAAATCAGCTCTCTGGTGGGATCCCAGCAGAACTTGGATCATGCAGCAAGCTACAGCTACTGGACGTCGGTGATAACTCTTTCTCCGGCAGTATTCCTGGAGAGCTAGGCCAACTTCCGGCGCTCGAGATCTCGCTTAATCTCAGCTGTAATCATCTCTCCGGCGATATCCCGGCCCGACTCTCCGCCCTCGACAAGCTTGGATGCCTCGACATCTCCCACAACGAGCTCTCCGGCAACCTCGACGTGCTCGCTGTGCTGCAGAACCTCGTCACGCTGAACGTGTCCTTCAACGCCTTCTCGGGCGAACTGCCCGATACTCCCTTCTTCAGGAAACTCCCGCTCTCTGATCTCGAAGGCAACCACGGGCTGTTCATAGCCAACGGCCCTGCAACACAAGAACCATCGAGCAGAGCAGCAATCTCCGCTCTGAAGCTCGCCATGTCGGTCCTGATCAGCGTCAGCGCATTACTGCTGCTAACGGCCGTCTACGTGCTGGTACGGTCTCGTACCGCCCCTAGCCGACACGCGGGCGACACGTGGGAGATCACCCTCTACCAAAAGCTCGACTTCTCGGTCGACGACGTAGTCCGGGGACTGACATCGGCGAACGTAATAGGGACCGGGAGCTCCGGCGTGGTCTACAAGGTCGGGACTCCGAGCGGCGACATGCTGGCCGTCAAGAAGATGTGGTCGTCGGACGAGTCAGGGGCGTTCGGCAACGAGATCGCCGCCCTGAGCTCGATAAGGCACCGGAACATCGTGCGCCTGCTGGGGTGGGGCGCCAACCGGAGCACCAAGCTGCTGTTCTACAACTATCTACCGAACGGGAGTCTGAGCGGGTTCCTTCACCGGAGCGGGAAGGCGCAGGTGGA
This sequence comes from Musa beccarii, assembly GCA_024322285.1. NCBI lineage: Eukaryota > Viridiplantae > Streptophyta > Magnoliopsida > Zingiberales > Musaceae > Musa > Musa beccarii. The sequence goes on along the minus strand of CM044397.1, from coordinate 4,553,208 downwards.
GTGGGAGACGAGGTACGAGATCATGATCGGGCTGGCTCACGCCATAGCCTATCTGCACCATGACTGCGTGCCGGCCATCTTGCATGGAGACGTCAAGGCCATGAACGTGCTGCTGGGGCCGAGATTTGAACCATACTTGGCGGACTTCGGCCTGGCCAGGGTACTAACCGGTGATGATACTACACAGAAGTTGGAGTCCAAAGCCTGTCCTCGTATCGCCGGTTCCTATGGATACATTGCTCCAGGTATCAATTTAGCTCATCTTTTCTCCCTTGAAAGAATAATGAACAAATGAGTTCGGAATAGGTTGTGATTGGACTAATTGAAGGGATTGTATCTGATCAGAGTATGCTTCGACGCAACGGATAACAGAGAAGAGCGATGTCTACAGCTACGGTGTTGTGTTGCTTGAAGTCCTAACAGGGAGGCATCCACTGGACCCGTCGCTGCCCGGGGGAATGCATTTGGTGCAGTGGGCGCGAGAGCACTTGCAGAGCAAACGCGACCCAGTGGAGCTGCTCGACGCCAGGTTACGAGGCCGGCCGGACCACCAGACACAGGAGATACAGCAGGCGCTTGCAATCGCTTCGTTGTGCGTCGGTGCGCGGGCCGAAGACCGGCCGACCATGAAGGACGTGGCTGCACTGTTGAAGGAGATCAGACGGCCGGCGAACGAAGAGCCCAAAGAGTCGGCGGCGGTATCTGCAGCCGCCGCCGCCGCCGCTTCTCCCGTCCGGAATCTGGACTTGGGAGGCTCTTCCAATTGCTCATTTGCAATGTCGGATTACTCCAGCTGAACAAAGTTTTTGGAATGACTTATCATTCAGTAAAAAGAAATGCAAATCATCATAACTGTACATGTATTTTACTTGCATTTGTGGGATTGCTGCTACTTCACATGCATGTTAATCTTGTCAAATTCACCAGAGTTTTATATCATGAAATGCCAAGGACAGGTGAAGGATGTGTTGAGACATGAGGGATGGAGATGAGTTTTCTGTTGAAGTCGATGCAATGATTGGGGTTGATTTGGTTAAAACATTGCCAAGATGAATGCAAACAGTAGATCTGATAAAAAGAATAAAATTCTTTCGGGCAAGGGAATCACGTCCTGATGCTATCAATACACCTCCCCACATGGCATAGACAGAGGACCTCAACAAGCAATAAGAAATGACTGTTTGATAGATAAAGCAAGTCTCCTTTCTGTCATGACTTTTCATGGACTTTAAGCTTTCTACATACTCAAAATTTCAAGTAAATGTATTAAAGTAAATGTATTAGAATAGTGGGTATCTATTCCTCACATCCACAGTTGCTGGAGTAGATGAGAGATATTTTTTATCTGCCTCTACATATTTTCTGTACCATAGATTGATGGTAGTTCTAAAGAACATATATGGTCATGGTGTGGAACAAGTTGCTGAAGACTGGATGAGCCAAGATGATCATTAAGCCATGTAAATTGACATTATTTCCTTTGCGACAAAATGAAATATGAATAAAAGCAAAGAAAAAGAAAGCGAAAAAGAATTGCTGAAGACTGGATGAGCCAGGATGATCATAAAGCTATGTAAATTGACATTATTTCCTTTGCGACAAGTACAAGCAGAAAGAAACAAGGCGCCAAAATGGAATAATAGAGAAAACGAGACATGGAGAACTTGCAGTATATCCATTGGTTTAGCAGAGCTGATGGAGAACTTGTGACCTAAGAATGGTCACTCTCACCATCAGCAGCACGCTTTGCCAGCCTGCCATCCATGTCAGTTTCCCTTTGGCCAATGCCAATATGCTGAATCTGAGTACTACTTTATGCATCTTGAGTGCTTTCATTGAGAGCCATGTCTAACCTCCAGCCTTCTGCAATCCTCCTTTGGCTAATAGCTACCAACAATGATTGAAGAAGAAGGTGTTGAGATGGATTGAGACATTGGACTCTTTCTTGCCAATGAATGTGTCTTCATGACTAGATGTTTGTTTCCTTCTGTTTCTCTGTTTTGGAGGAAAATGCTTCCTGCTAATCTTTTTCAGAAGCCCTTTTCTCTCGCTTGTATACAGAGAGAAGTGAGGCCATTGGCCTTTAAAAAGACCCCTGAGATGAATTAAGTAGTTTTTATAATGTAAGATTTCTGGAAGATTCAAAGCTCTGGATGAAGAATCCTAATTCAATTATGAATATGGGAGGAAAAAAACCCTAGTCAGATTGTGGTTGGTTTTATATGTTAGTGCTTTATGGAATCTACAGTACCATTACCAAATACTAACTATGGTAGAAATTATTCATTCTAAAACAAAAGCTTTGTTGTAATTACTATCATCATTTAATTTTAATCTTGTTAGAGATGAACATTACCACCAAAGCAGTACATATGCAGCCACTACAGCAGCATATATGACAAAGCTATTGCCAAGCATGTTGGTGCATTCCCTAAATTAATTTGTGGCATGGCTAATTCTCCTAGCATGTAAAACCATGAGCTCACAAATCTCCAGTTTGTGCATATTTGGCTGAAGCAGTAAATGCAATCCTATTTCTTTTATTACTTGAAATAATGTACATACACTAATGATGAAGCATATAAATAAACAAATTCGTATTGAAAAATAACAGGGAAAGAGATGAAATTTCATTACAAAATGAATTTTGCATGAGGCAAAGCTTTACTACTTCTGATGTCAGAAGCCATGGCATTAGTGCGTTCCTTTATGTTCTGAGCTGCAGAATTCGGAGGCCTGTTTAGGTGCTTCCCATTTGACAATGGCTCCTCTGCCTGAGCTGCGGCCCTGAGTAAATAAGCATTCCCTTTCAGCAAGTCAAATTTAAAGAACACAGCGTGATGCTGACTATATGACAGAACAAAGATCCAGTTACGAAGATACCTAGGTTTGACATGTGCTGATGTCCTTGCATTATGATGAAACTTCTTCAGCTTCTGGCTGCGGTCGTTTACACACTCGAAAAGGGTGTACTCATTTTCTGTTTCAGAAGATTCACTCCTCTTCTTTGCCGGTTCATTCACTCTGCTATTTGTATCAGATGTCTGAAATCCAACCAACTCTTCATTTTTTGCCTTGGGCTTATTCTCGGCATTAATCTTTTGGTTTTCACCATGTCTCACATAAACTGCTGGCTTGAACTTCCTGTCTCCTTGCTCAGGGTTGACTCTTCTTAAATTCCCAATCTCTTGTGGATCCCAGCATCTGCTTAAACTCTCACTTGTAAGCACTGATGATAAAGTGGCATTGGATCTGTCGACAGATGCTCTCTCCGGAAACTGCAATTTCAATGGTGTCCTCTCATCGAGGGTTTCAATCCTAGTCTTTCTTCTCATGACAGCAGCACGGTCTGTGGATAATGATCTTCTTATGGGCGGTGATGGGGACCTCAGATTTCTGGAATTGCAGCTCTCTCCACCAGTGAAAGGTGATCTTGAATCAATTTCTTTATCTGAAAACATAGAAGATCGAACGGGGTTTCTGCGCTTTACAGATGAGCAACTTCTGGACTGCACAATGTAACACCATATTAGCACATATACCTACTTCCTTCCCACGAGACGATATCAGATCGTTGTTTTTTTGCTAGAATATGGTTTCTGTTACCAGGATTAAATATTCAAGTGACTGACTGATTCATTAACCAATAATAAGCAGCTTATAAATTTAGATTTGGAACCCACATGGTTCTCAGGTTTTCTTCCTTGTGAACTTCTGGGCTAATATCCTATTCGCTGTAGGCCATCTTGTTGTGGCTGCTTCATCTTAGCATTTAAGGTAGCTCATTGGAAGGCGCCTAACAGAATCTTTCAACCCTGTACTTGACTTTATCGTAGATAATTCCTATCCTGAGAGGATAGGAAGTTTAAGTTGCTTACATCAGCAAACATGCGTTTTAGGCTCCAGAAGGATACTAACATACCTTAACTGAGCAAAAGACCAGCATGAAATCTAAGGACTAGCTTCAGGTTGCATAACAACCAGAAAACAATTAGTGTTGTATTTTTCTTACTTACATGTATCTGATATAACATTCAGTCAGTGGTACCAAGATCCAAGTAAACATTCTCTTCTCTAGTTTAACTCCAAGATTGAAAAATGCTTTTTGATAAAGAGAACTAGTATTACAGTAAACCATATTTTAGAGCACCTTTGATACCCATGTGTAAGCAAATCTGGTAATAGAACTCTGATCAAATATCAAGCGCTTTATTAAGTCTAGACATTGACAAAACTAATCAAGTCCATATAAAACTAATCCTTATCAGCACCAACATGTCAAAGATGACTTGATGTGAACTTCACACTTGAACCTTCAAACTTATGATATTTTCTTTTAATGTAGGGATCATGCTTTAAAATAAAAAAAATAAAGAATGATGAAGTATGAGAAATGTATTTCACTTCTACAAAGAATGACTGGTAAGCGTACAAAAACTCGTCATTATATATGTTTTTTGTTTTTCTAATGTCAATACCAATATTCATGGTTGAAATTTTCTCTTCTATGCAATTGACCACTAAACGCAACTTAAAAATACTGGGAGAAGTTTTTCTATTACACCGTAGTTATCATCAAGATCCTTCTGTTAGCAAAAATCTTTTTAGCAACTTATTATGACTTACGACAAGCTCAAGCATGAATTCTTGCATTTTTGGCTCCAAAAGTTCTTTAAATGAATTTTTTAGTCAAAATAACTTGAGCAAGACAAGCCTATACATTACATAAAGGCCCTTGTCAGCATGCATGAGATCTGCTTTTACCTTCATGCAGTCTAATAATCAAAAAGCATCTCGCAAATCTCTCTTATAATTGGAAATTTTCTAGTGATTTGAAATAATGTTGTCTTATAAATTGTATTGGCTTTTAATGCATAGAAAAACTGGACAACCAATTCCTAAATTAGGTAGCACTGTCCATTTAAGAGCATTTATTCTGAAACAACATTGTTGAAGGATTTTGTCATTTACCTCGTGTTTTCTTGATTTGTCCATTGTTTGTTGGCTAAGTTCAGGTTTCTTCATGTTCAGCTCGGATGGTGATCTGATTCCTGTCTTTTGCTCCTCAAAGGAAATCTGACGAGTTAAAATTTTCAATTGCTTTACTTCAGACTCCTTACTTTCAAGTGCTGTTCTTAATCTAGAGATCTAGACAATATAAAACACTGATCAACATTTCAATTACTAAAAAGATGGTTGTTAACTTCAAAGTAGCCAGAAAAAAGGGCAAAACCTCTTCTTTGAGTTCTATAACTTGACCAGCTTCCTTGTTGACCTGAGCTGCTCCAAGCTCTATCGAGGCAACACGCTCAGCAAACTTGAGCGTGCTAATTGTTTCTCCAAATGCATTAGCCTCAGGGTTTAAATGAACAAACATCAAGGTCTTGGCTTGCCCACCTGCATGGCAATTCAACAAAAATGAATCGATTTCTGAGTAATTCTGACAATATTCTTATGTTTTTCTTATCTTAAAATTATCTTTGTTTTTTAAACACAGTTTTTTACCACCTGGAATATGCAGGAACCTTGCTAACTTGAAGTTAAATTTCTTACTCAACTTGTAAAAATGATGTTCCTTCTTAAGTTTGTTTAGTATAAGGATACGAAGTTTCGTATTAATTCACAATATAGAATCCTTAGTGCAACTATACCATGCATACTAAAGAAAGGACAAAAAAACATCATAACTTGATGCATCTCTGGAAAGAGAATATTTGACTAGGTCACTAGAATTAAAATCACAGGAACTTTGTAAACTAGTTAACTATTGATGGACCTTGTCAGTTAACCAGTTATATCCATGTGTTTAGGAAAAAAATTCTGGTTATCTATAACCACTTTTTATAGAACTCAAAATAGTAAAATAAAGTAAAAGATGCAAAAGAAAATAATATGGAATTCTACAAGTTTTAAGTACCTAGAGAATCCTGCAGTACTTGTGTAAGTTTGCTATTTCTGTATGGAATGTGGGAACTTTTCTGCGCAAGTGCTGAGATAACATCACCAAGTGCTGACAGTGATCTGTTTATGTGTTGAGCTTCCTTTAATCTATCTCCAGTAGCTTCAGACTTATCAACCCTTTCACTTCCAGCAAGATCAACCAGGTGAAGACAACCTCTTAGCTTTGAACCAGAAGCTAATTCCTTCCCTTGGACATGAATTGTCAAAACACTAGAGAAAAATAGAAAATCCAGTACAACAAATGAGCATCCACGACAGAAGAGAGTATACTTAAAATTAATAGAAGATGCATTCTACTAATTAACAAAGAAGTGAAATATTACAAATCACATGTGACCAAGTTATCAGTTTCATTTTCAGCACTAACTACATTCCAACATAATACATTACAGGTGACTTGTGATTGTACCTGCTGATGCGGTAGCTGTTAGTTTGGCAAGTCCTTTAGTCCCACATCGGGAAAATCAGATTGGTTATCCCCTATTGATGCTATAAAAAGGGGTCTAGGCTTTCTAGGTAGATGCACCACAGGCACCACAAGAAAAGCCGCATTGGATTTAATCTCTATTAAGTCCATATTAAATATTTTGGGCTTTTCTTGTTTAATAGTTTCAGGTGTTTTTGACCTAGGAACAATTTCCTAAGGCATTTGTAATTGTCTCATTGTTAGTAGAGATTTGCTCCTCCTTTCATCCGTGGACGTAGGTCAATTGACCGAACCACGTAAATTTGGTGTCCCTGTTTCTTTTATTCTTTTCTGTTTATTGTCTTTATTGGGTTGTCAAAATTACCCTTTGGTAATTTCCTAGGGTCAGCTCTAACAAACTGGTATCAGAGCCTGGTTTTGGGATCTTTTGGCAACAATGACAATAACAAAGATTGTTGTCAAGAAATTCGACAGAAATGTCAACTTCGGCATGTGGCAGCTCAAGATGGAGGCTATTCTGATTCAAGACGGAGTTGATTTGGCACTACAGGGAGTTGAGAAAATTCCAGATGGCATGTCAGTGGAAGATTTTGCAGATATGGATAAGAAGGCTCGATCTAACATTATTCTAAATCTCTCTGATGAAGTTTTACGGGAGGTAGCTACGGAGACTACGGCTAAGAGCATGTGGGACAAGCTTAAAGCCTTGTATATGAAGAAGACTGTGGAGAACTGTCTTTACTTAAAGCAGAGTTTATATATGCTTCGGATGATTGAAGGTACATCTATACTCTCACATCTTGATAGATTTAATTCCTTAGTTATGGATTTGGAGAATATAGATGCAAAGATTGATGATAAGGATAAGGCCCTGTTACTTTTGTGTTCTCTCCCCCAATCCTTCAAGTATTTCCGTAATACTATGATTTATGGAAAAGAAACAATTTCATATCAGGAAATTAAATCTGCATTAAAATCTAAGGAGCAGATTGATAGGGATATCACTGGGAAAAATAGAGGAAATCAGGCCGAGGGTCTAGTTGTCAGGGGTAAAACTGATAAAAGGGAATTTGACAGTAGTAGATCTAAATCTAGATTTAAATCCAAACATAGAAATTTGGAATGCAGATATTGTCATAAAATGGGACACATTAAGGCTGATTGCTTTAAATTGAAAAATAAATTAAAGCAAAAGGAAAAAATTGTTGAGAAAACTACTGAGTCCGCTGAAGCTAGTGTTGCAGCTGATGAGAATTTTGGAAATATTTTCTTTGCTACTGATGACAAGACAAGGTCTAAAAATGAATGGATTTTAGATTCCGGTTGTTCTTATCACATGTGTCCCTGTAGGGATTTGTTTTCCACATATGAATCTTGTAATGGTGGAATTGTTTTGATAGGCAATAATGCCGCATGTGATGTTATTGGTAGAGGCACAATCCGAATTAAAATGCATGATGGTATTGTGAGGACGCTCACTAATGTTAGACATGTTCCTGATTTGAAAAAGAATCTCATCTCTTTAGGCACCCTAGAGGCTCTTGGGTGCAAACACACAGCTGAAGGTGGAGTTATGAAAGTTTCTAGAAATGCCCTTGTTGTTATGAAAGCTTGTAGGTCTGGTAGCTTGTATATTTTGCAGGGAACTACTGTCACAGGCTCAATTGCAATCTCGTCATCATCATTGTCTGATTCTGACATCACCAAATTATGACATATGCGTTTGGGTCATATGAGTGAAAAAGGTTTGAATATATTGAGCAAAAGATATCTTCTTTGTGGACAGAGTACTGGGCCACTAGATTTTTGTAAACATTGCATTTTTGGGAAGCAGAAAAGAGTCAGCTTCAATTCTCCGGCAGTTCACAAAACAAAAGGTACTCTTGACTATATTCATTCGCCTTTGGGGTCCAAATGTGTTCGATCTAAAGGTGGTGCCAGGTATATGTTGACTTTCATTGATGATTATTCCGAGAAAAGTTTGGGTTTATTTTACAAGCATAAAAATGATATTTTTCTAACCTTTAAACAATGGAAGGCTTTGATTGAGAAGCAAACAGGTAAACAGATTAAGCGGCTTCGAACAGATAATGGCATGGAATTTTGTGAAGGTGACTTTGATGAATTCTGCAAAAATGAAGGAATTGTTCGGCATCGCGATTTGTTAAGATGACGCCTCGGAAAATGGTGTGGCCGAACGATGAACAGAACACTCTTAGAAAGAGCAAGGTGTATGATCTCAAATGCGGGGTTGACAAAAGACTTTTGGTCGAGGCGATTAATATGGCTTGTTACGTTGTCAACCGTGCTCTTCTACAAAGACTTAATTTTAAAACCCAGAGGAAGTTTGGTCGGTACTCTGCTGATTATTCTCGATTTTAAAATTTTTGGGTATCCAAAGATACATGCATGTAAATGAAGAAAAATTAGAACCTCGAGCTAAAAAGTGCATTTTCCTTGAGTATGCTTCCGGGGGTGAAAGGATACAGATTATGGTATCTTGATCCCAAATCCCCAAAATTTATAATCGATAGAGATGTTACTTTTGATGAATTATCTATGTTATCTTCTAAAGAGGAATCTACTAGTTGTACAAATGATAGTGTGCGAAAGCGGTGGAGCTTGAGATTGGTAGTTCGAATCTCTTCACCAAACTCTTGTACTCGAAAGAATGCCAAAGAGAGCGGTCACGAGTCTCATGACGAAGATAATCCAGAGGAAGAGCAATATTCCATAGCCAAGGATAGACCACGGAAAAATATTCGACCACCACAAAGATATGCAAATTTGGTTGCATATGCTTTGTCTCAAGAAAAAAATAGGTGGAGTTGGTGAGCCTACTACCTACTCGATGCGCTTGTGATGATTCCGCTAAGTGGTTGATTGCGATGAATGAAGAAATTGAATCTCTCCATCGAATAAAACTTGGGACCTTGTGAAGCCGCCTTGGGTAAGAAAATTATTGGATGCAAATGGGTCTTCAAAAGAAGGAAGGTATTCCAGGGGTTGAAGATGCAAGGTACAAAGTACGATTGGTTGCAAAGGGCTATAGTCAGTACATGGTATTGATTTTAATGACGTATTTTCACCTGTTGTTAAACATAGCTCTATTCGTGTTTTGCTTGCTTTAGTTGCCATGTATGATTTGGAATTAGAGCAACTTGATGTCAAGAGCTTTTCTTACATGGTGAACTTGAAGAGCAAATTTACATGGAGCAACCTCATGGATTTGAAGTTGACGGTAAGGAAGACCATGTTTGCTTATTAAAGAAATCATTGTATGGATTAAAGCGATCTCCAAGACAAAGGGTATAAGAGGTTTGATTCTTTTATGTTGGGTCATGGTTACACAAGGAGCATGTATGATAGCCGTGTCTACTTAGGAAGTTAAATGATGGCTCTTTTGTGTATCTCATACTTTATGTTGATGACATACTTATTGCAATAAGAATTTATCGAAATTTACACTTTGAAAATGCAACTGAATAGTGAATTTGAAATGAAAGATTTGGGAGCAGCTAAGAAGATTCTTGGCATGGAGATCAAAAGAGATCGAGGAGTTGGAAAATTATTTCTAACCCAGAAAAATTACATCAAGAAAGTCTTGGAGAGGTTTGGCATGAAAAATGCTAAGCCTGTGAGTACTCCTCTTACTAGCCATTTTCGCTATCTCACGCCGCTTTTCCACCACAATCAATCAAGAGGAAGAATATATGGTGAAAGTTCCATATTCCAAAGCCATCGGCGATATTATGTATCATGGTCTGTACTCGTCCAGATATTTCCCAAGCAGTCCGTGTGGTTAGTAGATATATGTCTTGTCCAGGTAAAACACATTGGCAGGCTATGAAGTGGATTCTTGGATACTTGCAAGGGACTTCAGATGCTTGTTTGGAGTTTGGAAAAAATTCTAACACTTTGATTGGTTTCGTTGACTCTGATTATGCTGCAAATCTTGATAAACGAAGATCTCTCGACAGCATGTATTTTGCGTTGGCGGTTGTGCTTAGTTGGAAAGCTTCTTTACAACCTGACTGTCGTGCTTTATCTACTACGAGGCGAGAATATATGGCGAATGAAGAGGCAATCAAAAAAGTTTTATGGTTAAGAGGTTTGTTTAGTGAATTATGTCAGCATCAAGGTGTTACTACAATTTACTGTGATAGTCAAAGTGCTATTCATTTGACTAAAGACCAGATGTATCATGAGAGGAGGAAACACATCGATGTGAAGTTTCATTTTATTCGGGATACCATTGCTGAAGGAAAGGTCCTTGTTCGGAAAATTCATACGAAAGACAATCCAGCTGATATGCTTACGAAGCCTCTTCCAGTATACAAGTTCAAGCAGTGCTTGGACTTGGTTGGTATTCATTGTTGGTGATTGCCCGTTGGGGCTTTTGTGAAGAAGGTGGAGCAAGTTCTGCTAATTGTTAATGTTGGGACATGCCAAGGTGGAGATTTGTTAATTTGGCAAGTCCTTTAGTCCCACATCGGGAAAATCAGATTGGTTATCCCCTATTGATGCTATAAAAAGGGGTCTAGGCTTTCTAGGTATATGCACCACAGGCACCACAAGAAAAGCCGTATTGGATTTAATCTCTATTAAGTCCATATTAAATATTTTGGGCTTTTCTTGTTTAGTAGTTTCAGGTGTTTTTGGCCTAGGAACAATTTCCTAAGGCATTTGTAATTGTCTCATTGTTAGTAGAGATTTGTTCCTCCTTTCGTCCGTGGACGTAGGTCAATTGACCGAACCACGTAAATTTGGTATCCCTGTTTCTTTTATTCTTTTCTGTTTATTATCTTTATTGGGTTGTCAAAATTACCCTTTGGTAATTTCCTAGGGCCAGCTCTAACAGTAGCAGCAATCCTGAAGCTGGTGTTGTGTCAACTATTAAGAGCCATTACATGCCAGCAATTGGCTGAAACCAGAAGCTGGTGTTGTGTGAACTATCAAAAGCCATTCATTACATGCCGAAAATTGGCCAAAACATGCGATACTTTGATTGGGCTAATTACAAGTGTTATTTAGTCTGCTCTAGTTAAGAACATGATATAGTGCCTTATCAACTTGCGTTGGGTTTCTATTACATGGTTCAGATCAAGGATTGAAATTTCGTACCGTACCGGAGTTCGATACTTTCTCAGAACGATATGATATCGTATACCGAACGATATATTTCGGTATACCGTTCAGTATATATATATAATTATAATTATTATATATAAATAAATATTATTATAATTATATATATATTCCTTCTTCTCGGGCGACATCACATATTAAAAAAAAAAGAAAAAAATCTCGGGCGATGTCACTGACGCGATGTCACATATTAAAAAAAAACGTCGCCTCGCTTCTCGAGTGATGTCGCCGAGGCATCAGCGACATCGCATATTAAAAGAAAAAGAAAAATGACGTCATGACGCTTGGCGACGTCGCCTCGGCAACATAGCCTGAGAAGTCGCCTAGGCAACATCGCTTGAGCCTTGGTGATGTCGCCTGAGCCTCGGCGACGTCGCATATTAAAAAAACAAAAATAATAATTTTTTTATTAAAAAATAAAAAAAATGATACTAAGCGGTAGCGGGCGGTCCGCGTACCGGTATCCTATCGGATCGATATGTACCGCCCGTACCGGGCGGTATCATTCGGTATTGCAGACCATGGTTCAGATTAAATTTTCCGATCAATGCTAATGGGTTTAGATCAAATTTTTAGATAAAAATTTTGCACCTAAGAGGTTATCATTGATCTAATAATTAGTTTGTCTAAGAGTAAAACGAACTTGTTAGTCAATCTTGTTAGTCAAACTTGTTAGTCATCTAATCAGTACATCCATTGACTTTTACAAAGTTGACAAAGACGGTGGTAAAAAACTTATGCATGCAGCTTGGACTTCGGACTTAATTAGATGTCAGCACATGCAATAATATTTTTTATTCTTATTGCAGCTCCTACTTGGCTCAAAAAAAATTTTACTGCTGCAGAATTACCATTTTAATGACTGAAAATCATGATTTTATAGCTACTCCTAAAAAGACCTCATGCAAATGCATAACAATGGCATATGTGATCTGCTTGATATAAACTAAGAGCATCTGTAAGAGTAGGGTTTTGGTCGTGGTAGTTCTGTATGATTAAAATCAATTTTAGAATAAAGACCAGTGTAATGTTTCTGTAGTGTATCAGTTATGATGATTCTTTGACTGCACCACATAATCAAAATAATGATCCTCTCATAAAATACTCCTTTATTTCCCCAAAGGACTTAAGAAAAGCAATTTAATTCTGAGTTACCTGTGAGAACGGCTGCTGCGTTCATTTAATATGGTAGCTCCCACCACACGATTTCCCAGACCAACTTTCATCAATTCAAGCACATCTTTGGTGCATTTAACTGCAACCAAACTTGCATCTGGAATGTTGAGGCCATTTAATTGAGAATAGTTCCGTATATCTAATGTGTTAAAAGTTATGGACCATCAAGCATCAACTTCAAATAGATGACAAAATGCTCACTGCTTCTCATAACAGGATTTCATATAAATGACAAAAGAGCATAGAACTGTCTAGTGAGAAAGAAAAATAATATATTACTGGTAAATGTGATCCCGATAACACAATAAGATGAAAGGATATCTTCTATTAGAACCATCAGCCACTAAGAGATCTCTCACTTGTTCATTGTATATTTCAATCATCTGAACGCTCACTTCATATGAGATTATACCTTGTCTTGACTGTGATATCTCGAACAAGTCATGTAGTGCTCGATAGTTTACACCCCATGTTTCTTCTGCTGTTATGTCTGGACCACTCTGAGAAGGAAAAGATGGCAACAATGAAAGTGTAATTTTCAAGATTATGTGTGCTTAAAGTAGTACACATGTCAGCATTACCCAAAATTTTCGGGCTTAAAAAAGATAAATTTACTGCAAAGATTTTAAAAACAGATGTATTTATCAGCAAAGTCTTTCTCGATTTTCTGTATACCTAGAGAATAGGATCAAAGAGTACATGGTGATTTGAGAATTTCTTTAACTATCAATATCCTCAATAAATTCAAAGAGGGAAAAGAAAAAGAATATTCACACTCCTCAGTGTTTCTGGCAAAATAACATCCAGTAAAATCTACTTATAGGCATGAATAGAATTGTCTTAATGTAAAATTCATAGCTGTTGACAACTTGTTTAGGTTCACACAGCATAATCTCAAAACAAACCAACAGAATGCACAAACAACTTTTATCTAGAAATGATCTACTTGAACCTTCAAAGTCATAGGAGCACAAAACATGTATCTGTTTGTTTATATGCATGCTACTTAATAGTGTTTACTAAAATATCAATTTGCATGTGCATATAAAAATAGCAATTTATTTACCATTGTGTATGTCTTCCCAGATCCTGTTTGTCCATAGGCAAAAATACAAACATTGTAACCATCCAAAACGGATCTTATCAATGGCTGAGTGTCAGAAAAGATTTCGGCTGTCATAGAAATTCAGTTACATTAAGTCAAACAGTTAGATATACGCTAATAAAAAGAAAACATATTATCAACAGTAACCATGAAGAGATAATAAATTAAATTGAACATTAGAAAACAAAACAATATGAATTTTACTTTGTTTTTAGCTGTCAAGTTCATGCTGAGAATGCCTAAAGACTAAGAACAATTCAATTAAGAGTGTAACAAGTTAAAAGTGTCATTGTCATTGATATTTGTGCAAGCACTATGTATGAATCTTAAAAGCTTCTCTTGTAATCAGTAAAGAATGAGAATTTTTCTTTCCTTTTCTTCTTTTCATGTTTGGAATGATGAGACATATGACAGAAAGTTCTTCTATGCCTAAGCATAACAAATAAAGTCTAAAAATCTAATTGACATGATTAGTGAACTGAATCCTGATCCTATTTCACAAAACAAGAAGTTTCATTTGGAAGTTAGCATACACTGGGTGGTGTTTTCTCCAAAGACTTTGTTGAAAGCAAATATCTTCCTTGCATCTTTCCCCTGCTTATTGTGATCCACAATTACTATATTTCCATTTTCTCCAATATGCTCAACGGTTGATCTTCTGTCAGATTGCTTTGGTAGGAATGGCCTCACTCGGCAGTATACCCTAATATTACCTGTGAAGCTATAAAGATTGTAATCTTTATGATAAAAGAGACTAGTATCTTAAAGCATCAAATTATTACCTTTAAGATCTTGTACTTGATTATAAAGTAGACGATTTTCTTCAAGCAACTTCAAATATGCAGAGCTGTTTAGTTTGAGGCCTTGTACTTGGCATTCTAAGGTGATATAACACAGAAACCAGCAAAATAAGCTAATTGAAGAATCTCATCTTAATTAATAAAGAAAAAAATCAAGACTTACTTACCAAAGTTTTCGAAGTCCTCTTTCCATTTCTTCTGGCTGCATTCAACTTCATTTTTAATTTCATGAAAAGACATTTTCAATGTCTAAAAATTCAAAGTTGAAGGTTAGTTACTACTTGTCCACCAATCAGAGTGCTAGGTTACATATAAAATTACATTATGAAAGAAAGGTATCAGGATTGCATAGTAAATGGTACCAGTCTGCAAGTTCAGCACAAATTCAAAAAATGTAAAACTACTCATGAATTATGTACCTAGCCTTCTACAGATACTTCTGAAGGCATAATGAAAAATGTAAAACTACTCATGAATTATGGATTTGCCTAGTGAATCATTAAAGCAAGGTTCGCCATGCCGCCCTATATTGGGCTACATGTATTGGTCCAATAGGGGACCGGCATGTGGACCACACAGTACTGAGCAGTCCATAATAGAGACTGGGATTCGTTGAATTCAAACAATCCATTTGACCATTTGTACTAGATCTAAGAGGGTTTTTTGAACCCTTTCTACCCCCTCATTGGCTCCCCTTTCACTCTTTCAAACTCTTCTATTCTTTCAATCTCCTTTCTTACTCATATCTTTCCCTCATTTGCATTCTTAAACTCAACAAAGCTGTAATTTACGGATTGGATCAAGTTTGGGATACTAAGTTGGTAGAATTGACACCTAAGATAGAGGAAAAACACTTTGATTATGTATTGTAAAGATTTTTGTTGATTTATGAGCAGCATTTTATGTATGCCACTTAACATTCAGATCATAGAGCTCGACGAGGTACTAGTCAAGTTTATATACAGAAGAGGAAGGGAAAGCAGTGAATGATTTTAAACAGATGCAATAGAGCCTCCATAATGTAGACATAAAGCAGAGCTCATTGTATTCCCAGCCATCGTATTATAAAAAATCTTACGACCAACAGCAACATAGTAATAGTTGATCATTCTTCTCCATGCAGTAGTATAGTGATTGATCTTGTAATATAAAGTAGCAGATTAGTGGCAAAATAAAAGTTCCAACATTCTCTAACCTCTGCACCAATACATGTCATAATCATTCTTGCCTCAGAAGCCACCTCAGACATATGGTTCATGAGGATCAAACTACGATCATCACCACATTGATGAACTAATGACATACAATGTATCGGTTTACTATGTCATGGGATCAATTTTAGGATTGGGTCGATCAAACATATCATTTTGATATATAGATATATAGGATCGAGGATCCCAATCCACTGCTAATGGAGTTCCATCGTTCTTTTTGGTGATAGAAATGGGTATGTTCATTGATCGATCCATTTATTACTTTATTTATTTGAATTTTAAAGTTTAACTCGAAATCTAATCATTCAAATAATTTCTTTCTAGATTATTTAATTTTAACTGAAGGACAACCTAAAATGTGTCACAAAGTTGCTCCTTAAAGCCCAAAAAAGATATATGCCACCATTCTTTTCTAATTTAAAATACTTTTGCTGAAATTATACTAAATTTACATTTATTTCCAACTTAAAAACTCTAATCTTAGTTTTTTCTATTTTTTAGGTAATTTTGGAGTAATTTTTGGCCTTTTTTTTTTGTGCCATCAGCGGCATGCCCTGTTGTGCTGACACTCAGCACATCAGTACGAGATAACACGTACTGTGTCGTACCAACATGTCAGTTCGAACTAGTAACGCAAACCTTGCATTAAAGTATCTTGATTCATAAAGAATCCGATAGTGTTTCTTTAATTAGAAAGTTTATTTATATTGTTATATTCTCCCTGCTAAAATAACAAAAACTTGGTGGAATAGTAGTGAATACTTCTTAACGCTCTTTTTCCCTTTATATTGTTGTCATGGGTTGGAACTCAATCCCAAGTTAGATTATGTGAAAGCATAATCAATGACTAATATCAATATTTTGTACCTTAAGGCATGAACATATGCAAGTTTTGAAGTAAGATGAAGAATAAATATATTGTTAAACAAAATTGCTTATCAAAGTTATTGCATATGCTAGTGTGGCTATTTTTCTTTCTTTTTACAGTTTATTTCTGCTTCAATTTTTTTTCTATTCTCATTAGAAAAACTGTAGCTATTATTTCATTTGTTTATAAATCATTTGAACATCTTCAAAACATGCTTTGAAGATATTACAAAACTACAAGAAAAATTTATAGGACTTGCACACAAACATATATGGTTTGCATATAGTCAAACTGATAAAAGATATGCAATCTTACCTCTAGTTGTTTTTGTTGATTATCAAGTTTGACCTCTCTATTTTCCATTGATGAAAAAGATGAATCACAAGTACTTTTTTTAAGAAATTTTGAAACAGCTTCCATCAAATGTGCCTTTGTCACAGTTTTATTTTGACCCTTCATTGCCTTCTTCAAAAGCAAGCTGAGCTGTTGAAGATATTCACAAAGATCAAGATCAAGCATACAGAAATCTGGTTTAGGGTAAACTAGTATCCAATGTCAATAATCTTTAAAATATGTAAAGCAAATCTGTCATCATTCTGATTGTACCTGATCTTTTTGAGATGCAAGAGACATATGGAATTCTTTAACAGCCTGATCGAGCACCAAATCAATAAACTACAAAATTTATTACAAAGTGAATCAGAGTGTCTAAAGTTCTTAAAGACATGACGGAAATTGCTAACATAAAACTTTTTTTGTGGTCATAGAACTGAGGGATAAAACAGGTGATTGGCAAGAAAAGAGTTTCAGATAGAACAATCTCTATTGCAACCCAGACAAATAATTCTATGCAAATATTTATCAAGCACTAATCATAACATCATCACTTAGCCAACTAATCATGCCTCTATTCCATCAATGACGCTGTTATCTATGAATGTCAATAAAATATCTTTTATATACTTCCATGTGTATGCTGCAAAATTGATTTGATAGAGTCAATTCAGGAGTAAAGAAATATTTTAGAACCCATGTGGGTAGTGGGGAAAGTGGTTCTGGACTGTGTTTTCTACACTCTTTGCATCAACAAAAATATGTTTCCTACTCATTTATGGCTTACTTGTGTCTCCTATGTCTCCTATCTGTCTTGTAATAGGATGTAACAATGGCACGGTAAAAGGTCCTGCATGGGCATCATCATCCACCACTGCCTCCAATCATCAAGCAGCTATATGAGATGGGTAATCCGTATACAGGAAGAAAAAGTGTTGCTATTGTGTCTATAATCAGGTCCATATAGTAATGCACTTTCAGTCTAGAGGTAAAATGTAAAAAAATACATAAATAAGTAAACTAAACAAAAATTAAATGATATTGAGAAAACTATACACCTGCCAGCATGTAGGCCACATATGCCATTATAGTTATATTGCACAAGGTTGTAAATAGATAACACAATTCAAAAATTTTACACAGTCATAGGACATGAGAGCCCATTTACAATGTTCTCAATTTATTTAACGCTCCCATAATTAAGATTCATTGGGGCAAAAGAGAATATCTATCAAAGTGTCTTTGCTTCTTGACCAAATTAACGGTTGGCATGCTAGTCCTAATTTGCTAGGTTTTGTACATGTGCCCCAATCATAATACCTGTAAATCTTAATTCCTTTTCTAGACTGAGAATAGTTTCAAGCAATTCATATGAAACATTACATTCGTTTCTCATGTATAGCATACTAAAAGATCTATTGCCAGAGAACTATATTATCTCATCAAAAATTGATGAAGAACATAGAACATTGTCTTATGCAAGGTAAGCAATTTCGAGCTGTACCGCCCGATGCGGGCGATGCATCGATCCGACAGGATACCGACGCGGACCGCCTCTCACCGGCGGTGCGCTGTATCTCCCGTGATCGGCTGATACGGAGATATATCGGGCGATAACGGTCGAAATTTCGACCGTTACCGCCCGACATGCTTCGATAACGGTCGATTTCGACTGCTACTTCAAGATAAATGCGGTGAAATCGGCCGAATCGATTGCATCGATCGGTAAGATACTCAACGGTCAATTTGACCGTTGGAGCCCTTTCTCATGTCTTTTAAACTCCTCTTTCCTCAATTTTACTCCATTTCATTCTCCTACTCTTTTACATAATCTCAAACTCTTCTAAACTTTACAAAACATTGATTTGTGAATTGAATTGAAGCTAATTTGGGAAGATTACGAGGAAGGACTTTCTAATCAAGAGGTATGTATTTTCTTTCTTTAATTAGAGAGTAATTAAGATATTTAATATTATGATTAGTGTGTTTAGTATTGATTAATTTGAAATTAGAAGCTTATTAGGTCAAATATTTATATTTCATGCATATTAAATATTGAAAGATATTTATGATGGTAAAATAGGTTTAATTAGGTTTTATTAAAGTTATTTAATGCTGCGATTAGTCATTTTAGTGATGATTTAATTGAAATTTGATCGATTTTAGGTCAATTTAATGTTTTTAATATCTATTATGGTATTTAACATGTTTATAGTATTGAAAGAGAATTAATTAATTGATAATTAACTGTTAATCATGTAATTAGTGTATCTAATAATTATTTTATCATAATTTGAACTATATTAGATTAAAATTATGTATCTAATGTTTCTTTTATGTGTTTCACATATTTATGATGGTAAAATAGATTTAATTAGGTTTTATTAAAGTTATTTAATGCTGTAATTAGTCATTTTAGTGATGATTTAATCAAATTTGATCGATTTTAGGTCAATTTAATATTTTTAAGACCTATTAGGTATTTAACATGTTTATAGTGTTGAAAGAGAAGTAATTAGTTGACAATTAACTGTTAATCATGTAATTAGTGTATCTAATGATGATTTCATCATAATTTGAACTATATTGGATTAAAATTACGTATCTAATGCTTCTTTTATGTGTTTCACATATTTATGATGATAAATAGGTTTAATTAGGTTTTATTAAAGTTATTTAATGCTGCGATTAGTCATTTTAATGATGATTTAATCAAATTTGATCGATTTTAGGTCAATTTAATATTTTTAAGACCTATTAGGGTATTTAACATGTTTATAGTGTTGAAAGAGAAGTAATTAGTTGACAATTAATCTGTTAATCATGTAATTAGTGTATCTAATGATGATTTCATCATAATTTGAACTATATTGATTAAAATTATGTATCTAATGCTTCTTTTATGTGTTTCACATATTTATGATGGTAAAATAGGTTTAATTAGGTTTTATTAAAGTTATTTAATGCTGTGATTAGTGATTTTTATCGATATATGATCAATTCAATATATTTATTTGATTTAAATTTGGTAGAAGCATGACATCAAAGGAACAACAACATGATGACGCTTGGTCTCATGCCAAAGTTAGATGGGAACAGTCATCATTGGCAATGTAATTATTGTGATTACATTGGCAAGGGTGGAGGAATAACTCGGGTGAAGATGCATTTGGCCTATGGGTATCCTGACGTTATAAAATGCAAGAAGGTTCCAAAGGAGATTTGTAAATTTTTAAAAGCAAGCTACAACAAGCCAAGGAAGATACATTAAAAAAGAAAGCAAGAATTGATGAAGAATATAGAGGGCTACACAGAACCATTTATGATCATGAGGGTTGCGGCGATGAAGCCGATCCGAATCTCACAATTGGAATTCGTGCATCATTGGAGCATCAAAGATATGGTCATGAAGCAATGAGGCATCGACGACCGACTCACAATTAGAAACACGGCGGGTAGTGGAATCCAGAGGTCGGCTAGCATGAGGCACCCAACCGCTCCTCCTAAGTTAGGCCGAACTAGTAGCATGAGGCATAGTGGACTCCGTGGTTTTATGAGAGGTCTTGGCAGGAGGTCTGCACCAGATATTAGTGATATTGATCCGCAAGCCTATCCTTCACAAACAGCGAAACAGACACGGATTGATGATGCATACACAAAGGAAAAGAAGCGAGATATTGGGAAGGCAATTTCAAAATGGTTCAACTTCCATAGGATTCCAAATAACACACCCCAAGGTCCATATTATCGAACATGATCTCTTTCTATTCAAAAGTCTGCTCGGGTATCCAACCTCCAACACCAAAGGAGATTTACGGTGTGTACTTAGATGAGGAGGTGGCGAATCGAAAGATTGGATCAAATCCTCCAAGAGGCAATGGGACGAATTTGGGGTGACACTGATGTGTGATAGTTGGACAGGAATAACAAGAATGAGTATCATTAACTTTCTTGTTTATTGCAACAGAAGAGTGGTTTTTCATAAGTCAATTAATGCTTCTGATAAAATACAAGATGCAAACTACATTGAAAGTTTGATGGACACTATAGTAGAGAGATCGGACCACAATATGTTGTCCAAATAGTAACAAACAATGGAGCAAATTTCAAGAAGGCCGGTTTACAATTAATGGAAAAAAGAAATACATTGTTTTGGACTCCATGCAAATCATTGCATAGATCTAATCTTGAAGGATATTGGTGAGTTGGGCGCGGTCAAGAAATGTGTAGCTCGAGCACAATCAATTACAAAGTTTATATATAATCATCATCATCCACGCTTTAATGCAAAAGTATGTAACGGTGAGATACTCCGACACGAGTCACTCGGTTTGCTACCAATTATATTGCATTAAAGTCATTCAAAGAAAAAAGACATGGCTTAAAGACAATGGTCACCTCACAAGAGTGGTGTGATTCTAGATATTCGAGATTAAGCGATGGAAAGAAAATAGAAAAGTCCATTCTTTCCTCTAGATTTTGGGACACCACTGAGAAATCATAAAAGGTGTGGAACCACTTTATGTTATTCTTCGAAAGGTTGATATGACAAGCGTCCACGATGCCGATCAAAATATATCTTGATTCAAGCAAGAGACGATAGGTCGAAAGCATTCAAGGATGATTTTAAAGCCGACCAATATATACGGATCATCGATCGTCGGATCATGATTCATATGGATCGGATATCCATAATGCAAAAATTCATATTCGAATAAATTAATTTACTATTTTTATATAATAAAAAATCATACTAACAAAATTATGTCTTGCAGTATTATCAACCCGTGATTCAATATCGGTATGCTCTCGAACACAACATGATTTACTAACAAAGACTACTTAAATGTTATATATCGGCTCTTGCCAAACACTACCGATCAAATTGATGCTCTTATGGAGGGTCGATTATTTCGAGAAACAATTGGTTCATTCTCGATGTTGTAGCTATGATGTCGTTCGTTACACTATGGATCCCGGTGAGGAAAAGTTACATATATTGATTATCAAATATCAATTATATTTGATGTTAATTATTTGTTATGCTAATAAATTTTTATTTATATTTTTTGCGATCAGTGGTGGCTACAATTTGGAGGGATGCACCACATTTAAGGAAGGTCGCCATTCGTGTACTTTCACAGCATTTACATCTAGCGGTTGTGAACGTAATTGGTCAACATTTGCATTGATTCACACGAAGATCCGCAACAAACTCTCATATAGGCGGTTAGAAAACTAGTATATGTCCATTATAACATGCGACTAAAGTTACGATGTCTTTGAAATGGATAAGGAGCCGAGAGGAACCAGATATTGATCCCATTGACCTCGATTCTACAACGAAGATTCGAACCAATGTTAGATTGGGTTGAAGCGTGAGAAACCAAGAGGATCCTCTACTTGATGAGGCGGAGATCCTCGGCGTCCTTCACGTTTTATCAATGAGGCAATAAAGAAGAAGAAGTACAACATCAACAGTGACAAGTCCCCTCGATCACAACATGGCAGGAGTTCATCGAGTCAAATTGCTCGAGGAACAAACACCGAACAATCACGCGCCGCCCGCCCAACGTAAAGGCAAAGGGGAAGCAGATCGATCGCGTCATTGGAAAGAATCGAGTCGGTGACGAAACACATTACAATCGTTCAAGAACTCGCTTCGGTCCAGAGACAAAGAACACGGCAACAAGAGCGGTGCCTCGACGGATGATGGCGGCGATGCCGGGCAATCGTTGGTCTCGTCTACACAACTTGAGGGTGGTGCGTGGACCGAGGAGCAATATTTTTCACGCCACCCAAGATTCGAGATCATGGAACTCGACAAGGTTCGCATCAAGTTTATCGCGAAAGGAAGGGGAAACCAAAGTGGATGAATTTGATTGACAGAGCTTACATGATGTAGAGACGAACGAAGCTCATCGTATTCTATATGACCAACAAAGCCAGTTTGGTGATAGTTGGTCATACTTCTCCCAAAAACAACATGATACAGAGCAAAGGATCGAGAATGAAAGTAGAAGCTCGAGATAGTCACCAATATATGCCTCGCGAGCTTCCTCGGACAAATGTGATTCATGATGATCACCCTACGATCATCACCACATTGATGCACCAATGGCATACTGTGTATCAATACACTATGTCGTGGGATCAATTTACGATTGGGTCCAACAAACATATCATATTGATATGCTGTATAGGATCGAGGACCCCGATCCACCACCCGTGGAGGCACGTGCTTCATTTTGGTGGTAGAATTAGCATATCTACATATATGATTATTTAATTCATTTCAATTTTAGAGTTTATATTGTAACAAAATCGTCTAACAATTCAAATGATTTTTCTATAGATATTTCAATATTTACTGAATGACAATCTGAATGGATCAAATACCAACCTTGCACAAGACTAGTCCTTAAAGTCCAAAAAAGATATGTGATACTATTCTTACCTAATTTACATTGATTTTGCTAAACTTATTGTATTACTATATTTATTTCTAACTTAAAACCCTATCCTAATCTCTTTTTTTATTTTCGGTATTTTCTGAGGAATTTACACCTAAATTAAGCGTCATGCATCGAACGCCCGGCTATCATCACTTCGAACATCACGAGCAACTCTCAGATACCGGTACGTGCATTCTGGTCTTATGCACACCCCGAAAGAACTAATTCTAGCAACAAACAAGCAAATATTGGCATAGTTATCAATAAATGTAATCAAAACCATCAAACATCTCAATTTTTATGTTCTATGTGAGATATGCATGATATCTTCCTGCAATAGAATCAAATATGTAGCTATAAAAGTTGCAAATTCCTGCTGTGGAAAGCACCAGATAGATGAGAAGCACACAGATTTAAGAATCTGATAAAACAAACATGGCCAAGTCTAATTTGTAGTATCAATCATCATGCCATCTTGAGTTGCTCTAGAAGTTGTGTTAAATATTTGTCTAGTAGTCTGAAAACACAATCAACCATATTCAACAAATTTGCATTTCTATTACTATAGAAAAGAATTTTATCTGGAGATAAGAAATCTAACAGTCATGACACATAGAAACACACACTACCTTACCTACCATTTCTACCATGGGAAAGTCTTCAGCATCACCACACTCTGCAAGGAAAGCTTTTAAAAGTTGGATGCCGAATTGGTCAAAGAGGATATTAAGGGCATTAGAAGTTTTGGACTCTTCAAGGGTGGCTTCAGCAACCAGATGTAGAAATTCACAAAATTGTTGGTTGTTTTGCATGCTATAATCATCTGCTGGCTCATCTGAACTTCCACCACCAAGAAAAGAGGATTGCAACCTCTGCCTTAAAGTTGTTATCTTGACAATCCCACCATACCTCCAGACACCAACTCCACCAGCTAGCTTCCACTCATGGTATCCTTTGAGACAAAGGATACAATCCACAACCTTGTTTGATGAGCCACCCTGTCCATGAATGCCGATTAGATACAAATGCATTTTCTGTTCAAATATGTACATCTTGATTCTTCAATATTAAAAAACAGAGTTTCAAATGAAGTGGCAAGATTATTAATTGATAGCATAGTTATCAAGTAAATGTACCTTTTCTAAATCTGATGCTTCAAATGTCAGCAGCTTCATGTCCCCAACAGCAACAAGAAAGTTCCGCATGTTCTCAAAATATTGAATCGCAGATTGAGCTGCTGCATCAGTCGACTGGATAGTAATAACAGGATTCTCTACAACCTTTTACCAAACCAAACAAGCATCCGTTTAGGAGCCAGGCATTTCAAATATCATTTAACGAATATCAAACAAACAGAACCATAGAATATAGTTTACTAGATAAAAAATTTATACTTTTTTCCCCATTATTCACAAACTTGACGCCATTATGCACATCTAAATTAGTACTTAAGCAATCCACAACTAGATCGTGGATGGAACTGGAATTGAGAACAAGAGCATCGCAGCCGAAAGTAACTGGTGTGTAAAGAGAAAAAGTTTGGGCGAACCTTTGGGACAGCGCCGGGATTGACTCGGTTGAGGACGTTGCAGAGGATCAAGCCATTGCGCAGAGCGAGAAAGAATTCCTCCTCCGTGGGCTCTTCCGGCAGGGTTTCCGACGCTCCCTGATCCACTTGCCGCAGCCATTTCGCTGCTTGATACCTTCTTGAAGCTAATTTTCACTCAAAAGGAAATAAGCATTAGAAATCAATTCCAAGTAATACAAGTACAAAGAGGCTGGAGGATAAGAGAAAAAAGAACAATGCTTCTCTCTTGGAGTTGCCTTATGAGACGACAATGTTTCC
The DNA here is from genome assembly GCA_024322285.1 of Musa beccarii. Taxonomy (NCBI): domain Eukaryota; kingdom Viridiplantae; phylum Streptophyta; class Magnoliopsida; order Zingiberales; family Musaceae; genus Musa; species Musa beccarii. The sequence goes on along the minus strand of CM044397.1, from coordinate 4,527,875 downwards.
TGAGTCGTGTCTTCCCGACTCCGGAAGGGGCCCAGTTCTTCTGATTACCCTCCGAGATTTTGTTGTAACCGTTGGATCAGTGCAATTTAGCTATGTCTATACTCATATCTGATATCAATGGCTACTAAATTTACATTACAAAGATTTAGTTTTGGTCCAAGTCAAACGCTTTATCACGTCATCCGTGACATTAAGATCTTAAGTAAAAATTGAAGATGCCTTACGAGATCACTCTCCGATAATCATATTCCGTCTTCAGCATTTATTCATTGAATAAATTATCACATTCTTAATTATATATATATATATATATTTATATATAATTTATCAGGTAGGATTGGAAAATCTAACGATATAAGCTAAGGCACTTCACAGGTGTAAATTCAGTAATCGTATTAAATAAAAACATGCAAAAAAGAAAGAAATGAAGTTTAAATATAGCCACTACAGTTAACATTTTAACTAGATTTTTGTTGACAATACATGTGCTCTCTAATCAGAATTGTATGCTTATAACTGTATAGTCTAAATCTGTGTTGAAAAAATAATAATGATATTTATTTTCCTTTATGATAAGCCAGTAGGTCTCTTGGTTCAGTAATAACACGTGAACCAAATAAATTCTGTGGGGGCCATGTGGCACTACCTCTGTTTCTTTTGCGTGAAAACAATAAATGAAGAATCGATAAAGTATTTACTACCATTTTTAATTTTTTTCTAAGCATTTGTATTAACTCCTGATGATCTCAACAGCACCTGAGCTTTGGATCTAACAACTAGGGTTAGGCCTATGAACATTAATTCTGTACTTTTTACTGTTGTATTGAGCCAGAAAATTACTCGCTTTCATGCAAAAAAATAAATTAAATATTGGAGGTCCATGTGAAGGATAATATTTTACTTTTTCCAGCAACAGAAGACAGATCTACACACACACACAAAAACATTGATGTGAAAACACAACCATTCTTCAGGTGATTTTTACGAAGCAACAGCAGAGCAGTAACTAAACACCACTCTCTTGACGGTAGAATAAAACAAACCGACGAAATCCTTGCTTTTCGTGATAAGTATATTTTAATCGCATATATATCCTTCTAGCGGAAAATAATTTATCACCAAAGATGCTAAAGTTGCCACTAGCAGCTCTTTAGGTATTGATCCAGTGAGCATCATTTCTTATGATCTTAATAGATCCATTTTCCATGTAGTTTCTACTATCTGAGATCTGATTTGCTTCCACACTCATTCCCAGGGCAGCAAAGCATCAACAGAGCAATGTGAGCAGAGATGTCTCAGGCTGTGAGATCACAGCTTTATATATGTGCAAGGTGTGGAAAGAGAGGCTAGTAATGTATACCAGCTTCTTCTGCCTTCCTAATAGCCAGCTCGTCGGTGATGCTCTGATCAGCTCTGAGCTCCTTCAGCCCCAGTCCTCCTCGCAGTCCTAGAATCTTTCCTAACAGCGCCATTGCAGTCCTCCTCCTCCTCCACCTGCTGCGAGGTGGCGATGGAGATCTGACGCTCGCTGTTTGCAAGGCGAACGCGGAGAAGATTGGGGTGGAGAGCAGGGAGAAGAGGAAGGAGGAGAGCAGAGTTCTCGTGTTATGTGCGGGGGAGACGCATTTGAAAACTCTAACGGTGGGTTTCTTTAATCGGCTTCGCAGTGTGGGAGAATCTGGTAGTGGTTGAACTCGATTCGCATCTGCTCTCGCCGCCAGATCAGCGAACAGCGGTTTGGACATATGGCAGGCGGAGAAATTTCGACGTGTGTCCCACGCGGGCATCAGTTTTTGAAAACCATGCAACCTGAATGTGCCACGTGTGCGGGTGACTTCGATGTCACGTGATCCGAGATTGGCAGTGTTCGTATTCTTTTTTGAAGTATAATAAATGCCGTTTCCAACGCCTGGCCGGGCTGTTCGCTACGTTTAGAGGAGGGGCCCATCGACCCCCAACGACTACCTCCAATCGCTAAGCAGGTTGGTGACGCGGTCACGAACAAATGAGTAATTAGAAGGTTTGGTGGGACCGCCGTAAGAATAAGCAGGGTCCACCGGATCGAGAACGACCGCCGCGGGCTCGTGGGTTTGAAAAGATCGACCGTTGGGATCCACCGCCCAAAATCCTAACGTGCACAAGACACAAGCGAACGAGAAAAGCTGGGTTTACGATGAAAGTCCCACTTAAACTAACTCTACTTGAGAATTTTAACTACAGACATCTTTAAGATGATACAAAAGAGAGACACCTCTAAGATGATAAAAAGACGAATTATTTATTGGATAGGGTCTGAGTGTGAATTTATCGAAATTTGATTTAAAAGCTCCTAAAATCATAATCTTCATAGGTAAATATTCCATTTTTTTTTAAAAAACCACATTAACAAGCTTTAAAATGAGCTATTAAAAGTTTGGTGTCGAAACATATAATCATACTAACAAACAGCTTGATTATCTCAAAAGATATAAAACTTGGACCCAAACATAGTCCTCGTCTCATAATACTCCTAAATCCTCCTGTTTACCTCAAATCTGTCATCTAAGGATCTCTTCTCTCTGGTGTAATAAGGAGAATACAGTGAAGATTCCTACTAGAGGGCTATGGACTCTTAGGGGGATGTTTTGCACCTCATACCGTAGCAGCCAACTTCTAAACTCTAATAGAGAAGATTCAATTAATGTCAGTATGAGAATATTCTAAGGGAGTCATTTTTGGTCATCACATCTATCATTCGATGCCCAATTAAAATTGATGATAAATCCCTTAGATGTGAGAGGGTAAGACTCATGCATATATGCATGGAGGTAGATTTGTCCCAATCCCTCAAGCAAGGGTTGTGGATTGGGAAGCTACATGAGAGTGTTTTCAAGTATGCTCGTGATTGAGGCTTCACCACTTCCTTTCAGCTTTAAAAGGAAAATTAAAGTTTATCACTTTATGCATGTTAATGATATGCTGTTACGAGGCTTTGACTAGTCAAAAAATTAATCTAATTAATTTTTTTTTCCTCGCTCCATTAGTAGAGCCACCAGCAGAACCATTTGCACCAAATTTAACATGAATCATGGGGCATACCCATTAAAATATCTTTATACCTATACAGTCCATAAGAAAGTCTCATATTCCCTTTATAAGAGTATATTTAAGAGTGTTGACAATAAACTTAATACTTGACAATGCTAGCTTCTTTCTCAAGGTTATTTTTATTAAATTTATGATCTATTCTTTGCTTATTCATACCAGTATAATGCGGATGTCTAAAATAATAAGAGCCATTGTCTTAGAAAATATTATCTTTTTGGGTATCTCCCAAATGATAACTCTATTTTCATTATTTTCAAAAAGTGATCCTTAAATGTTAAGTATACTTAAACTATTTCTGACAACAACATCGGGCTCCTTTTCATTATGTTGGATTGATCGAAGGCACCCCATGAAGCGGTCCGACGTTGTTATTGATTGATGTTTGGTCAACCATCAAACTCTCTTCTCTTCTTTGTAGTTGAAGACAACTTCTCTCACTCTTTCGCTTTCTTGGTTCTTTGACTTTTTCCACTCTCTTGAGCCTCCGTTATCGCTATAAATAGTTGTTCACCTTAGTCGTTGATGGAACTCCATCATGCATAAGACGAAGAGTTAGCTCGGTAATTAACATGATGAGTTTAGAATTAGAATCATGTGACTGACCCCTTGATTAATACACTTGCAAGCAGAAATAGTGTAGCTCTTGCATTTATTGATCAGGTATACAACTCTTCCATAATTAAGATATAACAAAGTCTCTTTTCTTCCTGGCAAATGTCACGGTTGACATGACGATAATCTTTCTCTTAATATATAGGTTTTGTATATGTCCACACCATATTGCTTGTAAATTTTAATTCCTTTTATAAACTGAGAATGGGGTTCCAAACAATTCTCACGAAAAATAGTATTGGTTTTTCATTTATAGCATGGAAAAAGGTACACTGCCAGGGAACTATATCATCTCATAAAAAACTGATGAAGAACATAGAATATTGTCATATGCACACATTAAAAGAACTAATTCTATCAACATACAAACAAATATTGACATGGTCATTAAAATATGTAATCAAGACTACCTCTCCTCTCAGTTTTCATGTTGACTGTGACATATGCCAAATATCTTATTGCCATAGAATCAAATTCGCAGCTATAAAAGTCAAAAAAATCCTGCTAAGGAAAGGACCAAACAGTTTTAAGAAACAATTTTGTATCTCTAGGATTATATCATAGAATCTTAACTAGAGATAACAAATCCTAAGACTCACGTCACGGATATAGAAAGGTACACTACCGTACCATTTTATCCATGGGTAAGTCTTCAGCATAGTCACACTCTGCAAGGAAAGCTTTTAGAAGTTGGAATTGGTCAAAGAGGATAATAAGGGCATTAGAAGCTTTGGACATTAAGAGAGAGAGAGAGAGAGAGAGAGAGAGAGAGAGAGAGAGAGAGAGAGAGACTTCAAATCAACTCTGATTTAGGGGATTGAGACACGGGGATGGTTGTCGATGTCTCATCGTTATTTGATCGACGTCTTATCGCAATCCAAACAGCACATCAATCCCACTTCGTTGAAATCTCAACTTGTTCGGATCAGCCCTACGGAGTCAGTCCTGTCATGCAAATAGGAAGATAACTTAGCATTTTTCCCCTTCGTGGGACAATTGATGGCAATTGTCACTAGTAAGGTTTTCAAGCTGCAAAAAGAAAGCAACAAGGACAACCATGTGGGGTTCATCAGATTATGTGGTGATGACTACAAAAATGAAAGCAGTCAGAAAGTACACATGTAATTTAAATAGCCTGTCCAACATTATTCCACAATCCCTCTCCTCTTTCAGAACTGTCAACGTTGCAACCTTAGCACATTATAACACACGAATAAACCAGCAAGACAAAACTACATGATGGGACAAGAATATGGACTGGGAGTACTGCAGCCGTGTTCATAGAACACCACCGGCGGACATGGAGGGCAATTGGAATAACATGGCAAACCAGCCGCCACTGCATTAACCACCGGTGGTGGCTTTTCTGGCTCAGTTTTCGCTTTCACTTCCTCTACTTTGACTATATACGCATGCCCTACTTTCTTCCTCAGGGTGCACGTCAAGTCAGCGGGATCGACGCCATCTCCGACGAGCACCAAATGATCCTTGTCCTCCCCTTCCACTGCAACTGAGTCAACCCCTTCTGTCATAGGATCACAAAAAACTTGGATTCAGTCATCCGCAGTCGAGCAGTCGTACTATACGCTCATCTGATTAGTTTCAGCAACATATATACCTGCTGAAGCAACAAGCCGCATTGCTTTGGAGCGGCATTTGTTGCAGTTTATCTGCACTTTGATCACTATCTTTTGCTGCAATGACATGGCCATTGATTTGAGTACGGAATATATTCTATCTCGTTTGCGAAAAGAATCAAGCAAAACCAAACAACATACTATTGGATGTGGGGCATACCTTCATGCTTCTGTCTCTTAACGAGGGAGAAGAGACTGATGTGTATGTGTTTGATCCAACTGAGAAGAATTCGATGACTATGACGAAGAAGAGAAGACATCTATTTATATACACGATGTCGTCACTGTTGTTCGTCGATAAAAAAAGACCAAGAAGGCACTGTTATAACCAAGTCAATGCATGTTACTTAAGTCAAGACAATTCAAAAGTCGTCGATCAGCTTCCAGGCCTCGTTGGTCTAAGCAGGAACATGCAAAGTATGAGCTTCCACGCATACAGCTACCACAATAGCCGCGTGAAGAAGTCTGAATTCCCCACTCAGTCAGTTGAGTGCATAAAAGAAAGACCAAGTGTTAATTAAAATTAATGGTTGCAATCCCTTCCAAGATGGTTCGTCGCGTGGAATTCTAATTCGGAAGTATTTAATTACAAGTAGAACAGAAAAGTAAAAGCACGCACTGGAGGTGTGCATTCTTCATCTTGGCCCACACTCGGGACAAGTTGGTTCCGTTCTGATTCGTTTATCCCGGCGAGTAAACCAATTCGGAGAAGGTTGACTTCGACCCGTTATGGGTGGATCGGCTTGCGGTGCGAAAGCTTGTACTGTAGTTGATGGGCCTTTTGGGCTACCGGCCCAAGTTCCGGAGTTTCTGAAAATAGACAAATAAGCACCTTCTATTAATGGAATTTGTCGTCACCGTCTGCACGCTCGACGTCCTTTACTAATCTCAGTTTCTTCTATCGGCCACTCGCCACCAACGCCGCCCTGCCGTCGGAGACGGTGGCGGACCTTCATTCTCCGGACTGTTCCCGACTTCTCCGACTACCTCCCCAACCTCACCGTCCTCACCGACTCCATCGATTGGCTTCTACTACCCCGTCCGACGTCAGCCTCAGCCACATTATCCTCGACCTCACCTCCCCGCCTTCCGCACCGGTGGCTCTACCCGACGATCTACTTCTAGGTTCCGGTGGCTAATTCACCTGCAACGGGCTCTGCCCCGGAATGAACACGGTGATCAGCGAGTTGGTAGTGCCGTCGGACGGAGAACCGCCAGCACAAGTGGGCGGCACGGCTCTCGTCACGTCCAATGGCGGCTTTGACATCTAGAAGGCAGTTACACGGCGGAGATTCAACCATTCAGTGTTGGTGATCCTATTTGTGCATAAAGTTATCTTCCGATGCGACAACTTGTTGGTGTGCTGGGGATGGAGGAGCAAAATAAAAACGATAAAAATAGAATATATGAGAGAATATTTTTAATTTAAAAATTAATATATTATTAAATAAAAATAAGATATACAATATTTATAAGATATTTTCAAATACACATATCTACCTCGCTTCATGAACTATGATCCTATTTATAGGACCTAATGATAATTACCTCACTTCATCATGTCACCGTGTAAGAATTATTCTATAACTTATAAATCATAAACCATTCCTTAGAATATATCTATAACTATCTAAAACATGGTAACTATCTAGATAACCACTATAAATCAATTCTCAATACTCCCCCTCGATTCATAGTTACATACATCGATTTGAAACATAAAATAAATATACTTCTGAACTAGTAGTGACTTGGTAAGAATATTTATAACTTATTCACCTATTTCACAATACTTTATTGCTATGACTCCACTTGCTACAAGATACTGGATAAAATAATATAGTATCTCTATATGCTTCGTTCTTCCATAAAATGTTAGATTCTTCGTCATTGCAATTTTAACTTTGTTGTCACAAAATATTTCCATTACATCTTTTTGTTCTTGATGAAGATCTTTAAGAAGTCATATAAGTCATATTGCTTGATAAGCTGTTTATGTTGCAGCGACATATTCTGCTCCAGATGTCGATAATATAATTATTGTTTGCTTTTTTGAACTTCAAGATATAACTCCTGATTCGAGGCTAAAAATATTATCTGAAGTACTCTTTCCATCATCTAAAGCTCCTATCCAATCACTATCAGTGAAACCAAATAATTTACATTTATAATTATGGGAATATCAAATGTCATAATTTATAATTCTAATAATATAACGTAAAATTCTTTTCATAGCTCCAAGATTATGTTTGCTAAGGCTATACATAAACCTGGATACTATACCAACATAAATGGTAATATCTGGTCGAGTATGAGTTAGATAAATCAAACCTCCAACCAAACTTCTGTAGTATCTTGCATTTGTTAAATATGTACTATCTTCAAGTTTTAGTTTCTCATTTACATTTATAAGCATTGTTGTAATTTTGTAATTAATCATGTTACATTTTTTAAGTAGATCCATTGCATACTTTCTTTGTGAAATAAAAATTTCATCTGATCCTTGCTTCACTTCCAACATAAGAAAATAGTATAATAGACCTAGATCTGATATTTCAAATTTATTCATCATGTATTTTTTAAATTCTATCACAAAAGAGTTAGATGAACCCATATATATAATATTATTAACATAAAGGCAAATCATTAGAATATTATATTCACCTTCCTTCTTTAGATAAAGAGTAGGTCAATTATTGTTCCTCTTAAATTTATTTTGATAAAAATAATAATCAATTTTACTGTATCATGCCCTTAGAGCTTGTTTAAACCCATAAAGAGCTTTCTTTAGTTTATACACCTTTTCTTTATCCTTTAACAAAAAAAACCTTCAAGCTGAGTAATAAAAATATTTTCATATAAATCTTTATTTAAAAATATATATTTTACATCAAATTGATAAATAGGCTAACTTAAGTAAGCAGCTAAAGCTAAAAAAAGTTCTCACGGTTTCGAATCTAGCAACTAGAGAAAAAGCATCATCAAAATCAATACCTTGTTATTACGAATATCCTTTGCTACGAGTAGAGCCTTATGCTTTTGGATACTTCCATCTGCATTATATTTTATTTTGAACACTCATTTCAATCCAATAACTTTCTTTTCCTTCGATAGATCCATTAGTTTCTAGGTTTCATTCTTCTCAATTGATTTGATTTCCTCCTTCATTGCTTTTCATCATTCCTCTTTTTCAACTACTTCCTCGAAAACTATAAGATCTAAAATAAATAAAATAAATGTTAAATCATAAATTTCTATTAGTGATTTGAATTTCCCAAGAAGGGTTTCATCTGAAGAATCAAAATTCGAACTGCTACTAAATGAGGTTGACGATAAACTTGTTAGAGCAGAATCTATTACTTGATTCTATAGAGTGTTTAGTTCTGTTAGAATTTGAGTTTGTGTTTTATCTTCATTGGTCTTCCAATTCCAACTTGCCCTTTCATCAAACACAACATGTCTGTTAATAATAACTTTGCTACTAACATAATTATATAATTGATATACTTTGGATTGTAAGGAATAACCAATTAAGATTCATTTTTTAGATTTTTCATCAAGCCTGTGATGATTTTATGAATTTATTAAAGTATAAGCAATACAACTAAAAATTCTTAGATGGCTTACACTTAGTTTCATACCATACCAAGCCTCAAAAAGAGTTCGATTAATTACAACTTTTGTTAGTGAAATATTCAATAAATTAACTATTGTTGCAATTGCTTCTGCCGAAAACTGATTTGGAAGATGCTTTCCTTTAAGCAAACTTCTTAACATTTCAATGATAGTTCGATTTTTACGTTCAGCTATATCATTTTGCTCTGGTGCATATGGTACTGTTAATTCCCTACGAATATCATTTTCTTTACAAAAATAATTAAACTCATTAGATAAAAATTTATCATCTTTATCTGTTCGAAGTATCTTTATGCATCTATTACTCTGTCTTTCTACAAGTGCCTTGAATTTTTAAAAATTATCAAATGTTTCATATTTCAGTTCCAAGAAATATACCCAACTCATGTATAGTTATAATCATCAGTTAACAATAGAAAATATCGACTTTCACCAAATAATTTTATATTCATAGGTTCACATAAGTTAGTATGAATTAATTCAAGATAATTAGATGCTCTCCATGCTTTTCCAATATGAAATGATTTTTTACTTTGTTTGTCATAAATTCATCCTTCACATACATCAAGTGTATTAATCTTGGACAATTCAAAAATTATTTCTTTTTACTTTAACAACTTTAAACCCTTAATGTTAAGGTATCCATATCTTAAATATCACAAATTAGATTTATTTTTTTAAGTTACAACTAAAGCATGCTTTTCAATATTTTAAACATCAATTAGAAACATCTTGTTTTGCGACATACAAATATTTACTATAATCAAACTATATTTTTTATCTTTAATAGTGCATGAACTATCATCAAATATAACTAAATATCCATTATCTATTAGTTATTTAACACTTAATAAGTTATGTGATAAACTAGGAACAAAAAAAATATTATCAAGGTGTTTTACCTTCCTTTGGCTTGTCTTCACCTTAATTGTTATATTTCCTTCTACTTGGATTTGCTTGTTATCTCCAAGTCTAACCTTCAACTTGTGAGTTTCATCAATATCTCTAAACATTGATCTTATGCTTGACATATGATTAGAATATCTATTATCCAAAAACTAAATATCATTTGAGATATCATTAACTTATGAATGAGTCATAAACAACTTACTATTTTCTTCATTTTCCTCCATATAGTTTGCTTGCTTTTTCTCTTTTCTAGCAATCTATATGACCAAACTTTTTACAATAGTAATATTGAGTTCTACTCTTATAGTTTTTTTGTTCATAATTTGATTGCTTTAGTTCATGATACCCATCAAAGTATCCTTTTCCTCTTCCATTTCCTCTACTACGAAATCTTCATCTATCATGTCCTCTTCCTATTGATTTTTTATCTTCTTTTGAAGTAGAAGACTCTTCTCTTAACCTGAAATACTTTTTCTTCACTTTTCTCAAGTGACATATTCAACATTGCTTCATGTGCTTGCGAGGAACTCATTAGTTTATCAAATGAAAATGTAGATAAATCTTTTGACTCCTCAATTATAATAATAACATGATCAAATTTCGGAGTTAAATTTCTCAAAACTTTTACAACAATTATATGATCATGAAAATGTTCACCATAAAATTTCATTTGACTAATAATTTCAGTCACTCAAAAAAAAATCATGCACTGATTCATTACTTTTCATGAACAAAATTTTAAATTCATAACAAAGGGTTCGATGTTTTATCGTAATCACTCTAAATGAATTTTGAAATTCATTTTGAAGTATCAACCAAGCTTTTTTTGAGGTTGTCGTTGCTGTAACTCTTGAAAAGATTGTCTCATGTACAATTTGTTGAATGAAGAACAAATATCTTTGAGTCCTTCTTTCTATTCTCCCTCAGCCTAGTTTCTTCATTTGGATCTGTATATCCATTCTCTATTAAGTCCCAAAGATCTTGAGACTTGAATAAAATCTTTATCTTGATACTCCAAAATTCATAATATTTACTCGAGAAGATGGGAACAAAGGGTTAAGATATGAAATTACTATTAAAAGCCATAATGCTCAATTTAGATAAAAACAAAGCTCTGATACCATAAATATTGAGGATGGAGAAACAAGAAAAACGATAAAAATAGAATACTACAATGTAATTAAAAGAGAATGCTCTTAATTAAGAAAATCGATGTAGTATTAAACAAGAGCAAGACATAGAACACTTACAAAATATTCCCAAATGCATACACCTACTTTGTTTCATAAACTATGAACCTATTTATAGAATCTAGTGGTAACTATCTCACTTCATAATGTCACCCATGATTGAGTTAAGTGTAGAAACTACTCTATAACTTCTAAATAATAGGTCATTACTTAGAACATGTCTATAACTATTTAGAACATGACAATTATCTAGATAACTATTATGAATCAATTCTGTGAGATTTTTATGCCATTGGTTTCTGGATTTGTCTTACTGGATAAAGATTGATGCACAAAACATCTCTATCGTTGAAGCACGCTGCAGTGTTATTCGTTCTGAAGTTACAGCACAAATGAAAGCACAGAAATTACAGAACAAAAAACTTGCTTGCTTGCTTCCCATTTCAGTGATACATGAGATTATTAAGTTCAATAGCAACCATCCTCGCAGCAGACTTTGCCGCAATGGATCAATGGTCTCCAAATGAACCAGCAACGCCTGCACCCTTCAGTGATCAGAAACATAAAGCATCTTGATAGAACGAGGTCTCATACAAAAGCAGAGCAGAATGTGTTTGACAGCAATGCAAAACAAGCACACTCCACTCATCAATGAAACTTAAGTTCCTGTAGGACTGTTGACCACAGAATCTCAAACCTAAACTTATTGTTGTTTCTAGTCTTCAAGAAGTAGAGTGATCTCGATTCATAGGCAGCATGATAAAAAATGCCAGGAAATTTACCTTGTGGATGAACGTCGCTAGCTTTGGCCTCCATTTGTGCGCTTGAGCCAGGTTAGAAGCAGCAGGAGTGTTTCTCTTCATCTTCATCTTCACTTCACTGCAAGGAAGAGCAACTTCAAGCTGCTACTTGTATAACTCTTTAATGCCACTTCATTCGAGAAAATGAATTGCGTTTGACGCTTCGTCAGAAGGACATGGATGCAGACGACAAGAACTTAGCTGGAGATTCTTCTTTATCTGAAACATCTTTTTGTTTTCTTTGGAGCTTCCTCAATAAGCCAAGAATCAGCCAAAGAACTATGATTTCTTTCATATTACTTACAAGACAACACCGAAGAAACGACGAGCATGGAGTAGAAAAGATGCATCTTTTCTTGCTAATGAAGAGAGGTTAACTTTCCCTTGTCAGTGGAGCTATTTCATCTTTTTGAGCTTGTAAGGTGCTAGAATCCCATGAAAGAAACATCACGGTTAGACTGTTTATAGATGATGGTCAAAGTTTTTCATAAACCACAAGAACTTGGTGTTCATTCTTTTCATCGACAAAAAGGTAACACAAGAAGCATAAGAAGCCTGACAAATATTGGGAAACTTAAAAAGCGTATCTAGTGAATGTAATTATCATCGACCAAGCAAATTTTATTGTTAATTCAGATCAAAACCTTGTCACTTGATTTGTAACACCTTTCTCAGTTCCCAAGCTTAGACAAATAAAGGAAATAACCATGTGTCTCCAAATAGAGTTTTTATTCCTAGAACATAATTAGTGCACAACTCCAACACTGATCAGAAGACAACCATCACATCCATGCTGTAGAGTTTATCCGTAGGCCAAAAATGGCAGTTTATCCAAGAGGAAGCAGACGCTTGAACCTTAAACAAAAGAGAACAAGTTGATTGCATTTTACGGATCCTTTTGAGATAAATTCTTTCACCAACTCAAGAGTCCAAGAGCAAAAATCTATTGTAGATGCCAGAAAAAATACAGGCTATCTGAAAGCTTAAACAAAGGACTCCAAGCCAACTGATCAAAAACATGCTTGTCTAGTGTCGATTATCCAAGGCTATCTTAGCTGATAATCATCTTGCTAAAAAAGGAAGCATGCTCTGGAAAGTACTCCATCAACTCATCCTTGGTCACCCAGACAAAATCTTTGCACTGTCCAATCTGAAGTTTGCTAGTACCAATTACTTGTGATTTGAAAAAGAACCGCTGAAAAAAGACAATTGTCAGAAAAGAAGCAAAGAGAAACAGTTCTGAAATGTCTTGTGACTGGATTGAGATGTACAGGGAAACATAAATTTCTATGTCAATTCTAGACAAGATTGATAAAACAATAATCAATCCTAAGGATTAATAAAGTAAGGCTGCAAGTATAAGAAAACAAAATAAGCAAATCTTCATTTTGAGAAAGAATAATTAAAGGGAAGCTATCTATTAACCTTAAACAAGGATAAGACAAATATCTTCATAATAGTCAACACATGAAAAAAGCTGCAAATATAAGCACATACCTTAAAAGGTGGAGAGTCTTCTTTTGGTTCCACAACCATTTGTGCCATTGGAGCATTGCCCACAAAATATGTATCATTAAGCCCTCCAATTACAGATTTCAGTGCTGATTCTGCACACTGCAGATCAACAATTTCAATAGGCTATCATGAAATAGAATCTGAGAATAACACAGTTCTAAAAGAAAATGCAAATAAGAAATTACATTTTGTGTCAATTTAAGTGATAAAAGGTAGTACCAGACGCAAAGTTTCTTCATTTTCATAAACCTTTTGTGGAAAATGCCAAACAGGTTCCTTATCAGGGGTTCCATATGTGCTGCCGTACAGGAGAAGATAAAGTCTTCTATCAAGTGCCCTTTGCAGTGACCTAGAAGAATCAAACGGAAACCCACTATGTTATTTAGTTTGTGATGGCAAAGTGAAAAAAATATTAATGAGCTGTAATAAAAGTTGGGTTTGTCAAGTAGAGAAACCTCTTAAATATCAAAACAGAATTCTGTAAAGAACTTGCAAGTCATGTTTCAACCATGAATTCAAGCAGAACATCTATATAAGAAAATATTTGTGTCTTTATTTTTACTTGCAACAACAAAGTGTGGTTTGCACAAGCCATCACGAAGCACAGTAGCTGTTACAAATTCTACCACCATGGAAGCCCATCCTATGCCATGCCCAAGTGTGTAACAGGACACCCACTTCATAATTTTCGGTTTGTGCTGACTGGCATGAAGCCCTACCATCCTGACTTATTGTTAATCACGGAAAACGAAATCCTTGCTATCATGGCAACAATATGCAGTTAATGCACACAAAGCAAAACCAGTTTGAGATACATCCGCTACATGGTAAAATCTGCATCAGAAACTGACATGCTAGCAAAATCCAGCAAGGAAGAAATGAAAATGTTTGTGTGAAATATGGAATCGCACAAAATTAGCAGTGAATATTATGTTAAAATTGCCTAGCTATGAATGTTCAATATAATGAATAATAACTACAGAACAAACCTTAAAAAGATAGTTCATTGAGAAAGCTGTTAAAGTTAGAGGTATGACCGAACATTAGGATCAGAATGCAATTTTGCACAGACAAAACGGGTGGAATTAGTTTGGGAACTTTTATTACCATGATAAAAACTGCACAAGAAAACAGTATGCTAGCAAAATCTTCACAGAAAAGACACAAGCTCATGTAAAATATAGTACAGCATGAACACCTGCCAGGAAAAACTATGTTAAAATTGGAAAACCATGCATTTTCATGAAAGTGAACTTTAACTATAGAACTAACTTTATAAGATTAGATAATAAAAGAATATATTAGAAAAAAGTTAGCATGATCAATTTAGCACCAAACCTTGCAGTTCCAACAACCAGCATACAGGCCATAATTTTAAGTGCCAAATTGTAGAACATGTCAAAGGGAGGAACTTACTCAGCTATTTTCTTTTCCAGTGCTAGATTTGCAACCACAAAAGTATTGGGTTCAAAGGTGGCAACTTATTGAAGATACAATACTCATCAGCATGGTTCCTTATCATTCATAAGCATATCTCGTAAGGCATCTTCTTATAACTTTTAACAGAATGTTAAATGTAAAACAGGAGCTTGCTTAATTTAAGTATGTGCCTTTAGAGTATCTCTCCGGATGCCTTTTCAATTGAAAGGTAATTTCTGTAACACAGCTCAATTAATGGTCAGTATTCTTATAAAAAGTTGAGGTGTTAATAACAAAGTATCTTGAAAATCGGAATGATTATAGTGAAGTTGGCGAGTTTGGGAGTTTTTGAGATAAATCAAAAAATAATATGTCTTCATCAGAAGATGAATGTAATTGACAGCAAATTTTTTGGACCTTGATGCTTTGTTGTTGTGTTCCAGTTTATGCTATCTTCCATTTAAGCACACAAAAAAAATTTTGACAGCCAAAGAGAAAGCAAGTTTAATATTAGAGGATAATGTAACATGGTACATATAAAAGGGAATGAGACTATTAGCACAACTTCTTTGACATTGAACAATGTCAAATTTTGTCTGACAGTCTTCTAACATGGATTTGCAATGGAATATCCCAAAAAGATGTCAAAGAATAGAAAACGTTGAAATAGAAGGAGACTACTAGCATAACTTCTATGACATTGAACAATGTGAAATTTTGTTTGGCAGTCTTCTAACATGAATTTGCAATGGAATATCCCAAAAAGAGATAAAAAAAGAAAATGTTGAAATGGAGCAATCAAGTGTATTAAGCTTGAAAATTAAGAACTCAAATCATACATCCAGTGTACATGACTGGTCATGACAGAGAAATCTATGATCACTTAATAAGAATAAAATCAATAAGACTATTAAGCTCTTGATGTATTGCAAAGAGTTCCAGTACGATAAAGGGGTGTACCAATGCAAAAGGTTCCAGCCAATGCGCGGTCCGGGAAGGGCCAATGTCCACAATTTTACCTCTAAATATAAAGAGAGGTTGTTTTTGCAATTCGAACCTAGTCTCTCAGGGTTGCAAGGGAACAACCTTACCATTTTACTAAGCTCCACCCTCAAAGAGTCCCAGTACGATCTTCAAAAAAAAATATTGCAGTTTCTCATGGTTAATCAACATAGTTGAGTGGATTATCAACTATACTGCACCTCATGTTGGTTCCATTTGCATATTAGACTGGTCATAGGCCACATAGGTACAAACAACATATGCAAAAGTAAACGCAGCGTAAATAAGATCCAGCTATATGGGACTAGATGTTTGACATCATTGCTTCACATTCACCATCATTAACAAGAATGTCAGGCAGATTCACAGTTCTCATGCAGTAGTACTTCCATATATATTGATCATAAGATGCCAACAAAAACTGGAATTTTTTGAATAAAAATATAACGTCAAGCAAATGCAGCTTGAAAATCAAACCCATATTTACCTTTTATCATTAGTTTTGTCAGCTTCTGTGATCCTTGGAGCAGGTACATAATCAGTTTGATAGTCACCTTTCCCCCTATTAAAACAATAAGCATCAATGTGGACAGATTCCAAAGCATATGTTTTAAATTAAATAGGAAAATTACACTAGAAAACATAATGTTTTACAGTGCCAGTGAGTTTACTGGTCTTAGCATTATACCAAATATTCAAAAAGAACATAGAACTGTGTTTCTTAACAATCAATTGAAAATAAAATCCAGTATTCATCACAAAAACATAAATATAAACTAACAATGCCTCCTATCAAAGTAACACCATGAGGAACATCTAGTTACTAATATTTACCTGTGCTAATCACATTCAACTTTCCCTTGCAAAGTATAATAAACAGTTCTTTCTGTAATTATCCACCTGGACCTAATGCTAGAGTTTGTAAAGCATTGATATGTATCCATTTGTCTTCTGAGGCTTCATTGTACAATTTAGATAATTAACATGCCACATAATCGTTTCATAAGCTAAGGTGAAAAACATAACTATCAGCTTGTTTGTTCACCCATAAGCATTTCATAAATTTTAATTTAGAAAGCCACTTTGTTTAAAACCAATCATTTTAACTTCGCAATCATAAAATCAGACCCACGAAGTATAGACGACGACAGACAAAAAAACAAAGAAATGAACCTTACTTTGCATCCGCCTTTCCCAAGACTTCATCAGGGTACTTCCGACGATACTGCTGTCTCCATCGAAACCTGCAAAATATGTTCCACAATCATCCAATAAACTCCGTCTATTCCCATTCACGATAGCCTAAAGAGGGAGAAAAGACAAGAACACGAATACATGACCAACTAAAACAGCAGCCCCAATCTCATGCTCGTTAAAAATCAAATCTTTCGAACAGAAACGGAACGAATCGAACCCGACGATGGCGATCGAGGATTAGAGCTTACGAGAATTCTTGGAAGGCGTAGACGATGGGCTCGATCTTGGGGATCACAACTGGAAGCCGCTCGAAGAGCACGGCGGCGACAATTTTGTCCGAGCTGCTGCTACTGCTGCCGCTGACGGCAATCGATGAAGAGAACCGCCGGGATCGGAGGAGAAGCGGAGCCACAGATCGCAGCATCTCCCCGCCGCCTTAACCATGTGGCGTTTGCGAAATCCTAGTTAAAACCCTGAGAGATGAGCGACGCACCGGTACTGAGGCCAAGCCAACGGATCCGATTCGGACTCGCACCGAGGAAATAACGAAGTAGGCCGTCTCCCTGACTTATCTGCGGGGTCGACGTTGAGATTATCTCTCATGTATAGAGAGCCACGTCGGATGAGAGACAGATTGGGAGGGCTCAGTGGTACCGTCGCAGGGCCGCCTTACCATTATCTTGTGGAGTAAGATCCTCTCCATGGATGCTCATATTTAAAGCTCCTCTAATCTAATCTCAGCCTTCCATTTCTCCCTTTCTATATCTCAACCATCCATGTGTCAATGTATGATTGAACAGCTATAGGGAGACCATCGATGGGCTCGCACTAGTGGGATGGCTGAGATGTGAGGGTAGGAGAGATGGAAGGTTGAGGATGTGAGACTTGGAGAGAGAACTCGGCCTGTGGTTTGGAGGGGATCGCAGCCCGCCCTTGTTGGGAACTGCGGATAAACCTCGGAATGTTTTCATCACACTCCATCTCGAAGCAATCCTGAAACCGATTCACCTTCAAGCGATCGATCTTTCTTCCTCTCGTTCTATCTTCGAAGTTGGAGCGATCGCATTGATCTCCTGTTTGATTGCCTCGGTCGATCAGGGTTTTCGGATCTGGGCTTCGCTGCGTGGAAAGATCGCGGAATGTGAGATCCTCCGATCACGATCTCATACGATTGCCTTTTCATGTACATCATCATCGGCGATACAGGTAGTTTTCTGCTCGGTACGCGAGAGTCGTCTCCCGAGTCAGTTCTTTCGGTGTGTTGTACTACCGGAAACAATGATTCCCTCTTTCTTGATTCTGGATTCCTTCAAGGATACATCTCTGCTAGTGTATCGTTGGCAGGATATGAAAGACAAGATCAATCAACCTGATCTGGGAACATGGTCTTCGAACTTGTGCATCACTCTGCAATCCGCATTTCCTGCTTCAATACCTAACCCTGGCCATCTGCAAATTTGGACGGTTTTTGTTGTAGGTTCTTCTGGATTTTCGGATTTCAATACTCGTTTGTAGTTTTGTTCTTAACGATATGATGCACTCCTTTTTGCTGCATTCCTCTCTGATTATTGAGTGCATGATCATTCTGTAAATTAACTATGTGGGTTTCTTTGACGTGACCTAACAAATTTGTGGAAAATTTAGTTGCTTGACGGGAAGATACTGTTTCATAGATGAACCAGCCAGCAAAATGGTATGGACTCTAATTATGATCATTGCTTTTACCAATAAAGTAATGTGTAAATTTGATTCTTCTTTTGCTTGCTATATGTGAATTGTGAGGTGCCTAATCAACCAGAATGACATGCATTTGACGCAAAGCTTTATAGACTGGACAAGGATCTTTCACATCAATTACCATATCTTATATAGGGTGATTCTGGTGCATTGCTTGTCCATGGCATCACTAGGTGGTCATTAGATACAATGAATTCAAGATTCTAGGACTGTTTGTTCATGAGTTAATTATCAGGAGGGAGACATTCAAGGAAACATGGCAATGCTCAATCATGTTCACAGAAGGGCTGCAGCACTGAGGAAGGATAACAATTTGCCAAAGAGCATGGCTTGATCTTTATGGAAGCCTCGGTAGGAATTGCACTCGATGCAGAGGAGGTGAGCTTGTTTGGTTGTTTTGTGCTCATTGTAAAGCTCCCAATACAAAAGTACAGATGTCCTACTGTTGGTAATATTCCTCAATTGGTATTAGTTTCCTCATCATTAATATTCTGTGTCAGTAATTGTTTCGTCCATCATCTATATACGGTGCTCCAGTTAAAATTCTTTGCCCGATACAATTCATGTTTTGATTGATCACACTTTGGAAATTGGCAGGTATCTGATACTTGTTGGACGGCACTGGAACAATTGACTTCACTTGTTTGGCTCATCCTCGGCGCCTTCTCTTCTCTGTTAGCATGGGCTAATTCCTGCATCACTGTGCTTATTGTTGTAGCCGTGAGGTATAACCGATGGTTTAATCAATCATCAACCACATACTTCCTGACAACAGCGTGGATTGGGTGGCCGTACTCGAGTTGAGTTGTTCGATGAACAATGCTGAATAAAGAAAACGCTGTGGAAGAGCCTTCCTTTGTGAAATATCGTTACTATGCACGAGCTATCATCCATCAGGTAACGGCTATCTTTATGAAAGAGATCCGTATACTACACACAAAGGTCATTATTGCATATGTATTATTGCCACGAATTCGAACGCAAATCCTCATCCAGAGAAGAATGCATGTGTATAAAAAAGAATCTATCTTTTTTTATACGATTAAAGAACCAAATTATCAAATCTAGATATCACAGATCCAAATAAAAAAAAATAAAACGACGCAGAGATCTAATAAACTGAGAGATAAGAAGACTCCGTTCTTCAGAACGCAGGAGGGGCGCCGCCGGGGAAGAAGAGCCGCCCACCGGGGAAGCCGCCTCCCTGTGGCGTGTCGTCGTGCAAGGCGCCGCTGATCTTGTGGAAGCCGTGGAAGAAGACGTCGAAGCCGAAGACGAGCCCGACTAAGAGGATTACCAGCAGCAGCATGAAGCACAGGCAGCAGCACCGGCTCGGGCAGCACATAATGATCGATCTCTTCTCTCCTTTGCCAATCTTTATCAAAAAGGCAACAGAAAGCCAACACGAAAGAGAAAGGCTCTCTTTTTCGGAGGATGAAGAGGGGTTTTGGATGTTGGAGGAGTGTATATATATATATATATATATATATATATATATATATATATATATACGGGACAGATGAAGGGGCTCCAAAGTTACGGCGACGGTTGCAGTGGCAAAACAGGATTGTACCCACTCAATCGATCTGATATATTTGGGGGACTGGTGAAGGAGCTCGAAGTTCGATACGGTGACGACTGTGGTGGCAAAAAATGACTGTACCCACGCATTCAATCCGAAAGCTACCTGGATCAGCGGGACCCAACTCTAGTACCACCAGCTTGTCCAATCATAGACCAGGTGTACTACGGAGTCCGGAAATTCTCAAGTGGCCCGACGACGTAATTACGTGACCTGGGTAACGAACACGTGGGTCCCGGTGCCCGTTCTGAACCATGGGTCCCGGTAATGTCTTCGATCAAAGGGTGATAGTGCCGCGGGTAACTCGTAAGAAGATGAAAAAAATTATTTCAGATCATGTATTTTGATATGGGACCATGAATATGACAATTATTTACTTCATTTTTTAATGTGAAGTGACTTCTTTGTAGTTTTGGTAGAATTGGTGAGAAAATCATTGGTTTTTTTTCTTTGTTAATTTCTTTCCAAGCATTTTGGTAGTTTTCACTAGCGTATCATGTCATCATGCCAAGAGGTTGCTTTCAGTGACAGAAAATTTATAAATAGTTAACACATGTGTCATCCAAGTTTTTCTTTTTTAATGTAAAAAGATTAAAACAAGCTTCTTCCTTTCTTATTCATCATGATAATAGGATAATAAAGACAATCATAAACTTTTTTCTCTTCCTCTACGATTAGAAAGATAATCCTAAATTTTCTTCTATTTCTTTATAATAAAGAAATAGATCACAAACTTTATTCCCCTCCTTCATGATATAAAAATACATCTTAAATAGAAAAAATCAGAAAACTCTATCTTTTCTTGAATTACTTGAGTCAATATTTAAGGACCCCGGATTATTAATTTGAGTGTCGAAAGGATCAAATTGGAAAACCTCATCAACCCTGGTCTTCATACATGTACCACATCGGGAGCACAATACTTCTATATTAGGAGCTCGACATCTCTACTTCGGAGTTACTCGGGAGCTACCTCGGAGCCATTTTAGAGCTATCTCAAAACCATCTCGGAGCCACCTCAGATCCACTTTGAAGTCATCTTAGAGTCATCTCAGAATCACCTCGAAGCCACTTTAAAGATACTTCAAATAATCCTATGCACACAAGTTTAAACCATGTCGGGTTGACCAAGATATTAATGATATTCTCTCATAATAGTTTGGTACTAAAATAAAGGCTCAATGTCATAAAAACATCTATTTGTCAATCCTCTCAACAAATGCTCCAACGAGAAGGCCTTGCCTCCAACCTACAGTACTTTTACTTATGGAAGCAACTACCATCATTCTCACATGTTGATACATCTATCACAATAGGAGGACCCGTAATCCATTACGATGAAAAAGAGAGGTGAAATATATTATAATGGAAAGAAAATTTGAAGTCTACCATAACAGAAAAGCTTGAGATTCACTATGGTAGAGAAGGAATATGAAATCCATTATGACGGAAAAAGGATTCGAAGCTCACAACGATAGGAAAACTTGACTCACACTAAGATAAATCTACTAGTTCATATCATGTGATTAGAAATTTATCAACGGTTGATATGTAGTTGCCACGTGTCATCCAAGTCATCCTCCATCTGCCTATATGTACAAAGATTTAAAGTAGAGAAACATAAGCTTCCTTTTCGTTCATTATAGTAAGAAAGACAATCACAATTTTTTTTTTTATCCTTTATGACAAGGAAGATAATCCTAAACTCCATTTTCTTCCTTTATGATAAGGAAGGACATCTTAAACATCATTCCTCTCCTTAACATATAAGAACACATTCTAAACAAAAAAAATATAGAAACTCTCTCCTTTCTCAAACTACTCAAGCACACATTTAAAGACATCGGATTATTAACTTGAGCGTTAAAGTGATCAAGTCGGAAATACTTCCCTAACCTTAATCTTAGTGTAGGTGTCATTTCGGGAATACAATACTTCCACTTCGAAAGCTTGACATCTCCGTCTCGAAGTCGTCTCAAATCCACTTTGAACAATCCTATGTATATAGGTCTATATCATATTAAGCTGACTAAAACGTTAACAATATTTTCTTTTAATATTAGGAAAAATCTACACCTTATTATAGTTCCATGCTTGATATCATGAATAATTAATAGAGCTATAAGGCAGGATTCCTGTCAAATGTAAATAGGAGATCTCTTGGGTAAGCTGCACAGGTCTGATGTGCTTTTATTCTGAGCTTATGGCTTACATGTCTCTCTAAAACCGAACACTTGGTGTGTATCAAGTTGCAGTTGAAGCTGGTCTTCTTGATTTTGTAGACTTTGAATCTTCCTGTATGCTAATTAGTCCTAGTGTTTTGAATCTCACGGAGAGATACTCCTTTGTCCTGTTGCTGCAGCGTTTTATTTGGACTCTCTTCATCTTCCTCTTAATTTGTCAAAATAGAATAGTAGCCTGTAAATTTGAATTCTTATTGGAAAATTTCTTGAAAAAGTGTTTTTTCGATTTGTGTCTTAACTTTGATATGCCAAAACTACTCTCGTCCTTTGCATTAGCTCAGTTTGTCTACTTTGATATACCAAAACACACTTTCATCCTTTGCATTATATTAGTTCGTTTGCTGTAATGTCAACCATCGTATTTTGTAATAGACGTCATACAGTTATTGATATCTTCATAAAAGTACTTAATTTACTAACCTTGATTGAGTTTCAAATAAATATTTTTATTGATCAAGTAAAGAGAACATACAAAAGAAATTGACTTCTATGCCAATTATGTTATTTTTAATAGAGTAATAGTATTTTTGTTAATGCACCAAGGATACCATAATCCTATTCAAAAATACTGTAATTGGTATAACAATAGATCAATTCACCGTATAGATTAATTATCCATTGAAAAGATTAAAAAAAATTTTAATCTATCAAGGACATTTTTGGGATGCAAGAAAATATTAACATTAATAAAAAAATAAAATAAAAAGGGACATCAGTCGAAAAAAGTCACTTTTTATAGGTATTGACCAGTATTATCTTAACTTTAAACCACAAGATTTTGTTAAAGAAAAAGAATAGTTTTAGACGTTAGAACCGTAGAATGGTATATTAGGTCTTTTGCATTTATGTTTCGCAATATAATATATCCACCATCTTTTTTTTCTTGCAGCTGACATGCTCAGAATCGCAAGTTTCTGGCATCAGATATACATATCCAAAAACTGGTGTCAAGATTTCTGCACAAGTATATATTTACCAGCAGACTTGATGATCATAAGTTGTGTTGACGCCATAAAGAAAGCAGAAATGAATTGACCAAGAAAACAAAAGATGGCAGTATTCTCCCTGCGGATTTTCAAGGTGGAGTTTTGTTGTCCAAAGGCGATTGCTGCCTTCTTTATATGTTTTATTATGATCCTGCGTACTTAGTAGAGCTTATTTTCTTCTTGAACTATGATGGTCATTATGCAGATCCAATGTGCTAAGGTATTCAGCTTGACTGAGGTAGGCAGAGAACCAATCTCATTCTCATATGAAATCTTAGTCCACAGCAGAAGACTGTGCCATACTTCATAGAGCTATCAGAAAACTCAATAAGTATGAGATACTTAGAACATGGGAAGAAAGAGTGTGAGAGGCAATGCCTGAGGTAGTAGAGCGGACTTTAGAGCATTCATTCCATCAGCTGATGCTTCCATCAAATATCTGCAATAACTTTTTTCAATTTTTACTATACAATCATTTTCATTTTTTTTCATATTTATTATTTTATAATTATTTTAAAAAGACATAAATCTTGCTACTGTGGTCATTGATGTAGTTAATCCTTGGGCTATTTTGCCATGATCATCCTCGTTAGGACCCCTTTTGTTGTTCCTAAATATCCTCTTTTATTTTAATCGTATGCTTATATGTCTTAGTGGTAAAAGAAGCAATTCACAGATAATAAATTAGAAGATTACGCACATCCTTTCACATAAATATAAATTTTTTTTCTTCCTCTTATCCTTTCTAAATCTATTATAAAGAAACCTAATAGCATTTAGAGTATCTTCTCATATCCTAAAGAAACCTAAATAACATTCAGAGTATCTTCTCAATCAAAATAATTAAATATCCTTCTCTATCAAAATATATTAATACATAAGATATTTATAAAATAATTAAACTCTAATTTCTATTTTTTTTCTTCGCATGTAAATCTTTTCCTTGTAACATCTGTTCTAGTAATAAAAAAAATGCTTGTAAATTCCAATGATATCCCTGAGTATTTTTTTTTCACTTTGTACTTTGTATAAAAATATATATTTAATTTCAAACCCCTTCAAATATTCATCACTCATATATTTTTGAATTTTTAATTCTGTTGTTTGTCTAAAATTATATTTTTGCTAGAAAGACATCATTCATTTTCTTTTTGCTATAGGATGAACTTTTTTAAGAATTTTTTTTCATAATAATACCTATATAAATAATTGGTGATATTTTTATTGAACTTTGAATGATCATTGGATCATTTGCAGTTAATATTATTTTTATAAAGGAAAAGATCTTGATACCAAGTGACAAATTCATAGACTAATAATAAACTATAGAAAAAAATTATAAGATTTACTTAATTTGATTTTTTTTACTTATGTCCATGCAGAAAATTAAATTTAAATCAAATTACCTATACGTCATCCTTAATCCCATGCATCATTGGAGCTATAAAAAAAACATAGAAAGAATTAATACTAAATACTAAATTATTTAGGGACCAAGTAATAAAGGGCAATTTTTTTATAAAAAAAATCTCTAATTTTATTTTTTTTCCTATAAAGCATTCTTTTAAAAAAATAATGTTAACATTGGAAAACCACTTATGTTAATATATGATTAACTTAGATAAAAAAAACTAATTTAACTTGAATGGGTGCTTTTACCATAGACCATAGATCTCTATTTCACATGACGTGACCTATGTTGTACAATCTTTTATCTTCGATCATTCCTTATTCCATAATGACACAATATATTATATAGGCTCTAAACATCATCTACTTCGTGTGTGTCATTATGTTTATGATTAAGTTATGTCGTCTATAAGTGTGCAATTCCACTATCGATGACATTGACCCTTTTGGGCTCCTATTATTCCATTATCATATTATTTGCAACAAACCTTTAAGAATTATTTAAGGTATGTCTTCTAATTATTTAAAGTATGACTCATTGACCAGGAAATCCAAACTTTTAATTTATTATATAGTCCGTTGAATTTTGAATTTTGATGATACAACCAATTGATAGTATTTAATATCTGATTTATATTTTGAGTAACACAAGAAGCTTCGATCAGGGAGAGATAAGTAAAACAGAAAAAATTCATATTGGGTTGGAGTGGAACATGTCAGAAGATTGGATGTTGAGCCGGAGGATCGATCGACGTATCGGCAAAAAGCTTCAGACCAAGGGTTCATGCATCAAGACAAAAAAAGTAGAAATTTTACCAAGGAGATTGAAGTTGTGGAGGTCAATAGACCGCAAGAGAGGATGATACGCCGAGGAATCGAACGAAGCGCCGATGAACCAATGACATGCCATATAACATTTGATTAAGCTTTATAATAATTATCTAGATCGAAGTAGGTTTTAGATGTAATTGGATTGGAATTGGGTCGACTCAATTAGGGGTCAATTGAGCCTAAATTTGGGTTATATTAGGCTACATGAAAGGCCCAAACAATGTGATTCAACGGTGGTACTGTCAGATTAGGCGGTGGCACCATCCAGTGTTAGGTGGTGATACCGCCCAGTGTCAAGGCAAACTGAGATGTGGTACCGCCAGTATCCTAAAGACTCAGGGTGATTCAAATTTTGGTTCTAAGTTTGAATCCATTTAAGGTCTATAAAAATCTCTCTCATTCTTGATTAGCACATACACTAATTGAGAATAAAAAGAGGGAAAACTCTATTGTAATCTTATGAGAAATCTCCTCCTCTAGCCTAACGTTGATTTCAGTTAAGAGAGAGGTGAGTGGGGGCGTAAAGGTTCTCACTTGAGCTTGTCAAAAGGAGAATAGAGTAGTAAGGGTGCTTGGTCTTTATCCATTGAAAGAAGATCGTTAATGAATGCCCATGACCTCGACAAATGAGGAATCGGGAGTCGAACAAAGATTTCTAAGGTTATATTAATAGTTAATATTTTGAATAATGTTTAAAAAACTTGTTGTTCTATTATCAATATTTTGAGCATTCTTTATAAATAAAATCTTTATCTAAAATAGTTTATTATTTTCACCTCATTTATTTTATTTTAATAAATTATAATTCATCCGACCTTCTAAAAAGGTCCACAATATACATATAAAATTTAGACCCCAAGAAAAATTTTCCTAATAGGTGATGCACTATTGTTGAGAAGATTTTAAAAATAATATATTACATAGATGTATTATTCAAAATAATCTTAATATTTAAATAAAGCTTTAAATAAGACACTTATGAATATATGTCATAGGTTTTCCATTTTAGAGGTTTTTTTTGGTACCTTTATGAATTTTTGAGCCCCTAAACAATGTGTCATTTTTTATTTTCTTCTTATTTTTTTTTAAAAAATTATAAGATATTCATGTAATATTTTTTATATTTAATAGGTCAACAATATATATAGAAAATTTGGTTCATAAAAAAATTTTCCTAATAGGTGATGCACTGTTATTAAGAAAATTTTAAGAATAGTATATCGCATAGATGTACAGTTCAAAATGATCTCAAAATTTTAGGAAAGTATTGAATAGAATACTTATGGGTATATGCCATTAAATTTCTAGTTTAGAGAATTCTTTGATATTTTAATGGATTTTTTAGCATTTGAAAATTATGTCATTTTTTCTATTTTTTTCTATTTCTAACAAATTATAATGCATCCATGTAATATTTTTTTTTTACCTTTGAGCTTCTAATAGGTTCTCAATATATGTAGAAAATTCAGTTCATAAAAAAATTTTCTAATAGGTGATGCATTGTTATTGAGGAAAATTCAAAGTTAGCGAGGAAAATTTAAAAATAATACAGATGCACTATTCAAAATAATCTTAAATTTTTAGGAAAACTTTGAATATGATACTTATGAACATATGTCACTAGTTTTTTTATTTTATAGAAATTGTTTGGTGTTTTTGTGGATTTTTGAGCATTTGAACAATGTGTCATTTTTCTATTTTATCCTTGTTTTTTCCATTTCTATCAAATTCAATGCAATATTTTTTTTACATTTGAACTTCTAAATAAGTCCTCAATATATGTAGAAAATTTGGTCTAAAAAATATTTTTTAATAGGTGATGCATTGTTTTTGAGAAAAATAAAAAATAGTGCACTGTTTAAACTGATCTTAAAATTTTAAGAGTTTTAAATAAGACACTAATGATTATATGTTATTGGTTTTCTATTTTATTTTTTATTATTATGAATTTTTAAGCATCTGAATAGAATGAATTGTCCATAAAAATTTTCATCGGTATACAAGTTCAATTTTGTGAAGAATATGATTCTATAAAAAATTTTAATATTTAAAATTAGACAAATGATTATAAATTTTGGCCATGTACAGAGCATTTCTACTATGTATCTCCTATTGTGTAATCAAAATTATATAAACCATATACTTATTCTAAAGTTTTAAGATAATAAAAAGTATTTCTCTAACATGTAAAAATTTAGCCCTCAGAAAATATTTTCTAACGTACGATACACTATTTTTTTTGGCCAAAGCCCAAAAAAGTGCATCGCATAACAAGACTTGAAAAGATATCCTAAAATTTAGAGGATATATTTGCATTGGATCCACATGGACATATTCCAATATTTTTTATTTTAGATTTTTTTGATATTTTCATAAATTATTCAATTCCTATACAATGTGTCATTTTTTATTTTTATTTTTATTTATTTTTATAACCATTCATGCACTTATATAATATTTTTTTTGATATTTAAGCTTCTAAGTAGGTCTTAAACATCCGATAAAAATTTGAACCTCAAAAGATATTTTCATATATTTGATGTAATTTTTTTTTTGCTAGAATCCAAAAACAATGAATCAGATAAACAGCATTTGTCAAAATGTTCAAAATTTGAGATTATCTTTGCATTAGAACCAGAACATATTATAGTGTTTTTAAATTTTAGAAAAAATTTTGATATTTTTTTGAATTATTCAATTTCTACATAGTGTCTCATATTTCTTATTTGTGATGTACTGTCTTTTTTTTTTATTTTTGACCAAAATCTAAAAATAGTGCATCACATAGTAGCACTTGTCAAAATATTCTAAAATTTTGAGGATACCTTTACATTGGATCTAGAATGGATATATTTAAGTATTTTTATTTTATTTTTCTGAATTATTTATTTCCTACACAGTATATCATTTTCATTTTTTTCCAACCTTTTTAAATTTTCATAAAAATTCATTACTTATGTAATGTTTTTTTAACATTTGAGCTTCTAATTAGATCACAAAACTCAATAAAAATTTATCCCTAAAAATATTTTTTATATACGATGTACTATTTTTTATACAAAATCTAAAAATAATGCATCACATAGTAGGAATTGTCAAAATGTTCTAAAATTTTGAAGATATATTTGCATTGGATTTCCATAGACATATTTAGTGTTTTCAACTCTAGGATATTTTTTTGATATTTTTCTGAATTATTCGGTTTTTCCTAGTGTGTTAAAATTTTTTTCCAACTTTTTCAAATTTTCACAAAAAAATCATACACTCATACAATGTGTTTCGACATTTGAGCTTCTAATTAGGCCATAAATACCTAGTAAAAATCTGGCCTCAAAATTTTTTCTTATGTATAATGCATTATTTTTTTAGCCAAAATCCAAAATCCAAAATCAATGCATTGCATAGAAACACTTATCAAAATATTCTAAATTTTTGGGGATACCTTTGTATTAGATCTATATGGATATATTTCAGTATTTTTCTATTTTAAAATTTATTTTTGATTTTTTTTTGAATATTCAGTTCCTACATAGTGTGTCATTTTTTTAACCACTTTTTCAAATTTACACAAAAAATTTCATGCACTCATGCAATATTTCCTTATATGCAATGTATAGTTTTTGGCCAAAAATCTAAAAATTGTACATAGAATAGCAGTAGTTGTCAGAATATTTTGAAATTTTGAGGATACCTTTTCATTGGATGCATGTGGGCATATTCTATTATTTTTCTATGTTAGAAATTTTTTGATATTTTGCTGAATATTCAGTTCATACATAGTGTCATTTTCTTTTTTATCCCAACTTTTTAAAAATTTCACAAAATATTCATGCACTCATGCAATGTTTTTTTATCATTTGAGCTTCCAATTAAATCATAAACACCTATTAAAAATTTTGTCCACAAAAAATATTTTCTTATATGCTATGCACTATTATATATATATATATATATATATATATATATATATATATTCTAAATTTTTTATGATACCTTTGCATTGGATCCACATAGATATATTCTAGTATTTTTATTTTATTTTATTTATATTATTTGGAATTATTTATTTTTTACATAGTATGTCATTTACTTTTTTATTTTTTAAATTTTTACAAAGAATTCATACACTCATGTAATATTTTTAGACATTTGAGTTTCTAATTAAGTCACAAACACCTAATAAATATTGGGCCCTAAAAAATAGCTCCTTATATGCGATCACTTGTCAAAATGTTCAAAAATTTTGAGAATATATTTGTATTGAATCCACATGGATATATTCAAGTGTTTCTCTATTTTAAAAGTTTTTGATATTTTTCTAAATTATTTGGTTCCTACATAATGTGTCATTTTTATTTTTTAAAATTTTTAAATTAAAAAAATTCATGCACTCATACAATGTTTTTTAATATTTGAGATTTTAATTATGTCACAAATATCTAATAAAAATTTTGCCCTCAAAAAAATTTTGTTATATACAAATTCACTAATTTGGCCAAACATAGTGCATCCATATTATTTTAGTGGGTATTGTATAACGACAGTTAGGAAAAATACAAAAACCTAATATTTTCCTTCTCAATTTTAGATATTCAAATGAATCTTTTTAATGATTATATGTATTCAATTTTTACATATATTCATTAAACTTATACAAAATAACATTATAGCTTCTTTATCTCATTCATCACTCACAAGATAGATAGATGAACCATGTAATAATTGTGATATGCTGTTATGAATATCTTTTTCATAATTGAAAGAATTTCTGATTTTGATCACCGATAATAATCAATTTTTTGCATCCCAAATATATTTTATCTAATTGATGTCAAAAACAAGTCACATATATAATCTAAAACTTTTAAGATAAGCTCTGAAAACTCAAAATTTTCTTTGAAAATAATTTTTTGATGAAATTATTATTTAGACACAAGTCTCATAGTCATACAATTTTAACTCCCTTAAAAGTAAAATTATATCAGTAAATGACTTATCAAAGTTATTACAAACCTTATTAAGAGTAATATTTCATACTAGATAAGTCTACTTGTATAAAACAATATATCTTTTTTGAATATATATTGAATCTCGAATTTTGATGATGAAACCAATTGAGTATACTTAAGATTTAATCTATGTTTTGAGTGGCGTAGGTAGCTTCGATCAGGAATAGACAATTGAAGCAGAAAGAATCGATGTTGGACCAGAGGAGAACATGTCAGAAGATTGGACATCGAGTCGAAGGATTAATCAACGTATCGACAAAAGGCTTCGGACGATGGGTTCGGGCATCGGACCAAGCAGAGCGAAATTGTGTCAAAGAGATCAGAGTTGGCCAATTGGGCAATAGGCCGCAAGAGAGGATGATATGTTGAAGAATTAGATGAAGTGTAGGATGAACCAATGATATACCGAACAACATTCGATTAAGATTTATAATAATTATTTAGATTAAAATATATTTTAGGTCTAATTAGGTTGAAATTGGGCCAACTCAATTAGAGACTAATTGGGCCTAAGTTTGGGCTATGTTGAGCCAAGTGAAAGGCCCAAAAAATAACCCAAGGTGTAGGTCAAGCGATGGCACTGCCAGAACATACGGTGGAACCACTGGTGGCTCGGTCTCTAAGATAGTCTTCGAGACTATGTCAGGCAGTGGTACTACCCAGTGTTAGGTGATGGTACTACCAGACTGGGTGGTGGTATTGCCCAGTGTTAGAGTGTCTTGGGTGGTAGTGCCGCCACTATCCTGAAGACCGGGGTGATTCAAATTTTGGCTCCAAGTTTGAATCCCCTTGAGGCATATAAATACCTCTCTCATCCTTAGTTAGACAACACACCAACTAAGAAAGAAAAGAGAGAAAAACTCAATTGTAATCTTATCAAAATTTCTCCCCTTTAGTTAAGTGTTGATCGAGTCTAAGAGAAGGGTGAGTGGGCTTATAAAAGGTTAGCTCCTGAATCTGTTAAAAGGAGAAAAAAACTGTAAGGGTGGTTAGTCTTCGTCCATTGAAAGAAGACCAATAGTGAAAGTCGGTGGTCTCGACGAAGGAGGAATCAAGAGTAGACATAGGTCGGATGATCGAATCACTATAAATCGGTGTGCAATTTCCTTTTGCTCTTCATTATTATTGCTATTACTTCTTAAGTTATTTGCTTATCACACTTACTCAAAGTCAAGCACACTTTCGATATTATTTCCTATACGACTTTCATCGAAACGAATCTTTCATCGTACGAAGTTTTTCGAAATCGTATAAATTGAACGTTTTTACTATTGTACTGATTCACCCCCCCCCCCTCTTAGTATCAACTACGATCCTAGTAGTTGGTATCAGAGTATCGTTATTTCTCGTTTGGATTAACGCCTAAAAGAAATGACTCTTTTCAGCTTTCAAGAGGGTTTTTCTATCGTTCGTCCTCCCATGTTCAATAGGATGAACTACATTTATTAGAAAACTCGAATACGAGTTTTTTTGCTTTCTTTGGATTTGGATTTATGGAACATTGTTGAAAATGGAATAATTTTGAGAAAAAAATCATTTTTGTTAAATGCAAAGACTGAATGCCTTGTCTTGTACCTTGGATAAAATCGAGTTTAATCATATTTCTATTTACAAAACAGCTTATAGCATTTGGCAAACACTTGAAATCACACATAAAGGCACTAGTAGAGTTAAAGACTCAAAAATAAATCTTTTGATGTACGATTTTAAACTTTTTCGAATGACACCAAGCAAAACTATTATTGACATATACTTAGTAAATATTTTTTTAACTTCAAATTTATAAACAAGATTTTAAGGTCCCTTCCAAAAAGTTGGGATCTGAAAATAACAACGATAAAAAAAATAAAGAACTTGAATAGTTTTCCATTGGAAGAACTCATTAGCTCATTAATGACATACGAGATGACTTAACACATAACAAATATGAGAACTACTTTCTAAAGAATATGAAGGATTTGAGACTTCGAACAATAGAATGCCACTTGAGTGATAACTCAAGTGATAATGATGACATTGAACTCCTCACTATTAAATTTAAAAGGTTTATGAAACAAGAATCTAAAAATAAAAATAAATTAAAAAATGAGAGGTCATAAAAGAAAAAGAAAAGACTCAATACGACGTGGGACAAATCAAATGCATCCAAAGGCAAGGTGGCAAATTATGTTTTGTCGGCCTTCGACAACGAGATAAATGACTCAACCAAAGCTCTATAACTTTACTATGAAATTACTTGATTTTTTCATGGGTTGCTTAATTTAGTTTATAAGAAATAAATAAATAAATTTTTATAAATATATATTATGCTTTTTAGTGATTTTGAAAATTAAATTTTTTTTAGCATGACTATTGCTTAAAGAGTTAAATTTATGTCTTGTTACATTTAACAACAATAAAAGAAAAATTATTAGAATTAAAATAATTTTAAAAATGCTTTATGAAATTATGCTTGATAATTTTGATGATGTAATGTTAAACGTTATGATACCATGCTTGATGATTTTATATTATGCATGAGGATATGAAATAATGATGACATGAACTCTTATGTTTTGAAATAATATATATATATATATATATATATATATATATATATATATATATATATATATATATATATGGTCTTAATGATTTTTTTGATGAAATTTATTTTTTGGTTTTAAACATAAAAAATAAAGACATGCTAATATGAGATCAATCACATAAAATGAAACACATAAAAAGGAATTAAAATGATAAATCAAATTTTTTGTTTGAAGATATGTTATACTATTGATCTTAATGATTTTTTTTTTGAAACTTGTTTTTTGGATTTATATTGATGATGCATGAATCTAGCATAAAAGGCTAAGACATGTCTTCGATTGAAACTAAAAGAAGAATATATTTTTCTTAAAATTTTTTGCTATATTTAAAGCTTTTCGATTTTTGAATAAAAGATTAATGAATCCATTCTTTGTGAATCTCTTGAATTATGAAATGATTTTTATGATGTGATGATAACTTTTATTTATATTTTGAGGCTCTTGAGAGTAATTTTGATGATTTTACAATTTAAAATTATGCATGACAAGTTAAAGTAATAATAATTTAAAAAATATTTATTCAAATGCATGAATTGACAATCTTTTTGTCACATGAATGATGATTCATTCTCTTGATATTTGAATTTAAATGAGCTTTATTGTAATCATGATCTTGATTCTTTTGAGACTTATAACATGAAATCCTTTATGAATCAAGATTATTTACCAAAATTCTTTCATTTTATCAAAAGAGATTTTTTTTAAATAATTCATGACTCTTCTCTTGGTATCTCGGATTTTGATGATAGTGAATTGAGATTTTCTATTGAATGAATCAAGATTATTATTTTTTTAAAAGGAGGTGTCAAAAGTGATTCATGTCTTTTGGTAATCATGAATTGATCTTTATTGATTTTTCAAATTAATATCTTTCAGAACATGTGAAGGTTGGAACTTTGATTTTTTTTCTTTCATGAATTGTATACCTCATCACTAAATTGGTTTCTTTTTGATACGATTGAATCATTGATGAAAAAAATATATTATTGTATTCTTTCCTTTTTTTATGACAAAAGGGGAAGAGAAAATATGTCAGCTTGAATAATAAATTAGAGTTCATGACTTGATTTTTATGATTAAAATATTTATATAATTCTTTTTTGATACATAATTTGTCATGATTTGAAAATTGATGTAAAGGAAAAAGAATTACAACATGACAATTTGTTAAACTTGTGCATCACAAGAAAGATTGCTAGCTCAAACATTACAAAGGAACAAAATTGCTAGCAAAGGTAAAATTGTTAGAAAGGCAAAACTTGCTAAGACAAGAAAGAACTTGTCATCACGAACACCACCAAAAATTACAAGCTTGTAATCTCAAGAGAAGCAAAGTGCTATCTTAAGAGGTAAAAATATAAACTTACATATCTTAAGAAGTAAGTGATAAATTGCTATGCTTGCACATCTTTAAAACTTGCTATGCTTGCATGTTGTAAAGTGATGAAAATCTTACTAGTATATTGTAAAACTTACATATCCTTAAAACTAGCTAGATGCACTTCTTTTTTTTTTATTGATGACAAAGGAAGAGAAGTATAATGATAATTTCATGCATTGTATGATGTATTGAACATTTTGATTGTACATGATGAATGATTTTTTGTTTCTATTAATATGGTATATTGATAGGGGGAGTTAAGGTTAACTCCGTTATCAATTGGTTGTCATCATAAAAAAGGAAGAGATTATTGAATCTTAGATTTTGATGATGAAACCAATTGATTATGTTTAAGATCTAATCTACGTTTTGAGTGATGCAGATAGCTTCGATGAGGAATAGACAATTGAAGTAGGAAGAATCAACGTTGGGTCGATGGAGAACATATCAGAAGATTAGACGTCGAGTCGAAGGATCGATCGATATATTAGTAGAAGACTTTGGATGATGGGTTCGGACATCGGATCAAGAAGAGCGAAATTGCGCCAAGGAGATTAGAGTTGACCGATTGGGCAATAGGTCGCAAGAGAAGACGATGCGTCGAAAAATTAGACGAAGCACCAGATGAACCAATTACATGCTAGACAACATTCGATTAAGTTTTGTAATAATTATCTAAATCGAAGTAGGTTTTAGGTCTAATTGGGTTGGAATTGGGCCAACTCAATTAGGGGCTAATTGTGCCCAAGTTTGGGCTATGTTGGGCCAAGTAAAAGGCCCAAAAAGTGACCCAAGAGGTAGATCAGGTGGTGGCACCTCCAGAATAGGCGGTGGAACTGTCGGTAGCTCGGTCTCCAAGACAGTCTCGGAGACTGTGTTAGGCGGTGATACCGTCAGTACCCTGAAGACCAGGATGATTTAAACTTTGGCTCTAAGTTTCAATTCTTTTAAGGCTTATAAATATCCTTCTCATCCTTGGTTAGATAATATACCAACTAAGAAAGAAAAAAAGATAAAACTCTGTTGTAATTTTGTCAAAATTCTTTCCTTTTAGTTAAGTGTTGATCAAGTCTAAGAGAGAGGTGAGTGGCCTTGTAAAATGTTAACTCCTAAATCTATTAAAATGAGAAAAGAGCTATAAGGGTGATTAATTTTTGCCTATTGAAGGAAGACCAATGGTAAAAGTCAGTGGCCTCAACGAAGGAGAAATCGGGAGTGGACATAGGTCGGATGACCGAACCACTATAAATCGGTATGTACTTTCCTTTTGCTCTTCATTATCATTGCTATTACTTCTTGAGTTATTTGCTTATCATACTTATTCAAAGTCAAGCATACTTTCGATATTATTTCCTATACTATTTTCATCAAAACGAATATTTCATCATACAAAATTTTTCGAAATCGTATAAATCAAACGTTTTTACTGCTATACTAATTCACAGTACTGACTGTGATCTTAACGATACCAATAACACTCATATTTGGAGTATAAACTATAATTAACATTTGACATAACTTGATGTTTGATTTGATCAGCAATGAAAGAACTACTACATTCCTTATAATCCCTATTAATCTTGGTAAATTATAATCATGATCTTTATAAAACTTGATAATTTGAAAACTATTAGTTCCACTGTGAGTGTCTCTCATCCATTGACAAACAAAAACTTTATAATTTGCTTTTATTTTATAACTTCTAGTTGTAATATTTTTAATTTTTTAATTTTTTTTTTGGATGACATAGCCTTTCAAGACTTTTTGAAATTAAATCTTATCTCGGAACATATGAGCAAAGATATTATTTGAGTTATAAGATAAAATACATCAAATAAATATAAGAAAATAACTTTTATATCATTTAAATACCATACCTAACCAACAAAAGGATGATAGGAATACTCATAATCTTCAGTGAAAGAAATTTGTTCATTTTAACAACACACCATTATTTTGGATATAATACTATTCAACAAGCACTTATCTAATATTATCATACATATCTATGGAGTAATGTAACACTAAAATAGTAATGACACATTGGCTCTTTTTCATTTCTAGCAAAATATAATGCATTCATGCAATGTCTTTTGACATTTAACCTTCTTCTTAAGTCACAAACACCTGATAAAAATCATGTCGTTAGAAAATATTTTCTAACATGTGATATACTATTCTTAGCCAAAACCCAAAAACAATGCATCACATAGTAGGATTAAAAAAAAAGATTTTAAAATTTAGATAATTCTTTGAATTAGACCCATATGGGTATATGCTAGTAATTTTTCATTTTAGAGGTTTTTCCAATATTTGTCAGAAATTTTCAACTCTTACACATCGTGCCATTTTTATTTATCCAAACACTTCTTAAAATTTTCACAAAAATATTAGAAACTCATATAAGTATGTTAATATTTGGCCATCTAATTAGGTCCTAAACATCTGATAAAAAATTGACTATTAAAAATTTTTATTAATATGTGAAGCATTATTTTTAGCTAAAATCCAAAAATAATGCATCACATAGCAAAACTTA
This sequence comes from Musa beccarii, assembly GCA_024322285.1. Lineage (NCBI taxonomy): Eukaryota > Viridiplantae > Streptophyta > Magnoliopsida > Zingiberales > Musaceae > Musa > Musa beccarii. Next base: position 4,490,565 of record CM044397.1, on the reverse strand, counting down.
TCAAAATATCTTGAAAGTGTTAGAATACCTTTTAATGGGACTTGGATGAACATATGGCAGTTTTTCCTATTTTAGGGAATCTTTCTATATTTTTCGAAAATTTTTAATTCCAACATAGAATGTCATTTTTTTTATTTTTTAATATTTAACAAAAATATCATGCACTCCTATAATGTTTTTTAATATTTGAGCTTTAATTAGGTCTCAAATGCTTGGTAAAAATTTGACCCTTAGAAAGTATTTTCTTATATGTAATGCATTGATTTTGGCCAAAATCTAAAAAATAGTGCATCACATAGCAATATTTGTCAAAATATACTAAAAATTTAGGGATTCTTTGCATTTGATTCAGGTGGACATATGTCAATGTTTTTCCATTTTAAGAAAATTTTTATACATTTTTAAAATTTTTAGCTTCATAAAGTGTGTCATTTTCTAATTTTCTTACTTTTATTAAATTTTCATTAAAATATCATATACTTATGCAATAATTTTTTACATTTGAGCTTTTAATACAGTTATAAGCCCCTGGTAATAATTTGGCCCTCTGAAAATATTTTGTTATATGTGATGCCTTATTTTTGGTCAAAATCCAAAAATAATGCATCGCCCAGGACTTATCAAAATGTCTTAAGATTTTAAAAAGATCTTTGAATTTGATCTACATGGGCATATGTTAGTGTTTTTCTATTTAAAGAAAATTGTTCAATAATTTTTAGAATTATTCAGCTCATATACATTGTGTTATTTTTTATTTTCCAAAAATTTTAATTTTTTATAAAATATTATGCACTTATGTAAGTTTTATGAAATTTGACAATCTAATTATATCCCACACACCTAGTAAAAATTTTGCCATAAAAAAGTTTTACTAATATGCGATGCACAAACTTAAAATCCGAAAATAATATATCGCATAGTAATAGTTTTTAAAATACATTGAAAATTTTCTGATATCTCTTAATGAGATTCGAATGGGCATATGCCAATATTTTTTATTTTAAGAATTTTTTTATTTATCATAATTATTCAAGTCCTATAGAGTGTTTCATTTTATAATTTTTAAGTATTTTTATAATTTTCTTAAAATATCAAGCACTCATTTATTATTTTTTAACATTTGACCTTCTAATTATGTCCTAAACACCTATTAAAAATTTGACTATAAATTTTTTTTTACTAATATGTGTTGCATTATTTTTTTTGACTAAAATCAAAAAATAGTTTGCCAATATTTTCTGGATTTTTTTTACTAAAATCCAAAAACATATGCCAATGTTTTTTTTATTTTATAATTTTTTTGATATTTTTTAGAATTATTCAAGCTCGACATAGTGTGTCATTTTCTATTTTTTAAATATGTATATATTTTTAATTTCCTGAAAAATGTTATGCATTCATGCAATTTTTTTATATTTGACCTTCTAATTAGGTCGTAACAAAAAAAAATGATCATTAAAAAATGTTTACTAATATGCAATACACCGTTTTTGATCAAAATCTAAAAGTTGTACATTGCATAGCAGAACATTTCAAAATGCTCTAAAAGTTTTACGACACCTTTAAATTGAATCGAGATGAATATATGTCAACATTTTTATTTTAATTTTTTTAAAAAATTATTTAGTTCCTACACAATGTGCTATTGTTTAATTTTTAAATACATTTCTAATTCTTCTAAAAAATATCATGCACTAAAGCAATTATTTTTTCACATTTGACATTCTAGTTAGTGGTAAAAATTTGGTCGTCAAGTAATTTTTACTAATATGTGATACACTATTTTCTGATAAAAATAATAAACAATAATAAAGTCATATGCATTGTTTTTTGACAAGCTTATTGTTTTTAGCTTATATGGAAATATAACATGAAAACCCTTAATACATGCAAGGTTTCTTGACAAGCTCACATATTTAACAATAACTATCAAACAAAAGAAGATGCTTTAGAAACTATACTATTCATGAAAATCTTATATATATATATATATTATCTTGTCTAAATAATTATTAAATGATCGAACAATAATCAAGACAATAGTACACTTACATGAGATTTTTTATGTTCTTAATTCAAAAAGAAAAAAAATTTCAATGAACAGCAACATTTTGACGATAGATAAGAAAAAGATGATAAATAATAAAAGAGAAGTTCTTTTTGCTTCTTCATCAGTATCGACACTAATATTATGACAGTAGCTCCATACACTATAGCAGTCAATTGCAAGTTTCCTTAACCAAAAGAAATTATTAAATTAATATAAATCATTTCAACTCGAATCGATTGACAAAGCATTAAACGTTAGGTAAAAAAAAAAAATTTAGACTTTAACTTTTCAATGTTAAATGAGTAAAATAACTCATAAAAAACTGTTTGAACATTTTTTTAAATAAAAACGTTTCAAGGGGGAAAAAAAATAATAATAAAGTTAAAAGTTTTTTTTTCCTGAAAATTCGTCTTAGAATAAAAGAGTACCATGAACAAATTTCTAGCCTTTTGACCCCTCGTCTTCTCCAATCTGTACTCTCCTAGCTGAGATCTCCCCCTTTAACCCTACGCGGTTCGCCCACATCGGCGCACGATAGGCGAACCGCCTCCTTGAAACCCTAGCGGTCCTCCGACGCCGACGATGGCATCCCCCGCCGGGAGCCCCAACACCTCCGGGAACTACGACGCACAGGCTCTCTTCAAGCCTCCCAACCCCGGCGCCGCCCCCCGGCCGCCTTTCTCTCCTCCTTCCGCCTACCCCGCGCCGCCGACGTCGTACCCCACGCCGCCGCTCCCCGGCGCCTTCTCCTACCCCCCTGCCACCCCGCCATTCCACCATCACCCTTTCCTCCACTACCCGCAGGAGCAACTTCACCGCCCCCCGGCCATCTACCCCCCCGCTGTCGCCTCTTCCCACCCCCCCAGTCCCAATCCCAGCCCTAACCCTAGTCCTAGCCCTAACACCAATCCCGGCGCTCGCCTCATGGCGCTCCTGAATCCTTCCGCTCAACTCGAATCCGCCGTCTCGATGCCGCCCCCTTCATCCACGCCATCGGAGTTCCTGGCTCCTTCCACTGCCGCCACTGCCATGCTTCATCCCATCCCGTCGGCCCCGCCTGCAGCTCTGGTCCAGTCAGCTCCGGTGAGGATGCCAAGCAACAAGTTGCCAAGGGGGCGGCTTCTTGGTGCTGGTGAATGGGCAGTCTATGATGTGGATTCGAGGCTGCCAGGAGAGATACAGCCGCCACAGCTTGAAGTCACGCCGATCACCAAGTACATATCGGACCCAGGGCTTGTTTTGGGCCGCCAGATCGCTGTCAACCGGAACTACATATGCTATGGTCTTAAGCTTGGTGCTATCAGGGTGCTCAATATCAACACAGCTCTGAGATCATTGCTCAAGGGGCATTCTCAGGTTGATCTTTGAAAACTAATGTTAAATTTTTACATCTTCTGTGTTTGATTGATGAATTTGTTTGACCTCCAAAGTGTTGATGAATTGGCTTGTCTTTTACTATGTCAAGATAAAATTTGAGGTTGTAGGACTTATTGTTGTGAATTATGTGACTGGTGCTACTTCCTTTGGATTTTAAGGTTTTCCTGCCATTTGGGATGGGTGAATTATTGTTTACTATTTGTTTAATACTCTGATTATAAACTTTTAGATGTCATGTAGCATCAAGCTGTGTAGCACTTTATTGATACTGATGATAATAATGTTACTCTTAACTACTGATTACCTGTGATTTCAAAATGACTAAAAAGCTGCTGATATACATGGAACTTAATTTGTTAACCATTTTAGATTTATATCATAAGTTTGTTTATGCTGCTAAGTAAAACTCATTTCTGCATTATATTAAGTGGAAAATCTTTTTTTGTTATTCCTGTGACTAATAGATCTAGTTATCACAATATAACATACCCTGGTCCTTGAAACTTGAGCCAAAAGGATAATATATATATGGCCTTTGATCTTCATCTTAGTGGAGCATGATCATCGATAAGGATGATGTTGTTGTTGTTGTGCTTGATGGTAGCTTGATTGACTCTTTCTGGGTTTTTTTAGGAAAATACATTCTATCATTGATCAATTAACAATTGAAAGAACTTTAATTGAATTCCTGAAAAATTTCCAGTTGTTGAACATGTTTTAGAAAGAAACAGTTCAGTTTATGAATTGGTGTTGCTCATGGTTTGAGTAAGTTTACAGTACATATGACAATGTTATTGATTCCTTTGGAGGTGTACTTTGATTTGGTAGAGTTGAACATCTAGTTAGTGCGGATGCTTAATCGTTGGGGTCCATAGAACTATAGGATCCAGGAGGTCTCATGGATTTGGTCTTGTGGAACTTAACAAATGCTATGTTGGTTTCTGATCATTTTGTAGCTTCCTTAATTCATGGGTCTTCTATGTTTTGCATCTTTTGCTATATGCAAATTCTACTTTGTCAGTGGAAAACTTGAAGACGGCCATATTACAGTAGCAGAAATGAAAGAAACATTTTCGGCTCTAAGCTCATGTAGATTAAGATTCACCAGATTCCTCATTCATGACTATAATAGTTTGTTTTTGTTCCAGTTGTCATATCTCAGTCTCATTTTTCTTTTGCCTAAACCTTATGGCATTTACCCACTGATGAAACTAGTGTGGTTGACATATTTAAGATAATTACTTATTTACCAAATTCTGTCTCAATTCATCCCATTTAATCAGATCTAGGATGTATGAAATATATACTTTTTAATCTGCTGATGTCAAAGTACAATTTCTATGTTATTTTTGTTATGTATGGTTAAACAGCTACAGATTTTTTCTTTCCACTTGGTTCGCAATTATGTAATGGCTGAAATGTTCCTTTCTTCCTGCTGCACTTTGGAAGCTATTCATATTGCAACTTTTCTTTTATTTTTTTGGCTTTCTGGACTGACGTTACTTTCATATACTGTAGAGGGTCACTGACATGGCTTTCTTTGCTGAAGATGTGCACTTTCTAGCGAGGTACTTCTGCTACTATTTGATTTTACTTCTATCTTTTTTAATCAATTTGCTTTGACATCCTACTCATTTTGTCCATTGCAGTGCAAGCATTGATGGAAGGGTATTTGTCTGGAAGATTGATGAGGGGCCTGATACAGAAAATAAACCACAAATAACAGGAAAAATAGTAATGGCTGTTCAGATTGTAGGAGAGGGGGAGTCATGTCATCCACGAATTTGTTGGCACTCTCACAAACAAGTAAAGTAATCTTTTTGAGTATTCATGAGCTCTTGGGCTAACTGCTTGCAAACTTCATTTCTATTACCCTCTAATTTATTGATATAAGGATGCATCTTTTGCTGCTCCTCATAGACCTAAAATGTGGTATGTCAGTGATATTTTATGAAGCTTATAGTTCAATCTTTCCAGGAAATTTTGTTTGTTGGAATTGGATATTGGGTACTGAAAATTGACATTAACAAAGTTGGAAGAGGAAAGGAATTTTTGGCTGAGGAACCTATTAAATGTCATGTTGAGAAGCTGATCGATGGAGTGCAAATTATTGGTAAACATGATGGAGAAGTGACGGATTTGTCTATATCTCAATGGATGGTCACCCGCCTAGCATCGGGATCAAAGGATGGAACGGTTTGTACTTACCCCTGTTTAACTGTTTAATGATTGAAAATAATTCCAATTTAATGGGGTGAATGTAAAGGTCTGCAGTTAAAATTCTTAGTGTTGGTCGCATTACTGCTTATTATTACGTGAGTATTTTGCAGAAAAATGTATTACTGGTGATAAACCTACATATATCCTTGCCAAATTTGCATGAGATGCATGTGAAAAAGAAATATTAGAAATGTGATAGTAGATCTCTTTAGTTCTGAAGAGAATCAACCAGTTAGAGTTTGCAGTGTGTCATTTAAAGAGCCTCTTTCTCGTGTTCATATTCAATTGTGCCTAATCTTTTAGAATTTTATAACTGATGACATATATTTGGTTAGACACTGTCCTTGCAGCAGTCATTGCTTATAAGTTAGTTTTGCTCAATGTCAGTAAGTTTTGTTGGAGCTTTAGTATCTCATCTTTCTGTTGCTCTGGGATATGGATGTCCAGCTATTTTTAGTTTTTCCATATTGATGATTCAATGTAGAGGTTAACAAATATTTTGCTCAGTAACTCTTATGATATCTCTTTCAATAGTTTTTGCTATTATACATGCTGCATGCCTGTGTAGAGGAAAGAAAAAGGTTCAGTAAAACATCAGGATCCATATACTTCACCCAGCACATTGTCTTCATGGTCTGATCATAAGATGTAAAAAGGACAGCAAATCCTTTGTACATTTCCTTCCTATTCTGACGTAAGCAACACAAAAAGAAAAAGACATTCTTATTTATTAGCATTTTCTTTTATTTGCTCAGTTGTGAAATTTTATTATTTCTTCACAAGAGACATATTTCTAGACTGTAGTCAACCTTGTGAGTGGTTGGTTCTTTCTGGTATCTACAACAAGGAGAAATATGAGTTGTTACATTACTTGCATATTATTTAGTTGTATTTTTGTTATGGTTTGTTTCATGATCTGGTTTTCTGATTCTGTTATAGGTTAGAATCTGGGATGATCGTAAAATGGTGCCCCTTGCCATGTTCAAGCCACATGATGGTCATCCTGTTAACTCAGTGGCATTTATGACATCACCTCACCGCCCTGATCATATCAATCTCATTACAGCGGTATGTACCTTTATTGCCTTGTGGTACTTATTACAGCAGATAGTCTTTTGCATGCATATTCCACCCTCCATGAAGAAAGAACATCCTTCTTTATATAGCCGTGCTGCCTTTAGTGGCATTTTGAACTGTGTAATCTTCTCTTGCAGGGACCTTTGAGTCGAGAAGTGAAAATTTGGGCTTCTGCTATTGAAGAAGGTTGGCTATTGCCTAGCGATTCTGAATCATGGCATTGTACTCAGACCTTGGACTTAAAAAGTTCTTTGGAGCATCGAACTGAAGAGGCATTTTTCAATCAAATAGTTGTTTTGCCTCAAGCAAGCCTTATTGTTATTGCAAATGCAAAAAAGAATGCTATTTATGCAGTGCATGTTGACTATGGTCCATATCCTGCTTCTATGCACATGGACTATATAGCAGACTTTACTGTTGCAATGCCTATTTTGAGTCTCACTGCAACACATGATTTTCTTCCTGATGGAGAACAGGTGGTTCAAATCTACTGCGTACAGACACAGGCTATCCAGCAATATGCATTGGATTTAATTCAATGTCTACCACCACCAACCGCTAATGCTGGGTTGGTAAAGGATCCTTTATCTCGTGTTTTTGATACACCTAGTTTGGAAGGATCAGGTGTCCCAGAGCCATCTTGTGGAATTACTAATAGCAGCCTCGATGGTGCATCTGCAACTTCACATGCTGTAGCTTCAGTTTCTTCTGAGGCCACCAGGACTAATGAATTGTCTGCCTCAAGTTTTGAAGTTCAGCCTAGTGCTCCTCCACTTATGAAAGCAGATGCTGATGCATTGCAGGTTGCACCACCTTCTGTTCCGTTAAATATGGACTTTGCAGGAACATTACCTGCCCTGAAGAGTCCTGAGAAAACTGAGGAAGCACCATCACTTGGTGGCTGTGAAACTGATCGGTCATTTTCTGAGTATTCCGATGACAGAAAAGTTGATTCTGTTGTTCCAAGCACATTTGATGTTCCTATGACAAAAGAGACTACACCAAAGGAGGAATCTAAAGCAGCACAGAGTGATCTCTCCATGTTATCTAATCCTCGGATGTTGTTTAAACTTGGTGGCAACTCAACTCATTTAATAACTCCTGCAGAAATTTTATCGGGTGCTATACCTTCTTCAGAAGGCAGCCGAGCCAATCAAAGACTAATTGAGGAAGTTAAGCTTCAAAATATCACCACTGGTGACAACATCGAAGGTTCTGATCTGGAAGTAAAAGTAGTGGGTGAGGGTAGATCAGGTCAGCAGGAACTTGATTCTCAGAAAGTGCCTCCAGATTATCCTGATGAGAACAAGGAGATATCCCCTGAGACTTCCATGGCTGACTTTGTGGTGGACAATGAGTGTTCTACCTTAACAGAAAATTCATTTGAGGAAGAAAGTCACCCAGGTGAGGACATTGCTATTCCTGGGTCAAAGAAACATCTACCAAGTAGTACTGTTGAGGAAGTTCCAGATGACACAAAAAATACAACAGAAGAGGTGACAGGATCTGCTGTTACTGCAGCATCTCAATCTCTTGCAGCTGACAAAGGGAAGAAACAGAAAGAAAATAAACGCCAAATGTTAAGCCCTTCATCACCTTCCTCAAGCCCTTTCAATTCTACCGAAACTTTGAATGAACCAGGGAGCAGTGCAAATGTCCCTTCAGCTGATGCTACTTTCCCTCAAATGCCTGCTATGCAGGAAATGCTGAACCAGGTGAAAATTTCATTTGTCTTCAACATATTTTCTTATTAAAATCTGCCTGTTACTGTTTGCTATAGATCATTAAAAACTCATCTGTCTGATACTGTATGTTATGTCAAGATTGTTAAGATCAGTCCTGAATTGACAGATTGTCTTTGGCCAATTTAGGAGTGCCTGCTTGCTATTTAATGTTAATAGTTTGTTTGTCTGATACTGTTTGTGTTATGTTAGAAGTGTTAAGATCACTCCTGAATTGACCAGATTGTCATTGACCAATTTGGGAAATCCAAGGTCAAGGGACATTCACTGTGCTGGATTGGCTTAGTTCAGATTGATCGATTCCTATAAGGATCCTTATTTTGATCCTCTTTGTTGAGGATTTGTTGGGGATATCAATGCTGTTCATGGCTGGGGGATTGGCTTAATTTGGATTGATCAATTCCGATAAGGATCCTCATTTTGATCCTCTTCGTTGAGGATTTGTTGGGGGTATCAATGCTGATGATACCTTCCCTGGACATGCCTCTCCTTTGTGACCCACTAGATCCTCACCAGCAAATTGTGCAAAATCATGTTGCTGTCAGGAATTAAATCGAGAAAGGAGTAATCTCATTTGATTTCTGTTTTAATTATTTTATTTTTGAATTTTAAGCTATTGTTTAAGTGAAAGTGCCCGTTCAGCAACTTGAGTTAGCTGATCCCATCAATCCTCTCCATTTTTAATCTGAATTACAATGCAGCCCTTGAAAGTGACCTGATCCTGTGATTAATATACTTGCCATATTATATATATATTGGCAAAGTACCAAGTGCATGGTATCTAGTGCCACCATGATGCTTGGCCCCTCAGTCTTGAGATTTTACATTCTAGTGTCCCTGTCATTTGTAGGTAGTGCACAACCATAGGGTATTATCGACTTTCATTTTAAAGGTATTGTCCTTTTCATATGAGTTAGCATCTATTGCCAACATGCATTGTGTTTATAACACATAGGTTGATTGCTACATGCTAGGTAACTGTTTTAATTGGTCTATAAGGGTATTTTCACTAATCATCACATGTTTAAGAATTCAACACCTTTTTTAAAGTGCTATAAGAAATCAATACTTGTATAAACATATGCCGACGGCAGGTTTTTCTCATTTGTTAGACATTTTATTTTACTAATATAATGTTCTACTGAGAATCAGTTAAGCAATATATGTGATACTGCTGCTACAGCTCATGTTTGTATTGGTAGGTTGAGATAATGAAGAATTAAGTACACCAAGGAACGTTGGTTGTAGTGGACCTGTATTGGGCACTAGCTGGATCTATATGTATCTGTTGGTAGCAGTTTACCAACTAACGGTACACCGTTACATATCTGTGTCTTGAAGAGGAAGAAGAAGAAGAGGAAGGCGTGGTGGAGGAAGAGGACGTGGTGAAGAAAGAGGAGAAAGGAGGAAGGAAGGAACAAGAGGAGGCTGTGTAGGAAGAAGAGGAAGAAAGAGAGAGAAAGCAAGAAGAGGCTCGGTGGAGGAAGAGGAGGGAGAAGCAAGTAGAGGCTGTGGCGAACAACAGTGGCAGGGGATAGTCAGTGGTGAGCAGCAGCTGTGGGGAGGTAGCTGCATTGGATGGAAGTGGCTCAAGAATGATTCTGCGTATGGAGAAGAGGGCTTTCATTCATGAGCCCTAATTGAAGATTTTTTCTTTTTTTTAATTTTCTAGCCAGCCAGACTGCCCACCCAAAATGGAGGTGGTCTGCATACAGTGAATGTTATGAATTACTCGTTTTGTATCGATCTGGGTGAAGCAGAGAACCTTGAAGTACACAACATGTGAAATGCTCAGGAAGACATGACCCTGACATCCTTGTTAATAGTACTTCAAGAGATCCTTTGTTATATTATGTTTAGCTGATTGTGGGTTGGAAATGCCCGGAAATTAATAATCATGATACAAGTTCAGTGGCAATGTGTGCTTGGCTACATGGTTCTCCTTGGTCAATTCTAGAGGCAGTGCTTTCTTTAAACCTATGGTTCCATCTCGTAGGTGAAGTGTGTACTCAGACAATTAACTGAAATCTCATGCACTCTTCTAATGTTGAACTAATTACACTAGCAAAGTTTCTCTTTCAACTGATTTGTAATTGTCAAATTTTCTTAAACCTAAAAATATATGCCATTTCCATTAAGAGACCGACTATAGATTAGGTTTTTGCTGTTCATATATTTCACATATGCATTTCTTTTAATCTATTTTGCAGTCTCAACTTGTGGATAATTTGCAGATTATGAGTATGCAAAAGGAAATGCAAAAGCAGATGGGTGTGATGGTGGCTGCACCAGTAGCAAAAGAAGGTAAAAGGGTGGAGACTATGTTAAGTAGGAGCATGGAGAAGATCATCAAGGCCAATGCAGATGCTTTGTGGGCCCGAATCCAAGAAGAAAATGCAAAATATGAGAAGTTAGAGAAGGAACGTATGCAGCAGATGACAAATCTAATAACCAGCTATGTGAACAAGGACTTGCCAACCATTTTAGAAAGGGCACTAAAGAAAGAACTGTCTGCCATAGGGTCCACTGTAGCTCGTGCAATTACTCCTGTTATTTCTACAACCATCGCAGAGTCATTTCAGGTTATATTTTAACTACATGGTGATTATTTTGTCTAAATTCTGATGCATTTATCCAATATCTCATGTTTCTTCATTCTCAGAGAGGAGTCGGTGATAAGACAGTGAACCAGCTAGAGAAGTCTATGAGTTCTAAACTTGAAACTGCAGTTGCAAGACAAATCCAAACACAGTTCCAAACTACTGGGAAGCAAGTTCTTCAGGTATGCAAGCTTAGCAAGAAACGATGTTCTGGTTGACATCTGATATTTGCATCAGACTAGTAACCTTTATTATGAACAAACAGTTGTTCATAAGTGGGTATTTTTCACTATTGCTGAATAACAAGAATGTGGTCCTTGTTTGCTGATGTTGGACAGCACAAAATATATTATACTGATGTGTTGCAAATGTTTTCAATTAGCAGAATCCAAAGTTATTTATGTTTGAAAATTTGATCCTGCTATCTCAAAATGTGCAGGATTCCCTGAGATCTTGTTTGGAATCATCAGTGGTTCCAGCATTTGATAACTCTTGTAAAGTGATGTTTGAACAAGTGGAAAATGCATTCCAGAAAGGAATGAGTGATCACACTGCTTCTGCTCAGCAGCAACTTGAGGCGGCAAATACTCCATTAGCACTTACTTTGAGGGTAACCACTTACATTATTTAGGTTTATTCTTATGATATGGTTGCATTTTCAGCTTAGTTGTTATATCTGCCTGTCTACAAAGAAAACCATTTTCTTAGCAGTAAATTATTTGTTATTATGTGCAGGAAGCAATCAACTCTGCGTCATCAATCACCCAAAATCTCACCACTGAATTAATTGATGGCCAGCGCAAGCTTTTGGCTCTTGTTGCTGCAGGAAACACAAAGGCACTGAGCCCTCTTGCCATGCAGCAATCAAATGGCTCTACACCTGGCCTTCCTGAGATTGTAAATCATGAATTCCAGGCTTTTCAGATTCCCTCATCTTAAGATGCCTATTTTATTGTCATGGATTTTCCTGATCTGCTGTTTTACTTGGATCATTTTGTTTCCATGGAGGCATGGTCGGTTCATTGTTACTTCATGCTCATTCACAGCATGTCTTTTCTGTCTGGCAGGTCGGGGCACCTCTAGATCCAACAAAGGAGCTCTCAAGATTAATATCCGAGCGGAAGTATGAGGAAGCATTCACAATGGCACTTCAAAGAAGTGATGTCTCCATTGTGTCTTGGCTGTGCGCACAGGTACCCGTGCATGTATGAAAAGTAGCAATTGGAGATAATTCGGTCATGTTTCACCTTTCAGTGTTTTCTGCCTCAGCTATTTCATTGAGTTACCCCTTTCTTTGTTTATACTAATTAGCATCATTTTGCAGGTTGATCTGCGGGCAATTTGCTCTACGGTGCCGCTTCCCCTGAGTCAAGGAGTCCTCCTGGCACTTCTGCAGCAACTTGCATGCGACCTGAGCAACGAAACATCAAGAAAAGTTGGCTGGATGACTGATGTTGCTGTAGCAATCAACCCGACTGACCCCATGATCACGATGCATGTAAGGCCAATCTTTGAGCAAGTCTACAGCATGTTGGGCCACCAAAGAGCGCTTCCGACGACCACTGCCTCTGAAGCAACCAATATACGCCTATTGACGCATGTGATAAATTCTGTACTTATGACCTGCAAGTGATCGACTCGTGGTTGGGCAGCAGAGCATGTGTATAGAACAAAACGAGTTGATGTTAGAGAGAAGAGGGAGACTGGAAATCCCATTAAGAGTTGTGTAATGTAAATTAGGAATGATTCCTGAATGGCTGTTTCTTCTGCTTCTTTGATCATGTTCTTCGAGTTCAATTCTTATGTGGGTTTTATTGTGATAATCATTCTCCTTTGGTCGTGTTTAATCAGTTATCTTTTATTATTGTGAAGTGTTTATTGGAGAATACAAGCATCAAACGAGAAAAAAATAATAAATGGTAAGTTGTTAACATCTACATTACATAAGAAAGCCTAGTCAGTTAATTATCAACTTATTTACAGAGAGAATAGAGATATAACAAGTTCTCAAAACTCTGAAGCCATATACTTATTTATGCACAAAAAATGCAAAGAAAAATTTCCTCCAATAAACAGCGGGGAAGGAGATGCGTCTCTCGGCCATCGGCGAAACTTGCCTCTAGTGGCAACCAGGTCGGTTTCTGCGTCTTTCGGTCATAGGCGAAACGTGACTCTGTGGCGACCATCAGTAAGGTCGGTCATAGGCGAAACGGCCACTATGGCTACCAGCACTGGTCCGTTTCCCACCTCCTGGATCGGAGGCGCTCCGCCCCCCGCCACCACCTCCCCATCAAGAGGTCGTACCGCGCCCTCGCCACCGGGTCCGACAGCGTCTCGTACGCCCGGTGAATCTCCACGAAGTCGTCCACTCTCCCGTCAGCAGTCACGTCCGGGTGAAACCGCTTGGCCATGGACCGGTACGCCGCCTTGATCTCTCCCGCCGTCGCCGTCTCGCGCACCCTAAGCACCTCGTACGGACTCCTCCCCCTCGTCCCCGCGGCCGCCGGCGCCCCTTTCTCCGCCATCACCATCCTGTGCCGGCCAGCGCCGTGAAGGGACATCCCGGCGAAGGTTAGGGCTGCAGACATTAAGAAAGAGGGATCCAAAGGAGCAGCGATCCGGAAAGAGCCCAAACGAAGGCTTAATATAAACGTTAGGGTCGATGGTCTCCACCATGTGGGCCATGGAAACCGCGGGCTTCCCTGGCCCACTGAGCTCGTAGCCTACCCTGACGAAAGCGTACGCATATTTTTCCTATGCGCTGAATAGATTGGCCGTAGGATGGAAGACGCCGCCGTGGATCTAACGGCCGTCTGCATAACAAAGGGACGCGATGGGCTTCTGGATAGAAAGGCCAGCGTTGTAGGACACGATTTGGTTCTGACAGATTCGACCGGAGCCGTCCGATCGTGAGATAATCAGATCAAATCCGGCGCGAATGCCTCCATTACCTACTACTGCTCTTCTAGAAGAAGTGGACCTCCCAACGCGAACGACTGCCGGTGCTGGTGGCTGTGAGTGGTGATCTCACTGGACCCAACTTTTGTAGAATGCTTTCGATCGATCAATGTGGAAAGAGACTGAAGATGCGCCCACCTATCTTAGTTTCAGAAGAGAAGATTATAGCATCATCAATCCAGTCTTACCTCACATTGTGTGGGGATTAAAGTAGCCACTGAAAATGATGGGGCATGCAGCAAATGGGAGGTCTGAAGGAGTCACTCATTGGAGTCCAAATGGAAGGACTTACTTGGTTCTAGTTGCCCTGTGCCGGTCCAAGTGGACCTGCCTCTGTCATTGTAGCTTAGGATACTAGCTTCTAGAAACCATCACATCCTAGTGAGAAAGAAGCTAAAAGGAGGGAGGCATGCTCTCCAAGGCATGCATCCAAACAGTCCAGAAAAGAATGGGTTCGGTGCGATATCATTATCAACAGCAATTGCTATTGAAGAACACGTGTGCTGCTTCCAGACCCTGAGTGTCGATGTTTTGCTTTTGGGTTGAATGCGTAGGGGCAGATTCAATTTAGTGCTGTGATTTGGTTTATCTAATTAAGTGGAAGAAGCCGGTTCTGAGATCAATTCTCATGACCAATTTAGTTTAGGAGACAGACCAGGATTATTAACTTCGCTTACATCACAAGCAGCAGTGCCCTTTCGAGAAAGATATCTGTCATGGCTGACGCAAGGGAGTTTAATACTCACCGTTGGACAACATTATTGGATGACACTGTTGATCGTTCCGTCAATTCACAATGGCATCACCGATTTGATGCAAGGATTATATATATACCGACATATATCTTTACGACGTATGCACATAGATATGAAAAATCTTATTAAATATATCGGGCTCCAGAAATTTCGTTCTGCAGATGTACATTGTCTTAGTCGTTTCTAGCTTTTTCAGACTGATTAAATAATGATGAACTAGTTATGTAATAAATTGGATCTTTATTATTATAATAAATTTCAGACTTATGATATGTAAAGATATCATGTGTGATGTTATCAGCCCTCGGTATTTGTGTCTGAAATATACTTAGGGGTTGACATTATCTGTATAGGTAATTCAAGTTAATATACTCTGATGTTCTCACACGTCATTTGCATCTAACATTATACGTAAATAGTTTAAGTTAATACGCCTCAACTCTCTTGAGTGATTTCTCTATTCATGTAGTTTAAGTGGATATGGACCGATGCTTTTCTATTTCTTCTTATTTATATTGTTAGAATTTTAAGGGTTATAATTAAATATGTTAAGTCATTAATTTGATTAGTCAAAATTAAAATAATTTAATTAAAATAAATTTATTTAGTTAAGAAACATAATTATCATGAAAATTAATTATGTAGATATCATAAGTCATATTTCTAATTTAATGACGAGATAAGTCAAGAATATGAAACTCTTAAGGTATAATTATAGATTCATCAATTATAAATATAATCATAATTGTAGATTCATCAATTATGTATATAAATAGGGTTATGGTCCCCGGTTGTAGTATGGAATAAAATTTCTCTTCACCCATCAAAGAGAAATCTAAAGTTCTTAAGGATACTCTGTAATTGAAAGGTCAAATCATCGATTAATTCAAAAAAATATTCTAATGGATTCATCAGGCACGCTTCCATGTTAATATGTTTTATAATTATTGTAGGATTTCATATATATTATTATGAATTTAATAATTTAGTTTTGAATCTATAAAACATGTTTGATCTAGATTTATTATGTTAAATCCACCAACATTGGCATCAGAGTCATCCTACAATGATTGTTAAACTTATCGAGTGATTTTTATATATTTTAATGATATTTTCATCAGTATTTTAGAGTGATTTGGTTTTATCATCAGGGAAGATGATGGTTTTATGTAATCATACTTTATGTATTTTTTTTCTTTTTATAATATGCAAATTCATCATTTATGGATTTTTTTTCTTTTTTATAGTATGCAAATTCATTTTTTTCACTGCAATTCAAATAAATCTTTCAAATTCCCTTTGGATTTTATCTAATTAATTAAATTTATATAAATTTAATTAATTAATAATAATATAATATTATGTTAGTTTAATTATGTTGTTGCAATATGAAAATTTAATTAATAATAATAGTGTTGCAATATTCATGCAATATTATGTTGGTTTAAACATAATATTGGTTATATAAAGTTATTTGTTGACATAAATTGAATGATTTATATGCATTAAATATTTGAGTCAACAAATTAAGGTCAAATCAATTTAACTAATATGGTTCAAATTCAATTAATGATTATTTAATATTAGATTGAGTAATTTAATATATGAAGTTGTCAAAGTGACTTATCATATGTAACATTTCTCATGAAAATATTAAATATAGTATATATTTACATCCATGTGGTAATTACCTGACGCAAAGGAAGGTTAATGATTGGTAAGATTTTATAAACACCTGTAATGGTAAACACATGATAATTATAAAGTTATATATGTGAATGATAAATGAATCCAAAGATGGGTTTATTATTTGACATGTCTTATTATTAGTGTTTGATCGTTACAACAAGACTACTATTAGCAATTAATATTGAAGCCCAAAAACAAAATATTAGTGTTGCACTTGGTATCTTGAGATGAGTTATATCATTATTTGAATTTACTTATGTTTATGGTAATATAAATGAGTATAATTTATGGTTGTCTATTATTCTCTTATTTAGGTTCTCTTGCTTTAATATCTGCTAACTTCAATTCAGTATTGGTTCTAAATAAAACTAACTTTAAGGATTGAAAAGAAAATATTCTAATCATTTGGGCTGTATAGATCTGAACCTTGCACTAAGGGAAAACCAACCTACTTCTCTAACAGATAATAGTACTTATGATGAAAGGAGACTATATGAGAAGTAGGATAGGTCTAATCACATGTGTCTCATGATTATTAAGCATGACATTTTAGAGGCCTTTAGGGCTATAGTATCCGAAGGGATTACTAAAGCCAAAGATTTTCTTACTGAAATAGAAAAATATTTTTTAAAAAATAATAAGGCGAAAATAAGCACTCTACTTCAAAGCTTAATTTTCATGAGGTACAATTATAAAAGAAATATAAGGAAATACAAATCTAGAAAGAATGAGGCTAATGAAGGTCCTGCATAAAAAAAATAAAATAAGGTTGATACTTGTTTCCTCTGTGAGAAATCTGGGCATTTAAAGAAGGACTATGTCAAATATCATGCCTAGCATGCTAAAAAGGGTACATTCCTTACTTTGGTTTATTTTGATGTCAATTTAACTTCATTACCTAGAAACACTTAGTGGTTAGATTCTAGTGTAACTACCAACATCAATGTTTCAATGCAGGGTTGTCTGAGCTACCGAAGGCCCAATGATGCTGAAAGATATATTTATATGGGGGACAAAAAATCAGTAGATGTGAAAGCTATAAGCACATTTAGATTGTTATTAGACGGAATTTAATTTCTATTCTTACTGGGACAAGTTTGATTATTCTTGTTCATTTGGAAATAATAAGTTTACTTTGTCTTTAAATTCAAATATGATTGAAACTAGTTCACTTATGACTTATGAAAATCTATATTTACTTAATACTATAGCATCCTATCATAAATCCCTGAATATAAAATTACGAGGTACTAAACATAAAATTGAAAATCCGGGTGTATTATGACACAAGTTTGTGTCACATCTCTAGAAATAGAGTTGAAAGACTTATGTCAGAAGGGATTCTTGATCCTATTGACTTATCAAGTTTAGATGTTTGTGTTGAATGCATTAAAGGTAAACAAACCAAACCTAAGAGATCAGGTGCATATAGAGCTATGGACGTCTTAGAATTGATACATACGGATATTTGTGGGTCATTTCCTATACCTTCATGGAATGATCAACGATACTTTATATTATTCATAGACGATTACTCTAGATATGGATACCTGTATCTAATATATGAAAAATCTTAATCTTTGGATGTGTTCAAATCATTTAAAGCTGAAGTTGAAAATCAACTCAGCAAAAGGATAAAAAGCATCAAATCTGATCGTGGAGGGGAATATTACAACGAAAATGATGACTCAGGAGAACAACATCCAAGACCATTTGCTTTATACCTAGAGTGTGGAATTGTCCCTCAGTATACAATGTCAAGGACACAACATGAATGATATAGCTGAAAGATGAAATTATAAACTTAAAGATATGATAAGATGTATGATTTCTTAATCTATTTTACCAGAGTTACTTTGGGGAAAAGCAATAAAGACTGCAGCTTATATTCTTAATAGAATACCAACTAAAGCAACTGCAGAAACACCTTATGAGCTTTGGACTATGAGAAAGCCTAGTTTAAGGCACTTCCATGTATGGGGTTGTCTAGTTGAGGCAAGACTTTACAAGCCTAATGAAAAGAAATTGGAATTTCGAACAGTAAGCAATTATTTTATTGGTTATTCTGAGCGATCTAATGGGTATAAAATTTATGATCCCAAATCAAAAAATATTTTTGAGATGGGT
Organism: Musa beccarii; assembly: GCA_024322285.1. NCBI lineage: Eukaryota > Viridiplantae > Streptophyta > Magnoliopsida > Zingiberales > Musaceae > Musa > Musa beccarii. The sequence continues at coordinate 4,471,970 of CM044397.1, read as the reverse complement.
ATTGCTACATTTTTTAAGAATATTGAGTTTGGAGGGAGAAATAAGGTTAAAGACTTTATCTTTGAGGAAGAATTGGTTCAATCTGATCCAATTCATATAGTTGCCACTAATGTGGCAAATTCAGTACCTCAAAAGGATACAGTCATTTCAACTCCCATAAGAAAATTGTTCATGAGGAATAAACTAAACACCCTTAAAAACCCATGTCACAAGAGCCAACACCTTTGCGATGATCTACTAGGGAAGGAAGGAGTGTCATTTCAGATGATTATATGTTATTTCTCCAAGAACATGAAGAAAGTAGTGGTATGATGGAAGATGATCCAATCAACTTCTGTCAAGCCATCGAGGATTCCAATTCAGATAAATGGATTGAAGCAATAAATCAGGAGTATAAGTCCATGTAAGACAATAAAGTTTGGGAACTTGTCCCATTACCAGAAGGTATGAAACTCATTGATTATAAATAGATTTTTAAAACTAAAAGGGATTCTAATGATAATATAGAGAGGTACAAGGCACGTTTTGTGGCGAAAGGTTATACTCAAAAGGAAGGGATTGACTTTAAAGAGACAATCTCTCCAGTTTTAACAAATAACTCTTTTAGGATAATTATGGCTCTAGTTGCATATTTTGATTTGGAGCTTCATCAAATAAATGTCAAAATAGTATTTCTCAATAGAAACATTAATAAAACAATTTATATGGTACAACTAGAAAACTTTATGTTAGGAGACCGAAAAAAAAAGGTTTGTAAATTGATAAAATCCATTTATGGACTAAAACATGCATCTTGTCAATGATATCACAAATTTCATCAAGTAATTCTCTCATATGGTTTTAAGGTAAATGCTGTTGATAATTGTATATATCACAAGTTTAGTGAGAGTAAATTTATTTTCCTGATATTGTATGTAGATGACATTTTCTTGTCACAAATAATATAGGTATATTGCATAAAACCAAGAGATTTGTATCAAGAAATTTTGAGATGAAAGATCTTGGTGATGCCTTTTTTGTATTAGGAATCCAGATACACCGAGATAGATCTTAGGGTATTCTAGGATTATCACAAAGGAGCTATATCGATAAGGTACTCAAAAGGTTTGGTATGTAGGATTGTAAACTAGGAAACACTCCTATCGCAAAGGTAGACAAATTCAGTCTCAATCAATGTCCTAAAGGAAATCTAAAAACTCAAGAAATGCAGAAAATTCCTTATGCATCATCTATAGGAAGTATAATGTATGCACAGGTTTATACGTATCTGGATATAGTATATATTGTTGGAGTGTTAGACAGATACTTAAGCAATCCTGGAATGGATCATTGGAAAGCAACGAAAAGAGTTATGATATATTTGAAGAGGACAAAAGATCATATGCTCACATATAGGAGATCAGACCATTTGAATATCATTGGGTATTCTAACTCCGATTTTGTTGGATGCCAAGACAGTAGGAAATTCACTTCAAGCTATATTTATATCTTGGCTAGTGGGGTGATTTCTTGGCATAGTGCCAAGCAATCTCTTATTACTTTTTCTACAATGGCAACGGAATTTGTGGCATGTTTTGAGGCATCCAATCATGAAATTTGGTTGAAAAATTATTATAGGGCTATAAATAGTACAAGGGATTGAAAGATTGCTAAAGAGATACTGTGATAATCAGTTGTTTTATACTCTAACAATAATAGAAGCTCGACTAAGTCAAAACATATTGACATCAAGTTCTTGGTTGTAAAAGAAAGGATACAAAGTAAACAAGTTTCTATAAAATACTTTGGAGCAAACTTTATGTTTGCAGATCCTCTCACAAAAGGTGTACCACCCAAGGTCTTTCATGAGCATACTGCTCATATGGGTGTATTAGAATTTAAGGAAACTTCAGTTTAGTAGGAGTTTATCATATGTTTATTAAATATTCTATGTCAGATTTTATATTTGTATAAATATTTTTTAATCAGAAATAAATCTTCAGTTTGTTATACTTTATACATTATAATTATCAAAGTTATTAATGATCTCATGAAGATAAAGATAGACCAGTTGAAAATTAACATGTATGGATCACAATCATGTAATTTTCATGCTACACATTTCATGATTGATTTATGTCATTTAGTTATGTTAATATTAGTGATCATTGATAGGTTTAGCTATGATTGATATAGTGAAAATCATTTTGATCCTTTATTAATATGGCCAATGGATGAGATTGTATTGTATGTTCTATTTAATAATTACAATAGTTTTGAGCTTATAAAGTATAACACGTTTATAAGGATACATATGTAACCCAGTGAAAGATTATTAGAATTTTAAAGGTCACACATATATAATTAAATGTGTTAAGCTATTATTTTGATTAGTTAAAATTAAAGTGATCTAATTAAAGTAAATTTATTTGGCTAAGGAACATAATTATCATGAAAATTAATTGTATGGATACCATCAATCATATTTCTAACTTAATGATGAGATAAGTCAGGAATATGAAGGCATAATTATAGATTCATCAATTATGAATATAATCATAATTATAGATTCATCAGTAATATATATAAATAGGGTTATGGTCCCCGGTTATAGTATCGAATGAAGTTTCTCTTCACCCGTTAAGAGAAATATAAAGTTCTTAAGAATACTCTACAATTGGAAGGTCAAATCATCGATTAATTCAGAAAATACTCCGATGGATTCATCATGTATGCTTCTATATTAATATGTTTTATAATTATTATAAAAATTTATGTATATTATTATGGATTTAATAATTTAGTTTTAGATTTATTAAACATGTTTGATCTAGATTTATTATGGTAAATCCACCAACATATATATAGGCAATTAGATCACGCATATGACACCCTTGTGTATTTTTTGTATTTATAATTCTTATATATACAATTAAAGTTGGCATACTCAAGTGCTATCATGTTTCTAATATTTTGCATACAAACAATTCAAGTCAACATGCCCAATGCTCTCACATGCCTCCTGCAATACTTTCTATATGGGTATTTAAAATAAGTATGTCTCTATATCCTTGTATATCCTCCGTATTTGATACTCCATACTTAGGTAATTCATGTTTGAACGTCTGGATGCTTTTAAATATGTCTAAGTTACCTATACAGGCATAATGTATAAATATTACTAATAATTTCTTATTATAAGTAACTATTATCGAGTTCTTAAGTTGTTATTATGCTTGGATGTGGGCAAGCCTTTCAATCTCGTATGTATTACCACAAAATGTTTAAAATCTTAAAGCGTGCGTGTTGACAAATAATACTATTGGATATTGACAAAATGATAAAAAAAAGATTATGAAGGAAAAGGTACATGAAGAATAACTAAATCATCCTTCAAAACAATATCTGAATGATATAAATGCCCTTAAAGAAATTAAGCTACACTAAAATATTCAACTAAGGCTTTATAGGTCATGGCAACGAGCCTTAACCAGAAATGGATCTTCCAAGCAAAAGATACCCATTGGGATCGCTTGATAAGCACCCCCGTCCAACAAAAATAATGCCCAAAGCAACAATATTATCCTCGCAAGAACTCAAGGCGAGGTCCTCACCAGCATCCATGTGGCACTTTGTGTCATTAACATGATTGACGGGTACAATGTACCTATTATATTGGAAATAATATATATCTACTCATCAATCAAAGATTACTAAAGTGACAAACGTTTATTATCTTTGATCTTATCCTTATTCATTGTATTAATAATTTTATGTAAATAAAATTTATTATTGGACAGCAATCAATATCCTTAGTTGATTATATCAGTCTCGTATGCCAAGTCAATTGGTGTTTATAGTCAACTTAGAGGATTCAATAGAATAACCATATATATATATATATATATATATATATATATATATATATATATATATATATATATATATATATATATATATATATATATATATATATATATATGTATATATATATACATATATATATATACATATATATATATGTATATATATATATATATATATATATATATATATACTTCAGATTCTTACATTAGAATAAATCTAACATGGAGAGTTATAATATGTTTTGAGATACAATCTTATAGACTAGAGAAGAACAAATGAGATATTTTTATAAGTGAAACTCATAATTATCTATATCTGATAGACGATTAAGTCATAGTCGAAACATATGATATTATTTGTATGTAAGAAGTTACTCAGACTATCAAGCATGAACACCAATATTGTATACTAAGTATGACTCCAATGAGCATTATCATATAAGGACATCAGTTTTGGTGTCAAGCAAATATTGATGTGACACTTGAATATTTATATATTAATTTTTTATATTATTAATGATGGAGCTCTTCATTCTTATTTTGTGCACACAAAGATATATACACATATATATAGTGTTAAAAATTAATTCTATTTAAAGGTATTCTAGAGAAGTTGGACTATATAGGTTCTTCAAAGGTTCTTTTAATATTATATAAAGTGTTTATGAAAATTTTTTCGACAGTAATATAAAATGATAATCGATATTTAGTTTCTAGCATCATCATTTACTCTATTAAATGATTAAAGGAATTTTCTAGTAACTATGATATATGGTACATATGCCTATAAGTTTCTATACTATACATACAACAACAAATTTTGCAAAAACAATGTAACTACCCGTAGAAATTTTAATATAGCATATATGTCCTTTTATATATTCCTCACATCACTATCCAACCAAGAATATTTAGACTATTAGCTTCTAATATTATCAACTTTAGCTAATTTCAGTTGATATATACTTAGAATTTCTTTATTACTCTTCTTCATACAATTAGTTAGTTAAAGAATATTAATGTATTCTAGAGTTTCAAGAAACATCAAAATGATAATCATTTCGATGAATTTTAAGCGCAAGGACATGTACATAAATATTAATTAGACATAAATTTAATATGATAAATAAAAATTTAATAATTTTATAGAAGTATATATGTTAATTTTTAAAAAAATTTATCTATATCGATAAAAGGAAGATTGCATCAAGGGTTACTCTTATCATTCAAGTGAAAATTATTAGATTAATTATACCTATTATCGTATAAAATAATTAGTCAATCTATCAAATGGACTTAAGAATAATTTTTTGAATAATTTTTAAAGAAATATGTTGAATGACCTTGAGATACACTAAAATAGGGCATGAAGAGAAAAGTTTATAAATTAAAAAAAAGTTTTATATGGCCTAAAGCAAACACCTTGAGCATGAAATACTATAATGGATGCTTATTTCCACCAAAAGTATTATATTATGTTCAATGCCATTATGTGAATGTAAAGAACAAAAAATGTAGATATTCTTGCTTTCGTTACTTATCCTTTACAGAAAAATTAATGATCGTGTTGATTAGATTTACAAGTAAAGACTTTGTCAAATCATTACAAGGTCTTAGGCTCAAATCTCGTTTTTGTCACTTAAATTTTGTAAAAAATAAATAGAGACATATTACTTATTTGCTTGTACATAGATTATCTTAATTTTATATGAAATAATCCTTTCATTTTTTTAAGATTTCAAGTAAATTGTTGTTTTATTGTAGCGGGGTGCTGAGGCTGAGGAGTTTTACAAGTCAGGGGGAGAGAAATTTCCTACTCCTTTCCCTTTTCGCCCACCCTGGCTTATGATCCTAATCATGGTTCATGAATTCAAGATGACTGATATTAGACTTATGTCATATTTACTTGATGTTCAAGTAAATGAAAGCGATGAAGACATACTTATTTCCCAATAAGCATGCGCAAAAGTAGTTCTTAAAAGTCTTACGATGGAAGATTGCAACCTTGTTAACAAGTACAGTGTGGTATAAACTTTCAAAACCTGATGACTGCAAGATAATTAAACGTACATGCTTCAAAATTTTTAGTAAGAAGATTGAGATACTTGATATGCACTAATATGGTACTAGACTAATAATCGATTTACCCATCAAAAAACTGCTAAAATGATTCTTCAATATGCCAAAGGAACCATAAGTCTTGGTTTATTCAATTAATATTCTCGTTGGCTAGTTGGATAGTGATTCGCGTAGTGCAGAGATTTAGAAGATTAGAAAAACACAAACACACGATTGGTTTAGTCTACTTCTTGGGAGACACTACTTTCATTTTGCATCATACCAAATGATCCATTGTGATGCTTTTTATACGTGAGTAAAATAAGTGGTGGCATCTTCATGTGAATCTCATGGTATATGATTTTAATAGCTTTCGAAGCGGATCCATTATGCACAAAATCAAGCTAAAGTTTGTGTTAACAAGAAGTCAGCCATTCCATTGGTCAAGCACATTCACATTTGCTTGGATTGGAATACATTAATTCTGAATGTCAAATTGCAAATATTTTTACCAAGACTGCGATAGTAAATTATGTTTAAGATAATGTTAAATAATAAATTTAATATAATCCTCTTGTAGGGAAACACACCATGAGAAGGAACCTAGGGTTGCATTAAATATGGACATTATTTGAAGGTACATGAACATGGACCTTTGACCAGGTGAAGGACATTAAACAAGACCCTTCATGAGGTATTTTATACTACTTTTTTCCTTCTTTTTTTTTTAGAGGTATAAGAGGTATCTTATACCTCTTAGATCCGTATGAACGGATAGAGATTCATGTTGTTGTGGGTATACGTGGGGGAAGAAACGTTGTATGGAGTGAGAACTTGTTCATGCAAAAGAATATTTTGTAAGAAAGTGGTAGAGCTCTGTTGGTGTCCTTCACCAAAATCCCACCACCCTCTTCCTCTCTCTTTCTCTCTTCTCTTTTAGCACCTTTTACGCGTTTCCTTCCTCCTCATCCATCATGTTTAGCTTTTGCGACGCAAGCGGAGTACGGTGCCTCAGCAGTGGTCTGGGCGGCAAGGCCATGTCTTTGCTAAACAGCTTGATCATGCTCGGCATCGTCGGCATCGTGAACCAGTTGCCAGCCATACTCCACATTCTGTACCGCCGCTTCAAGTTGTGGTGGTTCAACGAGATGCAGATCACCATTTCTCAGGAAGACCGGGACTGGTACAACACCAGCAAGGTCTTCTCTGCCGTCGAGACTTACCTCAGCACCAGGTCAGACGACGACGCTCGTTGGATGAAGGCCTACACTAATCACCACGGCCTGTTGGAAATAAACTTGTTCTAATATCATAAAGAGGTTAATTTCAACAAGAGAAAGGTTCATAGTATAAAGAAGGAGATTTAATCCATCAAGAAGAAAAGATGGATTAGAAGTCTATGGAAGGACAAGTCAAAATGATCATTGGTTCTTGAAGAGGTTCCTTGAAAGAGAAATTCATTCTGAATACAATCAATATGATGTATCTTTGGGGACTATATAAACCCCATATGTTGGTTCATGAATATATAGAGTTTGTGAAATTGTAAAGAGTATTTTGAGAGAAAAATAGAGAGTTACTCTTCTCCTACTCTTCCTCTGTTTGAAATCTCTCTCTTCTTCCTATCTAGATTTTCAACATTTGGTATCAGAGCATAGGTTGAGCAATGGCCTCTTCCCCAAGTACCATCCAAATTCAGATCCCTAGATTGACAAAAGAAAATTATGATATATGGTGCATCCAAATGAAGGTTCTTCTAGGCTCCCAAGATGTATGGGAGTTTGTAGAAGATGGATTTGTTGAGCCAAGTCCAAGAAGAAGGAGCAATGAATGCGTAAAAGAAAACAACTCAAAGATAGAAGGAAGAAGGAGAAAAAGGCTTTGTTCACGATCTACCAAGGACTTGACGATACAATGTTCGAGATCATCGCCCAAAGAAATACTTCAAAGGAGGCTTGGGAAATGCTTCAAAAGCATTTGGTGGTGTTGATAAGGTAAAGAAACTTCGTTTGCAAGTTTTACTGAGCCGACTTTGAAAAATTACAACAAGGTACTTCAAACTATTTCGATTACTTCTCAAAGGTCATTTCTATTGTTCATCAAATGAGACGAAATGGTGAACAAATAAGTGATCAAAGAGTAATAGAAAAAATATTGAGATCTTTAGATCCAAAATTTGATTTTATTGCTGTTGCGATTGAAGAATCTAAAGATTTGGAAACAATGTCTTTAGAACAACTTATGGGTTCTCTTCAAGTTCATGAACAAAGGATTACCAAAAGAGGAGAAGACAGAACTTTGGAGCAAGCACTACAAACCAAGCTTACTCTTGAAAACAGAGGTGAATCAAAATTTCAAAGAGGAAGAGGTCATGGACAAAGAGGAAGAGGAGGCAGAAATCGCACCAATCAGAATCTCCAAACAATGAAGGTGGTGGAGAAAATTCTAGCCAAAGAGGCCAAGGTTATAGTCGAGGACGTGGCCGAGGCCGTGGACGTGGCGTAAATTTTAAAAGGTCTCGAAATACAATGCTATATTTGCAAAAGGTACGGACATTACTCTTTTGAATGCTATTACAATCCTAACAACCAAGGTGATAAGGCAAATTTTGTTCAGAAAGAAAAGAATGAAAATCAAGTATTGCTGATGACATATGATAAATTGAAAGAAGATCAATCTATGACATGGTATTTAGATACTGGAGCTTCAAATCATATGTGTGGTATTAAAGATTTATTTTCAGAAATAGATACAAGTTATTCTGGAAATATTACATTAGGTGATATGTCTCGAGACCAAGAAGAGGCAAAGGTCAAATTCTCCTTGAACTAAATAATGGTAAAGAGTTATGCATTTCAGATGTTTATTATGTTCCTGATATGAAAAATAATATTTTGAGTTTGGGACAATTACTTGAAAAAGGTTATAATATTGAGATGAAAGATATGGCTCTTTCAATTCGTGACAAGGATAGAATATTGATATCACATGTGAAAATGGCAAAGAAAGAATGTTTCCTCTGCATTTATGTATTTTTGATCGATCAAATTGTTTTAAGACTGATATTGAGGACATTTCTACATTATGGCATCTTAGATATGCTCATTTAAATTTTGAGGCTTTGAAACTTTTAGAGAAATATAATATGGTGACAGAATGCCTAGAATTGATCACCCATCAAAACTATGTGAAGTATGTGTTATGGGTAAGCAAGAAAGAAAGCCTTTCAAAGTCGAAGAACAAGAAGAGCATGGCATCGGCTTGATTTGATACACTCAGATGTTTGTGGTCCTATCACCAATATCACTTGGAGGAAGCGGTATTTTCTTACATTCACCGATGATCATAGTGGAAAAACTTGGGTTTATATATTAAAAGAAAAGAAAGAAGTTTTCAAAAATTCAAAGAATTTAAGGAGTTGGTTGAAAGACAAAGTGGTTGTAGGATTAAATGTTTAAGAACAGATAGAGGTGGTGAATATACATCAAATGAATTTGAAAGCTTTTGTAGAAACAATGGAATTTTTCATCAATTCACTATGCCATACACACCTCAACAAAATGGTGTTTCGTAAAGGAAAAATAGGACTATACTTAATATGGTCCGATGCATGTTAAAGGAAAGAAGAATTCCTAAAGAATTTTGGGGAGATGCTGTTGCCTCTGCAGTTTATTTGCTTAACAGGTTTCCAACAAAGCGAATTGGAAATGTTACACCAGAAGAAGCATGGAGCTTTCAGAAACCAAGAGTTGATCATTTGAGGATTTTCGGAAGCATTGCATTTGCTAAGATACCAGAGGAAAAGAGAACAAAACTGGAGGATAAAGGTCAGAAATGCATTTTGTTAGGTTATGCTGAAAATTCTAGTGGTTATAAACTCTACAATCCTATCACAAATAAAGTTGTGATGTCAAGAGATGTTGAGTTTGATGAACAACAGATTTGGAACTGGAAAAGTGATGAGCAGCATAAGAAAGTCATAGCTTCAGAAGATGATGATATAATACAAGGAAACACCGAAGAGGCTTTACCGGAATCATCACCTAGATCAGCTAGGTCACTTGATTCAAGAAGTCCGATTATAAGAAGGACAAGACCAGTTCAGGAGCTCTATGATGTGACTCGAAGGATTGATACTAACAATGACGAACTTTCTTTATTTTGTCTTTTGCAGATATGATCCATTAACCTTCAAGAAGCTTATAATGAAGAAAAATGGCGACAAGCAATGAATGAAGAGATTCATGCAATTAACAAAAATGATACATGGGAGCTTACTACACTTCCAAAAGATCACCAAGCAATCGGTGTTAAGTGGATCTTCAAAACAAAAAGAAATGCACAAGGGGAGATAGAGAAATATAAAGCACGATTGGTTGCAAAGGGATACAAACAACAATATGGGATTGACTACGAAGAAGTATTTGCACCAGTTGCTCGATTGGAAACAAGAAGATTACTTATCTCCTTAGCACTCAAATGAAATGGAAAATTTTACAAATGGATGTCAAGTCAGCATTTCTTAATGGAGTTCTTGAAGAAGAGGTATATATTTCAACAACTTCGAAGGAAACTTGGGATGACAGATGGAACAAGTTTAAGGGGGGATAATGTTGGAAATAAACTTGTTCTAATATCATAAAGAGGTTAATTTCAACAAGAGAAAGGTTCATAGTATAAAGAAGGAGATTTAATCCATCAAGAAGAAAAGATGGATTAGAAGTCTATGGAAGGACAAGTCAAAATGATCATTGGTTCTTGAAGAGGTTCCTTGAAAGAGAAATTCATTCTGAATACAATCAATATGATGTATCTTTGGGGACTATATAAACCCCATATGTTGGTTCATGAATATATAGAGTTTGTGAAATTGTAAAGAGTATTTTGAGAGAAAAATAGAGAGTTACTCTTCTCCTACTCTTCCTCTGTTTGAAATCTCTCTCTTCTTCCTATCTAGATTTTCAACACGGCCATCATCTCATGCTCACAATGGACGATGCTCAACATATCATCGACGTCTTCACGCCGAAGGTTGACGACGATGGTAAGAAGAAGGCCAAGACAATCAAGGTGAGGTGGACTGTCTACTGCCGGGACGAGAAGGGAACGACTCAAACGGGGAGAAGAAGTTGTATGAGCTCAAGTTCAGTGCCCGACATCGATCGGTGGTGTTGAACCAATACCTTGTGTACATCATGGAGAAGAGCCGGGAGATCGAGCAGAAGAACCGGCAGCGGAATCTCTACACCAACACCATGAGTGGGGACAAAGGTACACAATCACTACAACCTCCTCTGAATCATCTCAAACACGTCTAAAACGATCAGTGCTAGTATTCCTGCGCCAAAATCATAAATCATTACCGTTGACTCAGGTGGTGTTCAGGCACCCGGCGACTTTTGCAACGCTCGCAATGGACCCCAAGAAGAAGCAAGAGATCATGAATGACCTAGAGACCTTTAGCAAGAGCCCGGACTAGTATGCCAATCTCGGCAAGACCTGGAAGCACGGCTACCTTCTCTATGGTCCACCGGGCTCGGGCAAGTCCACCCTAATCGCTTGCATGGCCAACTTCCTCGACTCCGAGGTCTACGACCTCGAGCTCACCGCCATCAAGGACAACACCGAGCTCCGCCGTCTGACTGTGAACACTACAAGTAAGTCAATCATCGTGATTGAGGACATCGACTGCTCCATCCATCTCTCCGGCACCCGAGAAATTGAAGGAGTCAACCATAACAACGAAGAAAATGTCGGTGAGGAGAAGGGGGAGAAGAAGACGGTAGACAATGGGCAGAGCAAAGTGACACTCTCGGGGTTTCTGAACTTTGTCGATGGGCTGTGTGCTGCGTGCGGGGGCGAGAGGCTCATTGTTTTCACAACCAACCATGTGGGGAAACTAGACCCAGCGTTGGTGAGGAGGGGATATGCATATCGAGCTTGGGTACTGTGGTTTCGAGGCATTCAAGGCCTTAGCCAAAAATTACTTGGAAGTGGAGGAGCACCCACTGTTGGAGAAGGTGAAGGAATTGTTGGAGAAGGTGAAGATCACACCTGCAGACGTTGAAGAAGCTACTTGCAGACGACAAGGCAAGTCGGTGTTTGGAGCGCTTGGTTCAAACACTACAGAATGCCATCAAAGTTGGAGGAAAGAAGGGGGCGAGGGACGCAATGTAGCAGGAAGAACTGAAGGATTAACTATCGAAGTATTTTATTTTATTTTTCCTATACGACGAATAACAATTTTAGATTTTTGTTAGTTATTTGATTAATATTTGATAATATAAATTATAATTTCTGTTGTGATGAGATGTAATGTGGCCCATTGCAGGACAGTGGTATCTCTGTGTTGCAAATTTGTCTTCCTATTTTCCCCCATGTCTACCTGCATTCGAGCAATAAAGAGAGTTACCGTATAGGAATCACGTCATAATGATATGTAGCTCTCCATATGATTAATGGGAAACATCATAATCATGTGATGGATGTTTCGGCATACCAAGGGTTTACATGACACATGGTCGTGTAATGCATCTGCTAGCCTCACCGTGTATCCCAACAGTATTCTTGCACATATGAATTCTTCGTCTAGCAATCACATCCCAAGTGGTATGATATCAATTTTATGAATGCAGTGAAACCCAATGAAATTTCTGAACATTCGAAGATAAGGGAAACACCCCACGACTGCATTTTCCAACTGAAACATTGATGCGGGTTATGAAATGTGATTTCAGGACTAGTTGAACGTGTCTATTAAATATTAAATGTATCCGAAAAGTCACAACAATTGTGAAAATTTACTTCCATCCATTGGATTTAAGTCTTCAATACTGAGCTAAAAAATAAAAAAGATTGTATTAGCGTCGGGTTGGCGCCAATCCTTCCAAATATTTACACCTTATAAATATGTTTAGTATCAATTGTGGAGTAGAGAATAAAAGACAATCACCTTCTATCCTCGTAAGCACCTTTCGATATGTATCCCCATAGATAAAATCACGTAGGATCTATCCAAAACGAATAATTTCTCGATGAACCTCATGCTTAACAGAAAAAGACAATTGATAATTTATGAAAACTAGGCATGATCTTAGCTCCCCTACTTAAGGCATTGATAAAAAATATTTGATCCTACATTGATTACAAACATATTTATCCTTAGAGTTTTTATTTAAGCCCATGGAAGGATAATTCCTCGAGTCTTCATGCTCGCACCGATGAAAACAAATGATAATGTATTACTTGTGAATTCATCAAACATACATATATTTCCTATTTAGTAATTCTAATATAATCTTATAAATTTTAAATTGGGAGACTGTTCATATAGTTGCTAACTTTGAAGCAAATGGTCACTATAAGAATTTGTTAATTCAGGAGATACGCATGATGTTTTAAATGTGTGGAACAGCACCTACGGGGAAAAAAAATCAAAATACTTGTGAAATGAACTATCATGGACCATTAAATCCATATATAAGTTGCTTTGCGAGTAGAATGTAGACCCTCATCCTGTGATTTTTATTTTTTTTTATAAGTTATGTTTATTTTTGGATGATTTAAAGTAAAAGCACAAAAAAAAATTAGACTGTTTTTTTTGGGATTGCCCAAATTTTAACAACGTCATATTCTAACAACCCTTTTGATTATATATATATGTATATGTATATATATAATTATATAATTATATATATACATGTATAATACATATACATGTATATATATATATATGTACATATATATTATATATATGCTATATATATGTACATATATATACATGCATATATTTATTTATTTATATATACATATATATATATATTCATATATATGTATGCATACATATATGTATATAAATATATATATACATATATATATACTACTACATTCATATACACACACACACACACACACACACACACACATATATATATATATATATATATATATATATATATATATATATATATAGTGTTATACAAGCATTATATAAATTTTTATTCTTTCAGTATCTCTATAGCTTATCCTTAGATCTGATTGTATTGTCATGTCGAGCAAAAACCAGCGATAAAGAACTTGCCGCATCATTATTTATGCTTGTATAACACAATTTATGCCACTAAAATTGCAACTCCATTTACTCTTTCGTTTTCGCCTGTACAAAGTCACAATCTGTTTTTAATATCTTATGGTATTAAACCTTAGTTTAGATAGTCCTTATGATCATGTGCATCTAATTTATTGTAATGCTTAATTTCGATATTAGTTGCTCTAGTGAAATATTCTTAGATCGTCAGTCAAACACTTGTAACCAAGTTTTTGGTTTATCACGAGTGTCTTATCCTGTACCTCTCTAGTTTCAACTCGGCTTTATAACCAACCATTATGTTACTTGTATGAATTCTTTGTACAACATATACCATGTTTGATCATGCTTTCGGGGTCTTAGTTGTGGCTGTTGATTTTGATAGATAGATTCGACTTCATTGTAGGGTATATAACTCAAGCTACGTAGCAGATAGCTCACAACCTAATTTTGTTCCACTTTGTTCTTTGAAGAATCATATCATGAAGCTTATGCATCACTTTCATTCTTGTGCATATATATATTTTTATTATTATTATCAAATTAATGATTTGTGTTTGTGTAATTGGAACCTTATGCAGGATGCAGTAGAGAATGTTGAAGAGAATGCTGAACAATAAAGACGTAGAAGAAATACACAAGACAATGTAGTTTTTTAATATTTTCGATATGATGTGGATTTTGTGATTGTATCAACATTAATATTGATTGGACTTTATGAATGTTATTATCTTTAATATTGATGTAGATTTTTTTGGTTATTAAAAATTCTGGTATGATTTTGAAATTATTAAAAATTGACAAATGGTCAAGAAAACTATTGTTGACAAGATGATAGTAATATTGTTTTTATTGATATCCTATCACTAATATTGTTTTCAGCTAAATAAGTATTAGCGACAGATTAAAGTAGTTGTCACTAAAGCAGGCTTTTTATCTAACATTTTGGTGAGATATCAGTTTATGGTTAAATTATCATCAATCATTTTATTTATTCAGAAATATAAGTTATTATTAAAACTTTTCATCGAGACATGATAGAATCGTTTATTATCAAATATCGCCATAGAATTATTATTTTATTTATTTTTAATGATAGAAATCAAATATATTAATCATGAAAATAAATCATCATTAAAATTTACAATTTAGTGATACTAAAATTTTTAACCACAGAATTCACGTCACTAATTTTTTGGTGAAAATTGTTTTAAGACACTTTGACAACTTGCGGTCAAAGATCTCTTTTCATGGGGTACGGGAGTCTCATTGCCACGCTCAACCCGTGCATTTTGATGCTTGGAACTTAAAGACTTCCAATTCCAGCTTCGTTTTGATTTGGTTTAGCAGAAATCTGTAGCCTATATGTCATTGCACGCGTTCATAGAATGTCACACTATCTTAGTTTTCCCCGACGCTGAACATCTTGCATACTTGCTTGAAGATGTGGCTGACAACCAAATCATATTTATCTCGCAACTCCAACATGGAAAGGAAGGGGGAGTTTCTTGCTCACCGGAGATAGTCGTGGATAGAGATTGAGCCTAAGCTGTTCATGCATAACATTGCAATCCCGGTCCTGCCTACCTCGTCGACGATCACTTGGATGTGTGGGAGATGGCTTATCAGAGCCAGGCTTAGCCTTGAAACTCACAGAGATGGCTCCAATTAAGTAATCTTAGTTATATTTATAAAATCCGATCAGTTCATGTGGGTTATCCAAAGACTGATTGGGTCAATCAACACAATATGAATTTTTTTATGTAATCGATCCCCAACAAATGAATCAGATCAATTAATAGTCTCGATTTTAATTCTTCTGCTTCTCAATCATCATGTTCGATCCCATTTTAATAACTATACCGTTGGTATTCCAACTACATTATGCATACGTGTTAGTGTTTACTACCTGATGTGTATATGTGTATGCACCTACTGATTATGCATTACCGCATATGGATAACCCATATATTATATGGCATTATAGGTTTAGGTTATTATGACCTTATAAAACTTTTTTTTTTTTTCAAGGTACTCAGCAAATGTGTTGTTTTTAAAGTAGTACAATAAGAGGAAGTATGTCATTAGGGGGCTGATTATATATTACCCTTTATAATTGGATAATATTAATATTGTGATTTTTGTACTTCAATGATTTACATTGTGATCCCTATAATTCTAAAGATAAAACAAATAATTCAATTTACTCTAATGTCATAAGTTACGTTAACGAAAAATACATTACATCACACGACATATCAGATCGATATGAGAGTGATAGAAAACAAAAGATAATTTCAGCATCTCTTTTTATTTTAGCACGTGGGATATCAAAATTATTATTATTTATTGATAAAATTATTAAAAATAAAAAAATTAAAATTATTTTTTTATTCATCATTTTTGTATCGATCCAGTACATGGTATCACATGTTATGTTTTTCATCAATACAGCTAATGTCATTAAAGCAAATAAGATTATTTATTTTATTTTTAAAATTATACAAAAATTAATATAATTTTTTAAATATAAAAAACAGAATACTAATAGGATCCGAGTAGATGCATGAGGACACTCGATTTTGCTTTAGTTACTTTTCTTTGGTCTAATAACATTGCTTTATTTATTTTATTATTATTGGATGTGTTAGACAAGAATTTATGTTTAACAATATAAATAAAAAATTTGTTTTTAATTATCGTTACTTTGGATCCCTATTGTGAAATGTTCATATTCCAAAAAACATAAATCGGGACATACACTTCAGATCATAAGCATCACCTATAAAACCAGTGCTCGGTCCCAAAGAAGCCACCACAAGTCAGTAAAAGGCACAATACAAGAATTTATGTTTAACTCGAGAAGCTCCTATCCATAAAATGAAGATATTTTAAGGAATATTCTTTCATTAAACTCATGAAGATATTTTAAGGAACATTCTTCCATTAAACTAATGTTTACATGACAAGTCTAGTTGATTGGGCATACAAAGTCAAGTCTTAATTGGTTGGAAATATTTGCTATATTAATTTCAGTTATAATGTTTTTAAATGGATTCACACTATTCTTGATTACTGAATCAAGATATTGCAAACCATTATAACTGTATTATAAAATATTATAGTTAATGGTAAATGAGTTTAATCTCCACCAACCTTAATTGTCAACTTTGTTATAATTCTTTAGATTTTATAAAATAATTTATTGCAGATTTTAGATTAAAATTACAAAGATTTTTACATATCTAAAAAAAGGGAATGACAAATCTCTTTTTTTTTTTTCCCCTTCTTTTCCTTAACGTCAAATTTTAGGTTCATATTGGAAGAATGACAATATTGTTTAAATTATTAGCCTCAAAGGGGACATATTACTAGTTGTGATATTTTTTGAATGGATCTATATTATTTTAGTTCATTGAACCAAATATTACAACACTATCTTATCCACTCAACAATTCCCTCATTATTTCTTTATATTCAAGATATGCCTTTTAAGAGGCACATCAAAACACACTCTCCTTTAATTATATTCTTAAATGAATGTATCAGTTAATTTGGCTAATAAAAGTTTTGATAATTTATCGTAAGATCTTGAGTTCTAATCTCGTGTTTGTCGTTTATCTTGGATAAACCAAAAAAAAAAAAAAAGAACACTTCCCAAATGCATGTAACCGGTAAAACTAGAATTTAGTTATATGCTCAGCACCAAGTTACCAGATATACATTGAAAAGATGAACGCAAGTATGGCTATTTTCCTACAATCTTTCTGTAATTAACGTAGTTATCGAAATACATTATCGAAGATTGGCTCGATTAGGCCACCGGTCAAATAAAATGTTTAATTAGAAACATAAATAAGAGTTGTAGCGACGGTGACGAGAGCAAATACGTCGAGCAAAACACTAATTCAGCACGTGTTGGTAACAAATAATTAATGGAGTGTATCTCTAATATTATTTTCGGACGTTAAAATAGAATACAGTGTGAATCAGTTGGCGAAAGAAATGTATATAACCCAAGGAGGCAGTCAAGCGACCTCGTCACCGCATGCTTTGCCATCTCCTCTACCTGTTGGCTATGCAGACTGACGTGGTGATCGTCGGCGCCGGGCCTTCCGGTTTGGCCACTGCTGCATGCCTCAACGTTCTCGCTATTCCCTACGTGGTGCTCGAGAAGGATACCTGCAGTGCATCAATGTGGAAGCTTCGGACCTACGATCGTCTGCAGCTTCACCTGGCCAAGCGGTTCTGCGAGCTGCCGCACATGCCGATCCCCAGAAACGCCCCGACCTTCCTCCTCAAGACTCAGTTCATCCAGTACTTGGACGCTTACGTCGAACGTTTCAACATCAACCCTGTTTACTCCACTGACGTCCAGCTCGCTTCCTACGACGAAGCCAGCAAGACCTGGCGCGTCATGGCGAGGAACGCGCTGACCGATCAGGTTGAGGAGTACAGGAGTCGGTTCTTGGTGGTGGCTTCCGGCGAGAACTGCGACGGGTTCATCCCGGACCTCCCCGGGCTGCAGAGCTTCTCCGGGGAAATCCTCCACTCCTCATCCTACAAGTCGGGCAGACCCTACACCAACAAGAGCGTCCTCGTGGTCGGAAGTGGCAATTCCGGGATGGAGATAGCTTATGATCTGGCGGAACACGAAGCGAGGACTTCCATAGTCATCAACAGCCCGGTATCACACATCCTCATCTTGTTATATATGCAAAGATCTACATAGCATGCATTAGTAACGTGCGGAATTCATGCGCAGATTCATGTGGTGACCAAGGAGATGATATGCATGGCGATGGTTATGCTGGGTTGTCTCCCTGCAAGCGTGGTGGATGCATTAGTTGTCCTTCTGGCCAAGTTCAAGTACGGAGACTTGTCCAAGTACGGCATCGTTAGACCAAGCTTGGGGCCGATGCGCCTCAAGGCCGTCACCGGAAGGTCATCCGTTATCGACGTCGGGACCGTCGAAAAGATCAAGACGGGAGAGATCAAGGTAAACACAGACATTTGGATGAGCTTCTTCTCTCTCCTCCTCGTTTCATGACGCGTATCAGCTAAATGTATGTGTTGTTTTTGACGATATATCATCGATGTAAAGGTGGTGAAAGGGATAACCAACATCAGAGAAAATGAGGTTGAGTTCGCAGATGGCAAATCATACCAGTTCGATGCTATAGTCTTTGCCACCGGCTTCCGAACCAATCCCAGGAAATGGCTACAGGTAAACATGCAGTCCAACTCTTGTTCTTTAGTTGGTAGGACTTCGTTTCATCTCTATGTTCAATATTTTCTCCCAAAATTCTAGTAAGTTTCGGTAATTCTTAGAAATGATAATTAGAAAGAATGCAAATTCTTAATTTCCATTCCTCAATAATCTTTAACCTTTATAAATAATCATTTTATAAAGTTTAAGTCTTAACTTAATCTATAATTAGGTAACACACTCTTATTAGAACCCTCAAAACTATCTAATTTAACTACAAAATTTGATTTCCCAATGTCTTTCTATCAAATTAAACCTTGAGAAAAGAGTATAGAAATAGGAAAAAAAACTTGATATTATATCTATAAATATAGTCAACATATCCAACATTCTCCAAAGAAAAACAAAAAAAGCTTCGAAATATATGTCATGAAAATCCATGGTAAATCTTCATGGTCTTATTATATGTTTCAAGTAGTTACAAAACCTCACTCTACCTTGAATCAATCTTTAAACGATTCTATGGAACCAATCCAACTAAAATCAAAAGTAAAAGTATCCAACACCTTTTTTTTTTTGAATATTCATCTTCCTAAAATTTCAATAATAATGTTTTTTTTTTGTTAGTATCGACAACATCTTAATCTTTACACCTAAGATGTTGGTCCCGTGCTCATATTACCATATCTACTTACTACTGATTGAATATTCAAAATCTAATCCAATGTATTTTATAACTTAAGATTAGTATGATACAGGTATATCATATCAACTTGCAATGATTGATGATTTGAAACTTCAATCGACTTATTTCTAATATATTTGAAGGTGTTGAATAATATAGTTGGTAAAAACTTTGATGGATCATGGTCAGGTCTTGAGATCAAATCATGCTTTCCCTAGTTTCATTTGCTTAGAAAAACATCTTAATCTTTAACTACTAATGACCAATATGGCTTCGTATTTTTTTCGTATGAGTAGTAAAAAAAACTTTTATACTTCCAACAAAAGTAAACTTATCTGTTATTATAAAATTATTTGCTAACTATTTCAAGTTCAACCTTGTTTTCTTCAAATCGCTTCAATACTGTTTTGAAAAATCTCTCAACATTTCTTGATCTCTTATATATATATATATATATATATAAAGATTATGTGCTGATTTAATTTATTAAGACCTAGTTCCATTAGGATTGTCAAAACTAGAAACTAACATTTTGCTGGAACATAAAATTAAATTTACTATTCCATTACTTGGGAGTGTTGAAAACATATGTTACTGGCATTGCTGCAGGATGCTGATTCATTCCTCGACGAAGAAGGGTATCCGAGAGAAAAGTTTCCAAATCACTGGAAGGGAAGGAACGATCTCTACTTTGTAGGTTTTGCCAGAAGTGGGTTGGCCGCATGTTCAAGGGACGCTCAAAACACTGCGGATGACATCGCCAAAAAGAGAACAGTTTCTTAGACGTCTCCAAAAAGAGAACAGTTTCTAAGATATCTCCAACAAGAGAACACTTTTGAAGTTTCGGCAGAGATACTGATGAATAAGAAACAATGTCGATCTTTAGTTTCGTATGATATCATAGTCTTTGTTGCGATTCGCACGCCCCTAAGATGTTAAAATGTGACCGTGTTTTGGATTTTATCTGCAAAGCCAATAGATCATTAATTTAGATACAGATACATTCATTGGTGGATTGTGCCGTACCGACTACCGCCGTTAAGTTTAACAGTCTTAAAGATGAAAAGTTGGCTCATTAGTTTTATGAGTTTAGAAACAGATGATACCCAAATTGGATTCATCTCTATGCTTGAGTTATGATCATCTCAATTAATTGTGGGACTTAACCTATAGAGTGTTTGGGCTTGAGTCCAACCCGTATCTATATAAATAAGTCATCATTAAAGCACGATTTTGTTCTTTTGGATAGACCCAAAAGGGCGCCTATGAGAATATAGGTGAATAATATGCTTTGATAAATATATTTAATCCCAAAGATGTCCTTTGAGACACTGTTCAACATCAATCAAATATAAAACAAGCAATGACTTATCAATAATCAAATATTGTTTATTATTTTCTAGCTATTTTAGAAAAAAAAAATATCAACAGGAGAATAATAAATGAGTTTGATATAAATCAGTTGATGCGGGTGATCCAAAAATTGACTGGGTCAACCAATTCGATCTGATTTTTTTCACATAACCATTCCAATCGGATCGATTAGTGGTCCCATTTTTAATTTTTCTGCTCCAATCATCTGATTCGATCCGGTTCTAATAACATATATTACGAATATATGTTAGTGTTTACTAGTTGATGTGTATACCCATATCGGGTGGTTGTGTTATTTCACGTGCACAACGCACACATTTCATGACATTATAGGTTTAGGTTATTATGATCTGTTTTTTTTTTTTTTCTTAAAGGTACTCAGCAACTGTGTTGCCGAATTATTTGTTGCTTATGTTTTCGAAGCAGTCCGACAAGAGGCAGCAAGCCATTAGGGCACTTAGTTTTGCTTTAGTTGCTTTAGTAGTGTATTGTTTGTTTTATTATTATTGGATGTCTTAGACAAGAATTTGTGTTTATCAATATAAATAAAATAAGTTTATTATTATTATTATTGCTTTGAATGTTCATATTCTGAAAAAAGGTAAATCGAGTATGATCAGATTATAATCAGCGCCTATAAAACGAATGTGGATGATGTGCCAAACGAAGCCACGATATTATTCTGAAGTCAAGCATAAGGTTTAATATGAGAATTAACAAAGTTCACATACTTGACAAGATCCTATCCCTAAAATCAAGGTATTTTAAGAAATATATTTTTCATTAAACTCATGAAGACTTTTTAAGGAATACTTTCCCATTAAACTAATGTTTATATGGAAGTCTAACTGATTGGGTGGGGTTTACAATGTCAATTCGTAATTGGTTGGAAATATTTGCTATATTAATTTCAGTTATAATGATTTAAATGGATCCACAATATTCTTGATTACTGAATCGAGGCATTGCAGCCATTATAACCGTTTTATAAAATATTATAGTTAAGGTTCAATTAGTTTAATCTTCGCCAACCTTAATTAAAGTTTATTATAGGTCTTTAGATTTCATAAAATTATTTTAAATGGAAATTACAAAGATTTATATATATATATAAAATGGTAAGGTTTTTATATATTGGAAGAATGACAATAAAAATGGACCTATATTGTTTTTATTCGTTGAACCAAAAACCACTCTATCTTATCCACTCAAGGATTCCTTATATTACTTCTTCACATTTCTAGTCGTGCTTTCACCTCATTTTTCGTTGGGCTGATTCGTTAGATATGCTCGGTAAGAGGCGCCCCTAAAAAAACGCCCCTTTTATTGTCTTCCCAAATGCATGCAACCGGTAAAAGTAGAATTTAGTTATATGCTCGGTACCGAGCTTCCAAATATACAACGACCAGATAAGTGCAAGTATGACTATGTTCCAGAATCTTTCAGTAGTGAACGGAGAATGGAAGATTGGTTCTAGTAGGTAAAGAATTGAGAGCTCTCGTGAATAATTCAACTTGTTTTGGCAACAACCAATTAATGGAGCGTATCTTTAACATTGTTTTTGAATGTTAAAATGGAATACAGTGTGAATCACTCGGCGAAAGAAATGAATATAAATCGAGGCAATGAATTGGCCTCGTCACTGCATGCTTTGCCATCTCCTCTACCTGTTGGTTAATGAAGACTGAAGTAGTAATCGTCGGCGCCGGGCCTTCCGGTTTGGCCACTGCAGCATGCCTCAGTGTTCTCTCCATTCCCTACGTGGTGCTCGAGAGGGAGGCCTGCAGTGCGTCACTGTGGAAGCTTCGGACCTACGATCGTGTGAAGCTTCATCTGGCCAAGCGGTTCTGCGAGCTGCCGCACATGGCGTTCCCCAGAAACGCCCCGACCTTCCTCCCCAAGAATCAGTTCATCCAGTACTCGGACGCGTACGTCGAACGTTTCGGCATCAACCCTGTTTACTCCACTCACGTCGAGCTCGCCTCCTACGACGAAGCCAGCAAGACCTGGCGCGTCATGGCGACGAACGCGCTGACCGATCAGGTTGAGGAGTACAGGAGTCGGTTCTTGGTGGTGGCCTCCGGCGAGAACTCCGAAGGGTTCATCCCGGACCTCCCCGGGCTGCAGAGCTTCTCCGGGGAAATCCTCCACTCCTCGTCCTACAAGTCGGGCAGACCCTACACCAGCAAGAGCGTCCTCGTCGTCGGAAGTGGCAATTCCGGGATGGAGATAGCTTATGATCTGGCGGAACACGAAGCGAGGACTTCCATAGTCATCAACAGCCCGGTATCACACATCGTCATCTTGTTATATGTGGAAAGATCTAGACGGCATGCATTAATAACATGTGGAATTCATGCGCAGTTTCATACGGTGACCAAGGAGATGATATATATGGCGATGGTTATGCTGCGTTATCTCCCGGTAAGTGTCGTGGATGCATTAGTTGTCCTTCTGGCCAACTTGAAGTACGGAGACTTGTCCAAGTACGGCATCGTTAGACCAAGCTTGGGGCCGATGCGCCTCAAGGCCGTCACCGGAAGGTCATCCGTTATCGACGTCGGGACCGTCGAAAAGATCAAGACGGGAGAGATCGAGGTAAACACAAACATTTGGATGAGCTTTACGAGAAGACGTCTCTCCTCTGTCCTCCTCGTTTCATGACGTGTATCAGCTAAATGTATGTGTTGTTTTTGACGATGTAAAGGTGGTGAAGGGGGTAACTAACATCAGAGGAAATGAGGTTGAGTTCGCAGATGGCAAATCACACCATTACGATGCTATAGTCTTTGCCACCGGCTTCAGAACCAATCCCCGGCAATGGCTACAGGTAAACATGCAGTCCGACTCCAGTTTTTTAGTCGGCAGGACTTCGTTTCATCTCTACGTTCAAGATTTTCTCCCAAAATGCTAATAAGTTGCGGTAATTCTTAGGAATGATAATTCGAAAGAATACGAATTCTTAATTTCCCTTCCTCAATAATCTTTAACCTTTATAAATAATCATTTTATAAAGGTTAAGTCTTAACTTAATTTATAATTAGGATTCATAATTTTATTAGAACTCTCAAAACTATCTAATTTAACTACAAATTTTGATTTCCCAACATCTTTCTATCAAATTAAACTTTGAGAAAAGAGTATAACGATAGGGGGGAAAAAAAAAAACTTTGTAATATATGTCATGAAAATCCATAGTAACCTTTCATCATCTTATTATATGTTTCAATTGGTTATAAAACCTCAATCTACCTTTAATCGATCTTTAAACGATTCTATGAAACTAATCTAGCTAAAGTCATAAGAATCCAACACCTTTATTTTTTTTTGAATATTCATCTTCCTAAAACTTCAATAATAATGTTTTTTTTTGTTAGTTTAAGCAACATCTTAATCTTTACACCTAAGATGTTGGTCCGCGGCTCATGCACCATATCTACTTAATAAAGATTGTAGATTCGAAACCTAATCCAATGCATTCTACAACTTGAGATTAATATGTTTAAAGGTATATCATATTGACTTGCAATGATCGTTTGAAACTCCATTCGACTTATTTCTACACACACATAATTATTCCCTGATTTAATTTATTAAGAGTTAATTCCATTAGGATTGTCAAAAGTAGAAACTAACATTTTGCTGGAACATAAAATTAAATTTACTATTCCATAACTTGGAAGTGTTGAAAACATATGTTGCTGGCATTGCTGCAGGATGCTGATTCATTCCTCGGCGAAGAAGGGTATCCTAGAGAAAAGTTTCCAAATCACTGGAAGGGAAGGAACGATCTGTACTTTGTAGGTTTTGCCAGAAGCGGGTTGGCCGGCTGTTCAACGGACGCTCAAAACGTTGCCGATGACATCGCCAGAAAGAGAACAACGTCTTATTTTTCACAGAGATACTGATGAATAAGAAACAATGTCGCTCTGTAGTTTCGTTGAGCAGCATGATATATCATAAGCTCTGTTGGGATTCGCATGATCCTACATCTGGCTATGCTTTTGATTTGATCTGCAAAGACAATAAATCATTAGTTTAGATACAAATACATCGACTGTTGGTTTGTGTCGTATCGACTACCCCCTTTAAGTTTAACAATCTTTAAAAAATATACATATAGATATAAATATAAATCAGCCTTAGATATCTTTTGTTTGTTTATCACCAATTTGTTATCACGATCGCTCATGAATTGAGTTTGCACGATTTTGTTCTTTAAGATAAACTAAAGTACACATAAAGATATTTAATCTCAACTTCGATAATGATAAAAGATAAATGATGATTTATCGAAATCATATAGTATTTATTAGCTTTTAGCGGCTTCAGAGAAGAAAGTTGTCAAGAAGGATATTAATAAATGAGTTTCCTATGAAATGTTACACTTGAAAGACATAGTATATTCACGTATATACAAAGGAAATCTGATCATTTGGAGCGGGAAGAAGGTTAGCTTAGCTTCTCACTGATCACTCCTTCAACTGATCCAATGAAGGCAAACACGCTGACAAGAAAGCAGCCAACACTGAACATCTGAAGAAGAACCCATTTCATCGTCCAAGCTCTAATCTTCTTCTGCACAAGGTACATCTCCACGGGGAAGTACACGGCCAGGGGCCAGAAGCCGAAGGCTCCCAACACTCCCAACACCTGATTGAAGTAGGGAAAGAACATGGCGAGGCCTGTTGTGGTCGCCACGTACACTGTTCTAAAGCACAGCCTGAACAGATTCGTGCTGCAAGGTGGCAACAATGGCAACCGGATCGTGTACAGCTTGTTGACGAACCCACTGTTGGGGAACCTCCCTGCAACCAATCTCTCCACGAAGGAGAACACTGGCTGGCAGTAAACCTAACAAAACCAAAGCAGAAGCTTCGTTAGCAGATGGATAAAGCTAACAATCTAATCTCCGGCAAGGAAGAGAGATGATCACCTGATAGCCTCCCACGAGGTGGACGACAATACAAGCATTGGCGAAGTCGATGAGCCAGTAGGGTTCGTAAAAGCCGAACCCTGTCAAGAGGTTTCCTGGAGTGTCATTGCCGAAGGCGGCGTAGCCGAAACAGCCGCAGCAGAGGTAGAAGAATGTGGTGATAAAAATGGAGGTCATGGATGCTTTCCTCATCGTTTGGTTCTCCGGCGGCGGCGATTTCAGTGTATCCTTGAAACAGTAATGTTTCGTTCAGTAGGGTGTGTTTTTGACTATTAGGCAAGCACAGAATCACGTAATGAAGGTGGGAAATGACTGTCACCTCTATTTCAAAGAGAATAACCGAGTATGGATAGGCAAATGCAATGTCTCCCAGCGCTTGAGAAACCCGCCACACTTTCTGTGCTGTAGATGCCATGGGAATGCCTCCGATCCCACCTTTTATTGTTCCATCTCCTGCGGATTAGAATGACACAGGAACTCACTTGTCAGGAATCATTTAACAAGGGTTGGCATGCACCATGAGGCTGAAGCTAGATCTGTGATCTAACTAATATCTTATTGTTCATATTATGCAATACTTTGTATGATGACACTGCCATGGCATTTTCCTCTATGCACAGACACTCTTAAGAGTTAATTAGTCTTTAATAACCCCAAAGCAGTGTGTTTTTACTATAGATCATGAAGTAAATAGAACTGAAAGAAGAAAGAATGAAGAAAGGGATACCAATCACTTTGGCAAGGCCAAGTGCGAATCCAATGAAAGAGTAGCTGAAGGACATGATGGCTGCAAAAACAGAGAGCCATGCCATTTCATGAAAGTCTGGTATCTGGGAGAAAACTATCTGAACTACTCCAAACAGCAGTATGTAGAAGCTATCTCCATATGAGCATGCAGCATTTTTGCCTTCTCTATGATAACAATCTGATTTCTGAATGGCCCTGCACAAACACCAAATGGAAGCAGATTGAGTTGCAAAAGAAAAAACATAGTATAAAGCCTAACAAATAATGAAAGAAAACTGGAAAGATTGTTCATCGTCCTTCATGCAGCACACAGACTGCAGCATGGTAATGTAGCTTCAAATATCACATAACACATACACGGACAGAGGAGTTCATTCCTTGAGATACTGGAAAGAAACAGAACACTACTGCATTCATGGTAGGTAAAGAATGTGGCAGACAGTGGTGATCTAGTCATCCGCCATAACTTTTGTCCTTATCCTTCCGAAGTCATTGGTGGTGACAA
The DNA here is from genome assembly GCA_024322285.1 of Musa beccarii. Lineage (NCBI taxonomy): Eukaryota > Viridiplantae > Streptophyta > Magnoliopsida > Zingiberales > Musaceae > Musa > Musa beccarii. The sequence continues at coordinate 4,444,525 of CM044397.1, read as the reverse complement.
GCAGATTATAGTGCAGCACCGTTGACATCACCCACAGAAATAGTAGCAACAGGGAAACCCTCAAGTGAAAGTGGCATTAGTTTCTTGTGGAATTCAGCTTCAGCACTACTACCTGTTCAGAAAAATATGAGCAGACAAGGTCGAGAGTAAAAGTGTACCTCATGCTGGTGGCAGCTGTGATGGTGTAGGCTAACCCTGCACCATACAAGCTTAGTTGCTGAAGGAACCCACAAATCCAAACACTTCTCTCACCTGCATATACTTATCCTTTTAATCAACGTTTCCTTTTTGCACCCAGTTTACAAGACACATATTGAGATTAATCATCACCAGTTCTCTATATTGAATGAATGTGACTGCATGACGAGGACTAACTGAGACGCGTTTAGCACAAAACGGGGTCAAGATTAGGTAAATGAACGGAGAAGAAAGAGGACGGGGAAGCATGATAATGACTTGCAAAGAGAGTTGCTTTGTCTTCTCTAAACCCAACTTGAGGACCTGCTCGAGTCTGACGATTAGGAAAGCAATCGATTGTACTATTTTTAGGATAAAGAAATAATCTTTTATCTTCTTTTTTTCACCAAATCAGATTGCACCGACTTTTGCGTCCGTGAGATGCGACATCAATGTGTGCTTTTTCTTGGACGGTGATGTGATGTTTATTTGACGTGTGAACTAAGAAAACAGAAAATAAGTGCTGTGACGTGACAATGGGATGTATTGTTTATTTTTTTTATGATGACGCGACGCGAAATGAGATGTGAATAATAATAATACTAATTTTACTTCCTTTAGTCTGACTACATTTTGGGCATCAGAACGAAACGAAGAATCGGTTTTCTTACCCAAGAAAAGCCTCACCGCATCCATGTAGTGGTGGTTCCTGAGGTGTCCATGCTCAGGATCGGGTGTTCTGTAGCAGTCCGCGAGCAGCGTTGATTGGATCAGAGTGACTGCAGCAAAGAGCACCATGGCTATGGGGCCAGCGATCCAACCCAGTTGAGCCATGCTCCACGCCAGAGAGAGAACTCCGGCTCCGATCACTGCTGTTATTATGTGGGCGATGGCTGTCCATATAGTCCCTTCACAAACACAGAGAGATGAACCAAGAATCGACCGCACAAATCAAGATTCCTGTGTTTGAAGCAGTAGAATCAAAAGGACTTGTAGAAAGAGCCACCCAGGGAAAAGGAAGCGATTCGAACAGAGGAATCGAAGAGTAGATTGGCGACGAACAGAGCATGATGGCTACAGGTGATGGAAGCCCCCTTCTAAGAAATCCAATCTCTCAAGAACAGTAGTTAAACGGAAGACTGGGAAGAAAAGAAGAAAAGGAGGAGACGAGAGAATTCATGTCACCATTTCTGTTCACATGATCTTCCTGCTCCTCTGATTCTTTTGGAAGCTTCAACAGCAAAGGGGTGCTCCCTTCTTCCTCTTCTCCACCCATGCCTCCTCAAGCAGACCGAGGGAGATGGAGGGGATCTTCCACCGGGGAGCCAATGATGGCTACTGCTAGCACAGTTTTGTGGACCAAATGTATACAATTGTGAAATGAGATGTTTCACTATCTGTGAAATGAGATGTTCCACTAGTAACTTGTTTAACAAAAATCTTGTCAATTATAAGATATTTTAGATTATATTTAATATTTTTTTATTAATCCTATAATCATGATAGTGATCTAGACTAATAATTTATAAAATATATTATAAAATTAGTTCTAAATAATATTAAAAAAATAATATTTATAATTACACACATAATTAGGAGATTTAGATAATCTCAAAGGAGAATCTATTTTGAATAATTATGTGATTTGGTAGGATGATACTATTTTAGATATCCTTGCAATTTAACGTTATATACCCAAAGGTAATAATACTGTTCCACAAGGATGGTATCAGACCTTCATAAATAATTATATGTATAAACATTAAATATGTCAATATTGAAGGTAAAATATTGATAATATCAATAGTTCAACATTCATTTAAAAAAAGCTCAAAGCATTATTATTATATTATTACAGTGGTACTTCATTCATTATATTTTTGTAAATGTCCATATATTTTCTAGAATATATTTTCTAGAATAAATGACTTAGGAATATACAAGTTATATTGAATGAATGAGATCTTGATCAGATTATTTTAAGGAAATACAGACTTATTTACTGAAAGTTCTGTGGAATAAATAATTAAAGTGACTGATTAGGAAATGTCTGAAAGACTCAATTTTATGATACTTAGACTTTAGTACAGTTTACAACTAGCATATGAGAATATTTAAGGATCAATTTAAATTTTCTGATAAGTCATTAATTAACACCTCAATGAAAGAACTAATTAAAAATAATAGTATTTGAGGAATTTAAGATTATCTCCTCAATATAATTAACAAAGTTGTAAGTTCAAGACTTATAATATTTTGAGTACTACTCAAGGAGTGGGTAAGAATAAAATAAGGATGAAGCATAAGTCACATGAGTTTAAAATTACTATATAAACTCATAAAAGATTTTTTTTCATAATAAAGTATTACTTATGTAATAAAGAAAGTTATGCAAAGAAGAACTATAAGATTTGATTTGAAATGAAAAGTTCTAAATATAACTTTTATATGGTTCAAATCAAATATTACAGAAATTATTTTTTTAATACTTGGTAGATTAATTTGATGCTTCAATATATGTTACCAATAATAGAGATTCATTTTAATAATTAAAAAAAATAAAAGAGAATAAAATATTCATCATTGCAGGGAATCATTTTAAAGTGAAAGCAATAGTAGTTTGTATTTATCGCCTACACCTAAGGATGATTCATTTGATGAATCTTCAGGATCTATATTATATTCTTATAATTCTAGAAATTTGGATTCTATACCTAGAATTATCATAATATTATTTTTCTTTTGGTAATTATGAACTTAATATGATCCAATAAAAGTTAACCTTTGGATTCTGTATAATGGTCTATACAGAATTAATATGAATATTAAGTTTGTAACGATCATATAATTAAATATTAAAATGAATATAGTTTCATAAACTTCTTGAGATTATATTTATATCTACGAGTCACTTTATATTTTCATCTCATTAAAGAGATACATTTTATCACTATATAGATATCCTATTAAGATATGATTATATATATTTAATTCATATAAAATCTCAGGCCGTTGACACTCTTGAAGTGTGCATAAATAAGGTCGAGAGACAATTAGATAGAAAAGTTAAAATTATTATATCTGATAGGTGTGATGAATTTATAGTATTTATAATGAATCCAATTAAATTCTAGTTCTTTTACTAGATTCTTGAATAAGCAAAATATATGATTTACCAGATGTATCACAGCAGAATATAATTGCTGAAAGGTATAGTCGTACGCTTATAAATATGGTTAGAATATGATGAGTTATTCTTTAGTACCCAAATCAATGTGAGAAGAAGCTCTAAGGACAATTATGTATATCTTAAATAAGGTTTTTAATAAGTAAATTACATGACTTCCTTTGAGTTATGGAATGATAGGAAACATAACTTAAGATATTTACATATTTGATATTATCCTATAGAGATAAGGATCTTCTATTCATATTAAAGAAAAATTAAATTTAATAATTATTTTTAAATATTTTATTATTTATTCAGAAAAATTCAAAACGGTACATATCTTATTGCTCTAATCATAGTACGAGAATAGTCAAATCTAGTAATATAAGATTCCTATAAAATAACGAATCAGTGAAAGTAAAAATCTTGAAATTTAATTTTGATATAGAGGAAATAGATACTCTTTTATTATTCGAGAGATTGTTGTTACTCAAATTATTAAATAATTTGATGAAAGTGAACAACAAAATAACATTACCAAACTCTCATATTATATTGATATCGCTGATAATGGTCTTATAGAATAATCACAATTGATAATCTTAAGAATATCTCAATGGGAAAGGAATCCTGTCATTTATGATTATTATATGGTATATCTATAAGAATTATATTATGATATAGGAATCAGAATAGATCCATTATTATTTTCACAGATCATGAAAAGTAACGATTCTGAAAAGTAACATAATATAATAAAAGGAGAGTTAAAATCAATAACCAAAATGATGTATGATGAATTCGTCGAATTGTCCAATAATTATAAGAGTCAGTTATATAAATGTGACTCAAAGGATAATGTCGAATGATATAATGGTTAGACTTTTAGTTTTAATATGGTTATAGATTTTACTCATAAAAAATGTATCGACTATAACGAGATATTTAGTCGTTAAAGGAACTCGTTAAGAATCGTCATGACATTAGTGACTCATTATGAGTTTGAATTACATCATAATGATATAAAAATAAATTTTTGATTAAGAATCTAGCTTTCACTCTGAATGACTCATAGAGAAAATAAAAAAATAGAATTTGGTATGCAAATTCAGAAATCTATTTATGATCTTAAACAAGCTTCTAGATAATGATATATAAAGTTTCTTAATATTATTGATTCTTTCATATATATAAGAAAAATATTGTTCATTAGTATACATATCTAAAGATTAGTGAGAGCAAGTTTATTATATTGATCATATATATGAATAATATTTTGCATTACCGTGATCTTGGTTTATTATACTAAATCAAGAAATTATCACTAAGAATTTTAAGATGATTGATATGAATGAGACATCTTATATTATTAGTATTGAGATACTTAGGGATATGTCTTAATAATTATTAAGACGATCTCAAAAAAGATATATGAACTGAGTCTTGAAAAGATTTAATATATAACTTTGTTTAATAAAATATAAAAAAAATTTAGTCAAAAGTGAGTACTTTAAAATGACTTAAAAAGTATTAGATAAAGAGAATATTATTTATATATGCATAGTTGAAAGTGTATACTCAAGCCTATGTCAGAACAGATATCAATTTTTATAGTTAAAGTACTGGGTAGATATTGGAGTTATCCATAAGTGAAAGCATTAAAGGACTACAAAGAAAAGTAATAAGATATCTGGAAGGTACGAAGGATTATATGCTCACATATATAAAATTATATCAGTTTGAAATGATGGTATTTTTCATATACTGATTCTATAAATTGTCTCAATAATAGAAAGTCTACCTTACGGTTAATATCTATATCAATTAGAGGAGTAATTTATTATTATATTATTATTAATAATGAAAGTTGATTTTGTGATATGCTTTGAGGCCACTGATCAAACTTTATAGCTACAAAATTTTTATCTCAAAACTTGGTGTGGTCAGACTCAATTGCCAAGTTGCTAAAGATATTTTATGACATCGCAGTAGTTTTCTTCTCTACGAATGGCAAGTACTATTGCATCTCTATGCATTATGATAGAAAGTATCTGATGGTTAGAACTTATTTGAGTTCTAATATTAATTAATATTAATTAATTAATATTAATATTAATTAATGGTCAGAAATATTTAATATTAATTAATTATTTGAGTTTCACTATATTGATTGCTGATCCATTTACTTAGAACTTACAGCCTAAAGTGTTTTTAAAGAACATGTTCTTATGATTGAGTTTGTAAGCAACCCATAAAAGATATGGTGATGCATATTTGAGTGAACACTATAATTGACATTTTTACTTACATACTTAAAGTTATTTATTTCTGCTATCCTGTTCACAGTTGTATATGTACATATTATGGTTGAATGTGATGATATGATTGTCTTGACAAGATAAATTACAAGTGTCATTTTGGATTTCATTAAGAAAGACTTATAATGTTGTAGTACATAGAAGAAAGTGTAACATTGGTGACATACAACCGTTATGACTCGCATTACTAGTCAGACTTAATGTAGTATTATTATATTCATTGAACTTATTAGCCTATTTTTAAAATTCGCGTATATATAAATAGTTTTTTAAAATTTCAGAATCCAATTATGTAAAATTATTTTCAAATAAATTTTATTTATTTATTTTGATTTTGAATATCTTTTGTATCTTACTAATTAATGGGCCAAGTGAGAGAATGTTAGATTATGTGACCCTATTTAATTAGATAAGATATATTAAGGATATGATTGGATTCTGATTATGGTTATTGGCTAATAAAAAAGAAGTCTAATTAAAATAGGATTCCTCAGGGGATGCTCTTGATGAGAGGAAATCTCCTAATATCTTATCCTAGACCCTCTGCTCTCGCCTATAAATAGACAAGACCTCTAGGGATGCAAAGATACATATTAGAACATAAAAGGAAATAAGAGAGTTGAGAGATTATAGTTTCTTTCTCAATCTTTCTATTACAATTTCTCTCTCAATCTCTCTAGCCATCAATCTAAGTTGTCCTGTGAAAGAATAGGAAAAGAGAAGAAGATGAGTCTAGTTCTCATTGTAGATTGATATTTACGACAATATGCTTATGGATCAGATAAGGTTAATTTTTCTGAACAACAACGAAAGATGCATATCATAATATTATTTAAATCCATTATTATTTGATTTTAGATTTTGATATTAAAATTATTTCACATAATAGACTGCATTATTATATTTTTTTATGCTAACGTTTAGAAGTCAAAATAAGGAACTTGGTGAGCTGCAATTTCCTTCACCATGACTTTTCTCTTTGCGTCACTGTTGTCTTCGCAAGTAACTGGTGTTCCACTGCTCTTTAGGCCCGATTCTATATGCTCCACTTGTTGCTCTTTGCCATCTCCATTCACCTTAAAGCGTTTCCTGATGGAGCTCTCAGAGGATTCAGTCACCAGCTTCTCCTCCTCTGAAATCTGTTGATTACCTGCTACCATTGCTTCCAATTCCTTCACGGTAGGAAAGCTTCTGCTACGCAGAACCCGTCCCTCATCCTTCTCCAATGTCGAGTTTAAGTTTGCTGCAGTTGCCGAGTCATTACTTACGTTGAATTTATACTCATCGGTAGAGGCGTTCTCACAATGCTGCTTGTGGTGTTCTACTTTTTCTTCATCCAAGCCAGCCAACAACTCCCAAGTATCGATGATTTCTATGTCTGCAAGCTCGGGTGCTGTATTCACACTACCTTCATGCTCTTCGATTTGTACAGATGAGATCTTTTCAGGCTCTTCAGACAGCGCGGGTGTTTTTTAGGCAGAACTGCATCGAGTTACTAAAGTTTTATACATCTTCAATTTAGTCATTAGGGCTTGATTTATTTTTTATAAGATACAACTATTTATAAATATTTAAAATTTATTTTGATTAAAATTATTATTAACTTTGTATTTTGCTCTAAGTTATGATTCTATGAACATGTATCATATCTTTTGCATGTGTGAATACAAAATACAAAGTCAAACTGGAAGTAGATTCAAACTCTACCACGACCCATCAGATAAAATCATGATGGCATTCTTAATTCAAGAACTTTCGAATAAAATCATGATGGCATTCTTAATTCAAGAACTTTCGAATAACTGAGGTTCAAAGATCAAGTCAATCACGACCCATCAGATAAAATCATGATGGCATTCTTAATTCAAGAACTTTCGAATGCCTGAGGTTCAAAGATCAAGTCAATCACGATCTCGGATTAAATTATTGACGCAGTTCCTGTGGATTAGTTGAACTTTGATTTTGGTACTTGTATTATATGCTTCTCCCACTTAACTTTGCCGCTTCGCCAACACACAAATGCTACTGCTGGACTACCACAGATAAGTTAGCACAATGGGTTTTGTGGAGCATTTGCATCAACCAATGGACATGTTTTGATCAGTCGGACTAACATCAATCTGTTCAAAAACCACCTTAATTGTTATGCATTATCATCAAACAATAAGTAATCCTCAATTAAGTGAACTTGGGATCCATCCTATGAATCCACTACTTGGGGTCTTTGAGGCACACACCAGACCATGGAAATTAATGAAGCACAAGTGAGATGTATAACTGGTATCTCCAACTTGAAATGGGAGACAGCATGAGTCAAACCTTTGAACAAAGGTTTTGGGAATGACAATAAAGTAGCTCGACATTGTGCCGCTTGCCTCATGTTTCACAATGAACTCCTATGTTTCACTCATATCTTCAACAAAAAGGTTAGCAAACATGTCACTTGTTCTCGGGAGAGCCAGCAAGTGTTGTCTCCTTCGTGCTCCACATGAAACCTTTTGTTAGAAAGGATTCTATGTTGGGACCTTACCTACATTTCTCTTTCTTAATCTTCTCATATATCTGAGGATGGCAGTAGGGTTGGCTGATTGATTGCCTGAGGGAGGTTAGGTTTCTGGTACTCCATATTTTAAACGGATTCAGATCCGTGGATTCAGATAATGAATTTTGGATTTAGGATTTAGGTTGTCAGGTTCTGTCAACATCCTTATCTTTGGCACTATGGAGTTGAGCTATTGTCTTGGCAGCATCATCTGTCGTTTCACGTTGAAAAGTGACTCCGAGAAGCACCTCTCTCAGGGTTTGACGCATCAACAGATCATGTGTTCTTCAGGCTAAAGAGAATGATTGAGGAGCTGAGGAAGTACATGGTTTCCTAAATACCCAGAGCAAGCACTTGAACCTCAAAGTTGTTTCCTGAAAAGTTTGGGTTTTGAGTTGAGAGCGGAGACTAATTCTCAACGAGCATGTTCAATGGAAGAAGCATGAAACTGCAAAAATAATTTGCAAGAATATGATCAGAAGCATATAGTAGAAGCAGAAGAGCCCTCCAAATTTGATGTGCATGGGCAACAAAGGACTTTATATTTTCCTATGAGAAGAACACACTTGCTTAGGAGAGGAAGTGCATTTTCTGCTCTATCTTTTATCCACAAACAGCGAAACCAATCGGTTGTCATCTTTCTCCTTGCTGTGGTCGCTTGCTTGCCGTTGTTGGCCTTTCACCGGCAGAGAAGTGCAGGTAGTGTCCCTCTCAGGAGGAAGACACCTGATACCCGTACAGTGCACCAAAATCACTGGTCACATGCATGCTTGAGGTAAATACGTTGGATGCTGCCAAATGGTTATAAAAGCTGCTTCAGGAGGAGCTTCAAAAAGAGGTGGTGGATGATTCAATTGCCCTTGCAGACCTTTGAGCTCTTCTGCAAGGTGATGGACATGATAGGTTATGATACTGATTATACCAAGATAGAACACAAAAGGTTTAGTCTCTGGTCATGTGCCAATGTTGTATTGTGTCAGCATCCTTCAAATCTCGAGGACAGTTTTTGTTCGGATGGACATGGCTCACATGAGTAATGTGAATGTCGGAGTTTGTTCTCGATCTACGGCTTTTGGAAGTCCTTCAGCAATCGGTAGAAAACTACTTCAGGAAGAAGGTCCCAAAATATTTGGTACTTTTGTGTGGGCAATTACGGAGATATCGGTTAGAGGGCAAGCTCTTCCAAATAGTTCTTACATGAGAGATCCCAACGTTCTTTTAGGTGGACATCACGTTCCACCACTAAGAACTCCTCCTCGTGTGCTTCCTGTCATTCTTGCATAATTTTGATGGAAAATAACCAAGCTTCTGGTGGTGGGATCCGTCCTCATGATTTAAAGATGGATTTGTTCTATATATTGATCTAGTTCTTTAACTTAATTTAGAAGCTTAAGGACTCGACAATAACGTAATTCTTCCGCTCAGCTTCTTTTTAATCATTTTGTGCTAAGATGCTTCAACATGCTGCCCTCATTAATACTCGTCCTGTCTATCTCCTAGGGCACCACTTGCTACAAAAATCATGGGCATTGGCACTTGTACAATTAAGTGACTTACTTTTGCAAATCTGTCCATGGTCCCCTGCCTTTTTTCAGATCTCATTTAAATTTCTCTGCATTTTTATATGGAACATTTTTTTTTTGTTTGCATTTTGACCTTTCAAAATGTGGATCTCCAAAGTAGCTCCTTATATATATTATACTTACTGTTGCCAAACCATAAAATTTTAACCTTTTATTGGAAGAAGCATTTTTCTACCTTTTATATTATATGACAAGGGGAACGTATTCTAGTGAAAAAAATAGGGAGATGTGAAAGAAACGCTATGTGATTGCTTCTAGTTGGCGTAATGGTGCAAGAAACATTTCATCAGCTCATCCTCATGGAAACAACTGAATGATCAGTTGATCACTGGAAGGTCATGTCATGTTTTCAGAATTAAATACGGAGTGATCCATGGTCTGTCATAGATTCCCATATTCTGGAACAGAATAAATCTTTTTTTTATTCCTATACAAAATTGTTGCAAAAGATACTGCTGCCCACCACTGAAATGCTTCTATGATTTGTTTTATGGTGCTTTTAACTGTGATTGTCCTGAAACACAAAGTCCCTTTAGGGCATTTCAACCTCAGATTGATCCTTGCAGTCCCACCTGACGTGGCCCTTTGTGGCTGCAACACCTTTTGGGTTCATTATTTTGAATGAGCCTGTGGTATGGACCCTAATATTTGTATTTTATTTTATTTTTTAATGGTATTCATCTCTCTCTCTCTCTCTCTCTCTCTCTCTCTCTCTCTCTCTCTCTCTCTCTCTCTCTCTCTCTCTCTCTCTCGCCACCACTCTTCTTCTCTAGGTTTTGACATCATCTATTCACAATTATAAACAAGGCAGGGGATCCACCAGAATAGCTTTACTTGGAGGATTTCATCTTGGCAGTGAAGAGCAGCTCAATGGCCATTGGATGGCTTGGTCAACACATAAGTCAGCATCTACAGCAGAGAGAGCAGCCAAAATAGTTGGCTTGGGCCTGCTTTGGACTGCCATGTCTGCAGAAATTGTCAGAGTTACACAGAGAGAAAGGGAGAGGGATAGAGAGAGAGAGAGTCCAAGTGTGAATTTGAATGCTGGGGGGCCCTACCTTCCTCGGTGTTGCAGTTGGACTGGCCTTTGCTCCAAATACCACGGCACGAGCCGACTGCCAGATGAGTACAATGCTCAGCCTCCCCCCCAGCAATATTGTAGCTTGTCTTCTTCTGGCCCTCTGAATCCCCCCCTCACCAACAAGATCTGAGCTTTGGTTCCCCTCCCAATGCCCCCCCTTCAGCCCTCCCTTTATTTCCTGTGAAGCCTTGTTCTTTGAAGAGAGTTAAAGAGTTAAATAAAGGATTCCCAACACATAAAACAAAGTCCAGACAGTGTGTCATCGAATCCATCCAAAGCCCCAGCCAGTCTACTGTGCAACCAGACCTTCACAACATTATTTCAAACTCATGTTATATGAACACCACAGCATTTGCAGATCAACCCGGTGCGTCAGATTACCTCTCTTGAGATTGACAAACTATTAAAAAGCTTTGGTAAGGGTGACCATCGTTTCCATGGGGAGGCAATACGCTGCTTCACCTGCTTTTGTTTCCCCCCCGAGATGGAATTCAATCTTTAGGAAAATGTGTGCTTCTTTTTGAGCCTCGGTGTTGTTTCCTTTTGGGTTCTCCTTTGATGGGTTGCTCGTGATCTCGTTTACTTCGGGAAACGTGTGATCTTTGTGCCTTTGGAGCTGCACCTTTCGATGCCATTCTTTTGCGTTGAAACAAATCAATTTACCTATCCTTTTTGGTTGCAAATCGTTGTTACTTCATGGTGGACCGGGAACTGTACTTTCCATTTAATCCTTGTAGGTTTGGCTTCTTCCTTCGTGATGCATTTTTGATGAGACAACCGTTCAGATCTTTGCATCTGTTCTAATAAAAGGAGGTATGGGCGGAGGCAATATGGTCACAGGTTGATGTCTCCTCCTTACATGTTGTTGCTCTGAGGCATTTGATCTCATCTTCACAGAAATGTGTCAAACTTGTGTACCCGAGATGAACATCCGACGCCAGAGCTATGAACACCCAGCTAAGCCCTCTCTGTAAGTTGTTCCTTCTACCTTCCCTCTTCTCCTTTTCTGTTTCCTCTTCTTTTTGGTTCTTCATCAAAATTTCTAGTCCGTGAGAACCCATGCCTGAAGTATGTCCTGAACTACTTTCCAATGTGAAATGGCTTTTGAAAATTTTTGAAATGGGGAAGAACTACTTTCCATGCAGCATGCGCTGATTCCATTTGTTTTTTGTCTCAATCTGAATCATCTTTTGCTGGAAGTAGAACTCAACATACTCGCAACTATTATCAAGTTCTGTAGCCTACTACCGATGGATAAACCAATTCCAGCTGAGGCTCCTCAAGACCTTCCTATCACTGATGTTTTCCCATTTTCCACTGAACCAAATACAAAGATATTAACCATCAAAATAGCAGGACCTTCATCCGAGAATGGGGAGAAATCTGTCCCCATCTCACCTTCCATATCGATCTCTCCACACTTGAATTCACCTTCTCCACCATCCTCTGCGTTTGTCTCAGCATTACAGTCACCGTACATATCTCCGAGAGCCTTAGAACCACCAAGTGAGAATAACACTGTACCAACGACCACAATCCCATCACCAGTTTCATACTCTGGTTCACATTCTGATGACATCCCAAGCACTTCCTACACTCCTCCATCAGAAAGATACGACTTTGTGGCTGACCAAATCGACCAAAAGCCCAAGTTTTCCGATGCAGCACCGCCTCGTATCTCGTTCTCTTTCCCAGTTCCTCGTATCTCGTTTACAAAATGCTCGGACTCCCCCTCTTCCAATGCCAAGCTCCGCAGCTGTGATGTTTACATTGGATTCCATGGCCTCAACAATAATCTCATTCGCTTCTGTAAATGGCTGAAGTCCGAGCTCGAGCTCCAGGGAATAGCCTCATTTGTTGCTGATAGGGAAAAGTATTCGGATACTCAGAGACATGAGATTGCTGATCGAGTCATATGCTCCGCGACCTTTGGTGTCATTGTGGTGACACCATCGAGTTTTCTTAATCCTCTCAGTGTCGAGGAGATAAGGTTCTTTGCTCAGAAGAAAAATCTCATTCCACTATTGTTTGATACTGAGCTCTCAGAGATCATGAGTCTTTTCGATGGGAGGTTGGAGGATAAGGAGTGTAGGGAAGCATTTGAAGGGTTGACCAGGTGCAATGAGTTCAAGCTCGAAACAAATGATAGCAACTGGAGAAGCTGCATCGTGAAGGCCGCTGGGATTCTAAAATCAAAACTTGGTAGGAAGAGCAGCACAGTGAAGGAAAATGGAGTTTCTGAAGAATTACCCTTCCCTCGAAACAGACATTTCGGCGGTAGAGAGAAGGAGCTGACAGAAATTGAGGCTGCTTTCTTTGGATGCTGTGAAGTTCATGAAATAGAGAATCCAAATCACCCCCTGGTGAATGCTGGCTCAAGCGATGGATTTGCTGATGAGGAGAGTGATACTGTAAGAACAAGTGGGAAGTACATTAGTCTAGAAATGAGGAAGTGCAAAGAACCTACTTTAGAAGCTTGGATAGAACCAGTGATCGAGCTAACAAGCAAAGGAAGAAGCCTTCAAAAGCAACGCTCAAAGCACAAAAAATCAAGGAGTGGAGCCAGCAAAGGCTACGGCAACGCGAATGTATTCTGTATCAATGGAACCTCAGGCATAGGGAAGACAGAGCTTGCCTTGGAATTTGCCTATCGATATGCTCAGAGATACAAGCTGGTTCTGTGGATTGGTGGTGAAGCAAGGTGCTTAAGGCAGAACATTTTGAATTTGTCAATGGACTTGGGTCTGGATGTCAGTGCAGAGGGAGAAAAGGAAAGAGGGAGGATAAGGAGCTTCGATGAACAAGAGTTTGATGCATTCCAAAGGGTAAAGAGGGAGCTCTTCCGAGATATCCCTTACTTGCTGGTCATCGACAATCTTGAAACAGAGAAGGAATGGTGGGAAGGGAAAGACCTGCATGATCTGATTCCAAGGAACACTGGAGCTACCCATGTGATCATCACAACGAGGCTATCCAAGGTTATGAGCTTCGAGCCAATGCAGCTTCCACTGCTTTCCTTGGCCGATTCACTACTTCTCCTTAGAGGCAGAAGGAAGGACTACTCGGTTCAGGAGATCGAAGTGCTAAAAAAATTTGATGAGAGGTTGGGGAGGTTGAGCTTTGGGTTGTCAGTAATAGGTTCCCTTCTTTCTGAGCTGGCTGTTTCACCATCCGAATTACTTGAAGCAATTGACAGGATCTCCCTCAATGACAACACTTTTTCTTTGGGTGGTAGTGAGGATGTTTTCTGCAGGAACAACACTTTCTTAATGAAAGTCCTTGTGTTTTGCTTTGCAGTACTGGATCGAGCTAAGGGAAGAAGCCTTGCATCAAGAATGGTCATCACTGGTGCATGGTTTGCTTCTGCCCCAGTTTCTTCAACTCTATTAGCAGCTGCTTCTAATAATTTACCCACAAAAGGAAGCTTCCATCAATGGGGGAAAGGTCTCACGGTCGCTTTCTTATGTGGCTCGAATTGCTGCTTGGCACCCCAGGCTCGAAAAAATGAAGTGGAGTCTGCTCTCCTGCTGGTAAAGCTAGGCCTAGCAAAAGGAACAATGAGACAGCCAGGATGCTGGATCCAGTTCCACCCGATCACCCAAATGTTTGCCAAGATGAGAGGGGGGCTGCCACCGGCCAAGGCCATGGTCCATGGAGTCATGAAGGTTGGCAATGCTGCAACAAACTTAGACCATCTATGGGCTTCAGCATTCCTTATCTTTGGGTTCAAATCAGAACCCCCTCTTGTTCAGCTCAAACCAGGCGACATGGTTTTCTTCATAAAAAAGACGGCACTTCCATTAGCAATTCGGGCATTCATGACCTTCTCGAGGTGCAATTCAGCTTTGGAGCTCCTAAAGGTATGCACGAATGTGCTTGAGGAGGTGGAGAAATCATTTGTGTCACAGATACAGGACTGGCACCGAGGTTCCTTGTGCTGGAAAAATCGGCTCCATTCTAACCAGAAGGTGGATGAATATGTCTGGCAAGATGTGACTCTCCTCAAAGCTACATTGCTTGAGACTCGAGCTAAGTTGCTGCTGAGAGGAGGGCTTTTTGATAATGGGGAAGAATTATGTCGAACTTGTATTAGTATTAGGACTGTGATGCTTGGCCATAACCATCTTCAGACTTTGGCTGCTCAAGAAACGCTAGCGAAGTTGGTCAGGTATAGAAGTAAGATATGAAGCTAGCTATGGACATGTAAAATGTGTATCGGATTGCTTCGGCTTACTTGACCTCTACATTCACCTCATTCTCAGTTTTGTTCTCATATACTTTGTTAGCATGTCTAGTTCAAGATCTGTGATGAATAACAAAACTTGATCAGTTCTATGCAACCAGTGGTGCGGAGTTCAAATTCACACAAAGTGTCGTGTTCATGTGTAATATGGTTGACATGGGTTGCAAACCTAAAGCAGTAAAACATAGACAGTGACCTTTCGAAGCTTGTTTTCTGGTTTTGATTGGAAGATACTCTATTTTGAATGCAAAAATAGTCCAACATTGCTTAGCTCTGTTCTTCTTTTCCGACTACATTTTGTTATCAATTATGAAACCACTTTTGAGAAACTTGAACATGTTCAGTCACAATGCTTTCTTGGTATGAAAGATAATTCTCACTTGAGATTGAGTCAGGATTCATATCCAGTCCATTTCCATGCAAATGCAACTGCAGCATATTTGCTGACACATTAGGATTGAAATTTAGAATCTCCAGTTCATTATGTTCCCAGGACGCGTTAGCAACTCGTAATTTTTTGCCTCTGGCTTCCTTCTTCGCTAGACCGAGTGTCATGTAACTAGGGATTGAAGGTGGTGGTAGTAGGACAAAAGCAATGAAGTTGGAGCAAAGTACTGAGCAACATTCAAGATGCCAGATTTCCACATTGCTGACAACTGAACATGGGATTGCCTCAGGATATCAATGAACATAAATGATCTTTCTGAGACCTTGCTGACACTTGTGGCCTAGTAGCAATAAGTATCTGGGGTGAGCTGATTTTTAGGGTTTGGACTCTAGTGAACTGTGGGATGCTTTTGGAATAAGCTGCCCTTTGCCAGTTTTCTTTCCTCACTTCCAATCCAGTGATCTATTTTCTTTTTCTTAGTGAAATTTCAGGCTTCAATTTTCATTTCTCTTCAAAAAGGAACTTTTTTTTTTCTCTAAGGAATTAACTGCTGTTTTCTTCAGGCCAAACTCATAAATTTGCCCCAAATTGTTTTTAAATACGAAACCAGGCTGTCTTCTCTTTGGGAAGATCTATGGAGTTGTGGGTCAACAATCATGCTGTAACCACATACCCCTTTTTTTCTCCTTTCCATGTGAACTAATGTGTAAAACTATGACTTGCAAGCATGCATAAACAATTAGTCAGACAAATCTAAGATCCAAGGTTGCCTCCTCTAACACATTGACCTTGCAGTTTGGCAACTCCAAAACACTAATGGCAACTCCAAAACACATGGCAACTCCCAAGTACCTTATATTCTCTGGTCCACATATTTGTTGTGTTCACAGAACCACTAGCTGCAAAAGAATTTACAAGGTACACATTTCTCACAAGGGAAACTTTTCACTGATCCTAAAAGTTGCCTCTGCAATGTTCCTAATGCTCTCACAAGTGAGAGAGCATATTGATTTTTCTCTGCCGTCTTTATTCTCCCTGTTACTTCATTTTTCTTGGTACTTCAATAAATCTTGTTAAGAATGCAGGCACTATATGCATTGGTTTGCTGAACCCTGTCGCTTATGCTCCAGGAAGTAAATGATTCATGTGGAAGGACTGACTGATCATGCGAGAAGTTGATTTGATAGCTGTGGCCCTGAACTTGATAATGTATGTTCCATTAATCTCAGCAGCAGAGGCAGAGGCTACGATTAGGCCACTGATTTGGTTACGACAGTGGCGGTCATAACTGTGGACCAGGCAGACTAGGTTGAAATTTTTGATGCAGTGTGAAAATAAAAAATAATTTATGGGATAATTTTCTTATAGAAGTTTCTATTTTTTTGATAATTTATCTAAAAGTTTTAATAATAATGTTTTACTGTATGATGCCTCCGTATTTACTTTTTACTAATGAATATTCTTTTTTTTTAATATTAATGATATATGTAAATTTGGGTTGTCCCTTTTTATTAAATTGGAGGGCCTGTTTTAAATTTGATCGATCCAAGAGCTAGTTCAATTCGATCTAAGTCTCGATCCAAATTCAATCTATTCAGGTTGGAGATTAGGTCGAGCATGAGGTAAATAATAAAGAGAGTCTAAGCGATGACGACCAGTGCTCCTCTCCTCCTTCTCCAGCGGTGAACTTGAGCAGCATCCTTCCCTCTCCAGCATTAATATCACCGAATGATGACAATCCTATCTCTCCTTCTCCAGTTGGTAATGATAACATATTCGTTAGTGACATCACATCACTGAACGCCGAGTTGATCCTCTCTTTTTTGATGCGTTGAATGTGGCATTGACTTCGTTGACAACATCACCGAGCATCAAGTCATCGGCATCGTTGCGCCACAACCTCATCTCCGCTGCTCATCTTCGATGGCCATCTCCTCTCTCTGATAATATCTTTGATCGCCGTTACAAATTTACATTAGGGTTAATTGAGTCAATTATTCTCCTTCAGTATGAAAGTTTTGCAGAATTAGATCGTGTTGGATGTTCAATTGCTCAATAGAAGGAAACATCTAATTCAAACAAATTTCATACTGCCAAAGCCTAAAGTCAGTGATCCATAATAATTACTAAAACTTTAGTCATAACACTTGTCCAATGCCATATCAAACGATCGATCAAATAAGGTGTCAGTTAGCATCAACTGGTCAACGTATACCAACAAATTAGTGAATCTTGCCCACCAACGCGTATCCTCTCCCATTTATATTACTCTCCTTTCTCTTTCTCTCAACTAAAAATGATTGACATCATTATATAGGTTGAAAATGATATTGTTCTGAGCAATTTTAAGGCCTTGCAATTGTTTCATGTTATTAGTTTGTTCAATCTTGATTAATATTATTATTTGATGCAACTTGATTAACATAACTAGTACATCTAATTGTTATTGGCACTATTAGTTTATTAATCTTAATCAAAGTTTTAAATTATCAAATAGTAAACTACTTTTTTTATCAATATTATTAGTTTATTAAATTTAAAGTTGCATTAACAGTTACATTCATGTGATGAGTTGTAAGTCATCTAGAGGTAAATCAAGATTTACAACCGCGTTCAATATGATTCAATACTAGCAGTATTATCGGTTGAGCAACCTTCACAGGGTGGTTCAAAGCCTAGTATAAGACATACGGTATAAGAATGTATTGTTCGGTATAGGTCTTAGAAAATCCACTAAATTTCATAGGAGGCTTTTCTTATTCTTTTAAATGTACAAAAAGCTCTTATCAATTTTGTGAGGGCCATAACTTTCATATATATTCACATAAATATACATATTTTAAAAGTACTTTGATGATTGAAAATTAGTCATTGATGTGATTTGTTGATGAAATGATACTCAAGGAAGATTTATATTTAATTTTATACTAATTATTTATTCTGGTTATTTATCTAATAGTTTATATTGTAATTGGTTCTCCCTGATTAGACAATTTTATTCTGCTTTCCACGTTCTACGAATATTTCCTAACTTTTTTATTAGAATTTATGAATTATATATATATACATGAATTGTTATACTTTTAATTTGTAAAAATGATTTCTAATTTATGTTTGATTTTTTAAGTTAAATAAATTATAATACATGATTAGAACATTAATATGTGGATCCTGTGATTTTTAAAAATTTATAAAAATTATCATAAATCTTTAATGGTTTTTTGGGGAAAATAAAGAAAAATCGAAATTGAAATCAAAGCCGATTAGACTCGGGTCTGACCTGAGTCAAACCTAGGTTTGGGTTCGATCAGATCTATCGGACGACCGGACCTTGGTTCGATCCGATCAGGATCTTTTGGTTCGGGCTCGATGAAGAGTCGACCCGGTTCAGAGAAGCCGGCGTTAGTTCGACTTGGCCGAGCGAGGGGTCAACGCGGCCCAGCGTTGCAGCCTAATTTGGTTCCCCTTGCGTCGCCTATGCAGATGTTGAGCACGTGAGTCAATCCAATCGAGTCCATCTTTTAACATTCTTTGATCTAATTGAGAATATTATTTTGCACGTAACTACGAAAATAGATGCTATTATTCTTATCGTAATTAGCTCGTTATAACTTACTTATACATCTCATATAAATCAGCGGAAGCAATTAGAGAAGAACGATCCGGCTTGCGGGACCCATACAAATTTTCAGTAATAAATTGAACAAAATAAATACGTTATTACTTCCGGATATCACAAATGGTGCTCTGCCGATTTTGTCCTTCATTTTGAATGGTAATCTCCTCCCTCTCTCTCACTAATTCTTTTCTCTTTTTTGAATTGACTCGAGGAGAAAAAGAACTTTCACGGCAACCTTTAGGCGCCCCCCACCACCCCCCCCCGGCGCCGCCCCGGCGAGCGCGGACCCCACAGAATTAAGTTGGCGCCTGCAGGTTCCAGCCACTCCGAACTCCACCATGCAAAAAGTCAACCCGTCACAGCGGCACGGGACCACTCAACTTTACCCCGCTTGTGGGGCCCCGTCTCCAAGTGGTCCGCCCCCCTCTAAATGCGTGCCAATATTAGGTGCATGAATCATCACGTTGCACTGGTGATGATACTGCAAGAACACATAAGATGATAAGTTCATGGAATTGCTGCCCTTTTCCTTTCTCAACCTCATCACAAGAAGAGATAGGGATCGCATAAGATGATAAGTTCATGGAATTGCTGCCCTTTTCCTTTCTCAACCTCATCACAAGAAGAGATAGGGAACGCATGCAAACACAAGGTCTAAGGAGACCTTGTGACAAACATTACACTCCCCAAACCACTCATCATTTGGTGCAATAATGCCGATGCAATTCTAACAGTTTTTGCGTGGATGTGCAATCGATTTATGTTCATGGACATATTCCAATAACAAAACTAGATTTCGTGATGTCCCATTTGGTAAGCTCAAAAACTAGTCCACGGGAGACATCAAATGACGAACTAATGCAACGTTCTTAGATTTAGCCTGTATCTACTGATGTTAATAACAATGCTAGTTGAGCAGCTAAGCAATATAACATATATGACAGGAAGTTGGAGGATAAAAAACACGCGATAGTTGGAGTATTATTGCCAGTTAAAGGATATAGTTAGATGCAGGGATCACGCAAATATACATATTTCTTGAACAAAGCTCTAGCTGATGATGCCTTCAGAGTCTCAAACTAAATACATACCTAACAAAAACTCAACAGTCAGATCTTTGCCAGCATCGTACTGTATTGTCAACCAGATCATCCCCACTGCTAAAGAACCATATCGAAAGATGAAGTTGCTCATTTGCTTCTGGGTGTATTTGGCAGCTATCTGTGAACATGTTTGGTTTCAGGAATGTGAGCTGGCGATGAATGTAGCTGATACCTGAACCTTGATGTTAAGCTGTTACACGGGCATTTTTACACAATCAGGATCATCGCAGGAGCGGAGGATAATACATTGTCGGGGCCATTTGACCTGCTGTAGGTGACTGGTAAATGGAAGGGCTAAGAAGAAGGCGCCCCTGGCCTTCTGAATTGATTCTTCGATTCAAGAGACTGGCATCATCCATTTGGTGCAAACAATTAGGGAACAAGGACCCTGGTCCTCCTGAGATATTCCTAGTTTGGCTTTCTGACGGAAAGTAAGAGAACGATCTCTGAAGCGAAGGACTTGGACCAGATGTGAGCAATAAAGAGTTTGCTGTACCTGCAACCAAGCCTTTGAGTTCATTCTCCTGTCTGAAGTGAGGGTCATCAGTGACAATTCTTGCATCCATTAAAGCTTGAGAGAAGTTTGGCCCTTCGGTAGGTTTCATCTGCCAAGTCTGTTGGTCTGTTTTTGTTGTCCAACTATAAAATGGGGACCTTGCAATGCCGCCCATTTCCACAATAGATAAATGTGGAAGCATTTGGTGATCACCAGTTGATAGAGCTTGGCCAATGGCTGGAGACCCAAACCATAGCTGATCATAGTGCTGTGCAGAACCCTCTTTCTTCAAGAGGTTGTTGGTCGAAGAAAATCCAGGAGACACAGAATTCATATTCGGTGTATAGTCTAAAGCAGTAATTTGAGGTTGCATAAGCTGCTCACTGTTCACAACCGTTAGGTTTTTACCCATCAACCGCAGTACAGGATTGGAAGTGGACTTGTTCTGAGACTGAGGTGATGGGCTTGGAGAACCTAAATCAATGCAGGTCGGATACTTTGCAGCAGAATCCAGTGAATTGTTGATGGAAATGGACAGATTAGATGATTCCAATCCGGGGTTGGCTGGAAGAACAGTTCTCCAATTTGGATATGTACCAAAAGAGGAAGAGATACTTGGTCCAATGAACAAATTGGAGATCTGATTTGCCTTGGATTTCCTGGAAGTTCCATTTTGCCTCGATAATTGTGAATCTTTTGAGATGCTCTCCGAACATGAACAGCAGAAAGGCTGTCCATCCAAATGCTTGTCAGGTACTTTTGATGGAAGATCTTCCTTAAGCTCTTCATTCCTCCCACTAGACGTTCTTTGTTCAGCTGCTCTGATGCTTCCAGCAGTTTGTGAGGCTAAGCACAATCTATCTTGAACAGCAATGGCTCTCAGTGAGGGTTCTTCCACTGAGGCTTTAAGTCTGGAGTCTTGTGAAGATGTTAGAGATATGGTTGATCCAGTAGAAAGAGGTGATCCAGATGGTCCACTGTCACTGGACAAATCATGATCTGCTGTCACTACGAATGAGGTTACTGATGGGCTTTTACGAGGTACTTCAAGCTCCACATCCCGGTGACTACTTAAACAACCACTAGAATCTTGAACGGACATGATTTCAGCCTGACAATCTGCAGGTTGAACTGCACAAGAGTCTTCCACACCTCTATCTGCAGCTTCAACTATTTGAGTGTCTTGGTGGTCAATTTCATTACAAGATACGTCATCGCAAACGGTTTCTTGCTGATCAGATCTTTGTTTAAAGTGTTGTACATGGACTTCATTGCCAGAAATAGACTGTACATCATAAGCACATGGGCAAGAGTCTGATTGGGTGCTGAAAGTTAGGCTATCTGTGTTCACAAAGTCATCAGCAATAGGATCAGCAACAACTTTTTCCGCAGCTTCAGTATCTGGAACTTCTATTTGCATATCTGAATCTTCAATTTGAGGATCATGCAATCCAGGTCTCAGTGCCAGCACATTCAATCTATTGTGTTTCTGCTCTTCCAATGTGTCTGGGGATTCCCGTTTCTCAGACTCTGGGATATTGCTTTGGCTTGGAGACCCTTCGTTCATGACTTTTGATTCAGACATTATGAATTTACTTGACAGACCAGACTGACGAGTACATAATGTTCTGTTTTTCTTTGTAATATTAAGGCCAAAACTTCTGGTAGGTCCATGCATTCCATTCATAGGTGGCAAATATGGTGGTCCTCTCTTACCAGTTCTCAAAATGGATCTGTGCTTACGAAACTTGAGGAACATAGAGGGTCTCTGACTTGCTTCACCTCTCCTTCCTTCCAAATGGAAGTATGATCTCTTTACTAAAATATTCTTCTTTGAAGTGAAAGTAGCTACCTTCAACATGGAAGGGGAGCATTCCAGGGGTCTCATTGCCAAATTAGAAAACTTATTGTACTTAGTTTGCACGGCCGAGTCATCCTCCACTGACTTGGTTTTTGGAGATTGGCAATTATCAACTGACTTAGACAATTTGAGGAGAGCTTTGGTACTTTTTGAGGAATGTCTGGAACTGGAAGCAAGTGGTTCTGAAGACTTAATCTTCACATCATTCATGCGGTAGAAGTCATTATACAGGCAATCAATTCTCTTCATTTTTGGGGAACCAGTATCGATTTCAGATAACCTAGAGAAATTATTCTGGTGACCATCTATAGCAGAAGAGTTGCATGGATCTGATTGGCTATTCTCTGCCACTATGGTTCTATTTACAGAGACAGTCCTCTCCAAGCTGATATTACTGCCTTTATTAACGAGACCTTTTGGAAGATCCGGCTGTATAGTGTGCATCCATTGCCTTGAAGTTGCAGCAGTGCTCTTGACTTGGTTTTCTGAGTATGATTTATATGTCTGAGTTTCACTATGCTGCTGATCAGCTGATCTATGATCTCCTTCAGGTGTGGCTATAAACTGGATATGACATTATTGGACTCATGTTATGAAATTGTATCAGCAATTGTCATGAAAATTAAAGTAAGAACACTAAATTGGACAAGAAATTCAACTGGAACACAAGCATGGTACAAAATCAAGTTTCTAGGAAAAAAAAGTATTTTACCATTCTTGAAATGACTTAACGGAAAAGAACTGAAAATTTGGGGTACAAGATGCTGCTAAAGTTGGAAAACTAGAAAACACAAAACTTGAATCTTAATATAGTAGCTGTGTGGCTGGTGACAAACCATCAGTATACTGATTGAGAAAATTTCATCGATTATTTGAAATCTAAAACTGAAAAAACAGTTGGAGTTTCAAAATAACAGAAAGAAAACTACTAACAATTTTGATAAGATCAGGCCAAAAAATTTCAAAATCATGGATGTATCTTCATATTTTCAGTACGTCCAGATTTGCTAGGGAAAAATTGAATTAATGCTATAAAGGAATCAATGTTCAATCAGCTTATATGAGAATTATGTACATTATGAGGGTGGGAAGTTTGGAGACCAATTAACTCAAAAGCCATGTAACATCTATTATTCAGCAAGCAAATATGTAAGCATTCCCCCACAACCTTGTTCTCTAATGTGAAATAATTTCTTTCCTTTTGCTTCCGCTCTTTAATTTGTCAACTCCACAGTTATCATCCTTACATTTGATAATTTCATTGACCACCCTTTACATGTGAGCCCCATCTGAATTCTTTATTTTCTTTGAGCATTTCTCTCCAAGATTCTCAATCACTTCCCTCTACATCCTTGTCCTTTTTTTCCAGTGACTGTTCCATCTAGCTTCTGCCTCTGTCTTCTTTCCCCTTGTTAACTTTTATTTTCCTTTTGGCCTTTTCAAATGTTGGGCTAATGCATTCAATCTTATCTGACCATACCACTTGCTGAATTAGATTATCAGGAATTCCACAGTTCATGTTTTGGGTTCTAATACATCTAAGCACTCTTAAACCATTTTCCTTTTCAGGTATAGAATTATTTCTTTTCTTTAGACTTTCTCTTTCTCATGCATGCTGCTGGTCAAACTAAATTTCTTTCACAGCAGACAATTGACTGGCTTCCCATCTAAACTCTTACATATGCCCTCAGTAACTGCTTTAGGTTTATAATATCAACGTTAATGATGATGAATGCTGGTCTAAGTACTCGAATATAGTCATATTTTTCTCTATAGAATCCTATACATACCTTGAATGACATTTTACTTTTCTGTGTCTTCACTTCCATACTCTTGGTGTATTTTGATTTGAAATTCTTTTTCTTCCTATTCAAAACACTTTTGAGTGCCTTCACGTCTCTTGCTTGCTTCCTCAACTTAAGGTTGTTCTCCAATGGTGCATCATGAAACTTTGATAGAATCCTTACTTTCATGCCACTTGAATCAACATAAACTGCAGATTCATTCCAGTCCTCTATAGATTCCATTATTGACAACTTGGCTCTCTTGGTCCCATTACCAACATCAGTAGTTGGTGCAGCCAGCAAAGCGAGTTCCACTGCCCAGTTTGTCCCATTCCTCCTATCAAGGTCTTCAAGAGTGCAACGGGGAGCTGTTGTGTAAATATCTACCATCAACCTCTTCTTCCTTTGTTTGACTTTAAATTTTGGGAGTTCACCCAAAATATTTTTTGTATTAGACTCCATGAAGAGACACTGATCCATGTGAGCATTCAAAGTGGTGTTGGAAGTAGAAGAAAATATCTTACAAACTGGGCAAACTTTCGAAGCCATAGGATCTGAAACTTTGATATAAGATGCTATGTTGTCCAGCTGGGTGGTCTTCGAAATGGCACCCAATTTAATTTTCAACCTGCACTTCTTTTCCAAAGGCTTGCATAACTTTTCAGAATTTTGGTTAGGTTCAGTAGCATGTAATTCCGATGGTATTTCAGAAGCACTTCCACTTTCTGCTACCAAGACAGTATGTTCAGAATTCCTGTCAGTAGTTTCTTCAGTTGGATGATGAGTTCTCACCGTCAAGGTGTTTTTGGCATCAAGATGGATCAGTTCATCCAATTTTGTTCTTTCATTCACTGTAGACTTCCCAACCTCAGATGATGCTGCTGGGTCTGGAGAGTCTGGAATGATCTCCTTTAGTGGCAAGTGTGACTTTGATCTGACACTATCAGGCTTCCTACCAAAGGGACTAACACATAAAGGCTTAAGCAAAACATCATCTGCTAAGATACTGTCAGGTTCTGAGCATGCAATCGGCTGAGGTTCTGCCGGCTTGCTTACACACTGGGTTCTCACCAAATGAGGAGGTTCGAAAGGTGGCAATATAGTTTTAGAACCATGCTTCATGCAGAGTTGCAGGAACTGCTGCGGAAAGGGCCAACTAGACTCGATGCCCTTGTTCCTTGATGCAAGAACATAATCTCTGAAATAAAATCATGTGATCCATCAGGTAGAATCGCAAATACAAAATCTGCAACTTTGTATTCGAAGTAAGGCCAGATAAGCAAGCCAAATATGGAGGTTCAAATTTGCGACAAAGTTCTACCATCATAGCCAAATTATACCACATGTTAGTTGCTAAAATTAGACAACTCCTAATCAAGGAACTATTTATCACAAAACGTTTCACATAGCTTTGATGCCGTGAAGTCTAAACAAACCTACACAGACTGAGAAAAGTACAACCTTCTAATTAAATGATATCATTACTTAGACGCATTACATACCATCACCATATGAGAAAAGAGTATGACAGTAGAAGTATTAAAAGGAGAGATGAAGCGCACGACAAAAAATCAACTTATAGGTGGTGGATCTTCAGTGCAAAACATTTTGTTTGAGGTGAAAAAACCTCAATTTATCAGTGGGTCAAAATGTACTAGAGTGAGATAGAGCTGCTTTAGGAACATAAGAAGATAAATGAACAAATTAGATGTCCATCATTTGCTGCTTGAGATGGGAAAATATCTTCAGGTGACCCAGAAAAATGAAGAAAATATACCATTTCCAGGGATACCCAACCACATTCTCAGCAAGCAAACAATAAGATACTTGGGAAAAAGGAGAGCAGCTACCTAATAGAGAAATTGGAGGTTGGATTATCTTGGAGGACTACTGCTTTTGCCTCCTGGTTGTCAAGCTTTTCAGAAGCCACCTCATGAGAGTTCAGTGCTGAAAGATTGGAGGAACAAGAAGGATCTGAAGGGTTATCAATCGATAACATCTGAGGAAGGCCTTGTCAGTTTTCCCTAGGTCTTCCAACAGTACAAGCCCAAGCGTTGTGCTGCTACTGGGCTTTCTCTTATGCTTAGCCTCCAGCATAACAAAGATCCCAAGCAACCCCTCAAAAGAAACAAATAGAACACCAAGTCCCCACAGAAGAAGAGCTAACCGTCTTCCTCTCCTCACATGATTTGATGCCTGCAACATGATACGAAAAAGAAAATCAAACTAACAATCAATTAAAAGAAAGGGAACTTGATCATGCTTCCAGAGCATTATTTCATGTAGACCTAACAATGATTTTACTGAGGTCTCTTCTTGGGAGATCAAGCAACTCAGTCCCAACTAGAGATAGAGGAGATCAAGCATCGGATGTAAGGAACTTCAAGTCCTATCATTTTATGTGAAGAAAAGCATGCTCGAAGAAGCTGTTGTTTGAAGAGATCAGAAGAGAACAAACGGGTACAGAAGTTAGATTAGACTTTCTTCTTTTTTTTTTCCTCTACAAATCTAGCACATGAAATGATGAGAAGAAGCAAGAAGAAGAGATCGATCCACTGAGGAGGCGAAAATATAGACAAAGGGGTGATGAACCTCCCTCTTCAAAAGAAGCTCATGGAGAAAATAGAAAGAAGAGAGAAAAGATGACATGATATATGACAAGCATAGCTTGAGAAAACCAGGCCGAGGATGAAACATATGGAGAAAGGGGGTGCTTACGCAAGCGCTCATCACAAACACTTGGCCGAAATCAAATCTTGAGAAAAAGAAGCTGTTTCCACATTCTTTTAGTGGTTGATTGGGACTCCAAGAAATCCCAATATCACAACCGAAAGGATAAGGATAATTAATAAAAGCGAGTAGAGGGAAATCAATCAGAGTTGGAATCACCACCGTAAAATCTTTAGAAAACCCACGACCATTTGTGTTATTCTTGAAGACCCCAATAGGAATAGGAAACAGGAAGAGGAAAAGAAGTCTGTGCAATACAGAAGAAAAGAGAGCTCAAAACCAAGATTGAGAACAAGTACACAAAATCGCATGAAAACCCACGGCCGCAAAGCTTACCTCCTCACGGATGCAAAAGGAAGCAAAGAAGTCAAGCTAGTTTCGGACGGGGAAAGGATAAAGAGGGCAGTAAAACAAATCGAAGAGGAAGAGAAGATGAGGATAACGGATGAGGAGAAAGAAGCAGCTTTTCCTTCTCTTTCTTCTCTCTCGACACAGTTTGCAGACGGGAGGAAATAAAAGATAAGATTACACCGCCCACTCACCCATCCAAGGCATCAGGTTCTCCACCAAAAGCAGGCCTGCACCAGCAACTCCAGAGATGGAGAGAGAGAGAGAGAGAGAGAGAGAGAGAGAGGAGGGGAGGGAGAAGAGGGGCAAAGAAAATGGAGTTTTCAGGGAGCTGTCCTATCCCACACCAACTCTTGCAAGCTTTGCTATCTTCACCCTTCTTTTTCTCATCGTCCCAAGTGACTTAAGGAGGTGATCACTTTGACCCTGCCTTTGCATTAAAACTACAAGATGCACCCGGTCTCCTCCATCCTCCTCAGACAACTACCCCTGGTGTAACTTTTGGGGGCCTCGGGTCTCATCCATAAGCTTCTCCTCGTCTTTCAAGTACCTTCACGCTTAACATGTAAGAAAACGCCATCACAAAGTGATATCATGTTGAATACTCCCAGAACAACTTCTTAGTGTCTATGTTACCTCTCTCTCTCTCTCTCTCTCTCTCTCTCTCTCTCTCTCTCTCTCTCTCTCTCTCTCTCTCTCTCTAATCCAACACATTAAGATTTACTAGATCCTGTAATGTGCGCACGCCATGTGTTTCTACCCTTAATTATAACTGTTTGGTTCGGAGTAGAAAACAAAATTAAGGAACTCTCTGTTTCACGAGCAATAAATATTATACATTTTCTAAGCATCAACTGTGGATGGAAACGAGTGCTGCATGACCTCCTGCTGGGGCCCCCATCTATGTGGATTCTCCTCAAGAAGCACAGGAGTGGGACCCTGATGTTCTGGCAAGAAGGTGATGGGGAATCAGCTTTCCAGAGTAGCTTAGTAGTTGGCTGTCTCAATTAATGTAGGTAATCAGTGTACCAGAGTAAATGCTTGTAGCTCTCTAATTTCCTAATATAATTACATATATCACTGAAAATTTCCCACTTTAATAGAAACGATTGCAATATCTGAGGATGACATATGATCATTTTGGTGAACTGCTAAAACTTCAGCGTATACACTGGGAAATTAAGCAAAATTGAATCTTGGAGGTGTGCGTTCTCCCATATGATCATCAAGCCGAGGGCACCACCATTTTTGAGAAGCAATAAAATAATATGAAGGAAAGCAATTAAAGATGTGATCATTGATAGTAGAATTTGTGCATCTGGACACGGTTTTGAAGTTTCAACGTGGATGGCTTGCTGTTGTCCATGAATTTGTCATGCCAAGAAGACAAAAAAAAAAAATACGTATCCACATCACGCCAACCCACTTGAATGCTCCTTTAGATAACTGGGAGATG
This sequence comes from Musa beccarii, assembly GCA_024322285.1. Classification (NCBI taxonomy): domain Eukaryota; kingdom Viridiplantae; phylum Streptophyta; class Magnoliopsida; order Zingiberales; family Musaceae; genus Musa; species Musa beccarii. The sequence goes on along the minus strand of CM044397.1, from coordinate 4,415,627 downwards.
GAGAACGACGAGTACCTTATTCTTCATAGACTTTCCCTGTACGATCCCTACCGATAGAGTATATCACAGCGAGGTACACAGTAGAAGAACACTGTTTACTTCTCGCTAAGTCAAAATTGATGGGACTTGAGTTTTATTGTTCTATTAATTTGCAGACAATCACTGCATGCATGGATTCATCGATTTTAATTGTAGCAGTACACGGTAACATCTAACAAAGATGCAGATGCTGTTCATATCATTTATTAGGAGAGGATTTCGTGGTGCCCTGTAAGACAGATCGGCCTCAACCAAGTCATATATTTCAGCATGATTGTGGATGAATAAACAGTCACTGTGTCGAGTCACTCCCAGAACAGGACGAGTACTACCACTGCTGGCTGCCTGGCTGTTGATCTTTTTTGTAGAACACCTTGCTGTTAATCTCAGTTGGCTTGTGAAACAGAAAGTTCCAGCCGAGGCAAAATAGTGCAAGCCAGCCTCCAAATAATTCAAACGAGTCTTGTTCATGGCATTTTTAGCTGCAACAAGGACTCAGCAAAGTTAATTGAGATGAAGGATACAGAGAGATCAACCCTGGAGCTCTTATAGTATGATCGCCTATCAAACTGAAGTAGCTTGGTGGCATCGGTGCCTTGATATGACTGTGCAGTGGAGCTATCTCTTCAAGGAGTTGGATGAGGAGGGTGGTGGGCGAGTGTGATGTTTCAGTACTTTTCCCCGTGAAGCAATCTTATCAAATTGTGACTTCACTTTTACCTATCAATAAAAAGAGAGAGAGAGAGAGAGAGAGAGAGAGAGAGAGAGAGAGATATGATCCTCATCATCATGTTTGGGTTGGAAATGGTGATAACGCCTTTTTATTTTAATGCGGGAGCGGAAATTTCCAGGAATCCCATCCCCACTTTTCATATTTTAAATCAGATACATCCATGGTGGCCCTCCTTTTGTGCAAAGAGGAGCCGAGGACAAGGATGGGGCAGCTTTGCAAAAGGCACCTTCTGTTTCCTTGATATGGTGGATGTGCTCCCTCGATAAGATTGAACCGATGGAGTGGGACTTGTATCCGCCATTAAAGATACTTCTCCTAGGACCGATGGTTGAGAGCAATTGTTCCTTGGAACATGAACTATACTAAAATATGAGCAAGTGTGGCGGAAGAGAGGAAGATCACAGTAATGATATATTACTGGACGCTAAGCCAAATAAATTTGCTTGCGTATGCTTCCAGCTTAACTAAACCACATCATTTAATAATGATACGTTCTAAGTTGACAAAACAGGCTACTAGAAATCAGCATAAACAAGGAAATATAAGTCTTGGTGTAGAACAAGCAGGGTATTGGATGATTGGGCCAATCAACTCGATTGTGTTAGCTTATCAAACAACTCACTGCATACAGAGAGTGGCTTCGGTCTCTCCTGCATGCCTATCAGGTCTTTCTGTCACCGGACGTACTTGTTGCTTGTGGCAAATCTTTAATCTTTGAAATGATTCTTGAGCTTTGAAGCCACTCCACCGAATGATCCGATAATTTGGCACTGGCACACGAGAGAACTCAGGGACAGCATCCAACCCACAATATTTGCAAATCTGAATGATTTCTGGACGCTGCAGCTCTTCATCAGCCGTGACAACATTGGCTGTGTCCTGCAACCGATGCATGCTGCATGCACCATCATTCTGGGCGAGCAGAGTCTGCGGCGCAATTGTCTTGGCATGATGAAGTGTGTTGAAAAAGGGGGCCTCGCCACTTTCCTAGGAAATGCATGAATGTCTTCCTTGACAATGTTGACTCTGAGAACAAAATGTCTGATTGCAGTGCTGTCATTTGTCGGCATGAACTCCTTTAATGCGTTTAGGGCGTTTGGTCAGAGATCAGATGCTAAACTAGACCTCATCGGAGTAGGTTATACGGTAGATCAAGGTCCAATCTTAGCATTCCTCAGCCTCTGTTTCCTTTTAGTTTGCTTTATCTACTCCTCCTAGGCCTTGTTATCTTTTGTTGGGAAACTAAAATTCTGCTTCATTTTGCTTGTTCGATTCTGATCAAGAATGGACACCGAGATGGAACCGTGCCTGACAGCTTGTGCTTTATTGGTGGCTGATGAATCCAAGAGCACTATGTGATGCTCTGCAATATCTCATGACCCACTTGAACGGAGCTTAAATCATCAATCCTTAATATATTTTCTCATAATGGTCCTCATCATCATGCACAGTTTATCTTTACGCTAATGTTTTCTAATTTTTATTAAAAAAAATAAAAACTTATATTATTGAAATGAGTTTAGTAAATTCAGAATAAGAAACATCATTGTTAAAAAAAAATAAAAAATAAAAAATAAAAGGAGCAGATCAGTGCCCTCTTCATAGGAAATTATTCTATGTCAATCCAACATGATAGGCTGTTCGATTCGCAACATATAAAAAATATTTACTAAGTCAAAGGAATTGATCAATGCTTTGGCATTTCTCAACAGATTTATCAAATGTCATGGAAGATCTGCAGGGTTTTGATAAAAGATTCACCGCCTCAGTACAATCAAATTCAATTTTCGGGACTTCGATCCCTTCATTTGTAGCCAACATTAGTCCTTCATGAACTGCCACCAAACCATTATAGAGAGGGTTCATTTCTACCACAAATTTATCATCCTCAACAATACCAAAATCAACATCATTTCGAATCAAGAATCCTGCACCTCTTGGTCCTGAAGAGGAGGCCACAAAAGATTTGCCTGTGTTCAACTTAAATCACTCTCCCATAGGTTTTCTCCAGTCCACAAGGATCCGATTAAAGTCAGGAGAGGAGCCCTCGGAAGGGTTCTGGATGCAATTTATCTTTTTCAGATGCCATCTTGCATTAGCCTAAAGATCAAAGATCAACCATTGATGAGCCTATAGCAAATGCAGACCGACACCGTTCGTATAAGCTTTTGACAGAAATTTGCTGCTGATCACCGAATCCAATAAACTTCAAAGGATCCTTATAAAAAGATCTCCCTTGAATCCAACAGATGACAGTAGCATATAGTGGCAACTTGTTAAAGTAAACGACTTTTTACCGTGATCTGGAATTGGGCAGCTTCGTCACCGAGATCCGAGGTCGTCACGGTTCGGTTCGGGCGTGTCGAGGTGGCGATTGACCGACGATTCCCGGTCGGCGGGTAAGAGGAGGACGGAGTTCCATCTCTCGGGTTGCTCGTCGGGACCTGTTCCTGCACAAAGGTTGGGTCGGATGGTACTCCGCCCGACCCCTCCGACGCTCAAGTCAGTCTTTAATAGTGGTAAAAAGTTGGTTTCTTAACACGACTCCATAGTGGCTTATATAGGTCAGGCGGCTGACATGTTTCTGATGACGTCTGAGAGCACCGTACGGATCTGATGCCGTGGTCCAACCTCCTGCGAGCTGAGGAAGAACAGCAAAAGACGATGTCAGTTAGTCAACCCCTGCCCCGGTCGGCCGCAGGAGGGGCTGTGATATCACCCTGACGCGAGCCACGAGGGCCTACGTCACATCGCTTTTACTACCCATAACAGTGTCCCCCTGAAGAAAGCCACTCCTGCGGAACTGGCTTCGGCGAATGAGCCGTCGCTCAGAGACAGGTTGACCGAACCATCGTTCAGGGATAGGACATCGACATTTTGCTAAAAAGTAAGCATTGAGCGGCCGCTCGGGTGTAAGCATCGAGCAAACGCTCGGGGCTAAGCATCGAGCAACCGCTTGGAAGGAGAACGTCGAGCAGCCACTAGGTAATGAACGTCGAGCAGCCGCTCGGGATGAACGTTGAGCCGCCGCTCGGGAGTGAACATCGAGCCGCCGCTCGAGAATGAACATCGAGCAGCCGCTCGGGATGAACATTGAGTAGCCGGCTTGGGATGAACACCGAGCCGTCGCTCGGGAATGAACATCGAGCCGCTGCTCGAGAATGAACATCGAGCAACCGCTCGGGATGAACGTCGAGCCGCCGCTCGGGAATGAACATCGAGCCACCGCTCGAGAATGAACATCGAGCAGCCGCCGGGATGAATGCCAAGTTGCCGCTCGAGAATGAGCATCGAGCAGCCACTCGGGATGAACGTCGAGCCACCGCTCGGGAATGAACGTCGAGCCGCCGCTCGCGAATGAACATCGAGTAGCCACTCGGGATGAACATTGAGCAACCGCTCGGGAATGAACGCCGAGCCGCCGCTCGGGAATGAACATCGAGCCGCCGCTCGAGAATGAACATCGAGCAGCTACTCAGGATGAACATCGAGCCGCCGCTCGGGAATGAATATCGAGCCGCCGCTCGAGAATGAACATCGAGCAGCCGCTCGGGATGAACGTCGAGCCGCCACTCGGGAATGAACATCGAGTCGCTGCTCGAGAATGTGAGGGCGGCGTAGATTCCTTCGGCCCCTGCGCCGTCTCGAAAACTGGCCATGTGTACGCCGTCCCTGGACCCGAGGGGGCACTGGCGTGCCGCCCAAGTTACCCGCCTAAAAGATTGCCACGTCACGTCCTCATTAATATCGGGTCGTCGTTTGGGTCGCCCGACGTGACGTGAGTGGGTGGTGCGCACTGTGATATGCTGTCGCCCACTTCGGGAGACGAAGGGGCGGAGCCTTTTGGCGGGATCTTCGTCTTTAAGTAGCGTGGTGTCACAGACAAAATTGTAAACGGCTTGTTCGGTGTAATGCTTGTGCTTGTCTATGTCCCTTTTGGTTGGTTGTAATTTGTAAAGCTTGTAAAGGGCTTGTCAAAGGCAAAATGCCCTATTTGAGCGAGTTTGGTAGCCATTGTAGGCTTGTACATAATGTTTGCGTCGAGCGCATACTTGTACTAAAATTCGGTCTGTAGTGGACCAATTTTATACCTTTGTTGTGCAACTGTTCTGAGCTTGTAATATCCATAGTTGGAATGTGCATCGGCTATAAAGTGTTTGCTAAAAGAGTGGCTTGCGGATCCCGTGTGAAGCGCTTTCTCTGTCCCGTCTTCTCTTTCGTTGGCCCTAAGGGATTGTAGGAGATTTCAGGGAGGCTGACCTTTGCGGTGATACGCATTGGTGCCGCACGGCTTAGGCAAAACCAGCTAAGTTCGTGACGGTTGGTATCAGAGCGGGACAAGCCCACTTACAAACACTTAGCATGCAAACGTGGGGGACCTAGCGAGGCACCATGAATACAACAAGCTAAGAAGAATTACGGAGCGCACAAAGGTCGGGATGGCCGAGTTCGAGCAGTGGCTCGACGTTAACACCCAACCTTGATGGTGCTCGAGGCAAGCGGAGTGCTTGGCAAAGGATGAGACCGGGCAAGGTGGAGTGGGTTGTTCAACGATCGAAAGAGTTGTAAACTCAAGGAATTCGATACTCATGCGTGGCCTTGCATGCGGACGATGGATTGTTCGCGGTCATCCCAAGGCGACCGAAGGTCGGCGCCATGGAGCATTAAAACTTTCTCTTCGGCATGTGCAGGATACTTTCGTAAGAGGTCAAGTGTGCAAAGAGTTAAGCATTTTGCTAGACCCAGAGGGGTGCGTCTGGCGAGTGATTGGTGAAGTGTCATAATCTAGCAAATGCATTTGCAAAGCGAATGGGCACAGCTTTGTTCAAAGAGAGGCGGTAGTCCAAGAGGATGGTGGTCTCCAAAACTTCCAAAGGGAAGAATGCGAAGAGCAAAGTTGCTCCAACGGGATAGATATCCAGAGGGATAAGTCCCGCTTCTGAGAGGTAGAGTTATGCGCAATGAACCGCACTAGTTGAGGAGTACCTCAAGACGGCTCGATGGATCGAGTGAGCGGTAAGGAGTCATTGCATGATCTCGCAAGTGGTGATGCATTGGTGGACGATAAGCGAGATCAAGTGGGGAGCAACCTGCAACACAAAGTGAAGGCACACCGGGAGCCAATAGCGAGATCGGACTCAACAGAGGGCTAACCTGTGGAATGGTTGGCGTGAGGGCCACCATTAACGCAATGCAAATCGAAGCGGAACAACTTGGGGTAACTTGTTGATGTACCCAAACCGCATGAAGGGAGTTGGCAAAGAAGATAGAACGTGGAGCGGAGGCGTGGAGCTTTCCTTAGGCGAGTCAAGGACATGGACTCTTGCGAGACAAGAGTAGGATCATGTTGTTCCTTGAGTTCTCTATTCTGATAGAGCAAACTCATCTTGTATGGTGCCAAAAATGAAGGGAACTTCGGGGTATATGCACCTCATCTCGGTGAAGCATTTGACGAAGGAACTAAGGCGATACAACTTGCAGTGGCGAAGTTGATGTTAGAAGGCCTTGGCACGGGGCAAGAGGATGCAGAGGCAGATACTCTTGAAGAATATGCCATAGTGTTGCTATTCAAGTTGCCATGAGGAAAGCGGTGCACAAAGGAGATTGTCTTTGGTAGAAGCGAGTCCCGTGATCCGCATAATGGTGCACCTATTTCGAAGTCGGGGACTTGAAGAAGAGCTGCTAGGCGATGGATTGTCCTAGAGCTAGCCTTCGTCCGAGTGTGACCCGAGAGTGGGTGGGCGAAGGTCGATTGCCACAGAGCGAATGAATCGAAGCTAGCGAAGGCCCTGCGATGTGTTGGCAGAGTCCACACATGGAGATATCGCAGTTCGAGTTCATACCACAGGGATCAGAATGCAGGGAGATGTCACCAGGCAGAGACATGATGCAGCAGATCGTGGTGGAAAAGTTCGTGGCAAGTTGACATACACGGTGAGTCCCATTGGGGGACTAGATCATGCAGAGGTATGATCGGGAGCGCGACTGGGAGCTCCATTTCGATGAACAATACGACGGCAAGAAGAGCTATGGATTTAAGCAGTGAATGCCATGGTACCACAGAGGTGGGTCTTCCGTGCGTGTATCGAATATTGCATTGAATGGAAGCCTTGGACATCAGCTTATGGGGGCTGTGCACTATCGAGGAAGAAGTTCAGATGCAAGTACCAGGGAGTCCCACAGGGGGACTGGATCATACAGAGGTATGATCGGAGCTGCTGAAGAGTGAAACTACTTTAGAGCTCACATTCGCTTAAGGGAGCCCGGCAAGTCAGAGGACAAGGCCGAGTAAGCGAACATTGCAGCCAATGAAGCTAAGGAGAACAGAAATGGTGCAAACCCTGCAACATGGTGGCGGTGGCCATACATGGGAGTTGTAGTCTGTCTTTCCAGCGACTAAGTGGAACTGCCCAGAGAACACATAGGTGTTGAAGCAGGTGGTCGAAATATGGCGAGGAAGTAATGACGAGTCCAAGAGGGACTCGGTTACCCAAGATCAATCATCGGTTAGATTGAAGGTGAACTCAGAGGAGTGTCACAATGCCGTAGAGGTGGATCTACCGATCATGAAGAATGGATGCAGATGCGAGACAACGGATAGTAGTGCCATGGGCGTCATAGTGTCATGGTACCGCTGAGGCGGGACTTCCGGGGAGTCATCAATCCATTGCTCTCTTAGAGGGAGAGCACTTGGTCGTGATATGGGCCGTGGAGGAGGAGAATGCTTTGGCAAACTCTATGTACCAAGACAAGGTGAAGGGCGATGGCGAGAACTTAAGACCAATGTCAACAGACTTTCCATCAAGATAGCCGTGAGTAAAGGGACTTCGGGTCGATGCAAGAGTGCATGACCAAGGATCGAAGCAGACAGTACACGGTGCTGTACCCATACTACTCAGAAGAGTCGACGACAGAAATGATGGAGAAGGCGGTACAATCCCAAAGGCGACCAAATTTTATCGGAGACTTACTCAAGTTGGAGTGATAACTTCTTGCATTCCGAAGTTCAATGGCAATGAGAAGGTGAATCACGATGAGTGACTTAGCGCAAGGATTGCAAACACTTCAAGTGCTTCGGAAGTGTGAGCTAAGAGCAAAGCGAAGTCTAGTAACCACTTGACGCAGTCTACAACTCGAGGAGGCGGGGCGAAGTCAAGTAACCTTTGCCTTCTCAATTCCCAAGAGAATGGGTGAAACCGAGTACCCACTCTCTTAGTTATCCAGCAGAGGAGCTCTGCATAGATTTGAAGACCCTTCAAGACAACTAAGTGGAAGAAGATTCGATGGGCAAATTTTACGGAGGAAGGACCTGAAAATTTCAAAGGTTGCGAGGCGATGCTCGTTAAAGCTCCAACAAGCATCTATCCAGCCACGAGACAAGAAGAATTTGAAGATCGGCGCATATCAATGATGGTCTTTTACCTTCATCGATGAATCCGCAAGAGCCGATGGGATCGATAACTCGCCAACCCCACACCAAAGTCAGAGTCATTGGCGAGTTGAAGCGATGGCGGATTAAAGTTCGACGACTCAACAACAACAACCGGAGAACAAATGGGAGCCAAGAGGTGCATCGCAGCAGGAGCAGAAGATCGAAGATCCAACAAAGAAAAGAAGTTGCAGCGTCAGCAAAGGCTTCGACGAGGACGTCGAAGGAATAAGTGGGGGAGAATGTCACGGACAAAATTGTAAACGGCTTGTTCGGTGTAATGCTTGTGCTTGTCCGTGTCCCTTTTGGTTGGTTGTAATTTGTAAAGCTTGTAAAGGGCTTGTCAAAGGCAAAATGCCCTATTTGAGCGAGTTTGGTAGCCATTGTAGGCTTGTACATAATGTTTGCGTCGAGTGCATACTTGTACTAGAATTCGGTCTGTAGTGGACCAATTTTATACCTTTGTTGTGCAACTGTTCTGAGCTTGTAATATCCATGGTTGGAATGTGCATCGGCTATAAAGTGTTTGCTAAAAGAGTGGCTTGCGGATCCCGTGTGAAGCGCTTTCTCTGTCCCGTCTTCTCTTTCGTTGGCCCTAAGGGATTGTAGGAGATTTCGGGGAGGCTGACCTTTGTGGTGATACGCATTGGTGCCGCACGGCTTAGGCAAAACCAGCTAAGTTCGTGACAGTGGGTTGCGATCTTTTACCGTTCCTTGTCAACCGAGTTCTTTGCCCCGGGTCTCGCCGTTTTCCTCTTCTAAGTCATCTTCCTTGGCTCCAGCATCCCTTGCCTCCTTCCCGTCGGCTTTCTCTAGGAAGTCAGTAAGATATGTCCTCCTCCTCTTCTTCCTCTTCCTCCTCTACTTCATCTTCTTTCCGTTCCTCTGCGCGTATCTCGAGTCGATTACCCTCCCCAACTCTCGACCGTTCTTCCGACGGGGAGGTGGCGCGTGCCCTCGAGGCCCTAATGTGGCCACATGACTTGGATTCGACTGTGAGCAACTCCTCCCTGAAGACCCTTCGAGAGCGTTACGGCATCCCGGAGGACTATGACCTCATAGCCCCCGAATTGGGGCAACGGGCTTATGACCCAATTCCTCAGGGCTTCGCTCTAACCCTAGATGCCCTCGAAGCGGGCCTTCGCCTTCCCCTACACCCTGTCATCACCTCCTACATCTCCTTATGGCGAGTCTCATCGTCGCAAGTGACGCCAAACTCCTAGCGTTATCTGGTGGCGTTCCTAGGGGAATGCCACTATGCTAACATCACCCCGACCCGAAACCTTCTCCTTTCTTATTTTCGTTTCTTCAAGGGGTTGGGGGGATATTTTCTTGCTGCACGGGCAGGCTTCCGAGTGAGCGAGGCTCCCACAAATAATAAAGGGTGGAAGAGCCGATTCTTCTACGTCTGCTGTAAAAAGGACTAGGGTTTCGGGGTTCGGTGGTCAGCAAGGGCCATTGATAACACTGCCCTGAAATTGAGTGCTGAAGAGCATCACAGTTTGGAGAGGTTACGGTAGATTCTTCCCTCCTCTCAGGCCATCCGTAATATGTCGGAACAGTGGCTAGTCGAGGCGGGGCTCAGCCTGCTTTCTGGGGGTGGGTCTTCATTTGTTTATTGTTTATATGTTTTTGATGTTGTTCTGATCTTTAATTATTTCATCGCCCCTTGTAGAAATGGTGAACCTACGGGCACTTCGTGGCGGACGGGCTTCGGCGTTTTCATCCCCACGCTCGACATCCACCCCGAAGAGAGGGGACAGAGATTCCCCACTGGAGGTGGAGGACGAGCGTTCGACTAAGAAGACTAAGGCCGCGGCGGCCAAGGGGTCTGAAGTGTTGACACCCCGGCCTAGGGATGCGGCCGACGAGCGGGCCGCTCTTGAAGGAGCGCCTCCACCGATAAGCAAGGCCGGACCCAGCCGGGAGTCGACCGGGAAGAGTCTCCACCCGCCGACGGTGAGGGACTTGTGCCGACTTCCCGCGGGAAAGGAGGAGCCCTTCCTCGCCCGGGTAATGGGCGACATCCCCTTCGGGGAGGCGAGCGATCCCCTGGCTGCTCGGTGGGATGGGTTGTCCCGCGGGGACAAGGTATAGACAGGGGGAGACCCGTCCGCTACCTACCTCCGGGGGGCGCTTCATCCCGACATAGCTCGGTATTTGTATACGCTCCCCTCGGAGGCTCTCATTAATAAATCCACTAAATCGCTGATGTGGGTAAGTGTCGCCCCTTCCTCCCCTTACCCTACATCCATGTTAGCTCTTTGTCCTAACTTTACTCCTCCTGCAGAATCTCCACTATACTACCGCTTTGGTAGACCGAGTGCACGACGCCGATCGAATCATCGGCGGTTTGTGTGCGCGCAACTCCGAGTTGCATCGCCAATTGGGCGAGATGCGGGTTGGCCCCGGCCCCGAGGCGGTGGCGACGGCGAAAAAGCGGGTGTCCGACCTGGATGCCGAGGTGGCCCGCCTCAACGCCGAGCTCGAGGCCGAGAAGTTGTCCTCCAACAACCTGCAGAAGCTACTACGCACGGAGAGGTTGGAGAACCGTCTATGCAAGACAGAAGCTTCCGGCCTAACCGCAAAGCTGGCTTCGAAGGAGGCCGAGGCCAAGACCTCCTCGGAAGCCCTTGCTGAGGAACAACGCCTCTGACAGGAGAGGGAGCAGGAGACGATCGAGCACTATAAGGCGTCGGAGGGCTTCCAACTCGATCTGCACCGGACGGGTCAAGTATCCTATAAATATGGATACTTGATCGCCTTGGCCCGCTTCCGAGCGTGTCCTCCGGGCTCCGCGATCGAGGAGGACCCTTTCACCTCTCATCCCGAGGACCTGGAGGTGGACATGCCTGAGGAGGTCCCCTTCGACGATAATTTAGAGGGGGCCAAGTCCTAGGGGTTGTCTATGTACATTTTTCTTTATTTCTGATCATGTATACCTTTCCGTTTTTAGGGACATTTTGTATTTTGAAATTTCTACTTTAATCAATGCCTACCCTTTCACTACCATCTCTGATTTCGTTATGGAATTTTACACAATATTTCTTAAGGTTCTAGACATTCCATGTCCTTGGTAGGTGTTGTCCCGACATTGTAGTAAGTCGAAATGTACCTGGTCGGATGACTTTGGTGATGCGATAAGGTCCCTCCCACTTGGGAGCGAGCTTGCCTCTCGCGTGAGTTGGATCACTTACCTTAACCCTGCGTAATACTAAGTCTTCCATCCCGAGGGGTCGAGGGTGGACTCCCTTATTGTAGCTTCTGGCGATGCTTCGGTTGTATGACAACGTTTTAAGGTGGGCGTCGGCCCTGCGTTCCTCGAGCAAGTCTAACCTGGCTCGCATTCCCTCAGCCGACGTTTCCTCTTCGAAGGCTTCCACCCGGGGGGCAAGGATGATGACCTCGGCTGGGAGGACCGCCTCGATTCCGAATGCCAGGCTATAAGGAGATTCTCCTGAGACGGTTTTGGGAGTGGTTCGTAGGGACCATAGGATGCTTGGTAACTCGTCGACCCAGTTCAATCGGGCTGTCATAGTCCTTTTTCTAAGCCCGTCCAAAATCGATCGGTTGGTTACCTCGGCGAGGCCATTGGTCTGAGGGTGGGCCACTGAGCTAAACCTCAGCTGTATCTGGTAGGTTGCACAGAATTCCTTGAACCGAGCGCTGGCAAATTGAGTCCCGTTATCAGTGACGATGATCCTAGGGAGGCTGAATCGGGTTATGATGTTCCTCCATATGAACCGCTTGACCTGACGTCCCGTTATCGTCGCCAACGGCTCGGCTTCCACCCACTTGGTGAAATAATCGACCCCTACGATAATGTACTTTCGCTGTCCGGATGTTGGGGGAAAAGGCCCGAGGAGGTCCATCCCCCATTGCGCAAAAGGCCAGGCATAATCCAAGGAAGTGAGCGGGACCGCGGGGTGCTGGGAGGCTCGGGCGTAGCGCTGGCACGCGTCGCACCACCGTACATAGGCCCGGGCATCCCGATGCAGCGTGGGCCAATAATAGCCTTGGTGCAATACTTTGAACGCCAAGGATCGACCACTTATATGTTCCCCGCAAATCCCGTCATGGACCTCGGCAAGGACCGACTGTGCCTCGTCAGGATCTAAGCACCGCAGGAGGGGGCGCGAGAATGACCTTTGGTAGAGCTGGTTTCCGATCTCGCAATACCACGCTTGGGTTTGGCGGAGGCGACATTCTGCGACGTTGTCTGCAGGAAGGACACCTTCCTGCTTATACCTCAACATCTCTTGCGTCCAGGTGGTTGGGACTCCTGGCTCGTGTATCATTGCAGTGACTACAGCCCAGTGAGGAAGCTCTTCAACCTCGGGGTGCTCCCCGAGGCCCGATCTCAAAGCCAATTTTGCGAGCGTGTCCGCCCACTCGTTTTGACACCTGGGAATTCTAGATAAAGTGAAGCGGGGAAAACTAGCGGCTAGGGTTCTTACCTCCGTTAGGTATCTGGACATGACCGGATCTCTCGCTCGGTATTCTCCGCTGAGTTGTTCGATGACGAGTTGTGAATCGGTAAGGACGTGCACAGCTCCTATCTGCATCTCGGCTGCCAGCTTGAGGCCTGCTAAGAGTGCTTCATACTCGGCCTCATTGTTGGTGGCCTCGAAGCCGAAATAGAAGGAGCGCTCAAACGAGCACCCATCTGGGGCCTCCAATATAAGTCCTGCTCCTACGCCCTTCGAATCGGACGCCCCATCAACCCGGAGGACCCAGTCCGCCTGCACCTGCTCGAGACCCTGCGCCCCTGGCTGGGTCATTTCTGAGATGAAGTCGGCTAGGGCCTGGGCCTTGATGGCAGCCCTTGGTTTATACTGCAAGTCAAATTCGGATAGCTCCACCGACCATTTGAGAAGGCGTCCTGCGACGTCAAATTTTGACAAAATCTGGCGCAGTGGTTGGTTGGTCATTACTTCGATCGTATGGGCTTGAAAATAGGGGTGTAACTTTCGGGCCATGAGGACGAGAGTAAGCGCCAGCTTCTCGATGGGGGGGTAGCGCTCCTCTGGTCCTCGTAGGATGTGGCTAACATAGTAAACAGGGAGCTATTTTCTGGGGGTCTTCTTGATCAGCACAGAACTCACCGCATGCTGAGATGTCGCCAGATAAACACAGAGCTTCTCTTGAGAGGAGATCGAGGTGAGGCGAGGTAGGTTGGATAAATGCCGTTTCAGATGTGCGAAGGCTTCCTCGCATTCTGCCGTCCATCGGAAGCTCTTCGGGTTCTTTAAAACTCGGAAGAAGGGAAGACACTTGTCTCCCGATCGAGATAGAAATCGAGACAGGGCGGCAAGCCTTCCATTGAGGCATTGGAGTTCCTTGATTGTTTGGGGGGCTTGCATGTTAATGATCGCCTGGACTTTTTTCGGATTGGCGTCGATTCCCCTCTCGTGTATAATGAACCCGAGGAATCTTCTTGAGGTTACACCAAAAACGCACTTGGCCGGATTAAGATGCATCCCGTACTTCCTTAGTGTGGCAAAGGTCTCGGCCAAGTCGGCGAGGTGGGCCGACCCTGTCCGGCTTTTTACGATTATATCATCGACGTAGACTTCAATATTTCGCCCTATCTGATGGGCGAATATCTTGCTTATAATCCTTTGATATGTAGCCCCGGTATTCTTCAGTCCGAATGGCATGACCTTATAAAAATAGGCTCCCTGGTTGGTGAGGAAGGCTGTGTGTTCCTGATCTTCAGGTGCCATCCGGATCTGGTTGTAGCCGGAGAAGGCGTCCATGAAGGAAAAGCGGGCATGCCCGGCGGTCGAGTCGACCAGTTGGTCGATCCTTGGCAAGGGGTAGCAGTCTTTCGGGCAAGCACGATTAAGATCGGTGTAGTCAACACACATTCTCCAGCTTCCATTAGGCTTTCTCACGAGGACTACATTAGAGAGCCACCGCGGGTACTTGACTTCCTCGATGAAGCCTGCCGCCAATAGTCGCTCCACTTCTTCTCGGATGGCTTGCTGCCGCTCGGGGGCCTGAGCCCGCGGTCTCTGTTTTACCGGGCGTGCGATCGGGGAAATATATAGGTGATGTTGAGATACCTTCGGATCGACTCCTGGGATATCAACGAGGGCCCAAGCGAAGATATCGGCATTTTCCTGGAGAAGGCCAACGAGCTGGGCCTGCTCCTGCGTGTCAAGTTCCGAACCGACCCCGACCGTCCGGTCGGGACGGCTCTCTTGCAAAGGAACGTCCACCGCGGGTTTTGTTGGCTCGGGGCATTGGGTAGGGTGCTTGGATTCCCGCGGGTCGTCCAAGGGCTTCTCCGACCTCCTTCTTTTGCCCAGGGTGACCGCCGTCAGGTAACACTGCCTGGATTCTCGAGGATTTCCCCGTACTTCCCCGACTCCAGTGCGGGTCGGGAACTTCAAAGTCCAATGGTAGGTGGAGATGACCGCCCTTATTTTGTTGATGGTGGGCTGCCCCTAGGATGGCATTGTACGCCGTAGGAAGATCCACTACCATGAAAGTTGACATCATCGTCTTTGTCTTTGGAGAGTCCCCGAGGGTTAGAGGCAGAGTGACCACGCCCAACGGTGAGATCGAGTCGCCGGTGAACCCCGTGAGCGCCGAGTGTAAGGGTTTCATGGCGTCCTTTGGTAGTGCGAGCTTCTAGAAGGCATCGAGATAAAGTATATCGACCGAGCTGCCAGTATCGACCATGATCCTTCTTACTTGCGCATTGGCTATCCTGGCCGATATTACCAGCGCATCGTCATGCTCTGGTCGATCCGAGTTCCCCGTTGGAAATGTTATCTCGGGCTCAGGCTCGAGTTCGTGCTCTTCAATCATGATAGCACGTGCGTATGCCTTCCGTCCGGAGGTGCTATTTCCTCCAGAGGCCGGTCCCCCGATGATCACATCGATGTGCCGCTCGACGGGACCTTCCGAATGTGGGGAGAGCTCCCGCTCTCGTCGGAGGTAGCGGCCTAAATGGCCTCTGCGTATCAATTCCTCGATCTGCCGCTTCAATTCGTGGCACTCCTCCATATCGTGCCCATTTTGTCGATGGAATCGGCAGTAGCAGGTCCGGTCCGCCAACTCCCATGGGCTCATCATCGGGTGGGGAGGCCTGAGCATCCCTTTCTCCTTTATCTGGAGAAATATTTGCGTCAGAGACGCATTCAGGGGGGAAGGGGGTAGCCCGGACGTGGAGGAGTCCGGGCGATCTAACCTGCCCCTTGGTTGCGCGTGCTGCTGTCTGGAGGTTCCCGCTCCCATGCGGGAAGATTCCGGTCATCCTTTCTGGCGTTCTTCCCTCCTTCCCGACATCCAAGCCTCTGCCGAGACGTATTGGTTTGCCCGTTGAAGCATCTCCGCGACCGAGGTAGGGGGTCGCTCCACAAGAGACCAGCAAAACCTCGAAGGATGTAACCCTATCATGAATGCCTGCATCAACAGCGAAGGGTGAGCGTCAGATAACCCCCGAATCTCCGTAGTGAATTGGCGCACAAAGTGGGAGAGGGGTTCATCCTCCTTTTGGTTCAATCCTAGGAGGAGGGCGATGGATGGCTTCGGACGTGTAAACGCCAGGAAGTGGAGCTCAAAGTCCTTGGCGAGCTGTTCGAAGGAAGTGATCGTCCCAGCTTTCAAGGCGTTGTACCAAGCACGGGCGGGTCCTCTTAACGTGGTGGGGAATGCTCGGCACATCAAAGCGTCGGAGGTTCCGTACAGGGCCATCTGAGCCTGGAAAGTGGCGACATGATCGGCCGGGTCGCTGGAACCGTCATAAGGATCGATGGAGGGGAGGTGAAAGTTCGGGGGTACGGGGTGATCCCGTATGTCGTTTATGAACGGGGATCCCCAGTGAACCTCCTCCCTTTGCTCCTTCGACTTCCGGACATCCCTTTGCACCTTGTCCAGTCGCTCAAAGACGGAACAAAGCTGGACTCGGAATAAGTCCGTCGAATCTGAGGACACCGCCTCGGGCTCGGGTGGAATACCCAGATTTACCGGGACCTAGACCCCGTCCGAAACCGGGTGAGACGTAGATGAGGTTGGTAACGTGGGGGGCGCATTGCGGGCCCGAGGGGAAGGCTCGAGCCTTTGACTCGCCGATGCGTCTGTCACCCGAGGCAGGAGGGGAACAACGGCCTGCACCATCTCCGATAGAGCTTGGACCTGGTGGGTGAGGTTCCGAAAGGCTTCCGCCGTAACTGGGAAAGAGGCGGAAGGGGCGCCTTCGGGCGGGAAGATTCCTAGGTCGGTAAACAAACGCCAGTATCGCTCCGACGTCGAGATGGGGTCATCCATCCTCGGTCGATGGGGGAGGGAAGCCTCCGCCGAGGCTCCCTCCGGAGGGAGCTCTATACCCAGGCGCTCGTCCAGGTTAATTACGTGATCCCTCGACATGCCCTCCTTCTAGCGCCAATCTGTTAAAGTAAACGACTTTTTAACGTGACCTGGGATTGGGCAGCTTCGTCGCCGAGATCCGAGGTCGTCACAGTTCGGTTCGGGTGTGTCGAGGTGGCGATTGACTGACGATTCCCGGTCGACGGGTAAGAGGAGGACGGAGTTCCGTCTCTCGGGTTGCTCGTCGGGACCTGTTCCTGCACAAAGGTTGGGTCGGATGGTGCTCCGCCTGACCCCTCCAACGCTCATGTCAGTCTTTAATGGTGGTAAAAAGTTGGTTTCTTAACACGACTCCACAGTGGCTTATATAGGTTAGGCGGCTGACATGTTTCTGATGACGTCTGAGAGCACCGTACGGATCTGATGCCGTGGTCCAACCTCCTACGAGCTGAGGAAGAACAGCAAAAGACGATGTCAGTTAATCAACCCCTGCCCCGGTCGACCGCAGGAGGGGCTGTGATATCACCCTGACGCGAGGGCCTGCGTCACATCGCTTTTACTACCCATAACACAATTTAAAAAAACAAGTGTATACGATCCTCCAAGAAAGAATTGAAGAGCCCACAACATACATGAGGCATGGCATCTAAACTCCTTTATTAAGCACTATTTTGTACTTAAAGGGGCCTTTAACCTTTCATATTCCCAGCCCCATGATCGTGGATAGGGCCCATGAACAGCTTAAAATATAATATTCTGGAAGAATATGTACCTGATGCAGACCACCACCAAATTATTCAATGATCCCCACTGTTAATGATGGGTTGAGACTCTGTTGACAAGAGAATAAATCGTGGCTTATACAACATCATGTCTCCCTTGAGTGTCACTAGTCATCTTTGTTAAGGGAATAGTTGAAGAAACGGATCATTAAAAGTCGTCAGCTGGTTTCCAAACACTTGCCCAAAGTTCTTTCCGGACCTCACTTATCCTTTCACCATCAACTCTTGTGTGTTTGTGGACCTTAAAAGGTCCTAACAATTACTTGTGTTGGAGGACAGTCTTCCAATCCGAGGCTTCATCAAGAGAGCAAGGAAATGTTTTAATAGTTTATCTTTGTACGACCTTGTAAATATTATCTCAGCAATCAATAATTGTGGATTGAAATATATATGTTGTCACCTGCAACGAGATTTATCTTTTGCCAAAAGCCTACAATTTAATGTAAATAGTGTCGTCAGCACTATTTTACATGAGGTGACAGTATGTCAAATGTTAGACTGCAATGAAGTGTAAAGAGTTCCCATTAGGAAATCATTAAAGCCATTATTACGTCTAAGCTTTCATTAACAGCCCAAAGCACAATGTATTATCCACTTAATGCTCGTATACTACTCTTCTTACCACCACCACCACCACCACCGCCACCGGCTGCACGTATCAGCTGCAACCGCCTGCAGCAAATCCAATCCTCGACTTGGCGACGTCATAAACCACGTTAAACGTTTGCTGTTGCCTGTTCCCGATGATCGCCACCCTCCCTGCCGGCGCAAAGGCCAAGCACGTCGTCGTCGCATCATCCACGTCGATCATTACGTTCCTCGGCGCCAGCTTCAATGTCGCGCCGCCTTCGAACACCATGTTTACCGCCGGCACCCCCGACGTCTTCACAGTCCCCCTGAAGCACGTGTCCAAAATCGAATACGCCGGCGCCCGCTTGTACCTCTTGAGAGCCGCCACGATAGCGTTGCTGAGTGCGGTGTACACTTCCGGCGGCAGTCGCGTGATCACTGTCCCCGAGTCGATGATCGTCGGCGTCCCGCTGTAAGCCGACGCTCTTACCGGCAAGTTCTTCCCGCCGACCGTGACGCCCGTGAGACTGACGAAGTAAAGGGTGTCGTCCAGCGAGCTCGACACCATGGGAGTGTACGAAAACTGTGCTGGGTTGTACGAGCCAATCGACAGGTATCCGGCGGACGCCATGGTCGGAAGGCAGTAAGAGAAGGAATGACCGAGCCTTGGCGCAAGTTGAGACAGCAGGGAGAGCTTGTTGCGTGCCAGGCCAATGAGGCCGGCCGACTTGCCGAAGAGGCCCTCGTTGTCCTGGCCACAGCCGTAGACGAAGTCAGCGAGAGCTCGCGTTGAGCCCAAGGAAAGGCTGTCCTTGCCGAGGTAGCCGACGGAGAAAGAGGTGTCGCCGTAGCTCGCCTGATAGATGCAGACGTTGGCGACAGAGCATGAGGAAGGGTTGAGGGTGGCGGACAGGAGGCCATGGCACTCCGGCGCAGAGCACGAGACCGAGCGGTAGGTGGCCGAAGCGGCGGGGTCGAAGACGGCGCCGACCTGGGAGTGGCACGAGACGCGGCAAGGGGAGCACTGGAGCCAGGAAAGGGAGGAGCCGGTGTCGACGACCATGACGTAGGACGTGACGGGGGTGCCAAGGCCGACGCGGGTGACGTAGTTGCCGACGCCGACAGAGGTGCCAGAAGACAGGGGGATGGAGGCGGCGTCGGCGTGGAGGATGAGGGAGGACCGGGACGGGGCGAGAGTGGTGTTGCGGAGGCGGGCGGCGAGGGAGCGGACACGGGCATCGTCGTGGGAGAGGATGGCGGAGAAGGAGAGGGAGGGGAAGGGGGCAGGGGAGCAGGGGCTCCTGGGGTGGTGGAGCGTGAAGTGGACGCCGGAGCTGTTGAGGTGGTGGAGCCGATTAACTGCAAAGACGAAAGCATCAGCAGGAGCTTGCTTCCAGATTGCAGATGATGATTTAAGATGGGTTAAGCATAGCTAACCGTAGTTAATATCAATCGACTTGGATTAAAATAATATATGAAAAAAAAAATACCTATCTAAACTAGTTCTAAAGTTGTAATATCATTTAAATCATCAGTGAATGGCAATTAACAAGTTTTTAGATTTGGCAATGACAGTGCAACCGCATCACAACGAAGGACCACAAAAGTTCTGCTTCTCGTTGTTAGATTGGATAATCTATGGCAAGTGGACCATTCCATAACAAATTGCAAGGTTGGATCATACCCCACCCAGTACAAGAAAAATCCAAGGGAGAAGACACTGTAAACAATAATAAATAGATGAGGAAGGAATATTTCAATAGATTGTTAGGCTGCAAATTATGCTGCGAGTAGGAGAAACGCCTGCCGACGAGCTCATACTAGTAGAATAAATGGTGGTTGGCAGTGGACCCAAGCATTTGCAGGACTATTTCGTCCTTTAGAGAAGACATCAATGCATCATCTCTTTGTCAAATCATGCGTGGTTGCCTGCCTAACAAGCGGATTACCAGCTACCATTAATTCCTTCTGCTGATGCGCGAAGGAATCACTAGAAGGAGATGATGGATGAACAGCAGAAGACGGATTTTTGTGAATCATTTTTCCCGTCTTTTCCTTTCTTCCTCTGTTCAACCAAAGTACTCACTTCCATAAAATTAAATAAAAATATTTGGTTTCTAAAATCAAGAGCTTACGCTGAAAAAGGAATATGAACTCTAAAACTCGAGCTGCAGCACTGTTATCACTTCTCCAGGTATTTTTCTAAGAAATCCAGGGAGGAAAAGATCCTTTTCGTGATAGTTTCATCTAAACATTGATAAAGAACAATGATTCCGGAAATTTTTACGGCTACGGTTCAAATTGAACTTGCATATACTTCGTCTTGATTTCCCTGAAACTTCATCATCACACTATATAAAAGTAATTAACGAAGAATCGGAATTCAAGCATGACAAAGCAGATGATTGGGATATCAGAGGTGACCTCTTTAAACTTAATTCATGAAATAATACGGAAACATGAAGCATGAAATAAAGAAGATTACCCTTGTCCTCGGAAGAACATGAGCTACGAGGAACATCTCTGAGAGGTGATGCAACTGTAAGCAGAAAAGAAGTAGTGACCAAGAGAAGCAATCCCATCTCTTCTTTCCTCTGTGGAGGAGCTCTGGCGTTCAGACATCATGGGGGTCTATATATAGAGATTCCAGTAGAGCATGAGCTACACTACACTCTTACGGGAGGAGTAGCTTTCGACTCCACCGAAAGAAACGATGGTTGGTGAAACATCTATTATCGCCTGAATCAATAATACAAAAAGGTAGAGATCAGTAAAAGAAACACTAAAAACAATAAGAGTTATCCTGACAAAGAGATACTCATAGTCAATTTATTGGAGAAATATCCACTTACCACCCTCAACTAATTAGCAAATATATGTGATGCATGATCCAAATCGATTGAGCCATGTGGATGGAGATTCACCTTGACAAGGTTGTCAAACACTCGAGTCAGTAATTTTGACGGCCTTCATCAAACCCGAACATAGCAAACAAAGAAGATAGAGTAGGTAGAATTCTTAGGTTCTGGATAAAACTCCTCGATTACCTATCCCTAATTCAACAGCTAAATTAGGTTCCAGAGTCAACGTCTGGTCTCCTCCATTGCAAAGTCTATTCATTGTAGTCAAAGAACATATCACAATGATTCGGACAACTGATTTGTCACCTTTCCTCCCCTTGCAGATTCATCTCACTGGGGAAGCAAATCTTGCTGTAGGCTTCTTGAATTTGTCCTAAGCAAAGGGAAAAAAAAAAGGTGCATGATATCTTCTCAATTCAATATCTACTCTATAGTGACTGAGAAGCATGATCAATGACTCGTTTTTCAACTTAACCTCAGTTTTATGTGGAAACTAATAGCTAGTACAATAATGGTATTAATTCAGTGATTTAGACATGTCGAACAAACTTGGAAGCTCAATTCATCAAGTATCACAAGAATTTGGCTTATGCATGAACATAGCAAGATATCTAAAGCTTGTAATTTAATTACATCAAAAATCAATGTCCAGAAGAATAAACTAAAGCAAAAACCTCTTGATGCATAATTGTTGTTGACATTCAGTGATTGTAATGCTTTGTGCTTTGTGATGCCAAGAAACAATTGTAATCACGATGCCAAGAGGGGAAAAAAAAAGGGGCAAAAGGATCTGATACCAATCAGCTACCGCCTGATTACAAAGAATAATCATAAGACTGGCATAAGCTATAGTCAGACAGGTCACTCATCCTCTAAAGAAGCAGTTTATAGTCTTTTATTATTTTGGGTGACAATTCTATAGGTTGCTGAAACCAGTATGGACCTACTGGAACTTCCAGTAATGACTACAACTATTGGTGGCCAATTACTGATTTTGTTACCCTCCCTATAAACATGATTTACGATATAATCCACAAACTATAACAGCACTGAGGAATATTTGTCATTATCTTGGGTCGAAACATGGTTATTCATGGCTAGTCCATGTTAGTATAATGATGTTTAAGCACCAATATTGGAGATATTGAAAAGTTTCAATGAAAACAAAAAACAAATTACTTGCAAGTTAATACTAAAATCATGACCTTTACATCAAGGAAATAAGCTTCTGATTTTATGTTGTACTAATGTTCAAAAGCTTTTAAATTATGTTGCAAAAATGAAAATTGGAAGTGCAGTCAAATCTACAATCATACAATGACAGTTTCAGATTCATATATTTCGATAGTGGGCTCCTGTATCAATTGTCTATTTCTCAAATGGATCCTTCCTAGTGTGCATGTTTTGTGGCATCTGACACCATTAAGTGGGATTCTCCTTTTCTGTTGTGAATATTAAGGGTGTTCTCCGTACATAAAAGCATAATTCTTATTCTGATGTTAAAAACAATGAGATAGATAATTGAGAATAGACTTTCAACAAGCAAAAAAAAAAAACCATAAGATTTGTACCTAGAGAGGATGCAGGATTGCCTTCATAGTCATCGTTCATGTTCTGCTGAACCCAATATAACCCAAATCGATGCCCGATGAAATCAATGAACAGAAAGGAGACCTATTTAACAAATGTTCAAACCAACTTCATGGTATCAAGTTATCAACCACTGTGTAGGATCATGGATGGTCATGTTAAATACAATATGAAGACACCATACTGTACAAAACTTGGAAAAAACTTCATGGACACAAATGCTTGAATCAATCCAGCATTGCGACCTCAGAAGACTGCTAACTCCAGAAGTCCGAGGTGAATTGGTATAGTAGACTGCTGGTTCTTTTGATTCCAAGGCAATTCATTCCAAGGCAATTGGTCTTTCAGCAACCTCAGAACTACCATCAGCTTCCGAAGTCGTATTCTGCATCTGAATTCTGCCACCAGACACAGCCGTTCTACTATTGGAATTGATCATCTTCATAAAGGATGAAACACCAACAGTTTTTGGTTTCTTTCTCTTTCTAATAGTCTCAGCCCAACCATGCAAAGTTGATCGTAATTGCTCATCGAAGATAGCTTGCTTGAACATGTCACCCATCTTCACAATTTGATGCGTCAAACAAGCTGAGTTAGCATATAGATGCAGTGAACATTCTGAAAGGCTAGGAAAGAAATGGCTGCATGATCTTAACCTGAGTGACAATGGTGTACAATGGGAGAGTGCTGTAGCTGCAGAGAACTTGGATAATGACACTGTGAAGATAAAACTCCTCAGTTAAAACAAAGAAGTAGTTAAAGATTTTAACAGCATTTCTCAAATTTAAGAATCAGCATCTACATCTCTAATTAAAGTACTAGTGGTTGTACTTATTAATACCCAACAAGAAGCCTGGGGACAATATAACCAACTTTTTCCATGATGCAGGAGTAAAATCCATAGGTGCTCTGCGGATGCCAATATCAATCAGAATTAATGCAGATCAGGGGTAGATGTGGTTCTTTTCATGAATATGCTTACAATTATCCAGAAGAAATAGGCAAGCTCAAAAGCATTCTGAAATAAGATGAAATGTATCAAGTAAAGGAGGATTCCTGGCTGGTTAAACCAGAAATGATGATCAGATGGCTTCACTTCTGGTACTTGACCATCTGTGGGCTTCTCAGCAGCTTCTTGAGCCAGACATGTTATAATATGCTCCAACTTTGTACCGACAGCTAGCAGAAGCTGAAATTTCATCAATCCACAAATCAGGTCTTGAATTGCTCTGAGATATTATATTTAATCTGGATTTCCTAAAAAGATATAGTTGTTACAATGATGCATATACTTACAACAAGAGGCAAGAAAGACAACCAAAAAAATGTGTGCCATCCTGCAAGGAATAAATAAACAAAAGTTGGGATAGGTTTTAAACATCAAGCCTGAATTCAGAATGCAAATTAAATACTACATGTGACAATAACTTACAAATTGTAAAGATACATAAGCACAAGTTACTTTAAAAGGAAAAAAAAAACAGAAAATAGGAGCACAAAGTTGGTTCTTCTAAAATTGATTAACCTGAACTTACAAACTTTAGTACCTCATTAAAATTCTCCTGATGAGAAAAAAAAAACATATGGTTTGTTAATATTAGAAGAGTGAAGGTTACAACCATATCAAAGTTCCCTTTTCATTGATTTTTCACATTTGAAGTCAAAATAATCCTAGACAAGGTTCAGTTCTTTTTCTTCTGTTTGTGACCATTGTGGAGATGATGTGAACTATAAATCACTGGAACTTGGTCATGTGAGATGAGTTATCTTAATAATAAAGTTTAGGAGCCATATAGAAGAATTTTTATCTGTAGAATTTTGATATCTAATTTAAGATATAGCATATGCACAAGCGAAGAGAAAAAAAAATCTTGGTAAGTTTTTTTTTTCATCTTGAAACTATATCCCATTTTTATTATCAGCCAAACAAAAAAAAGAAGTGTGGGGACAATTAATTGGGATTATGATATCCGAATGTAGAGATTCTTGGTATGATGTCTAAATAGAAAAACCTAGAATGAACTACTTATTATGTGTACTATAGATTATCAGTCAATAGTAGACCAGGAAGTTTTGCTGGTAATTTATATTTCTAGCTATCTCTAAAATATAAATTCTAAAATGTATATTTCTGTACCCGAATACCAGTTCAGAAAATAGCCAGAGTTGAATATCTGAATGGTTGAATTCATCCAAAAGTAGCAACCTCAACAAGGTTTTGTTTGATTATCAGTGGTAATGCAATCAAAGCTATATAACATATTTTCAACATACCATTCACATTCAGCAAGAGGAATAAGACTACAAAAAGCCACAAGTACCATCTGCATTGACATAGTACACACATTTCAACTGGATTCAAAACTGATTAAAAGTAATAAAAGAACTTCCCTTTGCATATTATCCACCTTATACCAACAACAATCTTGAAATCATCCTCAAGAGTTCGTAACATATATTTGTGAAAATCAAAGTCTGGGTTCGAACTGCAGTGTCTCTAGAGTGATATCAAGAAATAACAAGAAATGATCAGAAAAAGAGAAGGGGGATGGTACACAAATAGACGAATTAAATGAAAAAATTATCACCATAATTTTCCTAAAAATTATGCAGCTTACCATTATAAACCCTGATCGCAATGCTCTGTAATCTGATTTGGTAACAGAAGCATAAAACTGTTTCAGGAATGACATCTATCATTCAAGAACAAAGCAATGGGTGAATTGGTAATTCATCATGTAATGAAAAGAAACTAACAATGCATAAATGGCCATGGCTACTGGGTAGTTCAAATAGTTTTCAAGATCTG
Organism: Musa beccarii; assembly: GCA_024322285.1. Lineage (NCBI taxonomy): Eukaryota > Viridiplantae > Streptophyta > Magnoliopsida > Zingiberales > Musaceae > Musa > Musa beccarii. The sequence goes on along the minus strand of CM044397.1, from coordinate 4,390,495 downwards.
GAGGGATACAGCGTACATGTTTTTGTAAGGACAAGTATAAAATTGGCCAGTAATGCTTTTGCACTATTCAACGGTTTGGAGTTTGGAATGCTTTTGTTATCTAAGAATTTATCTGAATGCTAGTTAATATAAATATATCTAGGAAAACTGAAGTAACAGGCTGGAATACTTGCACTCACAGTCAAAGAAGAGAATAATTTCCCCTCTTTCATCAAGTAAATAACAATCATATGATTCCTACAAGCCTTTTAGTGCATAATAAAAAAACGATGAATCAACTTACTATCCAGTTTAAGACAACTGATCTTTGCTGAAGCCCTGCTGTATGCTCCATCACAAACTCACGATGTTGCTGAACATGTGTAGAGAGTTCCTCTGCAGATACTGCAGGAAATCTTGTATTACAGAATAACAAAAAGATCTCACTCTTAAATGATGATCGCAAAGTTAGAAGGCCAGAAACTGATAAATTAATATGTTACATGTCTCTTTCTTTGGCAGCCCTTTCCTGATATCATTTTCCCAGAGCTTCCATTTTCTAATCTGCAAAAGATTAATCATTTATTTTAGTTCCTTCAGTCCAAATGTCATTTAGTTCCATCACCTACATATTATTTCCTCAGTAAATGCTTGTTGGCTACCTTTGCTCCTCCTAGAACCATGGTAGTTGCACAGAACACAACATGGACAACTGCTAGCACAAATATAAAAATGTGCAGTTGATGTAATGCTTCCAGCGACAAAAGTGGAACTTTTCCCTGAGAAAGTTACTGCTTAATTAATATTGATGCATCTAGCCAACAATGACTTTCTTGCATACATTAGAAACTTGAATGTTGTTAAAAGTTAAATATATATGTTTCAATATATATATATATATATATATATATATATATATATATATATATATATATATATATATATATATATATATATACACACACACATATATATGTATGTATGTGTGTTCCTCTATCAAGATGCTTCCACAAAACATAACTTATATGAGGACTTATATTGCAACCAAATATGAAGTGAACATATGTACTCACAGAGAAGTTGGTTGCAGATTTAACTTCTCATATATTGGTCCTTTGTCCCTTTTAAAATATAAATCTTATAAATGAAGCTTATTAAAATGATTCAGTGTCTAACAAAAATGCATTGTATCATTAATTATGTAAATGGGAGGTTGTTATGGACCATATACATATGTATATATGCATGCAAATAAGCGCGTTCATGAATGTCCATAAAGTTTAAATGTTCATGTACAAAAATGCATGGGTAGCAGTATTAAGTTCGAGAGTTTTGCAGACTTATGATCAATTATTTCATATATCAACCTTCAGGTAGACAAATTCTTATATCAACTGGTAAAAGAGTAATTAACATGCAATCAACCCCTTTGTCAGAACCACAACTTATCACAAGCTTGATAACCAAAATAACATCAATAAATAGTCAAATACTATATTATCACATGGATTTCCAATATGCTGATATATAAAATAGAACTACGAGACCAAAAGCTCTAATAAGCTAATGAGACATTGGTCAAATTCAAATTGATTCAGAACAAATTTGACGACATCTAAGCTTAGTAACTCACCTGGCTTGGGAGTTACGGATTTGTGGTAGATAGAGTTCTGGATTCAACAATATCTTATGTGTTGGATGCCCGATTATAGTTTTATAGCAGAAACCATGGCTTCTTTTTTGAGTTCTAATAATGTAGCAGGTGGTTTTATCATTAAAGATCAGCAAGGAAGCTTGATAGCTGCCAGATTTGTAGCAAGAGGCATGAGCTTAGTTCTTCATGCTGAATCCGCAGCAATTTTGGAAGGCCTTCGTTTTGCTTTAAATGGTAGCTTTAAAAACAATTGGATCAAATCCGACTCTCTTCAGGCATGGTGAAGATTTTCAACAATTTTGAGGATTTTCCTTGGCATCTCCAAAATATCCCTAGTGACTGTTTGTTGATTTTTGATAAAGTGGACTTATCTAAGTGTAGTTTTGTGTTTCGAGGGTGTAATAGGGAGGCACATGCTCTTGCTCCTTATGCTAGATTGGCAGATATCTCTTGTAACTAGATTGGTGACCTACCCATTTTCCATTACGTCATGCAAATTTTGTATCCGTGTGATCAAGTCTTAATATATATTATCCTTAAATTTAAATAAATAAAAAAAAAAAAAGCTCACCTGTCTCATGCAAATATCAGAGCCTTCATCCTCAGACAAAAGCTTCCGATTGTTCCATGTTAGTTGAAGTTTTAAGCCCTTTGCACGATGGACCTCCTGGTTGGAGGGAAAGCTATTCTCCTTGCATGGAAGCATATGGTGAAAAAGCCTTCTTGAGACACAAATGCGGCTGATGGTTCGTTGAAAGACAGTTAACAGGAGGGATATAAAGCCAAGAAGCATCAACTCTGCATACAGATATTGCCAAATTCTGTCACATCCTTACAATATAATATCATAATGATATAGAAAGTAGATAAAATATAAGCTTTTAGTAATTCCCAAGCCCTACTCGGAGGAAATAAAAATGTGCAATATGAATCATTGATGTTATATTATGATGAGTCAGACTAATCAAACTCGAAATGGATTATTTGTTGATCCTCAAAATGATACATGCCAAGGAAGTTGATTCATGAGTATAAGAGAAACAAGTATGCCTCTTCATCAACATAAACAACCATGAAAGGAACCCTATGGGTGTGATTTTATTTGGAAGTCGAGCTCAAAACTTGAGGTCGTCAAAGCCAAATGTTCCTTAGTTGAACAACTTTGGATATTTTCTGACTATAGCTAAATGCATGAGAACATGACAGCTGAGCGATGCTCTCCTGGCTGCTCTAATAGATCATCTGACTGTGGGGTAACACTGCTGTTGACCTCAACAATAGTCATTCCGTTGTTGTACTACTATTTACGCATGTATTTGCCGCACACAAAAAAGGGGGAGGACTCACAGCAGGGAAATCATTCCCCAGAGTGTAGATACTGATGAAATATGTGTTTCAAATACTTGACTGGGATATCCGGAAAGGGATTCATCCCTTTCTAATTATAATTATTCAGTCCTAATCTATTTGTGAGTTTGATTAGATCCAAGATTGTTCCCTAATTATCTATATATAAAGGGTAGTAACCAATCTGAAAGATACTTGTTTGTTCCTATACTCTCTGACCAATCCAATTTATCGATTACTTGTCCACCATCTTCATGTGGGACTTGAGACATGATATTGTGTCCAGCCTCCAGCTTTGTTCTTGGCTAATGTGGGGGTTTCTCCTATCTCTTGAAGTTGGTGCATATTACCATCATTGTTCTTCCTTGGATACGCTGATCATGATCAAGCCAATGCAGGTTATCCGGAACCACTATGTACCATGATAGATCCAGATTTCCAATATAACTGTCATCTGAAAAATCACATTGCAAAACCTCACCACATTTTGAATTTTTAATTACAATTATAAAAATCAGATTACTTATAATTTAAGGCAAATTTTAATCCATTTTGTGTACAGTGAGAGAGAGGAAGTCACTCATAGGTGGTCAGAGATCTTAAAATGTTTCAACAATTGTCTGATGAAAGTGGTGTTAAATTTCCAATCTTGGGATCATGGTAGGAGAAAATGTTTTAACTGTTTGGAAGATTTCCTTTAGCACATGTTGCTAAAATATGCACCTAAAGGATCTCAAATTGCATATGCATTTGAGCATGTCAGGCTTTATAAGTAGAAGGTTTATGCAAACTGTCAAGACACTAGGCAGTAGCTCATGGATATATATTAATATCAAAACTTCCATATTCTCATACAAGAAACCTGGTGATATCTACACAGAATTTCGGAATCTAGTTTTGATAGTATGCATAAACAAAAAAAAGACCAAACTAACCTTCTTTTAGCTTCTGCAAAGCCTTATAAAGTGCATCCTGTTGATTATGCTTCAAAAACTGAAAGAAAAACAAGGAAAGCAAGTATCGGTTTATGACTCCAGCAGCATAAAAAAAGCATTGCACAGCAAGGAAAAACAGTGTTGGCAAGACTTAAGATTGTTCGAAGGCTTGCAGAATGGAACTGGTCTGTGCGCTAAACTTCAGAGGCTTTGACCTACAGAGAACAAGGCTGTCTTTCCGAAAACATGCACGAAAAGGGCATGCCGTTTTCTCCAGTGATCCGATAGGAAAACTTTATGCTTAACCCTGTAAATTTTGGTGGGCATAAGGAGCACAAGAAGGGAAAAAGACAATGAATCACCACTACATGCACGTGAAAATAATTTGAAGAAGCTTTTTTAGAACCGCTTCAAATTTTGGCTGCTCTGCTTCCTTTTACACCATGTGGTCGAGTGATAAAGATCATATTCTACCACATGTTCTTTAATCGGCGTATTGGTATAATTTCGTGCGGAAATGAGGCATCGGCTTGTCATATTAATGTGTGCTCGTAAGTTATTGATTGAGTTGGCACCATACCGTGCGGTCAAGAATCCCAGGTAGTTCTTGGACGCATGAGTAGTGAACAGAAACAAGGCAGTGGACATCAAAAGAGCAGGTGGAATGAACAAGAAGCCTAAAGGCATAACCACAAAGATGCTTATTCTTCCGGTATGATCAGTCGCACAGGGAGGTACCAGTTGTGCCACCACCACCACTATTCCTCTCCGAAGAATTTAGCACATTGAGCGCATATCAAAGACTAAAATATAAGCCAACGAAGGGAACAACAAAGAAAGAAAGACCTACAACCACATCAAGAATCTTATCATTTCAAGAACAAGCATTCCAACCTTTTCAGATACCTTACAAAACCCGACCATCCCTATTGGTTGCATAGAAAATTGTCACCAGAAGAAAAAAAGATTTGTATTTCTTTTTTTTTTTTCTTGGGAGAGAGAATTCCAATTTTTAATAGAATGAACAAATCACAAGATCGGTTTGAACAAGGAAACTTTAACGAAAAAGGTACACAGCTTGAACAAAAGATAAAGTTTTTCTTCCAACGCAAGTAGTCAGAAAGGTCGGAAAGACGTAAGCAAAGATCGTACCTTTCCAAGGTAATGGAGGAAGCGCTCGACGAGCAGAGAGATGACGACGATAATGGTGCAGACGGCGGCGACCACCCACGTAGGCGTGTACTCCAGTGACTCATGAGACTCCGGACCCGCCATTGCCTCCTTCCTAGACCAAGCTCAGCAGGGCAGCCAGTAGGATAACGATGAAGGGAAGGATAACTTTTCCAAGTAAAGGGATGGGAATGTCTGTGGCAAATTGGATTCAGAGGAGGATAACGAAAAATGTAGCCTGTGGTGAAGCACAGGATGCTGCTAGTGGGCCAAAATTAAAGCGTTTCCTGGTCTCTTTCGATATACGCTTTGGTACATGGCAAGTTGGTCTTCAGGAACGGCGACAAAACAGTTGACCAGAGAATGAAAGGGGACTGCGCCTGGAGGTAGTGCGTGGCGTGGGTAAGTGAAGGGAAGACGGAGAAAGGGCACATGTGGAGCTGGAGGAGCGTTTCCGGTGCGTCACGAGACGTGTGAGAAACATCCGAAGCGAGAGATTTGGCATTTTTAGCTTCGGTACATTCAAACACTGGTTGATCTTTTTAGATCTGGAAAATCTTACATTGGAACATCGGAGATTATGAATTTTGGATTAATTATATATTACCCTAGTTACCCCGATGCAATGCAAAGTGATATTATTTGTATCTATATCGATGCCGATAATAATATAAGAAATAGGAAAGGGCAATATTTTTTCCTTTTGTCGCTTAGCTAGCAAGTGTAAGGGAGAAAGAAGAATGAGCAATGCACAGGGGAAGAAGAATAAGTGATGCTCAACATCCACACATTGTTCTGCATCACTCATCCCTCGTATCGTGTTTCCTCGTATCCCAGAATGAGCAATGCACAGGGGAAAAAAATAATAATGAGAGATTAGGGAAAGGAGGAAGAAAAATGAGTATCGTCTTTCCTCGTATCGTGTCGGCGTTAATGCAAATGCAGACCTATATCGTTCTGTATTTATGTAAATATTGACGTAGTTATCAAACAATATCAACATAAATATCAACAATATCATCGCCCATCGCACAAGGAATCACAAAAGTCTCTAAACCATTGTTTATTCTCATCGACCACAATCAAAACAATCACTCACGACCCTCAACGATAACATAGTTCATCATTACCAAAAACATATTTATTATATTTTTCTCATCATTTTCATACTTAAAAAATGATATTATAGAATTAAATATTTCACTTTAAATCTAAGAATCGAAATATTAAAAAGACAATATATAATTAATCCTTTTTCTCTCACTAAACAAAATATAAAATTGAATTAAAAAACAACTTGAGCCGGAAGAATCCTCCCACAACCACGTCATCGAATCTGAAAGCATACATGTGCACCCAAGTGAACACTTGGTTTGAGCAGGCTAATCATCACACCGAGCTTGGCACTAATACAAATCTTACACGTTAGCTTGCAACAAAAGCAGGACCGTCACAGCGTGATTTTGCAGCAATAATACACCATAAATTGCTCAAAACATAATAAAAAAAAATATAAGCACCATCCAGACATCTAAAAAAACTTGAGCAAAGTCACAAAGACTGCGTTTGCACAAAAGCCCATAAAGACAAGATAACAACAATACATAACCTCTCAGTTCAATGTTAAATGAGCAGGTCAAGCAAAGGATAGGAAGCCTCGATCAGGATTAGTCTACTTCCTCCATCTTGCTCTCTTCTGCATCTGCATCTTCGAGGGAAGGCATGTTGGTATCTTCCACCTTTTCATCCTCCTCAATGCTGAGGCCTAATTTCAGCATCCTGTGGATCCTGTTGCCAAAGGTGTTGGGGTCGTCAAGACTGAAACCAGAGGTAAGAAGAGCGGTCTCGAACAGCAGGAGCGTGAGATCCTTGACTGACTTGTCATTTTTGTCAGCATCTGCTCGCTTCCTCAACTCCTCCATAATGGGGTTTTCTGGGTTGATCTCCAAAGTCTTTTTGCTAGACATGTAACCAGCCATGCTGGAGTCCCTGAGAGCCTGTGCCTTCATAATCCTCTCCATGTTGGCAGTCCATCCATACTCCCCAGTCACCAAACAGCAGGGGGAGTCAACAACTCGGTCAGACACGATGACCTTCTCCACCTTGTCACCCAACACCTCCTTTATGACTTTGCACAGCCCCTCAAATTTTTGCTCGAGTGTTTCCTTCTTTTTCTTCTCATCTTCACTTTCATCAATCTTCAGTCCCTCCTTTGTTGCAGAAACCAGCTTCTTACCCTCAAATTCCTTCAGCTGGCCCACAGCATATTCATCAATTGCATCAACCATGAAAAGCACCTCATAGCCCTTCTTCTTGAGCTTTTCAAGGAATGGGGAGTTCTCCACAGCCTTTTTGCTCTCGCCAGTTATGTAGTAAATGTCATTTTGGCCCTCCTTCATCCTTGTCACATAGTCCTTGAGGCTGGTCATCTCATCCCCACTCTTTGTTGAGTGATACCTTAGCAATTCAGCAAGCTTTGACCTGTTCTGGGAGTCCTCATGGATACCAAGCTTGAGATTCTTCGAGAATGCCTCGTAGAACTTGTTATAGTCCTCTTTATTCTCGGCGATCTCGAAAAAGAGCTCGACACACTTCTTAACTAGGTTCTTGCGGATTACCTTGAGAATCTTGTTCTGCTGGAGCATCTCTCTTGAGATATTGAGTGGAAGGTCCTCAGAGTCAACAATACCTTTGACAAAACTAAGATATTCTGGAATTATTTCTTCGCAGTTGTCCATGATGAAGACACGACGGACATACAGCTTAATATTGTTGAGCTTCTTCCTAGTGTCAAAGAGGTCAAAAGGAGCCCTCTTGGGCACAAAAAGAACAGCCTTGAATTCAAGCTGACCCTCAACAGAGAAATGTTTCACAGCTAGATGCTCCTCCCAGTCATTGGTCAGACTTTTATAGAAAGCCGCATACTCTTCCTTGGTGATCTCCTCAGGCTTCCTCATCCAGATGGGCTTCTGCTTATTGACCAAAGACCACTCATGAGAAACCTCCTTAATTGTCTTCTTCTTCTTCTCTTTCTCCTCCTTTTCTTCATCAACATCTTCCACCTTGCCATCCTCAGTATCTTTCTTGTCTTCCTCATCCTCATCATCAGAAATTTCCTTCTCGGTGGTCTTCTCAGTCCAAAGGGAAATAGGGTAGCTGATGAACTCAGAATGCTTCTTGATGAGATCCTTGAGGCGGCGCTCCTCAAGATACTCCAACTGCAATTGAACAAACCAAAGTACAAAATAAATGGAAGTCTGTCATGCTTAATTGGCCAGAATATCATTCCCAGATTGAGCATGTTTCCCAATAAGCATTGTTTCTGTATAATCAAACAGTTCTACAAAATAAAGAACATCAAACTGAAAACACCTGAGTAAAAGCGTTAATGATTACACTAGAGGGCAACAGGACTATCAGAAACTTTAAATAAAGAAGTCAAAAAACCTTCTTTACAGGTTGAAAATACTGATGATATTAAATACTGCAGGCTACACCAATTTGAACCATCAAGCAGTCACAAATAGGTGAGTTAGTTCTTGAAAATTTAATAATCAGTAATCTTCAATTAAAATGTAAAATAAGTAACACTAAAGCTTCTAATTGCTAACGCAAAATAATGATGTCAATCTACAAATATAGCACAATACCAATTTCAGGGCTAACATCAACACTTTACTGTTACACTCCACAGCTTAATTATAAACATGACCCTTCGCCATTTTTTGCAAGGGTCACATGGAGTACAATGTGAGATGCCAAGATAGACCTTTAGTAAGCATTTTCATATGTGAGTACTTTAGCATTAATAACAAACTTAAATTATTGCACCACAAATAAATGTAAGTTATGAACAAAAAAGAGCATAACTAAGCCTTTGTGTTCAAGAAAGATGGCTTTGTCTTGAAAAATGTAGTGTGCATTCCATGTCAGAGGTTACTTCTAAAATTATAGGAGGCATACGAGTATGAATCTGAAAGAAGAAAAGAAGGGTGCAAACTGTAGGAGGCTCCAACGGTGCAGGATACATGAAGGGTCAACACAGAATCTTAACCCTACACAATAAGAAGGTTGTTTCAGTGGCCAAATCCTAATCACCTAGTTCACATGGAACAAACTTATGATGCTCACTCTCTCTATTAATCTAGCCTGATAATTATAACCAAATCATTGTCAAGGTTCATCAGAGCTTTGTATTACAACCGCTTATGTCTAACAAGAGTCTCAACAAATCAAGATCATCAAAGGAAAGGAAGGTACAAACTCAACTGATAAGCATATGATATCCATCAACATAGCCACAACAAGATTATAATTAATTGATAAAATTTTCAGCCCCATCAGTAAGCATGAGTTTAAGCTATTCATCACTACCTCTGAGGAAATAACCAATTGGGACGAGTAAATACGTAAACGAATATTTAAAACAAGTTAAATTAAATCGTTCTTAGAAAATGGAGAAGGAATTCATTGAGCAACAAACATAATTAAACACAGTTATCTTTTGTGATTTGAAAAACAAAAGAGAAATCCTTCCATCAAAGCAGTTTCATCGGCAATTCTACTCGATAGCAGTTTCCATCTCTACCCAACCATGATGCCTTATCTAAACAGGTCATCAAATCATAGAAACTTCAAACTTCTTAGCAAATTGATGTATGCATAGCAAATACCTGATCCTCCTTGAGGAAAAGTGTAATCTTGGTCCCCCTACCAAGACTCTCACCAGAAACATCCCTGGTTACGGTGAATGAACCCCCGGCCTGTGACTCCCACACGTACTGTTCATCGTCATTGTGCTTGGTGGTCACAACAACCCTCTCCGCCACGAGGTAGGCCGAATAGAACCCGACACCAAACTGACCGATCATACTGACGTCGGCCCCAGCAGCAAGGGCTTCCATGAACTCTTTGGTGCCCGACCTGGCGATGGTACCAAGATTGTTGACAAGATCGGATTTAGTCATGCCGATGCCGCTGTCGATGATAGATAAGGTATTGGTAGCCTTGTCGGGGACAATGTGGATGAACAGCTCGGGTTGCGCGTCGAGCTTACTCTTGTCGGTGAGGCTCTCGAACCGGATCTTGTCCAACGCCTGTTAAGATCCCAGATCAACAACAAAATCAAGCCCCATCATAGGGGCAAAAATGACTCTCTAAACGAAAAGTACAAGGAATGCTAACATCGGAGGAGTTGCTAATGAGTTCACGAAGGAAGATCTCCTTGTTGGAGTAGAAAGTGTTGATGATGAGGCTGAGAAGCTGATTGATCTCAGCCTGGAAGGCGAAGGTCTCCGCGTCGGCCGCCATGGAAGGGCGCCTCTCGAGCGATCTCAAGATCTAGGGTTTGAAACCTGCGATTGAGATTTTGGTGTCAAAGGCGGAGGAGATTGGCTTTTATGAAGGGAATCGGGTTCTAGAACCTTCCAGACGGAGCGCGACAAAGCAATAAGATCGTAGCGCATCAACGTTATATTTGATGGACCGTTATATTCGCGTTTATGGGCCGAGTTCTTCGATTTGGCTTCCCGTATCCAACTTGGAAAGTATTTATTAATGAATAAAGTAGGAAAAAAAAATTTCTTTTACGAAAAGACTTGGGAGTTACACAAAGTTAGTTCCGGAGGGAATTGATCCACCCATACAATATTCAATTTATCTTATCTGGATTTTTTGACAATCCAATTAGCTATCTGATTACGCTCCCTAAAAGCACGATCTTTTCAAATTTTCATATGTAATAACTTTAAATATATTCGATTGGACTTGCTTTACATGTTGTGTGACGTTAATCTATTCATAAAGTCAAACGGAGTGACTTTTTTCATGTTTGAGAGACGATGGATTAATTTTTAGTGGTCATCATATAGAAGAGATGTTAGGTTGAATAAACATTTTGCATTCTGGTACTCGATAGAGAGTCGTAGAAGATGAATCCAAATAGAAGCATATTCTAGCCATAAGTTGAAATTTTAGACGCTAACGGGTTGAAGTAAAGTATTATTGTGAAGATTCCAATAACTATTAATAAGAACTTTGAGAGCATCATGTTCATGGTGAAAATGAAACAAAAAAAAAAAAAATCCAACTTTCATGCCTAAAACCGAATGAGGTTTCCAAAGAGACTAAACTTTAAGAAAAATATTTCATAAAATTGATACAAAAGAGGAACGACGACGGAACTCATTGATCAGACAAGATATCCAAGATTTTCACTAAGTCTATAACTTCACATCGTTAAATCATACAAAATCTTATAAGAAAATCTTGATGAAATTAATTGGAGAACGATGGAAGAGAGATCCTGAGTCATCCAACAAGAAGAAATGGCTTAGAAGTAACGATAGAAGCCCAAAAAATCTTGAGAAAAAGAGATTGATTTCAATTAAGATTTGAATGATTCGATGGAACAATGGGAAGTGTCGAGAGGGAGAAGAGATGATAGCAAGCCCTTGGAGAACAATTTAAAAATATGCTTATTACTTATAGTTGTTTGCAATGGTTATAATATTCTTGTTGATAACATCCCCACCTACTATGCTTGTGAAGTTTTTTTTTAAATATTTTTTAGAGATATATATATATATATATATATATTTAAAGGATTATAAAAATATTATTAAATAATTAATAACTATTTTATTTAATGTGATATTAAAAAAATATATTTTCATAATATCTAACATAGTTATATACCAATTATCAATCATTTGATGCAATCCTCCACCTGTTACATATTGGTGGTGTTAGTGGGAGACGCAAAAGACCTAAAAAGGCTTAATGAAACTATAAATAAAAATTTAAATATTTAAAACTTAATTAAATATATTTTAAATTTTAATAATAATAAAAAGATTTGTATAGTCAACTCAAAATAATTGAGATTTATGATTTTGTTATTGATGTTGTATATTGTTAAAGAAATAACTTTAATTAATGATCTTGGGTAATTAATAAAATCAAAATCTGGATTTTTCTCTCACAACCAAAGTTTTGAAGTTTCGAGTGAAAGTTGACTAGACCAAACTAGTCAAATCGATTCAACCTTAGATAATGTTTTTTAATACAATTATAATATTTTTAGTTTAACCGAATTTAGTTTAATATAATTATAATATTGTTTTTGTCATTAAATCAAGGTATTGAAACTCTAATTAAAACTATTATAACTAAATTTCAATTAATCAAAACTTTCAGTAACCATAAATATCAACTTTCTTATAGATTATGAGGTATTATAAAATTATTATTATGAAATTTGAAATATTATGGATGAAAATTACCTTCGTTGACATATTTCAAAATAAAGAATGCTAACAATTTTAATTTTTTACTCTTTGTCTTAAATTTATATCTAAATATTCTAGGAAACCTTATGATATTTATAATTAATTATTGTAAATGAATAATACTAAAAAAATGAGATATTGTTTGAAGCTATAATATTTTTGCGTTAGTAATAAAAATTATTTATTTTTTTAAAATAATATAAAATAAATAATTATAATTTTGATGTATGAATAAATATGTGTTTAACATTTCAACATTCGGTGGATAATACCTCATCGTCACGTGAGACATTTTAGTATCGTGTGATCGACATATAGACATCATGTGATCGATACCTTGTTATTACTTGTTGAAATATCGACACGAGGCTAAGTGGATCGGATGTTATTATATCTCAAATTCAGTATATCATTTCTGTGATTAAGTTTGAAAAGACACCATCTTTTCAATAATTGACTTATATCATATAATAATATTTGAATCTCAATATAAAAAGACTATTTGAGTGCAGAGACACAAACCACTCTCTCATAAAACTAAATTGAATCCTTAGTAACCTAGACATTTGGATTAACATCATCAAGAGCACTCCTGTCGTTTTACCCAGTTCGACATAAGTGGAGGTGGACAAGAATGATGTTGATTGAAATTACTTGGGGACAAATGCATAGAAAATACCTATGCTCATTTTGAATCAACATCCGATTCAAACAATTAAAATGAAAAATATTTTTATCAAAACTACTATAATATAAGAACATTATATTTAACTTAAACCGAATTTTCAACAAAAAATATTATTATTATTTGAGTATTTTAATTTTTACAACGGGGGTGGGAGTCTCTTCAGAAACGAGGATACGATCGAAAAAAATCCCAAAATTACCTTGTTATTTAAGGTACCCGTTATTTTACTCCGCTTTAGATGGACGGTCGTGTTGCACGGCACGAAACATAAAGCGTCCATCCGTTCTATAAATTTGGAATCGCTTTGCGATATTTTAACTCTCGACCGCTATAAGATCCACCGCGAAGTAGCGGCCCTCTCATTTCTCTAGGGTTTCAAGTGCGCGCGTCCTCTTTCATCCCAATTTCTAGACTTTCGTCAGTCCGATTCATGGCTTTTGTTTTCTCTTCTTGGCCTTCTAGCAGCCAATTTGATCGTTATTCGGTTTTATGCTACATTGTACCGAGATCAGGGTTCATTTGTTGTTGTCCTGGTCTTGATCCGGATTCGGCTGTAGCAACATCAACCAACGGGACGAAAACTGGTCGGATTGCCTTGAAATTTTCCATCGGCATTCCGCTTACCGAACTTCCCATATCGTTCTCGTCGGAGTCTAAAAGGGAGCGTTTTTTGGGTTGTTTTTTGATTTATGAGAAGGGGAGAAGAGAGGAATGGTGTACGTGTTAGCCATTCTCAGAGGCCCTTCTCATATATCAAGAGCTATTGATCTCATGCATGATAGCTTGGTCATCATCCGGGCAAGCTGCCCTTTGATCTTGCAGGTTGCGTCATTTGATGTCTATATGTTTGGATGTATTTTTCTTTCTTCTTTCCTGTGATACCATGTATGATTCTTTTAGTTTTTTATTCGATTGATGTATTTTTCTGAATTTTTATATATTTATTGCGAAACAAAAATTGTTAGTGATGATCTGATTTATATCTATCATGTGAATTTTTTTCTTCTAATTGATAGCATTCCAAGCATTCAAAGCTCGAAGGATTCATATACTGACATTTTTGAATATCTTTATTAGTTTGGTGATTCCTCTTGTGTGGAACATCTCACTTAAAATAAATCTGAAATGAATGGGTTAAATCACTTTCAATTGCACTAAATTAAAAAAGTGAAAGTGGAGTTATTGCTACTATCAACAATGTAAGTGAGGCATCATAACGAGCTTTGACACTGATGAGATCATACATCTTTCATAACTTGTGATGAATTTGAATGGTTGTCAGCACTAAATTGAGTCTTAATGAAACACCATATTATGCTGGGTACTGATTACAATTACTGCAAAAAAATTTACCGGAAAACAATGTTGTTCTTAAAAGAGTATAGCGAACCACATCTAAAATCTGGTATGGCTGAGCACTTTGGGATACTATCATTCTTTGGTTAAATTCGTTGGACAAATCCCTTGCATTCTGATCTTTGGATCAGTTCATGGTAGTCTGCTGGAATGGTCTGTGGAACTACAATCTCTGTTTTCTCTGGATTTATAGCTGGAGGGTTTGTTATGAGCAGTAATTCTAAAGTTGATTTAATGAATGGAATTGTTAGTGCTTATGTTTTCCATAGTTAAATTTAGTTAAAAATATTCTATAATATTGTAGTTTCAATTTGTAATAACATAAGGTTTAACTTTATAATATTTATTCATAATGCACCCTCAGACTTTTGTGATGTCTGCTGATATGATTGTTAAGATTTTATAGTTGACCTTTAGGTTCAGAACCTTGCAAATTAACGGGCAGTCCTCGTGATCTTTTCGAACGGAAGGTGAAGTAAGGTGGGCTAGGAAGGAACATGTTTTGTTGCCTTGTTGTCTCGATAGTGATGGGTGTTTGAGCTAAGTGTTGGTATTCTTGCTAGTTAGCCCCTCAACATTTTTTTCTTTATTGTTTCAGGAGAAGACGAGGTAAATCGAGTTCACAATTTTACTATTTTAACGGAAACGAAAAATTCATCAAAAATCAAAATCTAGTATATTGCACTGGAAACTTGAAAGCAAATAAAAAGGTGGAATTCTAGTTATTCAAGTCTTCTTTTTTATAATTTAGGTGTTAAAAGTAAGGGATATTATATTGTTTAGAAGATCATCTAGTTAAGCAGTAGTTCCTGTTGGGAAGACATGTAACAAGATGCATTACAGTCCATCTTATTGTTTGCAGGAATATTCAAATGTGACCTGAATTTTTAAGTTGTATGCTCATCTCTATTTAACGAGTACATGAGCTTGCCAAGTGCATGTTCATTCTCATAGATCATGTGTGATGAGTCTTGTGAATACCGCTCTTATAAACTTTGAAGCCCTCTTGCATGTGCCTAAATACTTGTGGCTTGATGGCATGCGGAAGGTTTACTTTCTCTGCTTTATCATGCATTGTCTAATCAAGCAACAATATGATTGAAATTTATTTGAAATGAATTAGGTAATTAAAGCCATACATTGAACATTACGTTGGATATGAATTTACTTAATGGTATTTGTTGCCGTCTTATTGAATGATTTTGTTGTGGTCCTTGGCCCTGCAACTCCTTATGGTACCTTGCCTGCTTTAAACTATGCCAGGACATACATATGTTGACTTAATTAAATCAGTTAATATGAAGTCTTTTTTTCATTATGTCACAGAAATTCTTGGTCTATAGTGTTGAAAATTCATTTCCAGGAACAGTTGCATTTTCTCATCAATGGATCAAGTACACCCATGTAAATGAAATCGGCTGATTATTTATGTTATTTGTTTAAAGGGATATGTATTCAAGTTCGATCTTTTTGATTGCTAATCTGGATAATTATTCAAGTTTCTTTCACTATGCTGGTCAACGAAGTCCAGACAATATCAATTGTTTATGATGGTTCTCCTGTTCTGCATTTTGATGAATATGTATAATCATACTTCTTCGAGGAAGAGTAACAAATAATTCAGGCAATCGTAAATTGGACTGCCCATTCAAATGTTAGTTTTAGTGGTCATGCTACTTCCGTAGCAAATAGTGCTCAGCAAGTTCTAGCTTTGATAGTTCTTCATACTTTATGATGAATGCTCCACTATAAATGGTTCCTTTTCTCATTCTTGTTCTCGAGTGAGAGAAAGAACTATACATCCTAATGGATGATAAGCATGAGTTCTGCACATTAACATCTACTATTTCATTAACCCCCAGAACACTCCTGTAGCAGGAGAATATCAACAAAGCAATCTTGAAAGGTTTTTGTCAATGTCGTCTAATTTTTTTTTTCTTTTTCATTTTGTAAGACTTGAAGCTGCTCTGGATCCGGCATCCGCTGAACAAGAAGATTCTTTATTCTGCTGAGTTTTCATCCTACCTGGTTACTTAGTCCACATTTGTCATATGCCCTCAATCAAATGGTGGTGCATGCAATGGTCTGCTCAGTGGAATATCTTCTTCGTTGGCATAAGAAGCCAGGTTAAAATAGTAGGGGAAACTTTATTCTTTAAGACATTGTAGATTTCTTTTTATCCATCACTCAGGTACATGTATGTCATTCATTCACTTAAAGAAAAGTTACCGATACATAGCTAGGAAGTTTGTGTTTTAAATATATGCCTGTGAGTAATATGATCATAGTATGCAATTCTGGAGTGATGATCAACCCTTAAGCTTGAGGGCCTTGTTGAGCATTTTTTCACCTCCTAATTTAACATAACATTTTGTACATTAACATGTGTTTGTCAAAATTAATAAGTGCAAGAGAAAAGTCAAATCCAGTTAATTTTCTCTTTATCATGGTAATAATAATAATGTTTTATTGTTAAGAGGTGATTTCACGTATCTATAAGAGTAATGTTTGGAAATAAGTTTCTCTAGTTACTATCGGTTAGAAATACTCCAGTTAATCCCAAATCATTCGATTCATACGATATAAAAATATGAAATATTGAATAGTCTCTTGTAGTAATTTCATCGTTTTAAAAATATACTAATGTTGATAAGTTTTAATTAGTTAATTGATGGAGATGAACGAGAGTGACCTCAATATAAGTTTTGGAGATTTCAAGCGGTCCATAGAAATATAAATATATTCTAAACTAAAATTTATTATATATAATTACACGGTTATCATCGACGTCTTTGTTAAAGCCACTTGCGGTTTCTATTTTCTGGGAGCGGCCAACTTAATTTCTTCGTCCCTTGCTCGAGAACGCCTTTTCATTGGAATTTGGGTGTTTGCAGTCTGTTCGAGAGAGAAGACCCAAGAAAAAAATTTAGCAGCAAGGATCTGTAATGTCAAACATGGGAAGCGAGGCGGAGCCGGCGAAGCTCCTCCTGCCCTACCTACAGAGGGCCGACGAGCTTCAGAAGCACGAGCCCATCGTCGCCTACTACTGTACCACCATCCAATTCCCTATTATTCGATTCTATTTGGAATACTTCTCATCCTTAGTAACCCTAGATTTGACCTCCGTTTTGATCGTTTATTCGATTTGTTGATTGCAGGTCGATTGTATGCTATGGAGCGAGGGCTTAAGATTCCGCAGAAGGAACGCACCAAGACCACCAACGCCCTCCTCCTTTCCCTCATGAACCAACTCGAAAAGGTCGGTGTACTCTTTTCTTCTTTTTTGTTGATTAAATTAATCTCTTTTTACATCTCCTCGTGGTGTAAAATTCGATATCTTTTATCTTTTCCGCGTGTGATCGTTTGTTGATTTAGGGTTGCGAAGAATTCCGCACTCTAAAGTTGTTTTTTTCCCCCCTAAAATTTGTTGATTGATTTGAGCTGAATTGCATGTTTGTTAAGGTGCATCTCTATTTTTTTTTACTTGGATGATGTTATTGCTATTCGAATTTTGTTTAGATTAACCTGAACTTGTCTTCTTGTTTACTCATGTTTGTGGATTGGATTTTTGATTACTAAGGATATTAGGGAAAGTTGATTGGCTTCAAGTTGTCACAGAGCCATGTTTCCTAGATGTACACTTCTGCTTCCCATCATGCAACAAGGAATATAGAATTCTATTTAATATATCTGAAAGTCACGGTTTTTCTTTTCTGTCAATGTGAAATATGATGAAAAGATTGGTGGGACTACGATTCTTTGAAGTTTCTTCTATTCTGCATTTCATGTTGTTTTGATTTATTGTTTAAAACTCAGCAGTGGTACCAATATGCTGTCTTTTATATATTCACTCTAGCTCTTCTGAATGGCCATGCATTACAGATGCATATCATTGCTTCCTGTTATGTTCCTTTTATATGGAAATATAAACATGTTATGAAACTAGACTAAAATGTTTAAAGTACAGGTAAGCTTTGAAAGTCATGTGACCTTTACAAATTAGTTTGTGGCTAGCTACAATGTACCAGATCCATAGACCTAGTGACACAAGAATGCGGATGATAGGATTGGTGCTTCGTGTTCCTAGAGAAAACAAAATAATACAAGTTCATATTTGTCAAAATTGTGGTCATGGAGGGTGAAATAAGGGAGAACCATAATTATTGTTGTTGATATTAGAAAACTGTAATTTGCATCAATGGGATGGGATCAGTTCCATATTTCAATAATCAGGAAAGATAGAATAAGATCAAAGAATCATGAAGAAATACAAGAAGCTATGTGACACTTGTATTATATGGTGATATTTCCCCAATGGAGCTAAATTGCAGGTAAGATTTATATAGCTGACCTCAATAATGTGAGACAATTTGCTATTCTTATTGCATCAATACTAATAGCAGCCTTTGTCATCCTATCAGATCTAGAAATATTTCATGCACTTTTATATTTCATTGTTTGAGCATGCGGTTTCCCTTTCTCTTACGCAAATGGGTTGTGTGTTAATCAATTATGAAAGATTTGTAATTAAACATTGTCAACTAAACTTAATTGTCTCAAGTAATTTAAAATTATTTTGAGAAAGCTAAAATATTTGCAAATTGTACTTGTCTCTGTTCCTCGTCCACTAAGCTTAATCGTGCATCATGTGTTAAATTCAACTTTCGCCCATTATTAAGCACAATTGTTTCATGTTAATCTAGTGACTCTCCAGCTGGCAATTAAGACTTTAGTTTTACATTGATGTCTCGGGAATATCTAAAGACAATAGCATTTTCTAAGAATCATCATTTAGAAGTTTCATCTGGAAATTATAATTTGAATGGAGAATTTTTTTATTGATGCAAGATGCTGCAACTTCTCACAGGATAAGAAATCATTAAAACTAGGGCCCGATGACTACCTCTATGTGGAAGGTTTTGCATCTAATCTTTTTGCAAAAGCAGATAAACAAGATCGTGCTGGGCGTGCAGATTTGTATGTATTACAACTTGTTCTTATATTTTCAATGATTTATATATTCTCCTAAGACATTTAGTGGGTTCTTTAGTATCATAAGTGTAGGAAATTTTATGAGATATACATGTTACAGGAATACTGCAAAAACCTTTTATGCTGCCAGCATCTTCTTTGAGATTCTGTGTCAATTTGGTGAGCTGCAGCCTGATGTAAGTTATTCATGTCACTGGTAACGTAAAGTTGCCTTGTTCTGTGGTTCAATTTGAACAAGTTGGTTTATGCTGGTCATGCTGCACTTTCCAGATTGAGCAAAAACAGAAATATGCAGTTTGGAAAGCTGCAGATATAAGGAAAGCCTTGAAAGAAGGCCGGAAGCCAGATCCAGGTCCTCCTGTTGGTGATGCAGATCTATCAATTTCCTCAAGTCCTTCAATCAACACTTATGTATGCATTTTAACTTCCATTGCCTCATTGAGAAATAATGCAGCACGTTTATTTTTCTTGAACTAAAACGATATGTTTAGCAAGATAGCTTATTATTTTTCCTCCCTTTCTTTGGTGCTCTTAAGTCTTGTACATTTTTATCAAGTTTTCTGGACTCTGAAGTCCCATATGTTTTTATCAAGTATTGATAAATTTTAATGCATACCAAGAGACACAAAAGTTATTAATTATGTTTTTAACATCACATTATTTGTAACTACATACACCAGTAAGCTTGGCAGAATATATAATTTATTACAAATGCATTCTGATTTCTTAAGGTTCCATGTGCTTATATTAAGAATTGACAAGCTTTTACTTGTGCTTTTTAGTACACATTAGTAGTATTTACGTAGTCCAGTAAGCATGACAAAAATAATAACAAATAAAATTTGTTTTGCCAAGTCTTGGATTTATTTATTTAAAAGGATAAATTAAATTACTAATCCTTGAACTTTGTATCAAATTTGATCAGATCCCTAAACTCTAATTTTGGTTACCTTTTACCAAAGAGGACGGCTAAAGTGAGAGTAGTTATCCATATTGCATATGTTTTAATGGTATTATTGAACAGCATGTTCCTACTTTTTTTACCATGTTCAGCAATGATATTATTTCCTCAATCATAGGAGAAGTCATGTGTTGCTTGGTGTCAAGGAGTGTCCTGAAAGTTTCCAAATCCTAGGAGAAGTTCTGTGTTACTTGGTGTAGAGATGTGTCCTGAAAGTTTCTAGGTGTTTCTGAGTAGCAAACCTAACAAATAACCCAAAACTTGGAGGTCCTTTTAGCATGCTTAGAATAGGATTTGCTGGTAGTTAGGAGTTTGAATTGTCTTGTCTCCCAGCATCTTGATGCATGTTTAGACTATTCTTAATAAATATTCTTGTTATACAAAAGAAATTACCTAATTGGTTTGCAAAATCTGGAATCATCTTTGTATCCTTTGTCAGGATCTTCAACCAAGTGATAGTTTCCCCCCTAGCCAGCAAGGTGGTGGTGTTTCATCTCAGCATGTAGATGAGGTCAATTTTAATTTCTGTGCATAGTTTGCCCAGAATAGGGTGTTGCTGATATCTCCCCTTTTTTTTTTTCTTGTGCTGCAGAACCTGGGAAAAAATGAGAACTTTGCAGCTAACTATCAAGGTGTTGGCTCATCATCCCAGCAAACTGATGAGGTTAACTTGCAGGGTTTTGGTCAATCACCTATGGTATCATCATCATCAGCTTATACCGGTTCTGATTATCCTAGTGATATTCACCATCATCAACTGACCAGCACACCTGAATATTCTGCTTACTCCCAGCAGTATGAGCATCATTCCTATACAAATGAGCATCTACCTATGCCTCCAAATGGTCACTCTCCAGAAAACCCTAGCCCTTCCTTTTCTTATCCTAATTTCCAGTCTTACCCAAGCTTCCATGATAGCACCTTTCCTTCTGCCCCTACACATCAGCCTTCTTACTACCATGCCCATGATTCTGCTTACTCTCACCAACCTGCTCCTGTTTCACATTACACACCATCAGTGCAGTACGCCCCTGGCGGTGTCAACCAGAATCATGCGGTACAAGCTCCTCCATCTGCTGAGAGGTACAAGTATGACAGCAATTATCAGCCATCTGCGGAAAAAATTGCCGAGGCTCACAAGGCAGCAAGGTTTGCCGTCGGTGCTCTTGCATTCGATGATGTCTCTGTTGCGGTAGATTTTCTCCGGCGCTCGCTCGAACTTTTGACCAATCCTTCAGCTCAAACTCATTAGTTTGGATTGTATTGGTGTCATTTATGCCCAAAAACCAGGCTGCTTATATTGATGCTATTGTTTGCATCGCAGTGTGCGATCCATGGCTAATTTTCACTATCAACTGGACTGGTGGATCTTAAATTTTTTTATCATGTGCTTATATGCAGTAAATATATATATATATATATATATATATATATATATATATATATATATATATATAATATGCTCAAGGCTTGTTCTCCACTTGCATGGTGAACTTGAAATAGATACAAATTTGTGCAGGTTTCTTATTAGAGAAAAGCAGCTCCACATCCGCGGAACCTTATTTTGTAATTGGTGTTTGTGGGGCCCATCCAACAATCCTTGTAATTTACCTCTCTCTTGGGCGTCGCGTGCTTACCATGTTCGATATTGAATTAGGATGACAGCACATTGGATTTTTTCTCGCCTTAATTGATCTAATGCAATAATATCGATTGATCTGAAATACTGCTAAATTTATGTGTTTGACCACCTCATTAGCTGGTGGATTCATTACTTGGATATTGCTAACCCCGCAAGTGTATCCGTTGGGCGGAGCACACCAGCAATAATACGAAATCCCCGTCTCAAAATCATGTTCCCCTGCTCCTTGAATGAACCATATCCGATGGATTAACTTCTTTGAGATTCGTGCAACAGCTAGCTAGTAAATGGGTGTCCGGCTGTGCAGCCGCATCACCTGAAATGAGGATCTGGGCAGAGTCGGGTCCAACATTTACCCGATCCAATAAAAGCTGTCGGGGATCCAAAATTCCATGTCTGCAACACATTTGATACAATAAATAACACACAAATTTTATGAAGAGAGCAATTACAAAGGCTCCCCCGCACACAGTCCAAAGAGTCCAAACCCGCTCTTGGGCGCAATGCATGGCTTTGAAATATGGAACAGAAGAATAGCTCCCCGCACACGCTACCAGACACTCTATTAAATTACACAGCATACGTAGTTGTAATGCACACACCACCAAACTCTCAGGGACTCGGAAAACTCGCCTCTCGCTTTCAAACCCTGCGAACACCATTGCTGAAAGCATCTAATAATCCCACCCTTGGCGGCCTCCCAAAGTCAAACCCCAGCTCAAGAACACAGCCATACAAAACATACGCTCCTGGTTGATGATGACTGTTTAGTTTGATTACTAGTTGGCAAATGAACCTTGTTTGTATTTGAGAATGAGATCCAATAAATTCTTCTTGTTGCAATTTGGGTGTGCCGTGGTGCTCATCATATCCCAAATGAAAAGAACAAGACTACATTATGCGTGATTGGAATGAGCATGAATTGTTTCCTGTGACACTTGGCGTTGATGACGAAAATAAAACAGCAAGCTTATGAAGTTGTCTGTGATTCAAAATGCTACGGAACGATCAACATATAGAAGCCAACTTACACCTCAACGAGTACACAAGGAACTGAAGTAACAGGGAGGAGATACAAGGGAAACCAGTCACATTTACTTCCATCTACATCTAATTCTTCATAATGGCGGCATTATGGCTTTAGATTCTGGGTTAGCCTTTAGGACAAGAAAAGACAAGAAGCTGTAGCAGAAGCCAAGGGGGAAAGATAATTGCCTGACTATCCCGTGTATGCCATCGATCACCAATGAGTTCATCATCTAAAACCCATGTTTTTTGACCTGCTTCTGTGGCCGAGACCCGAAGAAAGTTTCCGAAATGGCTCGTGGAATGCCGTGAGCAAGAACAAGAGCCGGTAGAGTATCGCAAGGGGAAGTTTCCTGCAAGATACAGCAGCACCCGCCGGCTCAGCCTTCATGCTGTTGTGGGGCAGCAAAGAACGGAGAGCGAGCGAGGGCCAAAAGAGAAGAAAAAGAAGGAAGATGCCCAAGTAGATGGTGGGTGGTGGTGCTACTCGGAGATGAAAGAAACACCAAGGAGAAGATGAAGGGGGTATTATAGAAAGAGGATATGAGAGAGGTATAAGAAAAGGGAGGAAGGGTGTTGCCAAGAAGATGACGAGGGTTTTGTTGACTTCCCTTGCCCCTTTCTCCACTTCATGCGGTTTCTTGTCGGCCTCTACTCCCTCCAAGCTGATAAATATTATTATCATTACTATCATTACTTACTTCCCTGCATGATAATTATTTCCCCCCGTTTCTTGTGGAATGCATGCACTAATTACTACCATGTGACAAAATCTACTCATTTATATGATATGTGATACAAAGATCCAATGCATTGTCAAATGGGCGATTGGTTTGACCGCTGGCTTTAGACGCACGGGTCTCGAAGGTGGAAGAGCGCGGGTGGAGATTTGGGGAATCCAAACCCGACAACACCGGTCGGGTTCAAGCCCGGTTTGAAGGGATGTGGGGCCCAAGAATGTTCTCCCACCGCGTCTGCCCCGTTCGCTTGCATCCGTCGGAGTCGTCCTCAAGAAGCTGATCCGAGAATTCTTCCCCGTGGCTCAGGCTCTTATAAGAGAACATATGAGCTCTACCTCTCACGGAAATTATGAGAGAGAGAGAGAGAGAGAGAGAGAGAGAGAGAGAGGGGAGGTAATGTGTGTTTTGGTGAAAGAATCATTAATCATCATGGGGGGGGAATTTCCAGCATTTCTTTTCATGTTCTTCTCTACAGTGGAATCTGCACAAACAAAAAAGAAATAAGAACAGTAACATCTCAGATTAATATTTCTGAGCAGCTCCTCTGCGGAAGATCAAGAACAAATCTTTGGCTGCAACATATCCCTCTATAATGGAGAGATAGACACTGCATGATAAACACAAATATCTGCAGAAAACGACATGTCCAGCTTTTATCACATTATTTCTCCTTCGACTGCACTCCCTTTCCAGCTCTATGGTTGCATAGTCTATTATCTCTTTGCACTGATTAGCCAGAGATGACACAAGATGTCAATTAATTAGTGATTCCTTTCAAGAAACATGTTCTTCTTTCTCCCATATTAGTTTCCTTCTCTGGTACAGGTAAATTATTTCTGTCCTTGCTTTTTCTTTTTCATTATATATAATATAGGAAGTATTATATGGACTAAAGAGAGAGTCTCATGTTGCCAAGTATCGAAAGAATGGCATATTTTGACCCACAATTTAGTAGGCTTAATCTGTGGAGCTGTATTGGTGTCCAATCTAATGTATATTAATTCTAATTAGTTTGACTCAAACCCAATACAATGATAAAAGAATAACAATGGTAAATTACTTTTATCTTTAAAATAAGAGGCAAAGTAACAGCAATTAAGAACAGTCAGAAAATAGAAAAAAGAAAGAAAGAATTTAGTACATCAGCTGCCCCAAAGTTCTGTTCTAAAGGATCACTTTGCATGTGGGAAGATGACCAAATGAACAGCATTTCACATGGCTAGGTGGCTTGACACTAGAAAGCTACTTCACATGGATCATTCATGTCCTCAGTCCAAAGACTGAAACAAAACTGGCTAAAATCTTCCATTCTTTCATGTTTCACAGGCTCTTCCATCCAAATAAACACCACCTATTGTTCCCATTTTGGAACCATGGTGTGTGTCCCTAATGGCTACTCAAATTCAAGGTGTTACTATCATGACAAGCAATTCAATGTGTTCCATAAGCCTTGATTATTCACAAAATATATAAAAAAAGGGGTCACCATAGCACATCTCAACTTTTTCTTAACAGTAAGATTTGACACTAATAACATTTTGGGCATAACATCCTTTTGATCGCAAGGCAGACAAACTATAAAGGCGTGGAACTTGTTCAGCATGCCATAATCATCATCTCTTATTTCAGGCAAAGTTCAAAGCATATTATCTCATAGAATGAAGTAAAACATCCCAATATCCTCCATATCACTAAATGAAAGAACTATATCGACAAATAGTAGCTACAGCACAACACATGTAGCAAATTCCATTCAAGCATCGCATCTACTCCACCAAGAAGAATGACCAGAATTGAACCAAAAGAAAGCCAAGGCAGTGAATGTGCTGCATTCTGTGCTTTGAAGGATTCTCCAGAGAGCAGAGCCCCTCACATAATAAGCATCAGAACTCCAGAGAGAACCAGAACCATGTAGTTGAAGAGGCAGATGCTGGTGCCGTATGAAGAACCATTAGTGGTTGATGGCTCAGAAGATTTGGGAGCAGAAGCGATTCCGCTTTGGGTTGGAGACAGATCTGATGGTTTCTTGGCTTCTGGAGCCGGTGCCGGAGCTGGTGCTAGAGGTGGATCAGTGCTGAAGATTGCTAATGGAAGTAAAACCTTATCGATCTGATAAACTGCCACTGGAGCTGTTGACCAGACGCTGCTAGATATCTTCGAGGTTGCCCAGTTTGAAACAACACGAATAAGCCCAGACGTGTCGGTGACATTCAATGTATACTGCCCGCCAGCAAATGTACTGACCGGGTTTGAATTGCTCAGGTTCTTGAATTGAGACAGCGAGTAGAACTTAGGGAAGGCATGGTAGAGCATGAGGGTCCTCAGTTGGTTTTGGGTAAGATTGCCGAGGTCAGACTTCTCGAGGGCTGCAAAAGCTGAATCTTTTGGCACAAAGATGGTGATACCTTGTTTGCTGTTGTTAACCTGGTTCTGAAATGTATCAATGACTTCGGTTTGCAGTAGGTAGTTGAGGAAAGTGCTAAAAGGGCCAGCAACTGAGAGCAGGTCAGTGAGGTTCACAATATGTGGTGCAGGAGCAGGAGCAGGCGCAGGTGCCGGAGATGGAGGTAGAAACGGGGCTGGAGGAGACTGTGCAGTCGTAGAAGATGAGATCAACAGAGCTAGTAGTGTGCTTGCACAAAAGATTGCTGTAAGCCCCATTTATCCAAATCCTCACCTCTTCCTGTAATATCACTTTGCAAGTCCCTGCAAGAAATCTGATCAGAATCAACAAACATATGCATACAAGACCCATTTTGATTGTTTGATATGAAATCACCGAATAATCTCTTATGAAAATAAAGTTGTCGTTTGGATTTCTTGTCTGAAATATTAACCAAGCAGAAAGTATTTTGTTCCATGCAATTGAAAATCATCGAATAACCATCAGACAAGAAGGTTACACTACTAGAGCTGTCTCTGCAGTGGAAAATTGTTAAGCTCGGGGAACACATCGGACATTGATCCTTTCGGAATTTAGATCTAGAAAAATACTTGTCGAATTGGGAAATCAACGGCAAGGAATGAACCACAATTTTTGTAGATCATTCACATCCCAAGGGGGGAGCATATCAAGATGACATATGGAGTCAGAGAAGAATAATGAACCCACAAGGTGAACGAATGTGATGCATGTTGATGTCTTAATATGAATGGGCTGCTTCATCAAATTGAATGAGAAAGCACAAACATGCATCGTCTGTTTCCTAAACCCCAAGTACATGAAAGCAACATAAATCTCTTATATTGTGTTCAATCTTTAACCAAATAATAATAATAATAATAATGTTAGGAGAAGCAAAAGGACTAGTAGGTACAAAGATCTATAGCTATTTAACAAGAAATCATATCAGAAGGAAAGCTTGGGCAATTAGGCAAAGATCTAGAGGTAATTTACCAAACAAAAGAAACAAGATCTAAAACCATAATCTTCTACGAAACCATTACATCATTACCAATCCCATGGTAGGAAAACCAGGAAAATGAGGGACAACATTGATCCCAAACAAGATCTAAGAGGCTCCAACCCTAGATTTACTTCATCCAAAAAAAATAAAAGAGGGGACAAATCCGTTGACCAAAGGAGTTTTGACAATCAAACATAATGCAAGTGAGAATCAAGAAATTGTAGCAACCTGAAGCAAGGGAATCCCTGCAGAAGATCTAACACAACAGAAGGCAGGAAGAATCTCAAAGAACACACTGCAAGTGGAGATCACCTTTGCCGAAGAATAATGCCACCTATATTTACAACAGGTACATATAAAACCATAATGAGGCAACTAAATGCAGCAAGGAGAAGAGTTTGAAGAACTGACCAAACCAGAGGAACTGCAAGGTGACCAGGAGAAGCACCACCTCAATGGAGGTGGGGCTGTGAGGGCAGTCTGATATAAAGTGAAGTAGAGTGAAACCAAGGGTGGCAGGTGGTGAGGTGAGTAGGTAATTGTACCAGAGTGAGTGGGGCTTAGGTGAAGGCGATACGAAAGACCAACAGGAGAGAGAGAGAGAGAGAGAGAGAGAGAGAGAGAGAGAGAGAGAGAGATGCTACACCTCAGAAACTTGACAACCCATGTCAGGTAGGACTTCCAGACTGACCTTCCAACTAATACCCCTTTTCCCCTTCTTCAAACAATGTCCACCTTGCACTCTACCCCAAGTCCTGACACCAAATTTATCATGAGATGCATCATAGTTCTCACTGCAACTTCTTGGAAGTTTGTCATATCGTGAGAAAACATTTGGTCTCGTGGACAGTAGGATCGGCATAACGATGATCATAAACTTTTCATATGTGATTTTGAATTAGAAACACTTTCGAATGGTATATTAAATGTGGAAGCGGCTATGGATCTTGCAGCTGATCATGTGGCATCACGTCTCGTGGACAGTAGGATAGGCCTTTGACCTTAACGATCGTAATGGGCATTGGCATTACTTTTACTTGGCGGCAAGGATCGACAGTTTTGGTAGGCGCAGATTTTGTCCTTGGTATCACGATAAGTCGTCCGTTTTAAATTGTGTTCCACGGTCAGGGTTGTGCGGAAGAGGTCACCGTCGGGTCGGTCCCCTCGCGTTAACGAGTTCCAGCGAGGCAGGTTAAGCGAGAGCGTGGACTACTATTTGTCGGTCGCGAGAACATGTCGGCTTGCGCGGCGTTAGCTGTGACAATCTCGCGAGATTTTGCGCAGGTTCGGATCCGAAGCTGAGGCCCGGATCCGGATCCGATTACATTTCCAGAGATTTGACGTGGATTTAAAACACGTTAATGCATTTTTTGTTTTATTGCATGTAAAACTACAAACTCGATCAATTTAGTTGAACAAAGCTAGCTCAATATTCGAACGACATTTCACGTCTAGTCATCTCATCCGTTGATTCTTCAAACCTCACTTAATCATGTTCTGTTCATGAATCGATCATTTGCCTTGCAACTGCACTCATTAATTAAGATGATCATCCAATTTCCACACCAAACATCTGTTGATACCGTGTTTGATTATCACTACAAAATGCGTTCAATGATCGAAGAGGCTTTGTCATTATGAAACCAACCTTCTTAGAATATAATCTCGTCTGTTATATGATACCAATGCAAACCCTAAAATGGTCAGCTAAGCACCTACCATGACTAATTAAATGTCGCGCATGTGAGCCGGCTATTTGCACTACCTAATCTGTGGCCTTCCAATTTCATCTCAACATGTCCGCTAGTTATTATGGTGGTGAATACTACCTGCCCTTTGGTTACTGCCATTTGATATATGTTTCTTAGTGTAATACATCCACATCAACAAATCAACGCAGTTTCCTATTCCGGGACAACAATGGCAGCAAATCGCACATCTTGACATCTTCATCATCAAGAAAGGGGAATGGTTCTTCATTGGGTTTGCTGATCCCTTTGTTCTTTATGTTTGTCAAAGAATTGAATTACGTTGTATTGGAAATTAAGCTTGTTCTTGATGAGCAAGTGACCGACTCCAAAGATTAATGGACGATGGAGATGGGGACCTTTGATTGCCATAAGCCACCAAATAAGCCGTCCAAACCTTTTCCTACTCCCCACAAACTTAAGTGTGAGACTTGTTTGGTAAAACCGAGTGAAACAATGATCATGGACGTGTTTCCTGCTATCATTAGCCATCATCCCACATGGATAAAGAAGCTATGTACCAATCTCATACCGATCTTGTTTTGTTGCATTCGTGAAATAGTAACTTGCGTACACCACTGTGTTCTTTTAGTAGATACGTAGTAAGTGACATGTTACGCCATTGTGTTATTGAAGATGAAGGCAGAAATGACCGTGGTCAGTAGACTAAGCAAGGAATAGTGTAGGACTGCTCTTTCCTTCCCTTCAAGAACAGTCTTGGGTGCAAGCTTGTCAATGATGTGCAGAAGAGTTACCTCCAACTTCTGGTACAATGAAAGAAGAAGAGGAAGGTCAGCTGCCATCGAATGATTAATGTGTTGTAGAACTTACCTGCGTTTGGGCCAATGAGCAGTCGATGATGCTTTTGGCATTCCTGCAACAAGTTCAGAACCCATAAACAGGTTGGATGCAACAATGCTTAAGCAAATGACATTAATGCATCTATCTATCAGTACCTTAGAAGTAATATGCCCGCACACTTGAGCTGCAGCGATGGTGCAACCAAAGCTCAAGGGTAAGTTGTCCTTCGCAAGATCTGAAAGCCCAGGACTCACTTGCACGTCAAATCTCTCAGAATTATGAATCAGTAAGGTTTGTGTCGCAGTACTTAGGTTTTGAGCAAGCATACTTGAGAACCATCTAAAGCCAATGTCAACTCCATAGCCCGCCGTCGGCTTCTTCACGAACATGATGCTGTTCCGCACCATGATAGAGTGCAGCATTTGAAGAGCTTTCTACAGTGATCCAACAGGTTTTCCTCATGAAATGTAACATATCATGGTAACGCTGAGTTCGATCGAGTTTTTAGCTCACTTAACTCCAAAGGATGGACGGGAAGACGACTGAAACAATATCGCCATTCGTCACCGATCAGTTCCGTGAATTTCTTGGAGCGTTTGTTCGTAATATCCGAATGTAGTCTTATGGCTCTTTCGTTGTTGCGGGGATCGAACCCTTCCACGTCTGATGAGGACTTGGCTGCACTTGCCGGCAGTAATGGAGACTCACTGGGCTTCCTGCTGTCTTCAGCAAAGAGGGTAAGAAGCTTTTGGCATGTGAAGTGAAACCCAGCTCGGCAGTGCTTAAGCTTGGGTGGGCGAGCATTGTTTCTGATATTGGGGATGAAATGGCTACCTATATGGGAGATGGAAGCTACAGCTGAATTAATATTATACTTATCTCTGTTGAGAGAATGAAATCAATGGTGAGACTCCGAAGCCAAGGATAATCTTGTATGAAGCAATTCTCCATGCAGTGATCCCAAGCAAAGGATTGGCTGCCAACCGTGTGAACATCCCTTGTAGAGCTATTTTGGGTGTGCGATTTCACTACCAAATATTCATATTTTGGGTGATTTTTGAAGAAAAAAAAAATTTATATTTTAAGCCAGGACCCTTTTTTACTTTTTTTTTTCAAAAAATACTCAAAATATTCTTTAAAAAATTTCTCAACAAATTATTTCATCTGTTTTTTTTTACGAATCTTAAACTATTATAGTATTTTTATTTTTATTTGAAATACTAAAAATACTATAAATATTATTAAAAAACTGCAAGTGATCACATTGTGTCTCCTTAGTTGTTATAGTTTCATAGATAACTAAGATATCATATTTTTAGGCTTGTAATTAGTTTGACAAAGGTTAGGATTTCATCTGAATCATTTATAGTATTTTTATTATGAACGTCAAAACATTGTAAGAAGCTAATTTTTTATTTCTATTTGGGTGAAATTATTCTTAAACTATTACAAATACCTATTTGAATTATATATGAAATAAATTTTAATATATTTTAATTTTATGTAATTCTTGTATAGTATTTTTAAGTAGATATTATAGTATCTTTGTTGTGGTGGCCAAAAATACTATACAGGTGAAAATTTTTTAATGGATAATTTAAAAAATAATTTTTAAATTATAGGGGCTATTTGAAAAAAAAAAGATGAGGTTCCCAAAATCACTCATATATATATATATTTATAGTGTAACTCGAAAATTAATTAATAAACGAAATGTTACATACCATATGGATTTGGGCTCGTACTAAATGGGGAGTCCACGTCACCCCTGACATTTGTCTGGTGAGGATTCGGTCCTGCGATAAGGCAAGCGGTGTCAGTTCACTTTCGCAATTGATTCTCGTGTCCGTCGCCACTTCGCACACGATAAGTGCCTCTTCAGATAATGTGCGATCAATCCCGTGGGTGAATGGCTTCCGCGAGCTTCTCTGTGTCAGCGAGATTGCCCACGGCATCGCTTCCTTCTCCCAAGGAACAGGGGAGAGGGCGAGCTGCAGTGTATGTGGCTGCTGTGCCTCTGAGGGCCGCCAAAGGGCCTGCCCAGATGCTCATGTCTGCGGCGTACTCGCTGGGGGTTTGGGACCTGCAGCACTTCATGGTCGTCGTCAGACCAGATCCGTCTCAGTCGCAGGTCTGTCCTTTTTGCTCTGATTCATGATTCCACCTCTTATTCATTCGATACCATGCCCATCTTTCGGAATAAACACTTCGTTCCCGTTACTTCTCTGATTTGATTCGACTGGTCTTCCCTAATTTTACTTCGATAGCTTGTTGCTTCTTGGTGCTTTTGCTCTGCCTTGTAATTGCTTGAGGGTTGTCGTAAATGACAAGTATTATGTAAGGCTGAGACCTATTGGATATTGGCATAAGCTTGCCTCTAGGCCATGGCAGTTGGAGAAATGTGTCTGCGGACAAGGAGCAGATGTCTAGGTCAGAGTCCATATTCATTACAAACTCAGCGGAACAGAGCCCAATAACCTCCGCGATCATGTATGGGATATCTGCTGGATTAATAAGTTCTTGACAGTAAATCAAACACATCGATGGCAATTCTTGGACAGGAACACTCTTGAAATCAAAAGAAAAAGAAAATGATGAGAAACATCAATTTGGTTTTGCTTAGAAAACTAGTCAAGTAACCACATGTCTGTTTTGTTAATTTAGCAGTCCTTCATTGCTTTTAAATATATAGCATCAGGTATTGGATATGAATAGAGCTCAATGATAGCTGCATGTGGAAAATTTCATATAGCAATTGTAGAATGTCGAAAATTAATGTAGAACCTAATCCTATTTGGTATAACTTGGTAGCACAAGCTATCACTATAACAAATACCATGCTCATATGTATCATATAGGAACATAGTAATATTTCATGCATATAATATTTCTATCTCTCTCTCTCTCTCTCTCTATATATATATATATATATATAAATATAAATATAAATATAAATATAACTTAATGAGTTAATCAAATGCTCACAATATATATCTTAATTTGTTTCAAGTACAATATGTTTTAAGTATTATAAGCAATAAAACCCCAACCTATAAGCCTAAAGGCACTTTGAATAAAGTGGGAGCTAGGAGGTCAATAAGTACAAATGTCAACATTTTAATTTATTAACATATTCCTGATACTGGCCTCTACTCATATCCTGATGGTAAACTAGATGTTGGATGAAACATGTATTAGATCAGAAGTAACATTTGAGTGACGAGCTAGATTTAGGGCTTGCTAAGTTCAAGCAATTTATAAACCTATTCCAACCTTTAGTGATCAATATCCACCCACACCAAATATTTTCCAACCTGTACTTTTGCCATATTGATCTGTATTGGCTAATACATCAAGATCCACTTTGATACAAGGAATACCACCAGCAGAATGTAGTCCAGCTCCTGAAATTTCATTAAACTGGTATGTATTGCCCATACCAACTGATACCTATCATTATGATGATGCTAGGTTTTTCGAGAGGCATTTACTCTTCAACTTAGAATAGGAGATTATGTGCAATTCACATTAATTAAGCCATAAAACACTTACAACAGCAAATTACCTCTTAATATAAATTTCTAAATGATTTGTGGTTAAAGCACTACTATTAATGTTTTTGGATTTTTTTGGCCATATATTGATCATTATGGTTATGTATGCCATTTTATCATTACCCTGTTAGGTTATGTGACTTTATTTAATTAAGTTATGTTATAGATATGATTGAATTCTAAGTACGTTTATGAGACAATAGAAAATAAGTCAAATTATGGTAGGATTCCTTAGAAGATGACTTTGATGGGAAGGATTCTTCTAATTACTTATCCTAGATCCTCTACTCTTGTCGATAAATAGATACGACCTCTTAAGGATTCAGTGTAGATACGTGACATTATTAAAAGATTACAGATTTTTCTCATCTCCCCTTAGTCATGTGAATCAGTTATTGAGAGATTACAAATCTTCTTTCATCTCTCCTTTGTTTATAATCCAATGCTCATAGCAGTCCTGCAAAGGATAGGAAGAGAAGAGAAGTCGACTCTAGCTTTTCTTACATATCGACATCACTACTACAGCTTTCAGGTCCAACAATGATGCGCCTACAAATCAGATAAAGGATTTCTGAGTAGCATCGAAAAGGTATATCTCGTAACATGATCTATTGTTATTTGATTTCAATTTTTGATATTAAAGTTTTTCGCATAACAGTAGCATAATCATGATATTTATGCTTACATGATAATGTTGTCTTTGTACTTCTTGACAACTGAAATAAGATACTAGGGTAGGATTGAATATTTCTTTTGGAACTTCTCTTCATTTAGGAGGTTGCAAAAGCTTTTTATACTTCCAAATGTGGGCCATGAAAAAAACAAATTGCCTGGTACACTGAATGTGGAGTTATATTAATGGAGTTTTAGACACGTGTATCTTCTAACAAAGGATATGCATATTTCATTTTCTTTCAGGTGATTGTCTTTGATTTTCAACCTCAAGATCCTGAGAACTTCTATACATTACTTTCTGTCCTATTGCAGAGACAGATACCTGGTAGGTCTATTCGTTGTAATATTGTGGACGTAACATCATTTCATGCATATATTCATTATTTTCCATTCAAGATTGTAATAAGACAATAACTTTTTTTGCACAGTCATTGTAGTGCCTACTTGCTATCATTAGAAATCTATTTTGGCATTTGTGTGTGTATGCAAAGCAAGTGGCCTCCAGAAAATCTAGTTTTACCTTGCTATTATTGTCCATTTATCTTCTTTTTGTGGACTACAGAAATTGATGCCACGATTAAGCAACCATAGCATCAAATATAGGTGTCATAAATTTGCTACTTGGGAGTTGAGGTTCTCTTGATTCTTCAAGTTTCTAGAGTTGCTTCATTCATCATTGTGCTCATTTTATGAGTGGTTTATTTCTCCTGACCATCCATAAAACTGATTTACAACAACAAAATGTTCTTGATACTCACAAATATGCCTTTGCCTTTTGTCCTCTTCTTAGGAGTTGTTCTAAAAAGAAAGCTGCGCAGGATACCTAAAAGTAGGTGCTGGTTTATTGGATTTTCTGATGATGATGGTGTTGAGGTGGCCAACAAATTCAGTGAAGACTGGTCAACTCATCTGACTGTTGGAAAACATGACTGCCGCAATTTCACAAATGGTAACATATTACTTTCCTTTAATGACTAACTCCAAAATGCACATAAGTTGCACATTAAAAAGGCTGCAACATATAGGCTTACAGATGAATCCTTCAATAGTTCAGTCAGGGTGATTAGTTCTAGATTTCAAAGATTATTTCTAGATTTCTCTTTGAAATCTAGGAAAAGTTCTCCGATGTTCTAAAGAAACTGCAACCATTTGTAAATTAAATATTAAATCAATTCTCTTTTTTAAGGTTTAGTTGGAACATGCACAATTACTACTAGAGTTATGACAGGTTCAGCATACTTCTAATTGGTGTATATTTAAGTGTAGACTTTATTCCTTGGTTTGAATAAATGGTATTTCATGTGGATCATATTACATGCACATGCTATTTATAACTTAGTTAGACCATATTTTAAACCAAAATTTCTGTTTGGCAATTTGAAGGATTGGTGGAGTGCTTGACCGGACAGCAACATGTATTGAGCTATCTACAAGCAATATCCAGTGGCTAAACTTCTGGATGCTGGAACAAATTTCTCTCTCCCTGTAAAAGACATATTTTAACCTCCTGTTGCCCAGGAAAAAGGTGTATTTCAGCTAATTGTCCTTTTATATATCAAATATATGATTTACGATGACAGTACACAGTACTACATATGACAAAGGCTATATGGTGGTGCTCCGCTCCCTGTGTACGCTTTTTGTGCTGAATCTTATTCCTCATACAGTTCGTTGGATTGAAGGATAATGTTTGTCTCGCCAATCTTCATGATCTCTTGCCTGCTGTAGATGGAGACTTTTTTGAGTTGTTCTTTTCCAATTTCAATGGCGAGTATCTGTTCCACCAAGTCATCTGCATGTACAAGGAATCTCTTGCCTTTGGTCTTCAACCACGAGAGGGACCTCTCTCTCCTTCATAAACTGTTGTGTACATGCTATGGCTATAAAATCAAGCATGCAGTTCTCCAATAAAGAGGACAAGCATAGAGTAAAATGTGCAGTCCTTCACCTTGGAATGGCGTCTCTCTTCTTTGACAATGAATCTCTAAAGGTCTGTCATTCAGCTTATACATATGTAGTTGCCACTCGCAGAGACTTCTTATGCAACTTGATCTTGTCATCAGTCTTATCTCATCGATGAATTCTCCATGCAGTGGTTTTTAGAAACAGAATAGATGGTATATATTTTTCGTTTTAGTGGTACCATTTTCATAGTTTGGTAGTGTAAATAGTATTTCTTTGTGCTGGCTTGATAAGACTGAACTTGAGCAGATGTGAGAGTTTCACAAAGTGGAATCTCCCCTGAAGATTTTATTCCTAAACAGGAAGGTTCAACCTCAACATGGAAGAAAATGCTTCTCGTAGTCAGCTAAAGATACTGTGATATAAATTTCATATCTACTTGTGAAAAGACTTGTAAAGTTTATCCATCCTCTCACGACATGAGATGCTGAAGATTATCCCATCTTGTACAAGGAAAATAATAGATAAAAGAATTTAGATGAACCCTAGTTCAAAATTATTTTTAGGGAGTACACGATGAAGTTTATACTTCAAAATATACCTAATTTCCATCACAAAACATTCAAGAAGCAAAAAACACTTGGAGCCAAACTTACCTCGATCATTTATGTTTCTGAGATCACATTAGTGGTCTCTTTCCTCCTTTCTTAACCACCATTAAAGCACTACTTGTGGAATGCTTTGATCGGGTCTTTGAGTTCATATGTTAGTGAATGACAAACACCGCTGCTGAGCACGTATTCTTCGATTAACGCAAAATATGTGAATATTAAAAAATTTATTATGAATGGGATGATTTTATTCATTTTAAAACTATATATTTATATATATTATATTTTTTAAAATTATGTGCTTAAATATTTATTTAAATTTGTGATCGATCCTCAAATCATATATTGATTGAAGATTAGAATATTTAAGGAATAAAAAATTATTATTTTATATATTTTTTTATATTATGATCTTCTATCATATTTTCATAAAACTAAGCTTCCATAAGGAATGTCAATCTTGGATTGATGCAATTGAAATATCCTACGGGTGAAAAACTCTGTGAGTGAGTCTACTAATTGGTCAAAAGTATGTTGTGAGAAACACAGTTAATGTTTGACAATTTGATTTCTAATAAAATGTGGTAATGTGTTGCATGCATAAGTGGAGTACCGAGTTGACATATAAGTATATGACACCAATATTATCATAATATATTGTAAAAGTAGTTTATATCGGAATATGGAAGACATTCGAAAAGATAGTCTATAATTTTTATTATTAAGTCAAATATCATAATAAGTTATAATTTAACTTGATTTGGAAGTTGAAAGAGAATAACGGTTATTGAATGAAGGTTGATAAGTGACTAAGACAATAATGCCATACATCGATTGGAGCAACAACTAAAGCAGAAACGATTGATTGTGTTTTGTGAAGTTGACGATCACTCATAGATGTTATCTTTATTATGATTTCGGACCAAAGATACCCCCATACTCAAATTGTTTACAAGAAACGAGTTAGAAAATAACTTAATAGAGGTGTTATTTTATTTATAGAATTAAAAGATAAAAATAAGATTTCTTTTGATGTGAGGTGCATACAAAATATTATCAAATGTAAAAATATTTGTGTAAATTAAATATTATGAAACTAATGTGAATAATAAAAATTCTATTATTATCACCAATGATGATGTCTTCATTATCTCCATAATCGATATGGATAGATAAGCAGTCAAAGTAGTTATAATATTTGCGTGAAGCCAATCGGGTGTAGTAGTAGGTTTGGGTCGAGATCGACAAAGTTTTATTATGTGTCTCATTTTATCATAGAGTTAGTAGATTAACTTTTACTAATTATTATTATTAATATACCAAAACTATTTATAATTATAGTTAAGCTATTTCTTGAGTTATTTGTGTTGAAATTACTATCATGGTTGGAGAGTTGATAGTATAATAGAGGTTGATAGCTCTATATATTATTCATGTATCTAGAAAGTATCTTATTCAGTTATTTATTAAAGTTTTTATTAGTTTGATTATATTTTCTTTTAGATTTTTTATTGAATTAA
Source organism: Musa beccarii (assembly GCA_024322285.1). Lineage (NCBI taxonomy): Eukaryota > Viridiplantae > Streptophyta > Magnoliopsida > Zingiberales > Musaceae > Musa > Musa beccarii. The sequence goes on along the minus strand of CM044397.1, from coordinate 4,352,498 downwards.
GCTGTGATATTTGATCTCATCTTTTTTTCTTCTTATTATATATATATTTAATGATCAATTAACTTATCATATAGTTCTTCAAATAATATTGGTGAGTCACATACCCAAATTGTTATTGTCAGTTCTTTATATTTATCTCCTAGATCATTAAGAGTAAGAATAATGATTTTTTCATCACTTAAGGAATGACTTATTAAAGTCAAATTATCTATAATAATTTTTATATTTTATATATAATCAATAATAGTACTTTTCTCTTATATTATTTTCATAAAAAATAAATAAAAGATTTAGCATGTAAGTGTATGGGTGATTGATGATAATGATTTATAATTTGGACCATACTTTTGTTATATGAAGAGATTAGCGGTGCTATGGAACTAACAATTGAGGCTTCAATAACTTGTACAATGAAACGATGTTGTTATAGATATAACTTATGATCAAGATTTTTTATTAGGATGGATTCTACCAATATTTGAATTTTTTTCGGATGAACAACTAAGAGAGCCATTGATATAGCCTACTTGATAATATCCAAAGAGGAGATTGATAAATTATACTTGTCAAAATGTATAGTTGTCACTTTTGAAAAACTTGAAGGGCATTAAAGTTACATAATGCTATGATCTAATAAGAAAAATTTAGAATCAACTGACGATCTGATTTGAATGCACAAATGGTGAAGATTTGATCTATTAAAGGAGATCAAATCTAAGAAGTGCATAAGGATTTGATTTGATGAAGGAGATCAGATTTGAAAAGTGCACAAGGAAAAATAGGATGTATAGAAGTGAACGATCTCTTCTCTTCTTTCTCAAGTCCTTTCTCTTAATCATGAGTATTTGTAGCACAATTGAAAATATGATAATAAGCAATGGACTATCGCTGAGAGGTCAATTACAAATCTGAGGCACTAGTGAGGACATCGATAATGATGTTGAGTAATAGGTAGAAGCAGAGGGAATGGTCACTAAGAAAAATTGTACGATGATGAAGGATCGTTGAAGAAGCTAGTCGATCGAGATTGATCAGATTAGCAAAATGCTTGCCTGTTCATCTTGGATATGAAAATAGTAAAAATTATAAAATAATGATAGACGAGGGAGAGGAATAGCTAATGGGTAGAGAGAAACGAGCTAGAAAAGAAGAGCCTAAAAAAAGGCTATGATACTACAAAGGATTTATTGTGAAAAAGAATGATTTCATCCGGTAATACATATTTATAGAGAGATGGATTTATTATGAAAAAGAATGATTTGAGAATCAATCAATAGATTGATTCTCAAATCATAGATTAATTAAGGATTAAAACATATAAGAAATAAAAAATTATCATTTCATATTTATAGATCTTACACAATATTAGCTTTCATTTCTAATTATCCGACTCAAATTCTCAACTAATTCAATTTCGACCATAGCAGTAACCTAAAGTTCTGCTATTATTAGATAATCTAAAAATTAAATTGCACTGATTGACTTTTACTAGTAAAATGGCCGAAAATTTTCGTGAAGGTGGTGTTTCTCCGGCAGCATTCTTCACTGTTTGTTCCTTCCTTTGCTTTGAATAAAGCAGGAAATATATTCTCTGGAGCTATGCAAACAATCTTATCTCTTTCATAGCCTGCAGCTACCAGTAACTTTCAAATTAAAGGCTACATTATCACAAATGGCATAGTTTGGGTCTTCCACTGCCTATATTATCACAAATTAAAGGCTATACCATCCCCACAGTCATAAGATTGCCCACTACCATACCATGATAGATTGTGACGTCTTTTGACGCGTTGATCAACCCTGTTTATTCTACATACATTAAAAGAAAAATACTCCCATATTGTTCCTATCATTATCATCATCATCATCATTATCATACCTTTACTCGAGTCGAGAGTTATGAAGGAGAAATAAAAGGATTTTCAAACAATTGGTAATCCTTTATGTTGGTTTGGCAAGTCCTTAAGTCTCACATCTCTAATTTCTGTTTTGTTATCTCTTATTGATGCTATAAAAAGGGGTCTAGGCTTTTTAGGTAGATGCACCACAGGCACCATAAGAAAAGCCACTTTGGATTTAATTTCATTAAGTTCATATTAAATATTTTAAGTTTTTCTTGTTTAGTAGTTTCAGGTGCTTTATGGCCTAGGAATAATTTTCTAAGGCATTTGTAATTGTCTCTTTTATAAGAGTTTTACTCCTTCTTTATCCGTGAACGTAGGTCAATTAATCGAACCAGGTAAATTCGGTGTCCCTGTTTCGTTTATTCTTTTTTGTTTATTATCTTTATTGAGTTGTCAAAATTATCCTTTGGTAAATTTTCTGGGACTAGCTCTAACACTTTATTTTCTCGATCCGAGACAGGTTTTTTCTTGAGGTGGAAGTGAGCATTTCTTGAAAGGGATGAACTCCGGATTTCTTTAGACCAAACTTAGTAACCACGCTGTTCTTGCGAGAACAGATCTTAGAGATGATCAAATCTTTGACTTCCCAAAACACTACTACAATTTGACATTTCCTTCTATGTTAACAAAGAAAGAAACACCCAAAGAAAAGAACACAAAGACAAGAAACCAAGTGAAAGATGTATTTTTGGTCTCGGGGCAAAATCTTGTTTTGGGCCACGGAGAAACGAAGAAGCCATTTGAAATCCCGTTCTTGTTTCCTTACGTCACAAAATTTTCTAACACATCACATCGTATCATTCTTAGATGCTATATATGTAAATACGTGCGTCTCGTCGTTGCCACATACAAAGATTACCACCGAAATAATGGCTAGAGATAGATGGCGAAACGCATGGCCTCGCCCACCATCAAGTCACCCATGTCCGCTGCATGGAGGCGCCCCCCGGCGTCCATCTCCTCGGCCTGGCACACAAGGCAAGACGCCGCCGCCAGCGGCGCGCGGGCGATGGCCAGCAGCATCGTCAGGCCTCCCCACGGGCGTCGCGCGGCCCCTGCATCCTCCGGGGTACCGGCGCGTGCCAGTGCCACCTCGTCGAACACCCGTGCGCTGCGGCGCTTCTTGGGCCACCGCAGCCTCCTCCGCATGGCCGACAGGAGCTGCAGCATGGCCTCCTGCATCGGGAGTCGGATGGAATGATGAGGCTGCACGGGTTAATCGGAGCAGCAGTGCGTGAATGGTTTGGCTTCTACCGGGCTTTAATTATAAGGTGGTGGGGGGATGGCCATGACGGCTCTCCTTTTTCGTTCCTCCTTTTTGCTTGTGGGTGTTTAGTGCCGGGAATAAAAATGCTTGTTTGGCTAAAGCAAGCAGCACATGATCGAGTAAGTCCGCTCGAGAGTGTAATTGGAAGCTTTGGAGATGATCATGGCCTTGGCATGTGCTTATGTTCCAGGTGAGGCCAATGGAGCTGCTCCCGCGTGTTGTCGTTTTCCAGCTTATGGAGTGCGGAGTACGATGGAGTGACTTGAAAGCATATCGAGACTGGGTTCTGGTTTTCCTAGCCCATGTATTTAGTGGGAATGTTGGTTCTGGTTTTGTCTTGGATAAGTTGGTTTAGTGACTAAAATATGTGCTAATGAGGTCTCATCTCAGGGTGGAAATCCATCTGGACTCTCGCCTCTTCTGGAACTCAAAAAGTTCCCGTGACTTGAGTTCCATTGAGATCGTCTGTGGATTGTAGCAGTTGTTCCCAAGAATCTAAAACATAATGCCACTCCTTTTCGTTCCTTTATTGCCACTCACACAAAATAAATTTATCCTCCCCGTTGAATCAACTCCATGCTTTTCCTGATTTCCCAGACGACCACATCACATCTTCTTCGGAAATGCCATGGGAGGATTACTTGGCTCCAGAGTGATGGAGTTCAGAAATGCCAAGGTTGGTGATGGAGACGGTCTACCGCCTCAATCACGTCACATGCCAAGTATATGATTCCATGAAAGCCATCAGATTGTAGACTTGATATATAAAAAGCGGAATATGCATTTGTGCGGATCTTAGGATCATACAGAATGTAATGATTGATTCTCCTGAGCTACATCTGTCGTATATGGAGTAGATAGAGTTCCTGATTGAGATCAAGTTTCTTTTCCTCCTTGGGCTGGGATCGAGTTGGGACTCTTCTGGGAGTATCACTATTCAAATCTGGATAAACCAATCGGAATGATAACTTCGAATAAGTCTCCGGATCTGATCCTAATAATAGAAAAATCTGGATGTCGCATTAGTATATTGAGCAGAAGAATGTTTGTTTAGACTCCTGTCACCATCACGGTTGCTGTAGAGATGATGAACAAATAAATGGGATGCAGGGAAGTAGTGCATTCAAATTCTTTTACCTGACAAAAATTAGATTTTGATTTCTTGATCTCAAAATCTTGCTGATTCATTTTGCCACAATTACGATTGGACTTCCTGCTGCCTGAATTCGAGTCTACCCCACAGAATCTGTAGTGGGCAAAGCCTTTTGGATGGAAATGGACTGATTTGGGTGATGCCATAGTCCAAGAATTCGACAACTTGACACAGTTCTGTAGCACTTTCTGGCTTCGTCTTGCCAACCACTTCAGAACGATCACAAGAATAATACCATGGCTTTAATGGTCTCTTCAGGTAGCTGGTTGCATGATCTGAGAGACCAAGCAGATGCTGAAACTTCTTTTTCACCCTCGAAAAGCGATTGAAAAGAAAGCATAGAGTTACTTCATATGTTCTGTTTCAGAGAACGCAGGTCTCATGCGTTCTTCCCCACGGCAGTTCTTTCCATCTCAACTCTGCATCGAACTTGCTCTTGGGCATGAGGTAAAAGTGTTTCGCTGTTGATTTCCGTGCATGTAAAAGATACCATCGCCAAAGGGAGGTTAAAGTTGATAGCGGATAAAATTTTCTGTATAAGAAAATCCTTTTGGTTTGTTGAGAGAAATCCTTCCTTCTATTTTATATAAATACAACTCATATTATACTAATCAAAACAAGCTTTTACGATTATATTTTTATTCCATCATCATATCAGAACATCTTGCCTAGAGCAAGCTCGCTCCTCACCGACTCTTTCCCTCTGCCCCTTGCTTCCTTTGCTTCCACGGCGGAAGCTTTCTCTCCGCTATTCCGGCTAGCGGACCACCCCCTCTACCACTGCCTCTTGGCCGCGATCTCTCCACCGCCGTCGTTGCCAATAACCATCCCCGCCTCTGCGACCATCGCCGTTGCAGTCATCGATCTCGACAGCAACTACTGCTGCTTCTCGACCCACGCACCTCCCCTGCCGTTGCTTCAACCGGTGGCCACGCAAACCATCACCGTAATTGTCACCCTCGGCTAGTGATCTCTTTCTCCTCGTTACCTCAGCCGCAGTGATCTACAGCCACAGTCACCCCTGTTCTACAGTGAAACAAAGGGCAAAAGAATGCAGCCGCCGATCTCGGCATCCACTCCTACCACTGCTCTTTCCTTCCCCCCTCCCACCACCCCCCACCCCCACGCAACGTCATCGCAGCTCTCCGGCCCGCGACCACTACCATTGCAGCCTTCGGTCATGTGATCATCCCACTGATTGCTGAAGCGTGAGAAGGGCTGTCGCCATTGCTCCCAACCGTGCCACCACCACTGCAAGCCATCGAGCCCTTGCAGCGGTAGCGTTCTCTTCTACGGTGCGACAAAAGCAGAGCACTCTCTACTACCGTCGCCCAACCGCCGGTTGTCATCACTACTTCCTCTTCTCATAGCAAATACCATTGTTGCTTCTCTTTCCCTCCCTTCGCTACTGTCTAAGTTGCACTGCCGATGTCTTCCCCGGATTCTCTTCACTCTCCTGTGGACGACGCTCCTAAAGGAGGCACAGGTGTTGCATCACCCTTCTAATCACAACAGCTCACTGGCACTCCTCCAGCGATAATGACCCTTGCTGCTCGCCTCTATTGCCTGGTCGTCTCCTCCTTCTCTCGCTGCCTATTGCTACGCTAACCAGTGGACAGCAGGATGCAAGCGCCCCCACCTTCTTCCTGTGGAGGTAGAGCATCTTGCTTTGGTATAGCACCCCTTCTCCTTTCCCGGAGGTGCTGCATCTCTCCTTTCGGTGCAGATCAGTATCGTCTGTACTTAGAACTCGAAGAGGTCCTCGTCCAATTCAGCACTTGCTACCTGGTGTCCGAGGAGGTCTCTTTCGATCAATCATTCTACGTGGGGTACATAGTCACCATTACCACGTGAATGAGTCGAGAGGCCTATCAACAACCTCAGAATATCTTCATCATCTTCTTCTGATATTTCAGTTACTATTCATGCAAGAAATCATAGTGCTTCTCCATATACAGGACTTATCTCCATCAACGTTGCCATGCTAATCTCTTTTAAGTTATCAAAAGGTGACAACTATGCATCTTGGCGAGCTCAATTTTCTAACCTCTTATTTGGATATGACTTACTAGGCTACGTCAACGACTCTCTTAGTTGTCCACTAGTAATGATAAACATCCCCAGCGAACCCAGTCTAGTACCAAATCCAGCTCATAAACTATGGTTACATCAAGACCGTCTCATCCTCTAAACTATTTAAGCATCCATTGCTCGATTCATTCTATCATTAATATCTTCGTGTGCAACTACTGCAGAAGCATGGTACAAGTTGCAAACAACCTTGGCAAATTGTAAGTGTACTCGCAAGCTCAACCTTCTCTTCAGTCTAATGAAAACAAAACAAGAGAAAAGTACCATTGCTGATTATCTACAAAATATCAAAGTTATCATCGATGACTTGACTTTGATAGGTCATTCCCTCTATGATGAAGAAGTGATAATCCATACCCTCAATGGCCTAGGAGATGAGTACAAGGAATTGGCAGCCATGATTCGAGCACGCGACTCACCAATGTCATTCGAAGAACTTTATGATAAGTTGACTAATTACGAGACGTATTTAAAACGCAAGGACAAGTTGGCCGGACCAACCATCACAGCTCAAGTTAGTCAAAAGTCCAAGAGGCAAAGCAACCAGTACAAGAAGAATATCAACAAAGGTTTGGCCAAGATGACTCTTGACCCTATGGGTCCCCAACAATCTCCCTTTTCTCAGTCTCATCAATATCTCTATCAAGATGGCAACTCAACTAACCATCAACCTTGGCATCTTGACTACACAACCCAACAAAGAGTTGTCTGCCAACTATATGATAAAGTCAGACACTTCATAAAAGTTTGTCGGTCTCGACCTAAACTCTCAACTTCATCATGGTGGCCTCAAGCGAATCTCATGACTACATCGGCTACAAATCAATCTAATTGGATTGTGGATTCTGGCACCTCTCATCACATCACTTCTGATCTTCAGAACTTGTCTATCCATAACAACTATAGCGACAATGAAGATGTCATTATCGGTGATGGTAACGTAATTCCTATTACTCATACTGATTTCGCAATGCTTAATTCACATATCGTAAATTTTACACTCGATGATATTCTGTGGGCACCCCATATTAAACGAAATCTCATTTCCGTTTCTCAATTCTGTAAATAAAAGAATACCTCAATTGAATTCTTTCCTAACTCTTTTCTTGTCAAGGATTTGAGCACGGGGGCATCTTTAGTCCGAGGCCAGAGTAAGGACAACATCTATGAATGACCGTCAACTCCGCAAATAACCCAATCCATTGCTTATTCCTCAGTTGCAGCTCCAATTGATGTGTGGCATCGTCGTCTTGGTCATTCCTCATCCTCTATTTAGCAAAAATTACTTTCTCGTTATTATCTTCCTACTCTTAAAAATAGTAGTATTATAACTCATTGTGATGCTTGTCTCAGTAATAAAAGTTATAGACTCCCCTTTGGAATATCTTCTATATCCTGCTCTAAACCGTTTGAAATTATTTATACTGCTGTTTGAGGCCCTGCCCCAACCCTTTCTTTTGACAAGTTTAGATTTTATGTCATTTTTGTTGACTATTTCACCAAGTACACATGGCTATATCCTCTCCATTATAAATATGATGTTTCAACAATCTTTACCAACTTTTGAAAGTTGGTTGAGAATTTCTTTCCGTTTTCAATGAAAACGATTTAATCTGATGGCGGAGGCGAATTTCAAGCCCCCCCATCTTGTCTCTTAGCTTGTGGTATACAACACCTCAAGTCACCCCCATATACTCTTCAATTAGTTGGTTCTGCTGAATGCAAACATCGACATATAGTTGAAACTGGTCTCTCACTTCTACATCAAGCATCCATGCCCCCAACTTTTTAGTCAGCAACTTTTCAAACTACAGTCTATCTAATTAATTGTATGCTCACTCCAGTCCTATAATACCAGTCACCATTTGAAAACTTTTTCACAAGTCTCTAAATCTTCAGAAACTCAAAGTCTTTGGTTGTTTATGCTATCCATGGCTACGACCTTATACCTCACACAAACTGACACCCTGATCCAAGCCTTGTACCTTTATAGGATATTCTCTGGAACATAATGCTTTCTGATGTTACGAACCCCAAACTCGAAGAGTCTTTATATCACGTCACGTTACTTTTGTAGAGTCTACTTTTTCTTTTCACAAATATCCTACCGTGCAAGCTATTCCGACAAACATACATCACTGGAGTATCCCTCCGATCCTATTATACGAACCTCCTATGACACTATCCAGTCTCTTACCTCAGGATCCGCACTCTCTTGTTCTCCCTATTCAACAGCTCCTCACTCTTATCGCTTCTACTCTCCCTTCTTCACAAGCTTCCCCTACTACTAATGTAATGCCCTCAGAAATACAACAGCATTCTTTACTCTTTTCTGAACACAATGACATTGAAGTACCTCAGCCTGCTCCAACTCGTGTCAATGCCTCTCCACTACCTATACCAACAACACAAGTTATAACTCCTAAACATCCAATGATAACATGTTCCAAGAGTAATATATTCAAACCACGTTAAGTCCTAGACCTACATGTTACTACAAAATCCTCTTCTGAGATCAATGAACCTACTACAATTACTCAAGCCCAAAAATCTCCACACTGACATAAAGCCATGTGTGAAGAATATGATGCCCTCCTCCAGAACTCCACATGGACCCTTATACCCTCTTATCTAACACAAAACATCATCGGGTATAAATGGGTCTTTCAAATTAAGCGGAACCCAGACGGATCCGTTGCTAGATATAAAGCATGTCTAGTAGCCAAAAGGTTACATCAATGACCTGAAGTTGACTTCACAAAGACTTTCAGTCCTATTGTTAAACCCACAACAATTCGATTTATTTTAAATTTGACCATCTCAAAAGGCTAGCAGCTACGATAACTAGATATTAACAATGCCTTTTTACAGGGGACTCTAACTAAAGATGTCTATATGTAGCAACCCCCTGGCTTCATTCATCATCAGTATTCGATACATGTTTGCAAACTACAAAAAGCTATTTATGGACTTCGTTAAGCTCCAAAAGCTTGGTATACTGAACTTGGCTCATTTCTGACATTAACTGGTTTCATCAACTCTAAGTCTGATACCTCATTATTCTTATGACAACAAAATAGACACACAATATATCTTCTTGTATATATATATGGATGATATTATTGTTACAGGCAATGATCTCTTGGAGATTCAGACATTCCTAAAACAATTGGCTGATCGATTCTCCCTCAAAGATCTTAGACCCTTAAGTTACTTTTTGAGAGTTGAAGCAACATTTACATCTTTAGGTCTTCTCCTATCACAAAGAAAGTATATTCAAGACTTATTATCCAAAACAAATATACAGGATGCAAAGGAAGTTACAACTCCTCTCTCTACTAGTGAATCACTCAAATTATGTGATGGAAGTCTTGCTTCAGACACTACTCAATACCGACAAGTACTTCGCTCCTTACAGTACTTGGCTCTCACCTGTCCAGATATCTCATTTGCAGTCAATAAACTGTCTCAATTCATGCACCAACCATCTACTACGCATTGGTCTGTCGTTAAACGAATTTTGTGGTATCTTAAAGAAACCCTTCATCAGGGCCTCTTTCTCCGCAAACACACCCCACTTAATCTCCATGCCTTTGTTAATGCTAATTGGGCGGGAAACTTTGATGATAGAACTTCTACGTCATGGTATATTATTTTCCTTGGAGCTAATCCTATCAGTTGGAGTTCTAAGAAGCAAAAAATAATCGCACGGTCTATGACTGAAACTGAATACCGTGTCATCACTACAGCTATTACTGAAGTCAATTGGCTCACAAATCTCCTTAAGGAACTCAACGTCAACTCTAACTTTCCTCCTACAATATATTGTGATAATATTGGAGATACCTACTTATGTGCCAATTTAGTATTCCACTCACGCATAAAGCATATCACCATGGACTTCCACTTCGTGCGAGATCAAGTTGTCAGACATCAACTACGTGTCTCTCACATACATACAGTTGATCAACTAGCAGACTCACTCACGAAGCCTCTTGCTCGTAAACTATTTTCATTATATCGATCCAAGATTGATATCTTTGATATAGCACCATCTTACAGGGGCATGATAGCGGATAAGATTTCCCCAAACTGTATGAGAAAATTCTGTTGGTTTGTTGAGCGAAAGCCTCTCTCCTATCCATTGGTTTGTTAAGGAAAATTCTTCCTCCTATTCTGTATAAATATAATTTATATTATACTAATCAAAACAAGCTTTCACGATTATATTTTTATTCTATCAAAAGTGATCACCGAGTGAAACAGCCTAGGCAGCGATGTGCTGTATCATCTGGTGTGGTTTTGAATGCTCACCACCTCAAGCCTAGGAAGCGAAGGTTCTTCGTTGTGGAAAGGCAACCTTTGTTTAACATTAGCAGGTCCGGAAGAGAGAGGTAACGTGTCTGGTCTGCTACAAAGGCAATGATCACAAGGTGGGATTCTATGCTCTCTGCAGCTAATCACTTTGATCGTTGGATGAGGTAGAAGAACAACCTCGGTTGAAGTAGAGCATCACCCTTTTTGTGGATAGGTATTGAAGCCAACAAAGAACAGATGGTACGTCAAGTCGCCATGGGCTGTAGCTTCGTAGTCATGTTGTCATGGACTCGGATGGATTAAACTTGCTCTTGTGGACTTCAATGGCTCATTAGTCACCAGCAATCACAACTCGATAGCTTCGAAGATTTCTTCTGGCAAACAAACATCGGACTAAATCAGAACCTGTGAGATCTTCTAAGGGAAGGATTGATCCTCTTTGTGTCAGAAAACCGAAAAAATGCTGCTTAAATCGGATAAGATCTATATCATAACATGTTGGTGTGTAATCTACAAAATGATCAGCATAGAGAGAGGAAAGGAAGCAGCACAGCGAGACTAAGAAACATAGAGGTGGAGCCAGTCATAAACAGTCTCCTTTTTCCTCTACGATTGTGTCTCCAACTTGTTCTTCGGTTGCGGAAATCCTTTCAGTTCAAGAAGATGAGGCCTGTCAATTGTAAGCAGTGTAATGACCTTGGAATTTGCTCTCTCTCTCTCTCTCTCTCTCTCTGTATGTGTGTTAACTTGGAAGGGGTAGAAGTGCAAAAACAGTGCTTGATTCAGAAGCAAAGGGTGACAGACTCTGAAAACAAACAACGAGGGTCTCACAGTGCAGCCTTCGCTTTCAAGAACATGAAACTCCAATGTTTAGGAGATACACGGAACTAAATATCTGGCACAATTACTGGTGTCAGGATGAGGGCATGGACATGGAAGAGTTGAAGCCACGCCATGGAGATGAACTTGGACCATCAGTATAGTTGGTCCACTCAATGGGCTGTGATGTTTTGGGTGACACTACCTGACCTCATGCCCCCCTCCCTCCCTGCAGTGATTAGGCATCTCTTGTTGTTCTTAGACATACCTAACTGATCTGCTCTTTAAACGAAAGTAGCAGATCTGTAAAAGGTGTGTTAAAATAAGAGATCTTTGACCTTAAAATATGACTCGTTCTCTTGAATCCATTTGTGTGTTATACATGTTTATGTCGTCACCCTTCCGTCACTCTTGAGTCATCCATTCTAGGCGTCCTGAAGTCAGCAACTCGTCGCCACCACGCAATGATGGCTTCTCATGTTCCCACTATATCCCAAGTCAGCAACTCCAACTGTAACTTCTCATCTTTGCCATAACTCAAACCCCATCTTTAATGGAGTTCTAAATCTTTGGCCAACCACGTTGATGGGTGCACACAAACCTATTTTTGTAGACTGACGTGGGAGAGAGCTGACCCGTAGATAGACCTGGGGAAATGGCTATAGGACCACGTCCCTGAAGGGGGAAGACAAACCAAAAGCGGAGCTGCCATTGGTCAAACTTCGCACGCTGTTTTGATCTGGGAAGCTTCGCCTTGACATCAACAGGAGAAGGCCTCTACGGACTCACCAAAACTCTTCCATTAACAGCATCATCGCTACGTCGATGCGGGTGTCATCAATTTCTTTCGAGAGATTAGCAGATGCATGCATGTGGAACACAGGTTTCCCCACCCAAACATTCATACCAATATATATATATATATATATATATATATATATATATATATATATATATATGTATATATGTGATTGTGCGAACTCTGCCTTCTCTGTTCCCTATTCGATTTCATATATTTTGCAAGATAAAGTGTTGCCGTATTGTGGATGCCTCCACATGATCAAGTCCAGGCGGGGAAGCTGAAATCAGCGGTGCATCAGCATGACGACAACTCATGGAGGTGACAGCTTCCATGACCTGCAGCCGAACGCAAACGCCGTCTCGTAATGCCCGACGGGGTTGTCACTTTGACCCTCCAACGGAACAGCGTTCGGCCTCCACCTTATAAGAGCCATGGATTCTGGCTCTCCCTGCCTCGACCAATAGCACAGGAGTTGGGCAAGCAAAAGAGATCTGAGATCCATCTTCTATAGTTCCCAGGCATATTTGGTGAACAGAGATGGCGGAGACAGTGGTCCCCTGTGTTCTCCAGAAGCCTCGGCATGTCGTCAGAAAGTTTCTGGCCAGGCCGCAACACGAAGGAGACGGCGCCGTCGTCAGGAGAAGCATTGGGAGGTGATCACCAGGATGAGCTCTGAGATCCTTGTTTTGCTTTGGAAAGGTTCCTCTTTCACATTGGCTTCCTTCTTTTTTGTGCTTTCAGGTTTGAGCTGAGGTACTTCGATCCTTTCCTCGTTCTGGATGAATTCTCAGGTGAGTTCTCTGGGTGGGTCTGAAGAGATTGTCATTAAGAGGTAGTCATAGTCTGGTGACATGTTTCGTCCTCTCTCATCTGTATTGCAGTGACTGCTCCTGCAGGATTTCCTGATCATCCTCACAGAGGTATCAAAGGACTCATATAAGCTGCTTGTCTTATGATTTTACATTCTAAATCTGACCCACTGTTTTCCAATTTTTGTTCTGCTGCTTCTTTTGTTCCCAATTTCAGGTTTTGAGACAGTCACCTACATGCTAGAGGTACGATTTAATCTCTCTTTCAATTAGCATGTCACCGATAGAACATTTTGTTTGTGGTTCACGCTAACGATCAACTTGGATTCCAGGAGAGAATGAACCAAGTTCTCGTGAACTGCAACATTAATAATGTTTTAAGTATGCCTCTTCTCTGACACGATAGGAAAATGTACGTTGATTTGAGAGGTCATCTTCCTGGAAATTGCAGGGTGCTGTGACACACGAAGACTTTGAAGGCCACAAGGGTACAATAAAGGCGGGCGACCTGCAATGGATGACGGCAGGAAGGGGAATTGTGCACTCTGAGATGCCGGCAGGGAAAGGCACATCCAAAGGCCTGCAGCTCTGGGTTAATCTCTCCTCCGAGAACAAAATGTGAGTCTACCCAAAGCTTTGCCATCACCATCAGCAGATGAACATGGGAATGAAGGTTCTCCTTTCCATGTGTCATTCATTCCTTTTCTTTATTTCCGCTAGCACTTTTCTTAGCACACAGGAATTGTGGAATCTCGACCAGCAAGTGAATGGGCCATTCATATCTGCTCGAGTAGGGTAACTTGGAAGTCTCAGTCTAATGATTCAGACACATAAAAGTCACGGTGGTTGAGAGACGACTACTAGTTCAAACCTCCTTTTCATCACTAGTCTGCATACTCTGTAGCTCATATTGATCTGCATCGACTGTTTCGACTATTCACCTCACACCGGCCGGAGTGGAATTTATGATAGATTCCGTATGGCGACATTTTTTATCTTCCAAGACAACCAACCACCCTTACGGTTTGTCCTTCGAGCCCTGTTTTGTACACTTTGTAGACGAGCCGTCTATGCTGTTTGGACACTATTGGCATGCAATCCGCATTTGATTCTGCTTATGCCGACCCAAACATGCTTTCTAAATCATGCGAGCTGGACTTTCAACCAACCAGTCCCTCTCGAACTCCTGGTGATAGAGAAAAGGATCGTGTTAGCTCACCAGAATAGCCTTTGGAATTGCTTCCCTTGTGTTCCTCGACCAGCTTTCTTCGTGTTCGTTTCTTCCACTGAAACAGAGAAAGAAAAGCTTCCCTCACATGTAATTTTGCCTGCGACGTCATCCAGGATAGAGCCGAGGTACCAAGAGATGCAGAGCCAGGACATAGCTTGTGCTTCCGGGAACGGCGTCGAGGTTCGAGTCATCGCCGGCGAGTCGATGGGAGTCCGATCCCCGGTCTACACTCGCACCCCAACCATGTACTTGGACTTCACGCTGAAGCCCCGGGCGCACCTCCGGCAACCCATCCCATCCGCCTGGAACGCATTCGTGTACGTGCTTGAAGGCGAGGGGGCATTCGGCGGCGACAAGTCCGCCCCGATCGGCCCGCACAATCTTCTCCTGCTGGGGCAGGGTGATGGGATTGACGTGTGGAACAAGTCGGCGAAGCCCCTCCGGTTCGTGCTCGTGGCCGGGGAGCCGCTGGGCGAGCCGGTAGCCCAACTGGGGCCGTTCGTGATGAACACCGACGAGGAGATCGACCGGACCATCGACGACTTCCAGTACTGCATCAACGGGTTTGAGAAGGCCAAGTACTGGAGGTCTGAGGCGATGGTGGGAATCGAAGGCTGAGCGGACGCCACTGATGTTTATTTGTTCATAGGGGGAGCAGCCAAACAAAAAAACAAAAAAGATATCCTGTTTGTTTAATATCTCTTGAGATTTTAAAAAATTAATAATCTTTTGATTATTTGTTTAATAAGACACATTCTAAGAAACGAAATCGAGCAATCAGAATTCCAAGTTGAAATAAATGGAATAAATCTGTTAATTACCAAATCCGATTGGACTAAATAATTGTAAAACTTTTATTTTTTATTAAAAAACATTTATATTACAATCACCTGATGTACTAATCTTTTAGTTGTGAGTGGCTATAGCTTATCCGTGAGAATAAAATAATAAATAACTTAGACTTATTTTGTTTAGTATTTTTCTTATTTTTATTATCACGATAATGCTTAATCCATCAAGCTATTTCACTTAAAAGTTTTTGATCATATGTGAGATTAAATCAGGGTCGTATACTTATCATTGAGGTTACTGACATTAACTTTTGCAGAAAAATAGTTCTGTTAAAAAAAAAAATACTTGTTTTGTTAATCTGAGAATAAAATTCATGCCTCTGTTTTCTCTATCACATTTTCATGGTTCGGGAATTCAGGTTAATGATACTACCGATCTACCAACTCAAAATATTAATGCCTAGGAAGAAACCCACTGTGACCAGTAGTTATCAATCACTGCAGTCAAACCAAAGGAAAACACCATTTAATTCATCTCTTGACAACTTCATTAATGTCATCCAACAGAAATAGTTTTGCCGATTCGCTATCTGAAAATAATCAAAAGGTCATGGAGAACAAATCTCCAGCAAAAGAAAAATGCAGGGGAAAACTCTCTCAATAAAAGATTTATTCAAATTTGATAATTTTTCATCAAGAGATGCATGTAATATCAAATAGAAAAATGATTTCCATGTTCCTCATCATGGAAGACGATATGTATCCTTAAGCACCACCCGAACCATACTTCTTGCCAAGGACAATGAGCTGCAACTTGTCATAACCAGCAAGCACACCAGCACCCGCAATGGCACGAAGAATGTTAGCACCTGCACCCTTGAATAGTGACTTGGCTCCCTCATTCTTCAAGATCTGGGAGAAAGCGTCCAAGGAGCTCTTGTACTTGACGGCTTCTCCGGATGTCATCATCATTCTTCTCCTAACGGTATCGATAGGATATGATGCAAGTCCAGCACCATTTGTGATCAACCAACCCAAGGCAAAGCTTGCAAAGAAACTATCCTGCAATTCATTTTGGCATGTAAATGGGTCAGCAGTCAGCAACAGATCAATTTTCAGCCATACATAGTACAGCAACAAACTTTAGAATTTGGAATTCACGAAATGGCCTAAAACCATGATCAAGCTGGAAAAAGTCATGTAATTTAATTAAAACTTTCAAATTCAAATAAAAGTTATCCAATCCAGCCAATATAGATACAAGTTGCAGTCATGCCCAATTCCTTGGCTGGATACTATCACTCGTAATGCTAGAGAACCAAAATGTTAAAAATGCTTAAATTCAATTTGTGCCAATGGGACAAAAAGAAATGAAGAGATGATAGAATTTGCAAACGTTAAAAATGCAGACCTGGAGATTTCCTGTGAGGAGTACAGGCTTCAAAGAGTCATACATTCCAAAGTAAAGACCACGATACACAATAATCCCAACACATGAAATGTTAAATCCTCTGTAGAGTCCAGCAATACCATCTGATTGCAGGGTCTTTCGGTACACATCAATAAGACCATTAAATTGCCTTTCACCTCCCTTCTTTGCTGCTTTTGCATCATTTGCTAAACGTGTACGGGCATAATCTAGAGAATACACAAAAAGCAGAGAGGAAGCACCAGCTGCACCACCTGAAGCAAGATTGCCTGCAAACCATTTCCAGTATCCATCTTTGTCTTTCTTAAAATTGAACATTCTCTTGAAGTAATCCTTAAAGGCAAAGTTCAAAGCCTGCAAGAGGTCTTTTGTAAGAATGATTGACACAACAAAAGGCCCAGATTGTATAAAATCAATTATTATATTCAACGGTAATAAACTTAGAAAAATCCAAAGCTTTCCATTTTTTGTATAACAAAGCACTCTGTTCACTATATAGATGTTTAGTTCAAAGTGAAGGGGAATGGAGCAAAAACAAGTAAGCTAATAAGATACTTTTGAACAGTATCACTCAAAATGAAAGAGAAGACGTAAAAAATCTATATTATATCAAGACAGATTTTTGTAAGGATGATTGATCCAACAAAAAGCCCATATTGTATAAAATCAATTATTATATTCAAAAGTAATAAACTTATGATCCTCCAAAGTTGCCCATTTTTATGTATAACTAAACCCTCTGTCCAATATATAGATGTTTAGTTCAAAGTGAGGAATGGAGCAAAACCAACTAAGCTAATAAGATTCTTTTTAACAGTATCATTAAAAAAGAAAGAGAAGACATGGAAAATCTATATTACGTCAAGTCAGATTTTTGCAAGTATGACCGACATAACAAAAAGCCCAGATTGTATAAAATCAATTATTATATTCAAAAGTAATAAACTTATGACAATCCATAGTTTTCCATTTTTGTTCAGCAAAGTACTATGTGCAATATATAGGTGTTCAATTCAAAGTGAAGACTGGAGCATACACAACTAAGTTAATAAGATTCTTTTGAACAGTATCATTAAAAAGGAAAGAGAAGACATGGAAAATCTATATTACATCGAGTCAGATTATCTAGACATGCTTCCACATCCAAAATTTATAATAAGATTGGCATCAGATAATTGTTCTCGATGCAGGAAGAGGAAAGAAAAGGATAAAAAATGGTCCAGTGCATGTCTCTCGCTAAATATATGTAGCCTAACCCACTTCAAGGGATTACCCAGGTCACAGAAGAGTAATCTTACCATATGCCAAAGCTCACCTTCTAGAGGAAAGAAAGGATTCATGAAATATTTAAAAAATTAATAATACTCACAATAAAGGAAGAGGCAAGAAGGAGACAAACTGAGCATATATCAGCAGCCAAAGAAAAGCTAATTCAATTCGCTGATGTTCCATTCTCATCAAACATTTGCTTGTGCCAAATTATGACAACTTGGCAATTCATCATATGCTTGTAATAACAAAATACACTTTCTGATATCCATCAAATCTAATAATCTCAATCTACACTAGTACATTGATAAGTTGATCAACCACTTAGAAAGAACATGTGACATGTGCGTTCAAGAAGAGAACATGTGAAGAGCAGCTATGAATTACCTATTGGGTATACAATCTACATAATAAATCTAACAAACATAGTATTTGCCTAAGATCTGCCGCTTAACAAGTTCCAATTTCTAGAAAATGGTACAAGAATGGACTTAAACCAGGAGAATCCAGATAATGTGAATCATTCTATGTGACATTAATAGTTTATATGACATTTTTAAAACAGTCTACTGAATGTAGAGTACGTAATAGATAGCACCAAAGGATAGAACTCACCTGAGTGGGAAAATAACGAATGACATTAGCTGTGTTCCCTCTCCAAAGTGATGCAAAACCCTCATCTCTGATTGTTCGGCCAAAGCAATCAGTAATCCCTTTGTAAGGTTCAGAAAGACGACCAGTTTTGATCATCTCATCCTGATTCTGTATCAGTAGTTTCACACGTTCAATTGGAGCAGCTGCAGTCTTAGAGACTGCAGCAGAAACTCCACCCATAAGGAAATCTATAGCAAAGCTTGTAAAACCTTTTTCAGCAGGAGCATTGGCAAAAACAGGCAACACAGATGACATAGTGGGGACACCACAGCTAGCACTGCAAGCCTGCATAGTTGATTTCTGAAAACCCCCATTGATATGATTTCCTGTTGTGAAGGAATTCCCATACAAAGACGGGCCATAGAAGCTGCGATTCCGAAAATGTAGATCCTGAGAAAAGCTAGTTCGAAGATGGACTTGGCCAGCAAACTTTTGGACCACTGTTGGGTGCTTAACCTGATCCTCCATGGCTTCCTAAAAGGAAGACATGAACCAATCTATGAGCTCAGCAGAACATTACTTTTTATGCCACAGAAACACTAAATTTGTAACTTGTGAACAATAACTTTTTATAATATTAGATTATCCACCTCATATAGACGGAAAGAACAACCAAGAATTGCTAATGGTTGCCAGAACTAACATCTCAAAAAAATATAAAATGAAAATTTCAACATTCCAAATCAACTATCTGTTTGAACAAGAGCAATAAAAAAAGAAGACCAATCAGGTGAAAACTTTAAAAGGTGACTGCCACCATATCATTGTTATCCAATCAACTAATTAGAAGAATAAACTGGTCAAATAAAAACATTAGCTACGGCAGCCTTTTTTGCAATCGGTTCAGCAAATTAACTGCGTGGAGGGAGATGGAAAAGCGAGTTATTCAATTAGGATTAGGTCTTTATATTTATTTATTTGTTTTTCTACCATTGGATAGCTCCAATGACGACACGAGTCTGTGGATTTCTTATTGAGGGCATACTTTTCTCGAGGATAATTACAGAAAATAATCTGCGATCATAAAATATGTTTTTCGTTGTTTATAATAAACAGGTACAAAAAATCAAGAAGCCAGAAAATTTAGCAATTAAGTGATGTAACAACTTCGAAGTTGACCCAATAGAGGGCAATTGAACAACATAATATATTATATTGATGTGAATAAAATACACATAAAAGTGCTGCCCTGTGCATGACGCTCCCTCACAAATGGGATCTGGAGAGGATCGATGCGGGCTTAGCACAGCAAAACGAGAGATTGTTTACATGCTTCGAGCAATCGTCACCCAGTTGCAAAGTAGCAACCGTACCGGGTGGCAAGACTCAATCTCTCCAAGATCTACAGGGAAACAACAAATCCTTAACTGCATGTTATTAATCCATTTCTCTCAAGAAAGAGTTCGTATTTGCTAGAGAAACACTGGTTACACATAATACAATGTGAAGCTATTAAGCAATCATAGGCAAGATAAAAAATTCCAGAATCATCCAAATAATCCACGAGGCTCGACAGGAATATCGGATACAAAAAGCTAACTAGAGATCAAATTTATGGACTAACATCATTCGGTAAAGGCAAAGCTGGTAAAAGGTGGGGCCTTTCGTCAATGAGATAATCGATCAAGGCGCTAGGACTATCCTAATACCAGATCTGAGAACTGAAAGTTTGATGGATCAAGCCTACCTTCTTCAGATCTGTAACCAGGACGCCAAACCGTGCACGAATGGACCAAAAACACGAAAACCAACAAGGTAAATGTTGCTGCTGCTCCCACCGATTCTTAAATAAAAGATCAGAAACCACGTTCATCGGCCCGAAAAAACGGAGAGAACACACATCTTCAGAGAAAGTAACACTGGGAGAAAATAAAAAGCCCATGCACCGCCATCCGAGAAGGCCGCAATTATTGATTTAGAGAAGGGAGAAAAAGAAATTATTGATGCGAGATTACGGATGTACCGATCTAGGGATGCGTGATCGATCTCTCTCCGCGTTTGGAGCAATCCACGCCTCTCGCTCGGAAGAGGGAGAGAAAAGAGGCCGCGATGGGTGTGAGAGGGGACGTATTTATGCGGCTCGAGCAGCCAATGGTTGACTTAACCTAATGTGTTTAAGAAGGTTCTCTTATGGACGTCACCATGAATTGTTGGTAGACCGAACGCATCATACACCGTTCGTATCTGCCGATAGATGGTCTTTACTGTCAGATTTGATCCTACCTACAGACTTTTATGCGGACTCTTGTTGGGATGAATGCCAACGTGGGGAGCGTCATTTTGTGCTATTTTAAGGTCGAGACTCTCGCGGTATTTTATTCCTGCAGAACATGTTCTGGAGGAGGTTTATGGTACGGCGACTAGAACATATTTACGTATGGAGACTTTGTTCATCTTAGACCATTCGACGAAAATATGGAGATTTTGTTGTAATTTCCTAAAATAAATAAGATATTATTTAGTCAAAAAGAGAAAAGCAGTCGTGTACGGCAAATGGAACATGAGCAAAATATGGAACATACGAACTGAAAGGCACGTATCATGGAAATACCATATCTATTGTATGTCCGTATTTTTTAGATGGTGAAGCCGGTGGGAATAGGCTTAGATTATGCTGAGCAACGGAGGCGGAGAGTTCACATGACGACCACATGGAAAGTGCTGGCGGATCGTCTTGGGGCCCGGTGATGAGCTGGCGATTAGAATACATCATCCGTAGGTTGACGGACACAGCTCAGGAGTAGAGATCGGACGGCCTAGATCTCATCTCGTGGCGTTGGCCACCCTGTCTCTGTTTCTGTCACGTGCGCTCCTCCCTCGTGGGATACAACGCAGCAAACAGCTTAGCTGGGCGAGTAGTGATTTTTCCTCTGACGGTGGGTCCTACTAAGCCGGTTTCTGACTATATAAACTTAGCGGCTGGGCCGGATAAATTTGGGCTGACGCACGTTGGTGTTGAGGGCTGAGATGAAGATATAACTCACGTTTTATGGTCTCTATTATTTCGATGTCAAGTGCAAACCCCTTGCCAGCAGGGTCACATATATTCATCCATATACTTAATTGTTTTATATATATAAATTGAACCAGATAAATCTTATTACATTTAGCGGGGAAAGATCACCCATGGGCTTTATTAAAGCAAATACTGATGCTATTACGCGGGATGGTAGCTTGAGATTCATAATTCGAAACAAGGAGGGGCACTTAGCTGTGAGAGCTGCAAATTTGTTCAATGTGAGGTTTGGATAACTAGAGGAGTGTTTTTTTTTTTTTTGAAGGAAAAGGAGAATCATGTTGCCGAAAGATTGGTTACAAGCAAGAAACAAAAACTATGAGGGATGTGATCTCAACTGAGTTCGTGTAAACCAAAGAATAAGAGATATTCCCGTAGCAAAATTTACGTATTCCATAGAGTCAAATTTTATCTAAATGGATGTGAGTGGTAAGTGTAAGCATAAAAAATCTTTAATCATGCTTCTATGATGCAGAAAATTTTAATTCTAAGATCGAAATCAAATAACAATAGATCTGTTTTTACGATGTGTACCTTTTAATATCATCCGCAAAGAAAAAGGAAAAAGATATGAATACATTCCTTTAGATCCAACGCCTCTGTCAATCTGCAAGGAGAACTAGACTCCTTCTCTTCTCTTCCTATCCTTTCACAGGACCACTTTAATTGATATCTTAGGGAGATTGAGAGAAAGACTGTAATCTCTCAATCGATGTTTGTGAAACATTTTCTTTTATGCAACTCTTAGATGTATCTGTGTTGCTAATTTTTACGTAACTCTTAGATGCTTCTGTGTTGCTTCTGTCATTGTCGCAATAAGTCCTCTGAGGTCCTGCCCATTTATAGGTGAGAGCAGAGGGTCTAGGATAAGTTATTAGGGGAGTTCCTTCCATCCCCTAAGGTATCATCCAAAATATGGACTTCTTTTCTATTGATCGATACTGATATCAGAATCCAATTAGTTATATCAAATATTTTATCCGATTATAACGGGCCACATAATCTAATATTCTCCCACTTGGCCCATTAATTGATAAGATATAAAAGATATTCAAAATCAAAAATAAATAAAACAAAATTTGTTTGAAAATAATTTTACCTAATTAGATCTTGAAAATTTTAAAAAGCATTTTATACATGGCCATGAATTTTTAAAATAAGCCAATGAGTCTAATAAACAGAATAATACTATATTAAGTCTAACCATCAATGCGAGTCATAGCGGTTGTATATCATCAATGTTATACTCCCTTCTACGTACTACAACATTGTTAGTCTTTCCTAATATAGTCCATAATGACCTTTGTAATTTGTCTTGTAAAGACAATCCTGTTATCACATTTAACTATAATATGTACATACATAACTGTGAACAAGATAGCAGAAACAAATCACTTTAAGTACGTAAGTAAAAAATGTCAATTACAGTGTCCACTCAAATATAAATCACCATATCCTTTATGGGTTGCTCACAAACCTAATCATAAAAACATGTTCTTTCAAAATACTTTAGACGGTAAATCCTAAGTAAATGGATCAGTAATCAATACAGTGGAACTCAAGTAATTAATTGACATTAGATGTTTCTAGACTCATCTTCTCTAGTCATCAAGTACTTTCTACCATAATGCCTAGAAATGCAATAGTACTTGTCATTCTTAGAGAAGAAAACTACTGCGATATCATAAAATATCTTCAGCAACTTGACAATTGAGTTTGACTACACCAAGTCCTGAGATAAAATTTCACAGTTATAAAGTTTGATTAGTGGCCTCAAAGCATACCACAAAATCAACTTTCATTATTAATAATAATATAATAATAAATTACCCCTCTAATTGATATAGATGTTAACTATACGGTGGACTTTCTGTTATTGAGGTAATTTATACAATCAGCATTTGAAAAAACACCATCATTTCAAGCTGATATAATTTCATACATGTGAGCATATAATCCTTCGTCTCTTCTAGATATCTTATTACTTTTCTTTGCAGTCCTTTAATATTTTTCACTTCTGGATAACTCAAATATCTACCCAGTATTCTAACTGCAAAAACTGATATCTGTTCTGACATAGGCTTGAGCATCGACTTTCAACTACGCATATATAAAGAATATTTTATCTGATTCTTTTCAAGTCATTTTAAAGCACTCACTTTTGACTAAAATTTTACTTTTATGATTTGTTGAACAAAGTTGTATATTAAATCATCTCAAGACTCGGTTAATATATCCTTTCTTAGACAATCTTAATAATTATTGAGATATATTCCTAAGTATCTTAATACTAATAATATAAGATGTCTCATTCATATCAACCGTCTTAAATTCTTAGTGATAATTTCTTGATTTAGTATAATAAACTAAGTCACTATTGGCAATGCAAAATATTATCCACATATATGATCAATATAATAAACTTGCTCCCACTGATCTTCAAATATAAATACCGATTAACAGTATCTTTCTTAAATCTGAAGAAATCAATGATATTAACAAACTTTATATACATCATTGTCTAGAAGCTTGTTTAAGATCATAAATAGATTCCTAAATTTGCATGCCAAATTTATATTTCTTTCATTTTCTCTGCGAGTCATTTAGAATAACTTATAGAAAACTAGATTCTTAATCAAAAATTTATTTTCATATCATTATGATATAACTCAAACTCATAATGAGTCACTAATGTCATGATGATTTTTAACGAGTTCCTTTAACAACTATATGTCTCGTTATAATTGATACATTCTTTACGAGTAAAATCTATAACCATATAAAAACTAAAAATTTGACCATTATATCGTTCGACATTATCCTTTGAGTCATATTTATATAATAGACTCTTTTACAATTATTGGATAATTCGACGAATTCATCAGACACCATTCTGGTTATTGATTTTAACTCTTCTTTTATTGTATCATATTACTTTTTAGAATCGTTACCTTTCATGACCTATGAAAACAATAAGGGATCTATTCTAATTCCTATATCAAAATATAATTCTTATAGATATACCACATAATAATCATAAATGACAGGATTCCTTTCCTATTGAAAAATTTTCAAGGCTGTCAATTGTGGTTATTCTACAAGACCATTATCAGCGATATCAATATAATGTGAAAGTTTGGTAATGTTATTTTGTTGTTCACCTTTATCAAATTATTTAATAATTTGAGTAACAACAATATCTTGAATAATAAAGGAGTATCAACATGTATCTCCTCTATATCAAAATTAAATTTTGAGATTTTTACTCCCACTGATTCGCTATTTTATAGGAACCTTATATTACCAAATTTAACCATCATCGTACTATGATTAGAGCAATAAGACATATATCCTTTTTAAACTTTTCTGAATAAATAACAAAATATTTAGAAATAGTTATTAAATTTAATTTTCTTTAATGTGAGTTGAAGATCCTTATCTCTACAAGATAATCTTAAATATGTAAATATCTTAAGTTAGGTTTCCTAGAAACCCCATTAAGATATACATAATTGTTCTTAGAGCTTCTTCTCATATTGATTTGGGTATAAAAGAATAATACATCATGCTCCTAATTATATTTATAAGTGTACGATTATGCCTTTTAGCAATTATGTTCTTCTACGACACATCTGGTAAATCATACTGAATACATATACCTTGATTTTCCAAGAATCTAGTAAAAGAACTAGAATGATAATTGGATCCATCATGAATACCATAAAATCTATCACCCCTATCAAATATGATGATTTTAACTTTTCTATCTAATTATCTCTCGACATCATTTATGCATACTTTAAGAGTGTCAACGACCTAAGACTTTACATGAATTAGATATATATAAAATTATATCTCAATAGGTTATCTATATGGTGATAAAATACATCTCTTTAATGAGATGAAAATATAGAGTGACTCGCAGATATAAACATAATCTCAAGGTGTTTATGAACTTTTATTTTATTTTAATATTTAATTATAGGATCGTTGTAAACTCAAGATTCATATTAATTATGTATAGACCATTATACAGAATCTAAGGTTAACTTTTATTGAATCGTATTGAGTTCACAACTATCAAAGGAGAAACAATATTCTAACAATTCTAGGTAAAAAATCTAAATTCTCAGAATTATAAGAATATAGCATGAATCCTCAAGATTCATCAAATAAATCATCTTTAGGCATAGAAGATAAATACAAACTACTATCACTTCCACTTTAAGATGATTCCCTGTAATGATGAATATTTCAATCTCCTTTGGTTTTTATTCCTTTTCCTTTTAAATATTAAAATAAATCTCTATTATTGGTAACATACATTGAAGCATCAAATTAATCCATCAAATATTAGAAAAATAATTTATATAATATTTGATTTGAATCATATAAAAGTTATATTTGTAACTTTTTATTTCAAATCAAATCTTATAATTCTTCTTCATATAACTTTCATTGTTACACAAGTAACACTTTATTATGAAGAAATTCTTTTATGAGTTTATATAGTAATTATAAACTCAGGTGGCTTATGCTCCATCCTTATTTTATTGTTACCTATCCCTTGAGTAGAACTCAAATATTCTAAGTCTTGGACTTACAACTTTGTCAATTATATTAAGAAGGTAATATTAAATTCCTCAAATACTATCATTTTTAGTCAGTTCTTTCATTGAGGTGCCAACTCATAACTTATCAAAAAATTTATGTTGATCCTTAAATATTCTCATGTGCTAGTTGTAAACTGTACTGAAGTCTAAGTATCATTAAATTAAGTTTTTCAGACCCTTTCTGATCAGTCACCTTAATTATTTATTCCATAGAACTTTTAGTAAATAAGTTTGTGTTCCTTCAAATAATCTGATCAAGGTCTCACTCATTCAATATAACTTATATATGCTCAAGCCATTTATTCCATAAAATATATTTTAGAAAATATATGGATATTTATAAAAATACAATGAAGGAAGTACCACTATAATAATATAACATCAATGCTTTGAGTTTTATAATAAATATTGAACTATTGATATCATCAATATTTTACTTTCAATATTGACAAATCTACCGTTTACACATATAATCATTTATGAAGGACTAATACCATCCTTGTGGAATAGTGTTAATACCTTTAGGTATAGAACACTAAACTGCAAGGATATCCAAAACAGTATCATCTTACCCCATCACATAATTATTCAAAATAGATTCTCCTTTGGGATTATCTAAATTTCCTAATTATGAGTGCCATTGTGAATATTATTTTTCTTTAATGTCATTGAGGACCAATCCCATAATGTATTTTATAAATTATTGGTCTAGATCACTTTGGTGACTATAAGACCAATACAAAAATATAAAATATAATCTAAAATGTCCTATAAATGATAAGACTTTATTGTAATTTATATCCCATAAGCCTATCATTCCAGATTACTTTGGTAGTTACTAGTCAAATAAAACCTAGGAAAATAAATTATGAATAATATTTATCAAATTTCTTTAATATCATTTAGGATCAATTCCATAATGTATTTTATAAATTATTGGTCTAGGTCACTTTGATGGCTGCAAGACCAATACAAAAATATAAAATATAATCTAAAATGTCCTATAAATGATAAGACTTTATTGTAATTTATATCCCATAAGCTTATCATTTCAAGTTACTTTGGTAGTTACTAGTCAGATAAAACTTAGGAAAATAAATTACGAACAATATTTATCAAATTTCTTTAATATCATTTAGGATCAATTCCATAATGTATTTTATAAATTATTGGTCTAGGTCACTTTGATGACTGCAAGACCAATACAAAAATATAAAATACAATCTAAAATATCCTATAAATGATAAGACTTTTATTTTAATTCATATCTCATAAACTTATCATCCCAGGCCACTTTAGCAGCTACTGGTCAGATAAAACTTAGGAAGATGAATCAAAAATAATATTTACTAAATTTTTTTAATTCAATTTATGCTAAGTAATTCAATAATAGAACAATAATCATAATAATTATTGAATATTAATGAGCATAAAGAAAATTCATATGACAACTATAATCATGATAACACATAAATCATGAAAACCTTTATGTGAAAATTAACTATCATTTCACAATTTCAAATATATATATGAATAATCAAACAAATATCCAAGAACAATAATTGGATATTATTTACAACTTGCAATCAATAATTCATATATATTGATTAGCATAAGGAAAAGCTCATATGATAATTATAATCATGATAACACATAAATCATAAAAGTCTTTTATGTGAAAGATAACTATGATTTCATAATTTCAAATATATACATGTGAGTAACCAAAGAAATATCCAAAAATAATAATTAGATTTTAATTTACCACATGTAATCAATAAATAATATGAGAAAAACTATAAAAGGAATAATAATTTATATTTTTTTAAAATATATAAAATATCAAATTAAACTAATCAATTTTATTTAATTTGGGCAAGCCTAGAATCGAGTTTAATATTAGCCCAATTAAATAAATCGATCAAAATCAAAATTAATCAAACTTTAATCCTTTCTAAATTTGATTAAAATTAAATTTAATTCTTTCAGGGTTAAACTATAAATATGATGCCAGGACATATACTGTAATTACGTGATTTATAAAGGGCAAAACTATCAAAATAATAAGGGTAAAACTATAAATTTAGTGTAATGGCAAAACTGTAATTTTACTCGGTGGCAAAACTATAATTTTTTTTAAAGAAACCCTAATGGCAAAACTATAATTTTGCCAAATGCTATTGTACAACCGCCGTCGCCTTTTACGTGGCTAACCCGCTGCCCGTGGGTGGGTGCTGTCTCTGCTTGCGCGAGGCTGCCGTCGACGCGGCCTGTGACGGTTGCGGTTGCCCCCACTGCCCGTGGGTGGGCGTAGTATCTGCCTGTGCGAGGCTGCCGTCGGCGTGGCCATGTCTGCTGCGCGTGATCGCCGCCTCGGTCTGGATTGTGCCCGCACGCGCGCCTTGCCGCTTTGCGCCGTCGCTTAGGTGCGGTGTGGTTGTCGCTGTTTATCGCGCATGCTTGCGCGCCGGCGACCGCTCGTCTGGCGATCGGCCTCTGCCCGTGCGAGCACCACCTGGGTGCGGTCGTGCGCGCGCGCACGGTCGCTGCTTGTACGAGCGCCGCCTGAGTGCTGCTGTGCCCGCGCGGGGTTGCCGCCCTCATGCGATCGATCTACAGCCCTATGACTGCTACCGTGCGATCGCCGGTGGCCCTTACGACCATACGCAGCGAGGTCGGTAGATCATCACTGTTTCCTTAATATCGCTGACAAACAGACGATAAACCAAAATGGATAGGAATATCGATTTGACAGAATTCGGATCATCCAAACATCGTAAATCAGAAAAATAATAGATCTAAAGTTTTGATTTCAACAACTTAAGCTCTAATACCAATTGTAAGCATAAAAAATCTTTAATCATACTTCTATGATGCAGAAAACTTTAGTTCTAAGATCGAAATCAAATAACGATATGTACCTTTTGATGCCATCCGTAAAGAAAAAGGAAAAAGATCTGAATACTTTCTTTTAGATCCAATGCCTCTGTTAATCTGCAAGGAAAACTAAACTCCTCCTCTCTTCCTATCCTTTCACAGGATCACTTTAATCGATGGCTCAGAGAGATTGAGAGAAAGACTGTAATCTCTCAATCGATGTCTGTGAAACATTTTATTCTATGCAACTCTTAGATGCATCTGTGTTGCTAATCTTTACGCAACTCTTAGATGCTTCTGTGTTGCTTCTGTCACTGTTGCAATAAGTCCCCTGAGGCCCTGTCTATTTATAGACGAGAGCAAAGGGTCTAGGATAAGTTATTAAGGGAGTTCCTTCCATCGAGGACATCCCCTAAGGTATTCTTCAAAATATGAACTTCTTTTCTATTGATCGACACTGATATCAAAATCCAATTAATTATATCAAATATTTTATTTAATTATAACGGATCATATAATCTAACAATAAGCGGTCAGCGGCTTCGAGGCCTTACAAAAGAGCCTTAATTTCAGGCAGTGCAACAGCCTCGGCCAACCCAAAGAGGTTGACTAAGGGCAGATTTGACTATGAACTCTGTACCTGCAATGGAATCAATAGAAGTAAATGAGCCATCAGTTTTCAAGTAAAACTCAAAACTTACTTGCTCATTAGCCAGATCAACAGGATCTTCCGGTTTCTAGTTGGACTCAAAAGTAATCATGGGTAGTCACCAAAACTTTCCTTATGAGGATGGAGGAGTAGATCGAGCGGTCATGATATTTGACATTATTTTAATTATTCCACAGAAATCAAAAGGGAGAAGTTATGATAGATAATAATATTTACCTACCATCCATTCATAGAGAAATTGGAAAGAATAGTTTAAGCGTTGTTGCAGGAGACTCCAAAAAGATTGGGCGAATGTGTATTCGAAACAGATGTGCATGATAAAATCAACTCAGCCAAAATAGAAGTTGTGTTGATAGTGAAAAATGCGAAAAATTAAGTTGGAGGTGGGAAGTCAGTTGTAAGATAACTTCCAAAGAAATTTTCTAATTTTGGGAGCAAAATGATCATATTACTCTTTAACTCAGCCAAGGCTCCTGCGATGTATGGTATCATATCAAGTGTTTTAGTCATTGTTTGTAACACTTTACTTCTAGTTTCATTTATATTTTATATTATATTTTAAATTTTCATTACTGATATCAATAAAAATGCAATGAAAAATAAGTAATCTTAAAATTAAAACATACTAACTTACTAAGTAAAATGATAGAGTTTCCATGTAGATAGTATTTTTGACACCTATACATAATTATAGTCTCTATCCATATATATATATATATATATAAACATAATATGTTCAAAATTTATATACATAAAATGTTCATAGGTCATCGTCTATATTTGTATTGGTATGAGTTTGTATGTGCTAATTTTCTTAATCGCTTGGGTGGGGTACTAATATCCTTACATGCAAAATATGATTTATAGTGAGCAATCACTCAATAATTATAAGTTTTTCAACTTTATTTAAGTAAGCATGCATCATGTTATATATATTTAAAAATTAATGGCATAGGTTATTTAACAACTATAACTTCTTTAGTAGCAATAAGCCTATACATAGTATATGCACAATAAGAATGTGAAATTTTATGTTGAAATAATTTTAAAATGTTATATGCAAATATAGGAAACATAACAAATTTATGAGCTTCTATACTCCATATCATAACATATACGTGCATTCTCACACTATACGTTATCGTAATATATACATAAACTTCGACACAGTACGTTATAAAAAATATATATATACTATCATATCGCGTATATATACACACACACACACATATATATATATATATATATATATATATATATATATATATATATATATATATATATATATATATATGTGTGTGTGTGTGTGTGTGTGTGTGTGTGTGTGTGTGTGCGTGTCGTGCGTGTGTGTATTCTCACACTGTATGCGATAGCATATACGTGTATTGTACATCATAACATATTCGTGCACTTTTATACTGTACTTCATAACATATTTATATTCCTACACTACATATCATAATACATATGTGTACTCTTATGCCAACATAAATATGGATGATGACTCATGGGTATTTTATGTGTATAAATTTTGAACATGTTATGTTTGTAATTTTTTTTAGTTAAAAGCTATAATTATGTACAAGTGTCAAAAACACTTAGTACAAGAGAAACCCTATAATTTTATTTAGTAAGTTAATATATTTTAATTTTAAGATTATCTACTTTTTCTTTACTTCTATTGATAACAGTAATAAAAATTTAAAATATAACATCTTACTTTAGTCATACATGTAGGATATAGGTAGAATTAGGAATTGGTTATTACAAGTTATACTATCAGAGTCCAAGTCATGAGTATTATAGACTATCTATATTTACAAAAGCATGGGACACACTGCTCATCTATCATGTAAGTTTTAATAATTGAGTTGTATTGATTTTATTATTATTATTTGATACTCTTATACTTGGTATATAGGGTGTGAACAACTTGAGATTAATTAGGAAAATATCATGAGAATTAAAAAGCAAGCTAGTAGCTCTGGTAATATTCGGGAGGAGACTCCCAATGGTAAAGAGGTATCCACATAGGGAAATCAAATAGATATGGTGATTAATAGGCTAACAAGTTGGCATAAAGAGAATCTAGATAATTGGAACAGTTATTGACCCGAGGATAGGAGGCAATGCTAATAGAAAATCGAGAACATAATATTATAGAATCAGCAAGTAAGAGATTTAGAAAGAATGATCTACTAATTTTTGAAGGTGATACAGATTCTCTAATGGCTAAGGAGTGGATAGAAAATATTAAGAAAATATTGACATATGCAAGGATTTCTAATGAAGACAAAGTTATTTATGCCACTTGTATACTACAAAAAGATGTTTGTCACCGGTGGGGAGATCTTTTATCAAAAGTATTTAAGTGTAGCTTGCCAATCAGTTAAAATAGTAGAATTTATTAACCTCAAACAAGAAGGTCAATTAGTAATGGATTACATCACAAAATTTAAGGAGTTATCCCAATTTGCATCCCATATGGTTAGCATTAATGCCTTGAGAGTGGATCAATTTCTACAAGAACTCCAAGCAAAAATGTATTTAGATGTGAAGATGACAATGAATGC
Organism: Musa beccarii; assembly: GCA_024322285.1. Lineage (NCBI taxonomy): Eukaryota > Viridiplantae > Streptophyta > Magnoliopsida > Zingiberales > Musaceae > Musa > Musa beccarii. The sequence goes on along the minus strand of CM044397.1, from coordinate 4,320,213 downwards.
CCTAGATATTCCCTATTCCCTGATAGTAGAAAATGCCTTAGAGTTCAAGGAGGCTGAGTAAAGAATTTTTCAAGCCCAATATATACATCACATCCATGATATGCTAAGGAAGGATATTATTTTCGACAATAATATACGTATATGTTATAACGTGCGGTGTTGGAGTTTACGTATATATAATGACGTGCGATATGGGAGTGCATGTATGTATTA